>ML681998.1:33502165-33568364 GCA_007922195.1 Podocnemis expansa | reverse complement strand
GAAATAAGGTGTTGTTTCGAAACAAGTTGTTTCGACACAACTTGTTTCGAAATAACCCTGTGTGTGTGAACACAGCCTCAGTGCCCTTAATGCTGCTTGCCACAAATTCCATCTTGCATCTTTTGGTTTCCCTGATCAGTTTTCAACAATTCCTAACTTCTGATTTATATTCATTATTACTAACTTCTTCCTTCTATTTGTTATATGTTATTTTTTAATCTCTGTCTTCCCTCCCCTCTAAACCAGGTCTGTTTCTTTAACCACCATGTCGTTTCAGTTCTCCTCTGACTGAGTCCCCTCTCCATCCGTCCAGTCAGTCACTCTGGCCCAACAAGCAGCTCCCCATCACCCCCACCCATGTCAGCGTGCATGCACACACACACAGTTTAAGGACAGCAACAAAAATGCTTCTTTTTTTTTTATTGATAGTCCTGTGGTTGGCAACCCTGAGACACCTGAGCTCTTCCCCAGCAACTGCTGCTCCCTGGACTCTGCTTCCCTCCCTCCTTCTCTCTGTCCCCCCAGCAGTCTCCCCACAGGCTTCCCACCCACCCACACTTAACAGTGGCTCGCTGGCTCTAGATTTTCCCCACTCATACTTGGAGCCAAAGGGGGACCTGACCCACAGCTGCTGGAATCTGCTGTCTGGCCAGGGGGCCAGGAAACCTTCTACATTTCCTGCCAGCAGCCTACAGGGGATTTAAAAACACCCCATCCCAGCTCCCAGCAAGTGAGCACTCACTGATGAGGGCAGCTTACTGTATTTAGCTCTGCTAACACAGAAAAGGAGGCTGTTGCTGCTGCAGCAGCTCAGGGCTGTGGGCAAAACTGGGCAGCGGGGCCAGCTAGGGACAGAAGCAGCGCCATACACTGTGGGAAAAAATGGTGCCAGTACCCCATCGTAATGTGTAGCATCGGGGGGGGGGGGGGGCCACCAACGACTGTGGCTCTTTGAGCATCAACTAAGCATTTCTTAAGTGGTTTCCCACTACAGGTCACTTTTTAAAAATATTTTGTTTCTTCTTAAATTTTAGCTCAAAATGGTTTTCAGCTTTGTGATATTAGCCCAATTAAAGAACCAAGAATATAGGGGAGTGTACAGAACATTGCAGTTGGAATGATCCACTCCTGTCTCTCCCATTTGTTCTCTGGCAGTCAGAGGTTTAGCGTCTCCCCAAGTGTGCAGATGCTTTCTTAGACGTCTTGGCTGAGTCGTTGAGGCTATGTCTACACTGGCAAGTTAGTTTGAATTAAAGAGGCTTAATCTGAACTAACTTTTTACTTGTCTACCTCAGGCTTTCATTAGTTCAAACTAAGGAATTCCTTAGTTCAAACTAATGAACACTTAGTTTGAACTAGTAAAACCTGCCAGTTAGTTTGAACCAAGGACAATGTAGACCAGGACTAACCCTTAGCTCGAAATTAATAAGTTTGAAATAAAGGCAGTTAGTTCTAACTAAACAAGTGGGCAAGTAAGAACTAACATTAGTTTGAAATAGTCCATTTTGTTAACTTGAACTAATAAGTTTGCAGTTAGTTTGAGCTAAACTCAAAATTATTCATATGAACTAACAAATTCAAATGAACTTTTCTTAATGTAGACATAGTCTGACAGATCAATCCTCCATCTTTCTCTTTTCTACCCCTGTTTTGAACCCAGTTATATTTCCAACCATCACAATATCCCATGCTAATGAGTTGTACAGGTCAATTCTGCAGTGTGTGAAAAAGTAGTTCCTTTTGTCTGTATTAAAACTACTTCCTGTTAATTTGATTGGTGTCCTCTGGTTCTCGTATTATGGGAAAGGGTAAAAAAACACTCCTCTATCCACTATTTCCACCTCACTTAATTTATATGCATAAAATCATATCTCCCTTAGTCATCCCTTTTCTAAAATGAACAGCCCTGATCTTTTTAGTCTCTCCTCATACAGAAGCTGTTCCATCCCTTTGATCATTTTTGCTTTTTTTCCTCTGAGCCTTTTTCAGTTTCACTGTAACCTTTGAGAGATAGGGAAGCCAAAACTGGATGCAGTGTTCAAGGTGTGGGCGTACCATGGATTTACAGTGGCACCATACATTCTGCTTTATTTTCTATCCCTTTCCTAACAGTTCCAAACATTTGCTTTGTCTTTTCAACCTCTGCTATACATTGACCTCAAGTTTTCACAGAGGCTACAGGACCAACTTCCGGAGTCGTAGTAACTAATTTAGAACCCAGCACCACCCAGTTTTGTGAGTTCCCCTGTTACTCTTCAGCTTTGGACATCCTTATCTTGAGTAATTTTGTATCAGCCACAAATTTAGTCATCTTCACTGTTCCTTCCTGTTTCCAGACCATTAATTAATATAGTAATTGCACAGGTCCCAGAACAGATGCTTAGGAAACCCTGCTGTTTACCTCTCTCTGTGTGAGACTTGGCCATTTATTCCCACGCTTTGTTTCCCATCTTTCAGCCAGCTACTGATCCATGAGAGGACACTCATTTTCTTTACATAAAAAAGTGTTTCCTTAAGAACCCTTGGAATGGAGCTCTTGCAAAAGACTTTCTGAATATCCAGGTACACTACATCAAGGGGCTCACCTTTACCCACATGCTTGTTGTTGCTCTCAGAGGATTCTAACAAACCGGTGAGACATGACTTCCTTTTACATAAACTGGATTAACTCTTCCCCAACAAATTTATGTGTCTGATAAATCTGTTCTTTACGGCTATTTCTATCAATTTGCACTGAAGTAGGCACTCCAATCAGTTACCAGGATTGCCTGCAGAGCCAGATTAAAAATCAGTAAACAATGGTTCCTTCTTTAGAGTATCACTTCAAAAGTCAGTTTTTTGTCTAATCAGAGGTGAGATGGTTGTATTCATCTCTCCCTAGACGTTCCTCAGCCAATCAACTGACACTGTCCCAAAACTCCATTCTCGTCTGGAACATTCTTCACCCCTAAAGACATTATTTGCATTCCCAGTTGCCAATACCACATAATCCTTATGTTTAATACAATGAACTCAAAAGATATTTAAACTTAATTCAACATACTTCCCCCGCAAGAATATCATAGGCAGCCGACATAGCTGTCACACTCAGCAACTGTGAAAAGCTAGGCCACTTTTACTGTGATGCCTAAAACCACATACCAACATTTAAATGTTTTTTTCCTTTGTCTCTATGGGTATGTGTATCCATACTCAAACTAGCTTGCTAAAAATAGCACTGAAGATACAGCAGTATGGGTTAATATTCTAAATCCAAGCTTGCCTGGGACTCTGCGTACATAGATGTGGCCAGCCAACCCATGCTGCCAGGTAGCTCACATTTCCATCTGGTCTGCTTTTTTTTTTTTTTTTTTTTTAAACCAAGATAGCTTAGTCAAAGCTGCCTTAAATATGCCTACCTGTCACAGCATAGGCATACCGTCTTGACTTAATTTCTATGTCTATAAAAGGGAGGGGACATATTCCTTCCGCCCCACCAGCTCCCCTTGCAAAAAAAAAAAAAAGAAAGAAACATCTCAGTTCGGTCTCAGATAACCAGGTAAAGCTTCTTCAGCATTTACAGTCTTCCCTTCACTTCCTTACACACAGCTGGGGAGTTACTGCCACTAATGACTATGCTAACATAGCTTTCAAATGCCATTTATTTATTTTTGTTAAATTCTGGTTCGTCTATTGAATAAGCCCCTGCATTTTCATTAGATCCCCTTTTGTTTTAGTTATTCTGTTTAACTGTTACTTCCTTTTCATTTATCCATCTTCTGTTTTAAATTATAAGTAAATAGTCAGAGTTTTACATCTTCCCTCTTCCAATCCTGCCAGTTACTTCCCTTCCTGGCTGCATGTCTTCTACTGGTGGAAGGCTGTTCCCCTTCTATTTTAAATGCCTTTGTAAAAATGGTTTAAACTGACAAATTCCATCAAGCAGTTATGTGTTTACTGCCCAAAAATGTTTTAAAATTACAGAAATGGTCTGAAACTGGGGCATCTTGTTGTTAACTGACACTCGCTTGGAACATCTTTACAAACCAATGAGAGGGTGCACAAACCTCAACATTTTTTAAATGTTTAAACCTCTAAAAGGGATTGAACTACATTTCATTCTGGCATCTCTGTTCTAACAAAATGAAATTAATCACAGCATTCCAGACTGCACAACACACAAAGGTCTTTGGAAGAAATAGGTAGTGGACCAGTCCAGTCAAGGGGAGAGTTGGCTTGCTGTGAGGACCCAAAGTCATTATTACCCTCCTCATCAGGTAGTTGCAGAGCTACTCCAATAGCCTGACAGCTGGGGCAGCATTCCCTTGTGGTAAAGGGAACTTTCCAAGCCATCTGCTTGTTGCTGTGTAAGAAATTAAGCCATTGCTTGCACTATGATCTTATGTCCATATAACTGTATTACTTAAGGGCTTGAAAAATCCATGCTCTGGAGCTAGACTCACAGAACTATGGGTTTATCAGCAGAAGGACTTTTCTTTTCAATATAGTATAACTACTGCCTCTCAGAGAGATGCTGTACCTAGAAGAAGTTCTCCTGTCCACATGGGGAGCATCTTCATTAAGCAGTACACTGTGGTGCAGGCCGCTGTGATTTTGCTGTACTCTAAGCGTAGACAAGCCCTAACTCATATTGTATAATGGGCACTCTCCCGCCATGCTAGTTAGGGTGATTCCTGCTTCAGGCCCACTCCTAGACATTAGGGGTCAGGTCAAGTGCCTTGTATTAGACTAGGATGGAAGGACCTACTGGGCAAATTCTATGCTAGTGGCATAATCACCACCACAAAGTGCAGTGCCCCCTGCCCTGCAGTCACTTTAGGAATTACTCTTGGTTATTAAGTCATACTGCAAAAATAAGAGTCATTAGGCAAGTTAACACATTACAATGACTTTAGGCAGTTCTCCCAGTATTGCAGAAACCATTTTTCTGCAGATGCAGGTATGCATGTGCTTGTTACTGTGGGGTACTATAGAGACCTAGAGCCTCAAAACTTGTGCAATGGTCAACACGCCATGGATTGAACCAAAGAGTTCAAGAGCTTAAAAAAGCATGAGCTGCTACAGGTTGAACTTAAATTACCTAGGAGGGGACTGTAACAGACTCATTCTCTGTGAATCAGCACAGCAGAGCACTTGTAACAAATGCTCACCAGTGGGCTACACTGGAATCCTTGAAAAGTCACACTGAATGCATCTAACCTTAAAGCACCCCCCCCAACAATCTTCAAGTGCTGTTCCCTCAAGCAGTGGACAATTTGCCTGAATGTGTCCATTGACAGAGTCATATGTTCATGGGCATGTGCTCATTGATAATGGGTCATTGATCATTGATCCCTCAGAAGGCAACCCTTCCAAACTCCTAAAAACATCAGGTTATCCCCAGAGACTCTTCATCTCCAGGCCGACATGGTCCTAGACAGGGATTAAAGTAAGCTGGAATGCAGGGCCAACAAATTCAAGGGGTCAGCAAAAAAATAGAAAAATCTAGGGCCCTAAAAAATAGAAAACTCGGGTGGAATGCATGTTCTGTCTTGCCCTGGCCCGGGAGCTGCAATCAGGCTGGAGAAGTTTTCAAATCTCCCGCCCTCAGCATGCTGAGGTGTGTGCTCAGGGCAGGAGCTGCCTGGCCATGGAGCAGCTCTGGCCAGCTAAGGGGTGTTGGGCAGTTGGTGGGTGGGCAAGCAGGGAAGGGTCCCAGGGGATCAGGAAGTTGATGAGCCAGTCAGGGAAAGGGCTGAGGGGGTGGGCGTCAGGGAGCTGATTGTCAGGTGGGAAAGGAGCCCGGAAGGGTCAGGGTTGGGGAATGGTCTTGGCGGGGATTCTGGGGAAGGGCCTGGGGAGTCAGCACATTGGGGAAAGGGGCCAGGGAGTTGGCAGGTGGGTGGGTCAGGAATGGACTGGGGATCATAGAATCATAGAATCATAGGGTTGGAAGGGACCCCACAAGGTCATCTAGTCCAACCCCCTGCCAAAAAAAGCAGGACCACTCCCATTAGATCATCCCAGTCAGTGTTTTGTCCAGCTGGGACTTGAACACCTCCAGAGATGGAGATTCCACCACCTCCCTAGGCAACTTATTCCAATGCTTCACCACTCGCCTAGTAAGGAAGTTTTTCCTAATATCCAGCCTGGACCGCCCCAGCTGTAACTTGAAACCATTGCTTCTCGTTCTGCCCTCTGTTACTACCGAGAACAGTCGAGCTCCCTCCTCCTTGGAGCAACCCTTCAAGTAGTTGAAGGTTGCTATCAAATCCCCCCTCAGTCTTCTCTTCTGCAGGCTAAATAAGCCTAGTTCCTTCAGTCTTTCTTCATAGGGCTTGTGCTCCAGCCCTTTGATCATTTTGGTTGCCCTCCTCTGGACTCTCTCTAATTTGTCCATGTCCTTTTTGTAGTGGGGAGCCCAAAACTGGACACAGTATTCCAGATGTGGCCTCACTAGTGCAGAATAGAGGGGAATGATCACATCCCTTGATCTGCTGGTAACACTTCTTCTGATGCAGCCCAGTATGCCATTGGCCTTTTTGGCAGCAAGAGCACACTGCTGACTCATATCCAGCTTCCCATCCACCATGACTCCCAGGTCCTTTTCTCCAGTGCTGCTATTTAGCTGATCACTCCCCAGCCTGTAGCAGTACATGGGGTTTTTTCGTCCCAAGTGCAGGATTTTACACTTATCCTTGTTGAACCTCATGAGATTCCTCTTGGCCCACTGCTCCAGTTTGTCTAGGTCTCCCTGAATCCTGTCCCTGCCCTCTAGGGTGTCTACCGTTCCCCCCAGTTTGGTATCATCTGCAAACTTACTAAGTGTGCAATCTATCCCATCATCCAGATCATTAATGAAAACATTGAACAGAACTGGCCCGAGGACCGACCCCTGGGGCACACCACTCGGTACTGCCTGCCAACTTGACATGGAGCCATTGATTCCTACACGCTGAAACCGTTGTTCTAGCCAGTTTTCTATCCACCTTACAGTCCATGCATCTAACCCATACTTCCTTAATTTGCCAATGAGAATGCTGTGGGAAACCGTATCAAAAGCCTTGCTAAAGTCAAGGTATATGACATCAACGGCTCTACCCGCATCCACAAATCCAGTCATCTCATCATAGAAGGCGATGAGGTTGGTCAGGCATGATTTACCCTTGGTGAATCCATGCTGACTGTTCCTGATCACTCTATTTTCCTCCAAGTGTTTCAGGATGGATTCTTTGAGAAGCTGCTCCATGATTTTTCCAGGGATTGAGGTGAGGCTGACAGGTCTGTAATTCCCTGGATCGTCCTTTTTGCCTTTCTTGAAGATAGGTACTATATTTGCTTTTTTCCAGTCCTCTGGCACCTCCCCCGTTCGCCACGAGTTTTCAAAGATAATGGCCAACGGTACTGCTATCTCATCAGCCAGCTCCCTCAGCACCCTCGGATGCAGTTCATCCGGCCCCATGGACTTGTGCACATCTAGTTTCTTTAAGCAGTCCCTAACCTGACCTTCTGTCACCAAGGGCCTCTCTCCTTCTCCCCAGTCCCCCGTACCTAGTGTAGTGGGCTGGGAGCTGACCTTGCTTGTGAAAACTGAAGTAAAAAAAGCATTGAGCACTTCAGCTTTTTCCTCATCCTCTGTCATGAGGATGCCTGCCCCATTCAGTAAGGGACCTACACCATCCCTGATCCTCTTCTTGTTATTGATATACTTGTAGAACCCCTTCCTGTTATCCTTCACATCCCTTGCTAGTCGCAACTCCATTTGTCCTTTGGCCTTTCTGATTTTATCCCTGCAGTCCCGAGCAATGTCTTTATATGCCTCCTTAGTCATCTGTCCTAGCTTCCACTTCCTGTAAGCGTCCTTTTTATGCTTCAGCTCAGTGCAGAGCTCTCTGTTAAGCCACAGTGGGCGCCTTCCACATTTGCTGTGCTTTCTCCTTATCGGAATTGTATCTTCCTGTGCCCTTAGCAGGGTTTCTTTAAAATGCACCCAACTCTCTTGGACACCTTTCCCCTTCAGATCAGCCTCCCAAGGGATCCTGCCCATCAGTTCCCTGAGGGAGACAAAATCTGCTTTTCTGAAGTCCAGGGTCTGTGTTTTGCTTTAAGTTGACTTTGTTACGTTTACTTTAAATGGGTCCCCTGGCTTAAGTCAATTTTATAAAGTCGACTTAACGCAAGGTGGCCTCACTAAGTCGACTTAATAAAGGTCTACTTTAAGTAGACCTTTTTAAGGTCGACTTAACTGAGCTCTGTAGTGTAGACGTAGCCTAGAAGAGTGACTTAGGCAGTTCCTGCCACAGCTGATATTTGTTGTGAGGGAATGCTAGCCCTGACCTGTGTGAAGGGAACCGCATTGACAGTATAGGTCCTATTCTTCACAACCCTAATCTTTCTCTTCCAGGTGGCACTTGGCATACCTTCTCTTGAAGATCTCCTAGAGTCTTTGCACGAATGGGTAGCATGAGTTCCTTGCCTCTGGCTAGGTGGTCTTCCCTTTTATGGTATGGTCTTTGACTGGACAGGGACTTCTGCACATCTAGCCCCTTTCTGCTGGAAATGAGAAAGCTTGTTGGTGTACTGACCTCTCAGTCACATTGTGTGAACCCCATAAGTGCAGTCACTCCCAGGGAACAGGGGAGTAGTGTGCATCCTCTACAAGACACTGCAAAATGGTGCTGTGCACCCTCAGTTCCCACTGACTTCTGTCAGAGCTGTAACTGCTCACCACACATCTTACCATCAGCAAATTGCATAAGCAGTATTGTTTTAGTTACAAAGTTTTCATCTCTAAAAAAAATGCAGCTCCTCCATGTGTACACAAAAGACACCAGGACATCCAGAACTGTAAGCCTCTATGTTACCCCGTGTGTCAGGAAGTCAGAGCTTCTCTGTTGTTAAACCGTGTCAGTTCCCTGACACTCCAGTCTGTTTGCCTTGGCAGCAAACTCTTTGAGACCAGGCCAAACCTTGCCTTGAAAGGAACAGTCTTGGACCCCCAGCTTCCCAGCCCCTCCAGATACAGCTCTCTGCACCATCCAGACCATCTCACTAGACACTCACAGAAATTAAATGTGCTGCCTCCAGTGAGATATAGTACACAACCAGCCTGTAAGTTTGGCTGAGACTCACACTTAATTCATGGTAACTGCATTGAGATCATGGATAGTAAAATTATGACTATTTATTAACAAAGAACAGAGATTTAAGTGATACTAAGATGCCAACAGGTAAAAAGAGATAGACTTACAAACAGAACAAAATAAAAACACTTTCCAGTGTCTAAAATTTAACAATTACAGTCTTGGTCTCAGGCAATTTGTTACCTATGTTCAGTTCCCAGAGACTTCAGCCCACATCGCTGAAGCACCCATCTTTTCCAGATACCTAGTGCTATGGCCTTTTTTGTCTTTAAGTGATGGACAGTAAAGAAGTTTCTCTCCCTTTCTTTCTATAGCCCAGTAAACCTTGGAAGCGTGTTCTTCTGAAGTATAGCCCCAGATAAAATTTGTTTCCCCTGCTGCTTGTCAGGAAACTGACACCATTCTATCGTCCTCTCAATTTGTTTTTCCTGTGGACTCAAATGCAAGTAAACTTCCATTGTCCCTGTCAGTACCTTGCTCAATTAAAAATGGAGACACAGGCAAACCAGCAAAACACTATTCTTTTGTGGACAAACTTGTTTATCAATGGCCTGCACAAACACACACATCACCAGAGTTCATACATAATCCCTTTACGCATACATTTTGGACTGATATTCATGACAAGTGTGTTACCAGTTTTTAAATGATATCTTATTTAGTACACTTTTATGGAATGATAATTTTGTATACAATGAGTTGATTTTGTTGTTTATTCTTTGGGGTTCAGACCCCTTGTTCTTCCCTTGGTGTGTCTGGATCCTGACTGAGACAGATATCTCAAGTGAGGGTCATTTCTTTACTATACAGTTATCTTACCTGAACTGTAAACATGGCATACCTTATTCAAGTGACAGCAATTTCTTTATAAGGCAAGATGGGAAATCATGTGATTGTGGGTCTAGTTTCCTCTGCTGTCTTCAGAGTTCCACAGTATTTAGTCAATTAATTCACTGAGCAACTTGCTAAAAGTTCATCCATGAAGCCAGTGTATGCTTTACCTTCAAACCTGTTAACTTAGCTGCCTATAATCAGAAATGGACTGGAAACTGAAGATAGAATTAAACCTCATCTTTCTGCTTCCATTAACTAAACTCCTATGATTTTTCTCCCTTCTATTGAAAGTTTTAATAATAGAAGTTTAACTGCAGGGGAGGAAAAAAGTCTCCACCAGTTTATTAAAAAAAAAAAAAAATGCTTTCCAGGCACAGGAAGAGTGCAGCCTTTCCACAGTTAAACTGCAGCTGTTTTTCATATGGATCCATTCCAGAGATGTTATGAGGGATTCTAACCTGGGAGGAGCTGGGCATAGTATGAGAAGGTTCTGTCTCACAGTATTTCCTGCCTTTGCAGTTATTAGAAAAACTTATCAAAATCATAAGTAACTTTTCACTAAAGAGATTCTTGCCCCCTCCCACTCCTTTTTTAGAGTCAAAGACTTAAAATGTACACACTGTTTTGCCTTTCATTTTTAGAAGTTAATGGAGAACAAAGCATGCTAAAACAGCACTTTAATCATTATACAATCACCACACAAAAGTTATGTACATTATAGAATAAAGAACTTTTAAAACAGACTATACAGCAGCTGCCACAGGCCTGCAGCAAACTGAGAACTACAGAAATTAAACGGCTTCTTTGTCTCCCCTAGTTAAAATATTTTTGCTGTATTTTTTTAAATTCTCTCGGCTTTAATAAAATCATTTGCATTAAGCTTAGGGGCAGGGAAGAGGATTTCTGAAGTTAAGCAAAAAAATCATTGCAAAACATAAGCCTTGTTGTTAGAGGGCATATGCACAGGTTAACTATTACAGTATCTCTGACTACCCGTCCCAGAGAGTAGGTCTACACACTGCAATCAGGAGGCATAATTCTAGCACAGATAGGCATTCTTGAGCCCACTTGCTAACATCTGCAGTAAAATCACAGCTGCATGGGTGAGGACTAGCTGCTTATTTACATACCCAGGGTCCTAGGCAGGCTTGTATTTAAGCTGCTGCCCTCAGCTATAGCAGCTTCCCTGACATTTTTAGTTAGCTAGTTCAGGTCTGCTGGCACTTCAATAATCATGCCTCCCAAATAAAGTGCAAACATGACCTAATGGACACATGCTCCATGCATAATCCAGACCAGCTGAGCACCAGCTTATGGGCCATGAACAATATGGCCCATAAGGAGTTCAATGAAAGGGACAATACATTTAAACTATTGTAGCTGGATGGAATTCCTCCCCCCTCTCCCTTTCTATTTTACGTTTTCCTCAGAAACCACTTCTTCAAGGGTTGTGCACATTGGTACTTCTGAGACCTGTCATCACAAGACCCTTTCTGGTTTTCATTGTCACATGATACTATGGGCATTGCTAGTGCTGGGCACAGGGGGCAAGGGTCCTGAGCCCCATCCTGAGCCACAGCAGCACACACTCAGAGAGCCTGTGACTGTCTCCAGCAACCTCCACACCTGCCTGGGAGGAGATCAGACCAGCAGGGGAAGGCCCTTTTAAATCTCCTACTCTGTAGCAGGGTAAGAGTTGCAGCCTGTGGCATCTGGCCTGCCTGAGCAGGGAACTGGGGCCAGTGGGATCCAGCCAAAGGCCGCCAGTGAAGGCAGGACCTGGGGCTGGTGGGATCCTGCCCAGGGCAGCCAGTGGCAGCAGGAGCCGGCCCAGACAAGGAACCTGGGGCCACCAAATCCAGCCCTGGCCAAGGACCTGGTGCATCCACCAGCAGGAGGAGCTGGAGACAGCCTTGGCCCTGGCCTGGGACCCAGCAGCATTGTCAGAATCTGGCCTCAAGCCCAATGGGAGGAGCTGTATTAGATCCAGGGTGATGGGGTGGGGGTGTCATTTTGGGTGTGGGGGGGGTGGTTCCAGAGCTGTGTACTAAATCTTGTTTTGGGGCAGTGATGCCTCTGGACGATACAGCAAACTGCACAAAAAAAAGAGAGAATGTAGATTTTTGACTGTTAAACAGTTCCACAATATATGTATTATCAGTCATTTATGTTATACATCTGCAAAATTTGTTTACATCTGCTATGTGATCCAGGTAATTATGGTCCTGTATGTTTTTACTTCAGTAGCATGCAAATTCGTGGGAAAAAAAATTGGAAAAGAAAGTAGTTAAGGACATCAAGCTTAACAGTAATAGGCAAAATACAACGTGGTTTTTACAAAAGATAAGTCATGCCAGACCAACCTGATCTCTTCCTTTGTCTCAGAAATCTGTTATCTTCTCAAAGAGAATACAATGGATCTAGTTTGTGTAGACTTCAATAAGGCATTTGATATGGTTTCACATGGGGAATTACAGTTGAACTGGAAAAGCTGGGGATTAATATGAAAATTGAAAGGTGGCTAAGGAATTGGTTAATGAGGCGACTACAATGTTTCATACTGATAGGTGAACTGTCAGGATGGAGGAAGGTTACTCTTGGAGTTCCTCAGGGATCTGTCTTGGGACCAGTCTTATTTAACCGTTTTATTACTGACCTTGGAACAAAAAATTGAAATATACTAATAAAGTTTGCAGATGATGCAAAGTTGCGAGGTATTGCTAATACAGTGAAGGATCAAGATATCATACAAAAAGATCTAAATGACCTCGTAAATTGGAGTAATAGAAATAGGATGAAATTCAATAGTGGAAAGTGCAAGATCACACATTTAAGGACTAATAAGAATTTTTGCTGTAAGCTGGGGACACAAATTGGAAGTGAGAGACGAGAAGAAGGACCTGGGTACATTGGATGATCACAGGATGATTATGAGCCACCAATTTGCTGGGGCCATGAAAAAAAGAAACAAGCTAATGCAGTCATTTGATCCATCAAGTGAAGCATTTCCAGTAGATATAGGGAGCTGTTATTACCACTATACAAAGCACTGGTGAGATTTCATCTGGAAAACTGTCTGCACTTCTGGTCTCCCATGTTTAGGAAAGATGAATTCAAATTGGAATAGATGCAGAGAAAGGCTAACACAATGATTCACAGAATGGAAAAGCTGTCATACGAGAGCAGATTCAAGAAACTTGTCTTATTTAGCCTTACTAAAAGAAGAAAGAGGGGAGATATGATCCCCTCTATAAATATATCAGAAGGAAACATACCAGGGAGGGAGAAGAATTATTTAAATTCAGTAACAATGTGAACATAAGAACTAATAGATATGAGCTGGCCCCTGAGAAGTTTAATCTTAAAACTAGAATGAAGGTTTCTAACCATCAGAGGAATGAAGTTCTTAGAATAGCCTTCCAAGGAGAACACTGAGGGCAAAAAAATCTAGCAGACTTCAAGAACAAGCTTGATAAATTTATAAAGATTATGATATGATGGCAATTAACGGATCTTTGACTACCGATTGTAAATATGCCCAGTGGCCTCTGATGTGATGGTACATGAGGTGAGTTTAGAGTTAACTACAAATATTCTTTCCAGGTGTCTAGATGATGAGTCTTGCCCCCATGCTCTGGATTTAGTTGACTGCCATATTTAGGATTAGGATTCTGGGGAAGATTGGCAGATACCCTGGGGGGTTTTCTCCTTCCTCTGCAGCATAGAGCACAGGTCACTTTCTAGGGATTCTCTGTACCTGGAAGTCTTTAAACCATTATTTGAAGACTTCAGTAACACAGTCATAGATTAAGGGTTTATGGCCTCCTGCAGGGAGTCAGACTAGATCATCATAATGCCCCTTCTGACATTAAATTCTGTGTCTGAGTTTGTTAAAGGTGCGTGAAGTTATACGATTTTTTGGACCAACTTCTCTGCATAAGCTCAAAAGCCTGTCTCTCTCTCACCAATAGAAGTTGGTCAAATAAAAGATATTACCTCACCCACCTTGTCTTCCTAATAACCTGGGACCAACACAGTCACAGCCACAAGTGAATCCAGTTATTTTAGTCACTCTTGCCAGCAATTCTTTACTCATCTTAATAATAAATTACATACTGTACATTTTATATTGTATAGTGACCAACAACTGAACCAATGACACAATACATCTTTGGGAACCCGGGGCAAAAAGCCTAGCTGGCTTCAAGACTAAGCTTGATAACTATATGGAGACGATGAGGTGGGAAATTTTTGCTCATATAAGAATTCCTCCCCTATAACCTGTCTCCTCCCCCCCCCGGTCAGATTTATGACTGGCGTTATTTGCAAAATATCACTAGAAATTGTCTAAGGGATGCCTGATATTTTATTCATTACTCAGTGTATTGCCACAGAAAAACTAGGTGGCTGCCAACCTACCTGACCACCTCACAATCTTTAGTGTCTTTAACACCTAGAAGAGCTAAAGCAGTTTTACAAAGAAGGACCTGAGGTGCAGAGAAACTAAAAGACCTGCCCAAAGTCACAGTGGATGTCTGTAACATAGCAAGAAATTGAACTCTAGTTCCTTAACTGCTAGAGCATTCTCTCCATCAATGTCATTCAAAAACTTATGAATCAATGTCCATCTCGGTGCACCTATGAGTGTTGATGATCTCATACATACATATTGTAAGAGAATAGAACTCAATATGTGTATGTTTCAAAGTGATCCAAAACTATAATAGATTCAGATAACTCCATTGTCTTATTTGGGCAGGCACTTTGCTTACCCCAATTCAACAAACTAGATTGGTCAGTCAGAGTACACCTGCAATGTAATGTAAGCCCAGGGTGAGTTAGACTTATGTCTGTATCCTGAGTTTGTAAGCTTGAGCATCCACAATCAGTGGTGACCCTAAATTTAGAATTTCTGACCCTGGCTGCAAAGGAGGACTCCAGAGTCCATAGATCCAAGTCAAACTACCATATCTCAAGCTTTCTAGCACCTTCCTCAGCTGTCGCAATTCTAGCCGTTGGTTAGTAGTGCAGGAAAATGTGACTGTCAGCTCAGCATGTTACAGGAAATTGTCACACCCTGCAAATACAAATTACTAAACATTCTTTTGGGTTTGCACGCTTGTGGCATTCCCCAGGGTATTATCTGTGCTGGACAGCTGTGACCTCTCAACTCTCCCATTGCTTTTCTGGGAGACAGCCACTCATGGTTGGTTTACACATAGTCTCTAGCATATAAAAATCACTCCCAGCTGAATTATGAGTGCATCTAGCCAACTACTCTTTAATTACATTGCAGAGTGACACAAGCAAATTCCCAGTCCCAGACTTGTCCCCAACAATGTACATCTTGTATGGCACAGCTGTCCTTCTGTGCAGTAAAAGCTCATAGAAAGTCCATCATCTCATTAATAGAATTATATGTGCAAACCCTGTTGTCTCAAATGGAGATTCTAGACACTTCTTTCAAAACACACACTGATTTAGATAAACAATAAAAACAAGTTTATTAACCACAGGTTTTAAGCAATTACAAGTAATGAGGCAAAAAAGTCAGAATTGGTTACCAAGAAATGAAAGGTAGAACACAAAGTAATACCTTACTTAAACTAAAATTTAAAGCTAAAAGGTTTTTCTTACCACATAATCACAATACTCTGGCTGAATTTTTCAGGGAGGACCTTCCCCCATTCCATGTTGCTTCCTTTGTCTTTCAAAGATTGTTGACACCATAAGCAAGGAGAGAGAAGCAATTGTGTTCTCTGATCTCCCTCTTTATAGCAGCTCTCTTCTTGGAGAATTGTCTCCAAGAGGGTTTCAGACAACAGTATGTGCTAAGATGTAGCAAGCAAATTTCTTGCTCACAACTCCAGGACACTTCAAAACATTTCATCAGCTTCCCTTACCTCTTCCCACAGTAATACAGAAAACCCATCTGACTGTGAGTAGGCAAGAGTAACATACAATGCCTTTATCATGTGTGTCTTTAAGACCTGTATTTTCAGACAGGCAAGCAAAGCCAAAAACAGACCAATAATACCAAGTCAAGCAGATACACAGGCCTAAATACTTATGCAAACTTAAATTTGACATTGTTAATTCTAACAAACCAGTACAACACTGGATTGCTGTATTGGTACACTCAGACAGAAAGTGCACCTCTTCCCAACTGACACAAGATGCTCCTGGGCAACACCAATGAGGGATGCACTGAGCTTTCACATTATGGGCTTTCAGTGGAAAGCCGAGACTAATCTATTTGTCAATACGCTTGTGCATTTTTTACAGGAGGGCTGTCACTTAATTGCAGATGACTCAAGCCATTAACTCAAAACAAATTAACTCAATTAAAAATCAATTAATTGAAGTTTTGCTTATACTTTTAAACAATAAAATATCAATTTAAATTTAGTATGAGTATTTTGATGGTTTTCCTATTTTTAAGTATATTGCTTTCAATTACACGGAATACAAAAACAATGGAAGACCCATTGCACCTTAAAAACTAACAAATTTCTTCTGGCATAAGCTTTCGTGGCCTGCTACCCACTTCAGATGCATCTGACAAAGTAGGTTGCAGCCCATGAAAACTTATACCCCCCCCCCAAAATTTGTTAGTCTTTAAGGGTATATGTACACTGAAGCCTTAGGTCAATTATACCTCCCTTAAGTCAACTTAAGGAACTCCATGGTCAAATTGGGTTCTTAAGTTGACTTAATAACACCAGCTCCTAAGGGCTATATATGAGATAAGTTGGCCTAGGAACTGGGGCCTGGACTCAAGCCTCACCCCCTGCCCTGCCCCAGGTGCGATCCAGCTCTGGGGCCCTGATCCAGCCCCAACGGCCCATCTGGCTCCTGCTGCTGCTGGTAGGTGACTTGGAACCTGAGCTGGCCCTGAGCTGCTTGCTGCAGGTGGCTCGTAGCTGGCTCCTGCCACTGCCACCAAGTGGCTAGGAGCCTGATCCAGCCCCAAGATGCCAGAAGAACATCATTACCAGCACTTTTTCTTTTTTTATATAAAGCAAAAAAAAAAAAAAAAAAGCCAGTACTTGGTCAGAAACCTGGGACCACTGCCAGTGGTGACAGGAGTCCAGCCCACATTGCTGTGGAAAAAAAAGGTACGGGTACTCAATACCATCACGAAAAAAGCCCTGTTTAGTACAGAGAATTCTTTCTTGGGTGACTGGCTAGGGAGACTTGCTCACATGCTTCGGGTTTAACTGATTGCCATGTTGTGTTCAAGAGGGAATTTTCCCCTGGGGCATATTACTGGTGGATTCTCTGTGTCTTAAAGTCTTTAAATCATGATTTGAAGACTTCAATAACTCAGTCATAGGTTAGAGAGCTATGACAGGAGTGGGTAGGTGAGGTTGTGTGACCTGTATTGTACAGGAGGTCAGACTAGATGATCACACTGCTCCCTTCTGACCTCAGAGTCTACAGTGGATACAGGCATCACTCACCCCGCTCTGCTTCACGCCCTGCTCCACTCAGCTCACTCATAGATGTATCCCTACCCCTCTCTCAGCCTCCCCCACTTGCTGCATCCCTCCTTCACCCCATACTCGGCCCCTCTTCCTCTCTTCCATGCACCCCCATCCCTCAAGGCTGTGAGTAACAGTGGGAGTGGGCTGAGCAGTTGGGTGGGAAGGAGTGATGGGCAAGCAGTGACGGGGGAGTAGGGACATGGCAACAAGTGGGCTGAGTGAGGAGCATGAGATAGGGCTGCAGGTAAAAGAGGTGGGACAGGGAACTAGCTTTTCAGAAGGGAAGTTTCACCTGCCATTCATGGATCTATCCCATCCAGCCAGCCCCTTTGGGAAATTGACCCCTTTGCCCACCATCAGTGGGCTTGCCCCAAAGGTCGTACACTCCCAGTTTTCTTCCATGTTTAGCAGGCGCTTGGCACTGCTACATGGGAGTGATTTCCACTGTCCAGCTGTTGTTAAATCCTTGTTGCATAGGCATG
This sequence comes from Podocnemis expansa, assembly GCA_007922195.1. Classification (NCBI taxonomy): domain Eukaryota; kingdom Metazoa; phylum Chordata; order Testudines; family Podocnemididae; genus Podocnemis; species Podocnemis expansa. Next base: position 33,550,439 of record ML681998.1, on the reverse strand, counting down.
GAATTGTCCAAACAGTTCCTAGTTTTGCAGCATGGAGGGTATTCAGACCATGATACAAGAACAGAAGAAGCCCCTACTCTTGAAACCATAAACAAAAGCAGCGTCCAGAATAGATCCCCCCTCCACACTCTCTCCCATAAATAAACCAAGAGTCCCATGGAACATTTAAAAATTACAAATGTATTTATTGCATGAGCTTTCATGGGAGAAAATCCCACTTCATCAGATGCTTTGATTTTCTCCGATGAAAGCTCATGTAATAAATACATTTGTTAGGCTTTAAAAGTGCCATAATACTCCTTTCTTGTTTTGCTGAGCTAGACTAACACAGCTACCCATTTGAAATTCTCTCCCATAACTCAAGCATAGTTAGTGGAGCTACACCAGTGTAAACAAGATCAGCATCAGGCCCTGTGCATACAAAAATGGTGTATTGCTTTAATGTTTTGCTAGCAGGTTGTAAAGAAAATGAACATATAGCACACAGACTGGCTGTGACTGGATTTTTCTGTTCTACAGCAGTATGTAAAAACCCACAGAGAAGCTTGTTAGTTATTTTAAAGTCTTGAACTGGAGACAGCACGTAACACCAGGGAAAGAAAGCCAAGCCAAAATAACAAGGCAATTTAGAGATTCCTTAATACCAACAGTGAACAAAGTCAAGGCAAGATTATAGCCTGAGAGAAGGGAATGACACACAAGGAAGGCAGAGGACAAGAGAGATTCACTTGTGGAAGACAATCCAGGATGCTAGGTTCCAGCAAAGTGGACTCCGAATACTTGACATTGCTTCTGATAACTTGAAGCTAGCAGAGGAAGCCATTTTGGGAGAAAACTCACATTGAAGCAGTAAGAAAAAACTAAGATCCAGTGACACTGTACTTCTCAACCATTTTGGGGACGTTTTCTCCTGCCACAAAAAAATCTAACAAATTTTTTCTCAGCAGCCCTCCTAAATGCCAGTCAGTGCTGGCACAGCCCCTAGACTGAATTTGCACTTCAACAATGAGAACTAATTTATGATTAGCTGTTGCCCATCTAACAGTTCATGTACATGTAGTAAATTACATTGGCAGTTGCTGTCTGTGTTAGATTTCCAGATGGGGTGCGGTATTCCACATAAACAAAGAGCAAAACTGAAACTCAACATGGAAGCCCGTTTGCATTCCTCATTTAAGGGTTTTCTCTTTAACAAATCCCTGTTTTAAATAAATCCCTTGCATATCATGACAGCCTGGAATATTGAGACTACATCTCGTCAGATGTGTATTAGAGGGTTAACTCTGGATTCTGAGTGAAACAAGGACTCTAACATAAAAGCATATGACTCAGATTCATCCCATGGTGCTGGTAGTGATTCAAAACTACAGAGCAATTGAGCTTGAGCACACTACATATAATCCCTGGAGCTATTACACCGTTGTGGCAGAAGGAACAACCCATTGCTGCTGAACATGGCATCTGGCAGCCACCTGTCCACTGTCAGAAGTTGCTGCCAGGGTTGGGCAGCCATCAGCCTTCTCTCCCTTTGCTAATCTAACAGCAGCAGATGGGAGAAGCAAGCAAGTTACCAGTCAGCAAAAACATTGGGGTCCCCCACTCATTTCCTCCCAGAGATGGATACACACAAAGGGGGAAGGAAGGGGAGTAGATTCTTGCAGACAGAAATCTCCTTTGAATTTGAGATGATCCTTTAGTCCAGGTCAATGAATCTCTGAGTTTTGCTTCAAAACAAAACCACAAATCAGGCCAACTTTGCAGGGTTTCTTTTAGTTAGACTTACACAGGCCTAAACAGGTTAAAGAGCAGAAATTCCTTTCTAAGAGTCTAACTGCATGAGGGTCTAGTCCTGTGAAGTGTTGAGTAGCCTCCACTTTTAGTCAGAAAAATGGGAGTAGAGAGCAATCAGTAGATCTCAAGGAGTGCACAAAGGACTGAACCCATGTAAATGACAAAAGACTCTAAACCCGTGTGTAATGATGACTCTACTTTTATCTACACTGATCCCTCGCATTAAATGAGAGACTGTGAAACATTGCTGGACTACACAGAAAAGACTATTAAACAAACTCACAGGCTGTTAACATGGAAGATCAATCCACCTTGCTAAGATCACTGTTCTGTCAGCATTCCCCAAACCAACCTACCTTCATTCAGGTCATACCACCTAGTCATCCCTTCGCTTACACATCTAATAGAATGCTGAGTTTGCTTCCACAAGTTATAAATTCCCCATGGAAAACAAAAATCAGCATCCGACCGAGGAGAACTAGGGCGGATGGAAGGAGACATGCAGAAGTGGCCAACTGGCTGATTTGCAGAAGTGTCTGGGGGCCATTCAGCTGATCTTGAATAATATTCATTCATTCACTCTCACTCACTCACATGATTAGACTTTTTCCCGAAGGACCTATTCCCCATGTCCCCTTATAGCCATCTCCACATGTGGATGCACCTGTAGATCAAAAATAAATTACAAATGTTTACAGACAAGTGTTTAAAGGTCAGGCTGTTGTACTAGCAAAACCACCCATTGTTTTCCCCCATTAGGGAGGCTTCTTTAGGCCTACCGCCTTGTTGCTGAAATTGTTTTCCTGGCTACAAGTGTTAAGAGCCCTAGAGCAGTGGTTTTCAAACTTTCTTCCTTGGGACCCAGTTAAAAAAAATCATTTATGCCCACAACCCAACAAGTACATCATTGAGCAAAGCATTGCAGTCTTTTGCACTGGCAGCAGGGGGTTTGTGACCCAGTACTTGGTCCTGAGTCGTGCATATGAGAGTCTGGAAGTTACCTGAGGAGTTTTGCTTCTGGGACAATTAGTCAGTGGCATACTGAAGAGGGAGAGGGGGCAGGCCCCTGGGTGCCATGTTGCAGGAGAGTGCTGACCTGGCACCTGCCCCCAAAATCTGGAGGCAGAGGAATGAGCCAACCCAGCCAGGCTGGAGTGGTGGCTAAATGCGGGGGGGAGACACAATGTGATGCATCTGGCTGGGCCAACTGGAGGCACTGGGGGCACCTTTCAAATCCTCCCTCTCTAAGCATTGTGGAGGGCTACTCCATCCTTCTTCCCCAGGTTGGGGAGAGGCTGCACATGGTGCCTGAGGTGCCAGGTTGCCAGGCTTCAAGCGGCAGGTAAATGAGGGGGGCACACCTGGCTCTTCTTAGGAGGTGGTGCTCAGCTCTTCTCAGGGCCAAAGGACATGCTGAGGGATGCTTCTCTGCACAGCCCATTGTCATGAAAAGTCACTCCATCCCTCACCCCATGCTGGTGGTGGTGGAGTTATAAAGCTGCACCATCAAAGCCAGTGGCAGGGAGCAGGCACAGAGACAGGCACCACACAGTGGCTAAGTGTGAGGAGGGGTTCAGTGAAGCCAAGCTTGTTTTTTCACTCCCAAAAGCCTCTGCTGCCCCCCCCACACACATACACAGATCCTCCACAGATCTGGGGCAGCTGGGGGCTGGCACCAGGACACCTCCTACCCTGTGCAGAGTACCTGAAGGGATGCAAATGTAGGTTTTGTCCCGGGCAAGTAGCAGCTGCAGAATATGACAAAATTATCTTCTCTTGATGGGGGAATTAGGAAGAAGGCTTTAGCATGATACATTTCCATTTTGTACTTCTTTGCAGCTGTTTAAAGAGCAGCACTGTACTCCCCAGAGGAGGTTAAGATTGTGTTGTCTCATGTGGGAAGGAAAAATAAACTGTTATACTAAGAAAAAACACAGTCCAGATTGGAGAAGGTGAAGACACCACAACTTCTGCTCAGAACAGACCTAATTCACGATGAGTTATTATACAAGGATGGTGAAAATTTCCTTGGCAGGAGCTGTAGAAGGAAACAGGTGTGAAGAGGTAGGGGCCAAATTTGGACATTGGAAACCTCCGTGCCTCAAGGAAAGGGAGGAGGGAGAAAATTGACAGGAAATAGTGAAACTCTACTTCTGGAGGTAGTTTTATTTTCTACAACACACCAGACAGTAGAGCCTAGAGCAAACAGTCTGTCATTTATGTGAAGTGATAGCAGAAGTTCAGTCCTGGTTCTAAATAGTTTCCATATGCATGCGCCATCACATAATTACTGGGCCATTTGACACATCAACCCAATACTTCAAAATGTTTTACTTTTAATTAAAAGCGTTTACTTGTGCAAGTTCTTCTGCCTGGGTGTCTTGATTCCCTTTCAAAACGTTTGGCTCATCTGCTGCCCACAGTGGGAGACATCAATTCAATTTGTTTTCATCTAGGAACAAAAGAGTTGAAAAAAAGAAAATGGGAGCTCTGTTAGGGGGAGGGGAGAGACTGGTGGCTGCTGTTGGATAAGCATGAAAGCAGGATGCATTCCAAATATTTAAGTAAAATATACAGAAAAAGATTCCTATCAGTTTCAATGGGCTTTGGACCAAGCCCTGAATTCTACCAGTGTTAAGTCACCCGTTGATCTGAGCTCTGCAGCACCATCTGAATTCTGGTACTAGTCTTCAAAGTGTCTGATGAAGTGGGATTTTCTCCCACGCACCAGCAGACTCTTTGTTTGTTTTGCTGTACTAGACTAACACGGCTACCCCTTTGGAGCACTGACCTTTTCTCTCTCCTACTGCTGAAAATAAAACACCTCAGGGTCCAAATGCCAGTAGAAAACCTGCATAGTAGAAATATGCTCCATTATCCCCTTTCCGTCCCTGGAACATCCTCTGTGCCAAAGGAAGAGAAACCAAAGCTAGATCTACACTAGCAACTGTTGCTGGTAAAACCTTTGTCTGTTGGGAGGGACCCACCACATAGCAGACCAACATAAGCACTCAATGCTTCTTTTACTTCAGTCTTCACAGGCAAGGTCAGCTCCCAGGCTGCTATTCTGGGTAATGCAGAATGGAGAGAAGGAGAGTGGCCCACGGTGATGGAAGGTCAGGTTAGGTACTACTTAAAGAAGTTGGATGTGCACAAGTCTATGAGGCCGGATGAACTGCACCCAACAGTGCTGAGGGAGTTGGCTGATGTGATTGCAGAGCTGTCGGCCATTATCTTTGAAAACTCATGGCAAACGGGGGAGGCCCAGGAGTATTGGAAGAAGGCAAATATAGTACCTATCTTCAAGAAAGGGAAAAAGGAGAATCCAGGGAACCACAGACCAATCAGCCTCACCTGAGCCCCTGGAAAAAAATCAGGGAGCAGGTCCTCAAAGAATCCATCCTGAAACACTTGGAGGAAAATAGAGTGATCAGGAGCAGTCGGCATGGATTCACCAAGGGGAAATCATGCCTAACCAACCTGATATCTTGTCATAGAAGGCAGACTGGATTTGTAGACGAGGGAATAGCTATTGATGTCATATACTTCACTTTAGTAAGGCTTTTGATACAGTTACCCACAGCATTCTCATCAGCAAGTTAAGGAAGTATGGGTTGGATGAGTTGACTGTAAGGTGGATAGAAAACTGGTTAGATCAATGAGCAGGAATCAATGGCTCAATGTGTAGTTGGCAACTAGTAACAAGTAGAGTGCCCCAAGGGTCAGTCCTGGGGCCTATTTTATTTAATATCTTCATTAATGATCTTGATTACGGGGTAGAATGCATTCTCAGTAAGTTTGTGAATGACCCCAAGCTGGGGGGAATTGTGGACACACTGGAGTGCAGAGACAAAATTCAGGGAGACTTAGACAAATTGGAGCAGTGGGCCAAAGGAAATCTCATGAGGTTCAACAAGGACAAGTGCAAAGTCCTTCAATTAGGACAGAAAAACCCCATGTACTGCTACAGGCTCGGGACTGATCAGCTAAACACCAGTAACGTAGAAAAGGACCTTGGGGTTATGATGGATGGAAAGCTGGATATGAGTCAACAGTGTGCTCTTGTAGCCAAAAAGGCTAATGGCATATTGGGCTGCATCAGGAGTAGCACTGCCAGCAGATTGAGGGATGTGATTATTCCCCTCTATTCAGCACTGGTGAGGCTGCATCTGGAACAGTGTTTCCATTTTTGGGCTTCCCACTACAAAAAGCATATGAAAAAATTAGAAATAGTCCAGCACAAGGCAACAAAAATGGTTAAGGGTCTCAGGCACATGACTTATGAGAGAGACTGAAGGAACTAGGCTTATTTAGCCTGCAGAAGAGAAGACTGAGGGGGGATTTGATAGCAATCTTCAACTACTTGAAGGGGTGCTCCAGAGAGGAGGGAGCTAGGCTTTTTTCAGCAGTAACAGAGGACAGAAGAAGGAGCAATGATTTCAAGTTGTAGCTGGGGAGGTCGATGCTGGATATTAGGAAAATCTCTCTCACTAGGAGAGTGGTGAACCATTGGAAAGGGTTGCCTAGGGAGGTGGTGGAATCTCCATCTTTGGAGATATTTAAGGCTCAGTTAGACAAAACCCCGGCTGGAATGATTTAGTGAGAGTGGTCCTGCTTTTAGCAGCAAGTTGGACTAGATGACCTCAAGAGGTCCCTTCCAACCCTATGATTCTATGAAGTTTAACCAACCAACATGCCGGTGTGGACAGCACTATGTCAGCAGGAGATGCTCTCCCACTGACATAGCTACCACCACTCTTAAGGGGGTGACTTAACTATCCTGATGGAGAACTTTCTCCTGTCTACACAGGAGGCATAACAATGGTTCAGCTGTACTGGTGTTTTTTTGTCAGGTGTCTAATGTAGACCTAGCCCAGCCATGATATCTTCAGCTATAATAAAACATTCATCTATGCTAGGCACAAAGGTCAGCTCTTCCAGTCCTCTGTGACCGGAACTTCCATTGACTTCACTGAGTGCTCTGACGCCTCACAGGATTCAGCCTGAAGAGCCTGCTGAGAATCTCACACATCTGTAACTAACTGCACAGCTGCCTATTTTCCTTCTGAGTTGACATTTACTGTAGTAAATCTCTGGGAGCAAATCACCCCCCCACACACACACACACCGGTAGAGACAATTGGCCAAAGACAATTCAATTCACTATAGGGAATCGCAGGCACTAACACCACTACTTGCTGCAGGGGGGAGACCAGATTTAATCCCTGCCAGAGCTCCATAAGAGACCCAGCTATAGCTACCCCAGGATTACAGCCAGTGCATTCCTAACTGGCCTGACTATACCAACACGTTTCACCAGCTGGTGCAGCACAAGGATTAAAGGGTGCTGACTCCCTCTTATCATTTTGCCCTTGATCCAAGAAATCTCAGCATCTGAGCGGTGAATCCTATTTTAGGAGCAGATTCTAGGTTATACTGCAGGCTGTGTAAGGAGAGCAAAGATTGATCCCACCACTCTTGCTGGGGAGTCCCCAGCGGGTACTGAGCTGTCAGAACTGGTTCCTACACAGTGTAGGGGGTATTTTGGAGTAAGGACGGCTGGCCAGGAGAAGTGGCCAGACCACTTTGCTTTCCAGCACTAGTCATCTGGCTATGTTCCCTTGGCAACCACTGCCAGCTGGCACAGGTTTAAGCAGCCTACGGGCTGCTCTAAACTACATCCAGCTCCATTCTCAGGCAGAAAAAAAAAAAAAATCATTCAGCGCTCCCCTCTGCTGCAGCCAGTAGAAGCTGGGAACAGGAGAGCATCTGGCTCTTAATTTTCATTCCTCTTATTACAGTGACTAAAACATGAGTGAGCACAAAACTGAGGTAATGATAGGAAAAAATACTCAAACCCAGAGAACACCATAAATTTGAAGCTCTGTTACTAGGGCAGGACACTCTGATATAAGGCGTCTTTTAATCCAAGTGGATTCAGCCCAGCTGTAGTTCAAGGGCATATTTCCTTCAAGCTGAAGGACTACTCTGTTTTCTTTAAACTTCAAAATACTTCCCCTCAGCTTCATCTGTCTCTCAAGATATTAAGAAAGAGAAAAATAGTTGCATAAAATAAGGAAGTGGAGAGATGCCACATTGCTTATTCATAAGACTATGTAATTAAAGCCAGAATTTTGATTCATACCAGGTGTCAGGCTTTGGAATTTTTTAAAAATAAAAGTGCAATAATTAAATGGATGACCATCTATGGGCACTGTCCTGGAGTGCATATTTTCTGGGGAAAAATAGTTAAACTGGATTTTACAAATGTGTTGAATGATTACATTGAAGTAAAGACATCCACCATGCTCAATATTAAATCTTTCAGTTTTGGGATCTAAAAATATAAATGGCATCAAGTGAAGCACCTGGAAGTTTATAGCACTTGGCTGAGTTCCTGGCTGGACAAGAACTAAAGAATTACACACTGAGCAAAGTGGCTTTGAAGTGACACCCAGAGTAGCATAAAGGGCAGTAGTGGAAATGAGTATGTGGCCATATATCTTTATCCTTCACATTTTATGACTGGTGCCCCATACTAATTTGAAGCTAGAACCATCCTGGTCATTATCCATGTATTGTAATCCCGGAACTACACTGCTTCACATGAGAAACTGAAATATCCATATTAAGACTACTGTATCTTTTATGAGGAAAAAGGTCTTCAGTAAACTTTAAAGCCAGAACAAACAAAGTAAAGCATAACATAATCTTTCTAAAACATTATTTTCACTAGCTACCTGTAAACATAGATGTTTCTGCTGGTGTTGGAAAATATAATTGGTCATAATGTCAAAGGCTATGTTCACACACAGGGGGTTATTTCGATACAAGTTGTTTCGATACAAGTTGTATTGAAATAACACCTTATTTTGAAATAAATTAATTTGAATTAACAGTTTGTTAATTCAAATTAAGGAAAAAAGCTCAAAACGAAATAGCATGTTCAGACAACAGTTATTTTGAAACGAGTCACCGTTGTTTCGAAACAACATGTTCAGATGGCATTGTTTTGAAACAATCATTTTGAAACAACGTTGTTTCATCCCCACATGGGTTTTAAGTTGTTTCGAAACAACGCCGCATCATGTGAACATGGACATTCTTATTTTGAAAAACCTCTGTTTTTTCGAAATAAGACTGCTGTGTGAACACACCCAAAGAGATACAGAGATAGACCAACTCCCAGTAGTCAAAGTAGTGAACCGAGTCAGGACTTTCAGTTCTGCAGCTGAATAACTATGTGACTTTGGACAAATGATTTAACCTCAGTTCACCAGTCCCTACAATGGATTCCCTTTCCTCAATAAGCATATGGGGAGAATAAATTATTTTGGTGACACTGTGATCACCTCCGCAGAAAATTGCTTTATACAACACCAGTGGTTCCCATGCTTTTTTCTGGCAAGCACCCCTTTTGAATCAGACTAAATTTCCAAGAAAAAGTAAATGTTTTGCAATTATTACAGGTTATTGGACCATCCTTATTTTCACTTTCAGTGTATTTGTAGGAGAGAGTCCTAAATGGGCAAGTTCTGGTACTAATGGAACGTCCCTGGTAGCATGAGGTCACACTGTGCGGAAAAGGCCATTTTGACAACCAAAATAGCATCTTACATGGCCAAGAACACTGGAATGTTCTTCTACCTTGTGTCAGCCCCTCACCAATACTCAATGGACAGACCCCCCACAAAACCCACAGCAAGCCTCCAGGCGTCCCCACTTTGAGAACCACTGAATTACACCATAAGATTACTATTATTTGACAGAGTCGGTACTACTTACTCAAAAGGCTTGGTTTGCCTTTATTCTTCTTTTTTGGCCCCCTTATACCCACCCCTTCCAATCAAATAATTGAGCCTTTCACCTCAAAAGTTTGTTACACAAATGCCAGGTCCAGATGATGTTTTCTTATCTCGAAATAAGGAAAGTCTTTTTGATATAATAAGCCCCAGTTATATATCAAAATGACCGGTTATTCTGAAACTGTGGTTTTGAAATAACCCGTCTGGCTCTGTTATATCGATGTGCCCAGCATATCGATATAACAACTGACCTTCGTCCCAGGGTGCATAGCACCCTGGGAGGAAGGCCCCCCCCCCAGCACCGTGGCCAGGGTGCTGAGGGGTTGTGCAGCAGCGCATATGAGGAAGCCCCCGCGGCTTATCCCACGCCCAGCTCTGGGGGGCTGCAGCCCTGGTGGGGCTGCAGCACCCTGGAGCCGGTGAGGGGCAGAGCCGGGAGCCAGGCTTCCCTGACCACTCCCCCCCCAGGCGCCGGGCAGTCGGGGGGCCAGTGGCTCCCAGCAGCTGAGCCCCGGAGCGCTAGGGAGCCGGGTCCGGACCGGCTCCTAGCAGCTGCAGCCACTCAGCCCTGGGGCACTGGGGAGCCTGGTCCAGACCAGCTCCCAGTGGCTACTGGGGTGTCCCAGGGCCCCTGTCCTGCTGCCCCCAGGGGAGAGCCAGGCAGGGGACTGGGTGGCAACATGGCCTGCCAGGGGCCATGTTGCCACACCTCCCATGGTGCTCCTGTCAGGGAATCGAAATAGCATGTCCATACACAGGGCATGCTATTTCGATTGGAGGAGCTTGACTTATTTTGAATTAATTTTTTAAAATTTTGAAATAAGCAATTTCAAAATGACATTTCAAAATAAAACTTTGTGTGTGGACATAGCCATACTCTTCTAGTTATTAGTCCTAGCTCTTTCATTGATCCACAAGGTGATTTTGGGCTAGTCTCTTCAAGTCTCCTTGCCTCAGATTCACATCTGATAATATTGACCTCTTTGGAAAGGATTTTGCAATCTACTGATGAAAGTCACTATACTAGAGTTATTATTATTAATAGGAATGTAAGAACAGCCATTCTGGGTCAGACTTATGGTCCATCTAGCCCACTGTTCTGTCTTCTGACAGTGGCCACTGGCCAGTGCCAAATGTTTCAACAACAAACCAGGAGAATTATAGAGTGATCCATTCCCTGCCATCCAGTCCTAGTTCCTGGCACTTTTTGGTTTAGGGACACACAAGAGTATATGGATTGCATCCTTGATGATCTTCACTAATAGTCATCAATGGGCCTGTCTTCCATGAATATATCTAATTCTTTTTTGAGCTCGGTTACTATTGGTACAACACACTGCCTATTTCTCTTTTGAAGGCTACTTGGAGGTTTTTTCTAGTCTCAGAGGGTGATCCTATCTTTCAAAGAAGGGTTTTTGGTGACCCCAATATACTTCTCTCTGATCATTTCTGCCTCTTACAGATTCATAGATCCCAAGGCCAGAAGGGACCATTATGATCAGCTAGATGGACCTCCTGCATAACGCAGGCCATCAGATGTCCCTGAAAGAATTCCTGGAAGCCCTCTTTTAGAAAGCATCCAATTTTGGTTTAAAGATTGGTGGACTCTGCAATACCAGCACAATCTTGGTAAAGTTGTTCCAATGCTCAGTTATCCTCACCATTAAAAACATATCCCTTATTTCTATTCTGAATTTGTCTAGCTTCAACTTCCAGCCATCAAATTATGCTATACCTTTCCCTGCTGGAATGAAGAGTCCCTAATTAAAAATTTGTTCCCTATGAAGATACTTAGAATGTAATAAATTCAGCCCTTAGCCTTCTCTTTATTTCCTTGAGTCTATCTAATCCTTTAATTATTTGCATGGCTGTTCTCCGAACCATTTGGAATTCATCAACATCCTTCTTGAATCATGGGAACCAGAACTGAACACAGTATTTGAACAACTGTTCCACCAGTGTCCAACAGCGAGGTAAAACAGTCTTCCTACTCCTACCCAAGATCCCCCTGTTTATGTATTTCAGGATCTCATTTTCCTGTAATGCTGTACTTAAGACTCACCTTCAGCTGCCTGCCGCATAATAAGAGAAGCTGCCAAATCCCATAGTTTACTCTTAGTTAAATTCAGAGGATAAGAGCTTTGGTGGAGGCCCCAATACAAATTGAAGTGGCTTGGAACATGTGATCATTCCCATTCCCTCAGTTCACAGTCCCAAAGCCTGACAGCTGGTATACTATAAACAATAGCAATCACACCAAATGTCATAAATGTGCATGCCAAATTTTCTACTGCAAACCAGTTACTCAACCCAGGGTGAATTAGGGAGTTGCCATAATTACTTTCCAGTAAAAAGACCCTGGTTGACAAAATGTTGTTCTCTATGCCACTCTTTTGTTTTTTCCCCTTCATTCTGAACTGGTGATGTGCTCTACAATTTGAAGTCCTACACTCCAAAAACTGTGTTTTCAATTTGCCTAGTTTTTTTCCCCAGAAGTCCTTTCCCTGCCAGTCTTTAATGATAATTTAACATCAGTCATCGTTGAGGAGTAAGTGTACAGGGGTTGTGAACTAGAGCATTTTCAATACTAATATAAAAGAGAGTAATGTTAGTGAGCATGGGAGCACTTACCCCATATTTATATATATGGGGTTTTGTCACCTGTCAAATCTGTGTTCTTGGGGAACAAGCATGCAGTTCCCAGCCTGTCGGGTTCATGATGGAGCCCCCACATCCTCCAGCCTCAGCTTGAACCAGAGCTGATCAGAAGAAAGACTTACAAAGAACAATGAAAAGGTGGTGTGTGACACAACTTGTCTCCAGACTAGGATGAGAGGTTTAAGACAACTCCCCTAGCAGGGGCATCTCTGGGCACTGACCCATGGGGCACCTGCCCTGAGTCTCTTAAAGAGTGCCCTGAGTGCACTGAGCATGGAGGAGCTGCCTGCACTGCTCTCCCCTGCAACCCGCCACTGCTGCTGCAGTTGCCACCTCGCCTGAAGAAGTGGGCAGGCTGGGCCAGCAGCACCTGCTCTGTCCCCAGCAGGGGGATGAGGCAGGGCAGGATTTGCATTTGGGGGCAGGTTGGCCTTGTGAGACACTGCCACGGGCAACAGCACAGGCTAGCGCAGCAGTGCAAGAAGGACTCAGTCCGAGCCAAGAGCTGGGACCAGCTAGCTTAGAGGTAAGGCATGCTGGTGCTGTTGCATGGCACGGGCTGTGGCCTTGACAGTGCTCTGGGCTGATATGGCTGGATTTATTTTGGCAGGGCCCAGAGACTTCACTGCAGCCCCTAAAGCCGCTGCCCTAATCTGCCCTGCAGGTACTTTAGGGGATGCAACCCAGGGCCTCAGACTTAGGGGGACCCCACTGGCCAGAGCACCATGCTACAGCAGTAGTCCATCCAACCCATGGGTTGAGTTGTTCCCAGCCCCCGGTTGAGAGCCAGACTGAGTCCACCTTGCAACGCTCCACCAGTGCCACCCCACAACACTGGCCTACTCCTGAGTGCCAGCCTCACCCCACCCCGCTGCTGAGGACAGACTGGCTTCCCGAATGGCCAGCCTCACCGCCCCGCTCTGTCCCACCCAACCCCATGCTCCTGCTGAGGACAGAGCCTACCATGCCCTGAATCTTCTTCTCAAATAACGCCCATCCCTAGCCTCATTTGCACCAAGGATGTGAAAAAGTAGGCATCTCCATTCATATACCCTATGCCAGTGGTCCTCAACCTTTTGCAGGTCATGACATACTTGATGACATACTGTGACCCTACAGGACACATCAGCTACCCCCCCACCCCTAACCAAATCTAACTATCTCCCTGGCTCTCTGTGACACACATACTGCTGTGTGTTGACATAGTAATGTGTCCCAACCCAGTAGCTGAGGACCACTGCACTACAGAATGGAGAAGAGAGGTACCAAGGCATGGAACAAACTGAACACTGGGGCCAGAGAAGCAGGGAAGTACGGCATGATGGGGGATCTCTGCTGCCAGTGTTAATGAACCCACACCTGCACACACCCACCTCAACAGTTATCAGACCAATTCTAATAATGAACCTTCTACTGGTATCCAAAATGCTCAATCTGCTTGAATGCATTGTGAGCTCCCTTGAAGTAACACGTTCCAAAGGAGCAGCCATGTTAGTCTGGTAAAGCAAAAAAAACAAGGAGTCTTGTGGCACTTAAAGACTGACAGGTTTACTTATCACATGAGCTTTCATGGGAGAAAAATCTCACTTCATCAGATGCTTTGAAGAAGGGGAACTTACAGAATTGGATGAAAATAAATGCAGGGGAGTGTAAGAGATGGGATCAGGTCATACTGCAACAGCAAATCGGAGCCTTTGTAAGGATTCAGACTCCAGGAAATAGCACGTAGAGGGAGGGTGAAGTCAAATTACCTGTTATAATGTGAAAAGAATCTCTAGTCATGATTGTCTTGCTTTCACACAATCTAGTTTGCATATTGGTTCAATTTCAGCTGTTTCTCTTTGAAGTCTTGATATCCCATTGATTTTCTTGAGGACCATCATTAACGGAGTGATTAGGAAGATGGAAGTGCTCCGCAACCTTTTTGTGTGTGTGTTGTGATTTCTGATGTCAGTAGCAATTGCCCATAGCTAAGAGTGATCGGATCCTATTGTCCAGGTTAAACAAAGCAACACTGGTATCAGGAGCTTTGCTACCTCTGCAGGTGCCCCCCCCCCATGTCTCCAGCCCCGCACCAGCGGCAGCAGGGGCTGGATCTGAGCTGGAGCTGCCTGCCAGAGGACAGCAGCGGTTGAGGTCAGATTGGGCTCAGGCTGCCTGCCAAGCTGCCTCTGGCCTAGCCAGCAGTGGAAGGGGCTGGATCTTGGCTTGGCTGCGGCTGAGAGGAGCCCAACCCAGCTCCCACATCAGCCCCTGGTGCAGGGCCATGCAGTTTTTTTCAGGGCAGCAATGGCCCTGTCTGGCCTACTCCCTTTTGAAAAAACAACAAGGAGTTGTGTGGCACTTTGAGACTAACAGTGCCACACAACTCCTTGTTGTTTTTTCACTGGACTAGACTAACACAGCTATCCCTTTTAAAATTGACAAGATGCAAGGCACTACTCCCTTTTGTCATCATTTACCTATTAACAAATCTTGTGCTCTCCCTTGAACCATACCAAAACCTCTAGCCACGTTCAAAATTCTGCTCTGATGCCTGGGTCTAAAAGCTGCATCAGCTCCACCGGGACTTCACCTTTCCCTGACTGATCACATCAGGAGCTCTGCCTGTTTCCAGGACTCTGGATGCTCAATTACAGCAGCCACCAGGGAACCTCAACCTGTTTAAGTGTAACCCGTATGCCTAAGAAGGAACCATCTCTTTCAGGGATCCCTTATGGCTGGGTTATATTGCTGGGCAGATTTTGGCTAGAAGGTGTGGTAGCACATTGACCGTGCTCCACAAGCAGAGTCCACATGCTCAGGGACTGAATGAGAGTTGCTGAGCCAGGAGTGGTCTGCAGGATGTTTTCTCCCTGCTTTGAACTGTTTTGCAGTGGAGTTTTCTGTTGTGGAGCTGAGAGCTGGATAGCCAGTGACCTGATTGTGTGGTGCTGGTTGAGGAGAGGAAAGGAACAACTGCATGGATTCCAGCTGAAGATGTCTGCAGCCAGAGAAGATGAGGATTGCTGCTTCTGTTTTGCATTCAAGCCTCAAGGATTTAGAGACTGCAACTGAGATAAGGGTGACCTCACTTGAACTTTGGGACTCTTGGGTTTCTTGCTGTTTTGTTTAAATTTATTTTGGTTCTTAGGATAAGGTTTGTTAAGTTAGTTAATGAAGTTTATTGTTATGCTTATTCCGAGTAATATTTTGTTGTGGGATGGGAACGCTAAGCAGTCTTTGCTGTGAGTCCTGAACAGACTGGATCCTGGCTCTCCAGCTGCTTTCAACAGGGGGTTTAACCTCTGTTAGACAATGGAGAGGGGCTAATAAATGAATTCAAGCCCACCTTAGAGGGTTACACAAGCTTTACAGAGCAGTGAGACCCCCATTCTCTCTTCTTTTACTCCAGCTATAGCTTTCTGAACCTGACTTTTGTAATCAAATTTGAGTTAGGTTTCTCCAATGCCCCCATTGAAATCATGTAATATTGTAACTGTTTGATTTGCTTGTCTCCCCTTGTACAGCTATTACCCCTAGCATCATAAGGTTTATGTACCTGACAAAACAACTTTTCTAATGAAGATGGTTGCCGAACTCCAAATTTCACTTACTGTCGCACGTTCTCAGCTTCCCTATTTTGCTCTGTGGCAACACTCCTCTTACCTACACCAAAGATACCTGTAACACCCAAAAATCCTATGGGGCTTTCTCTTCAAGGCATGGCTGTCCTGGGGGGGATGCATGCGCACCCAGGGCCAATCAGTCTGTTAGGGCCCTGCCCCCCCTTCACTGTGGAGGTGGGGCAAGCTGACCCAGAGGCCAGGCTCTGCTCTTCTGGCCCGGGAAACTTGGGTTCTGAAGGGTTGCTCCATTGGGAAGGGAATAGCAGAAGGGAGGAACAGAGTTTTGTATAGACACACAAGTGACACAAGAGCACCAACAGAATTACTTTTATAAGTGAACATAAGAGACTGAAAAGCATGCTTAACAATAAACATACTGATCCTGGATGTGAGGCTCAGCTAGCCTGAACCAAGGACTGTCGGCACCAGTGTACAGCCCTCAACCATTTAAAGGACAGGCAGCTAGCCTTGTGTAGGAAAGTCAGCCTCAAGTCTGTTTCACCAAAAGTTGTCTGTAACCTTCGGCCAGTCACTGTCTTTGTGTTTCAGTTTCCTATCTGTAAATTGGAGATGGTGCACGGATGTTGTGAGGATCAGTACTTTCCAAAACATGAGATATAGCGGCCCCAATACCATCATAGACACCTAAAATAGTTGTCTCTTGAGCAAAAAGAGGAATTATCCTCTGTGCAGTAGCTTGGGAATAGGGGCACATTATCCCCATTAACTAGCAGGATACCTAAAGATACTGTAGGGCCTGCAAGTTTTGCATTTTATGCAGTCGCTGATGTTTTAAAATGACAATAGTCTGGAGATTGATTGGAAAGCTGCCATGTGTTCCACATTTTCTCTCCCTTAGTTACTTCCACAGAATATGTGCTCCATGTACAGCCAAAAGCCCTGCAATTACCAATTAGGTGCAAGAAGTAAAACCCCACAAGCTAAGTTCTAGCTGCAGCTGACCAGTAAGAGATTCTGCAATTAGAATTTGGCTGGCAATTTTATTGCTAGAACGTTAGGGTGAAGAGAGCCACTTCAATTTTCTGCACCTGCAGAACAGCTAAGTGGAAATCAGAGAAACATACATAGGTGTAGAGAATGTGGCCTGTCTCAGAGGGCAGTCACACCTCCTTGCCGTCACACCTGTATTGGCAAACTTTATACCACTTTCTGTAATGAGGGTACACTGGCAGTTTATAGCCCAGGTCCTCAGGCAGGGAATGGCAGGAAAAGCAAGCTTGTCTCTAGGCCTGCAAAGCCTCATGGGCCAAGATAAGGCAACCACCCCAGGAGTGATATGGGAAGGGAACAGGGAAATGCAGCCCCCCCACACACTTCACTTTGTCTCAACTCAGGACCCTACCAGTTGCAAATTATTCTGTCACTGGGTCAGCGGGGCTCCAGATGAAACTCACTGACAAAAGGCTCAAGTGCAAGCCCAGCCAGACCTAACTCAGCTATCCCAAGCTACTTTTTCCACCCTGTACCCATACAAATGCAACCAAGGGTCATCAGTAGCTTCCTGGAGGTACGTTGCCAGCAGTAGTCCCACCAAGCCTTTGGTGTCAGGGTTGTCCACCAACTTAAGCAGGTTGGCTGTGTTCACACAGCACTCTTATTTCAAAACAACAGAGGTTGTTTTGAAATAAGAAATACCCTGTTCACGTGACGCATGGCTTTTTGAAACAACGGCACCCGTTGTTTCGAAAACAATGGCGTTGTTTCGAAACAACTTAAACCCCATGTGGGGATGAAACAATGTTGTTTCAAAATGATTGTTTTGAAACAATGCCATCCGAACATGTTGTTTCGAAACAACAGTGACTTGTTTCGAAATAACTGTTGCCTGAAACTGCTATTTCGCTTTGAGCTTTTTTCCTTAATTCAAATTAACAAACTGTTAATTCGAATTAAGTTATTTTGAAATAAGGCATGATTTCCATACAAGCTGTTTCAACACAACTTGTATTGAAATAATGCCTGTGTGTGAACACAGCCGTTGAGTAAGTCTACAGGGTAACCGGGTTCCTCTCCAGCTACTGTCTACATCAGCAGGATAGAGACATCCTTCTCTTCCAACAGTTGCCTCCTTCTGAGCTGTAGGTCCTTCCCTTTATATTTCCAGTTCCTGTCTGGGCTCTCCCATCTGCTTCTGATATGGCAGGCATGGCTTCTTTGTTTCTGCCCTCCTGGGGCTGAGTAGCAGGCCTTTCTTGTCTGTCTCAGAGAGGAGGTCACAACCCCTCACTACAATGGGTGACTACATTAAAAAAAAAAAATCCAACCTACCAAGTAATCCAACCTACCAAGTTTGAACATACAGCTTTTGCTAGAGATGGAAAATGTGTATCTGGGCTGACTCTGGGAGTCCTTACGCACCCACTGTACTTCTATAACCTCAATGGTTTCTGAATCCAACCTTAAAATGTGGGATTGTTCAGATATGGGTCTTCCATTAGAACAATAAAGTTATGGACCTCCTATAAAATTTAGATCCATCTGGCTTCAGCTAATGAATACCCCAAAGATCCTGGACATAAAAAAAAAAAAAAAAAAAGTTAGCTGCAAGTCAAGAAGCCATTTGGAAGACTCAGATCTAGATGTGGATGTCAAAACATCTATAAACATCAGGGGTGCTCAGATCTGAAGGTTCAGTTTGGGATAAGCTTTGCCAACAGAAAAACATTACAGCTGGTGAACCAAATTCCACTTGCCTTTATAATGCGATAGCAAAGAAGAACTTGGCCCTTTGCTTAAAGCAACATACATTTGTTTAGTGAGTGTCTGACCATCACCTTTGAGAAATTGACTAAGAATTAAATAGGCCCATGAAAAGTGAAAATTTATTTATTCTATCCATAATACACATCTACAATATGGAAATGAAAACTAGGAGCACCATCTGTTGGACAAGGGAGGCAATTGTTCCCTTGCCCCCAGACTTCTCAGAGGTCTGTACGTTCCATTTTTTCTGGTACTTTTTGCTCACTCAGGTGGAGTTCCCTCACTCCCAACTTAACAGGGCATGATAATCACATAACAGACTTCTACATGTTTGTACAACTTTGATCACTACCCCCATGTTTACTGAATTAACATCCCTCATGACGACATGCACACCTGATGCTGGGTAGCAGAAAAAGTTTTTGCCTAGAACTCTCCTCCCTGCGTCACATAGCCTTGGTGAGAGCTGTCCATTATAAGTCTGCTCATTGAAGGCAATGGGAATCTTTCCCATTTAATGCTGTGTATGTACAGTAAATTAATGGATGTGTTTGCCTAGGGTGGTCAGGGGCTGTACCAATTGCCAGCACAAATTAGAACAGACACAAGCCCCACCTCTACAACCATTGATATGCCCCTCTTTCCCACTACCAGACAACTCCTATGCTTCTAGGAGAAAGAGGGGCTGCCAAATAGCCACCTAAAACAGTTTTACACTAAGTTTGATTGAGTGATGTATGTAGATGTGCTCAACCAATCCGGAATTCACCCTAGCAACTCCAGCCCCGGCACTGGAGTATTGGTAAGCCGACCAG
This sequence comes from Podocnemis expansa, assembly GCA_007922195.1. NCBI lineage: Eukaryota > Metazoa > Chordata > Testudines > Podocnemididae > Podocnemis > Podocnemis expansa. Next base: position 33,531,038 of record ML681998.1, on the reverse strand, counting down.
AAGGCATTTCTGGTCAGGTTAGTGTAGTGTGTAGGAAGTACTTAGTAAGTCATCAGGAGATACACAAGCTATTTTACATACTTTGCATATCTCCTGTTGATGGCCACCAAAGAGTGCAGCATGTATAGACTAGGGCAGCGGTTCCCAACCTTTTCCTTTATGCGGACCACTACATCTTCATCAGGGGTTAAAATATAATTTGACGGTCCCTGGAACCCTCCCACACAGGTGGGCCCACCTCCTGCACAGCTGCCCCCCCCCCCCCCCCCCCCCCGGCCCCGCCCCCCAAATGCTAGCCCCCCACCTGCCTACCCTGCACCCCAGCTCCTACCCCCCAAAAGCCAGGCCCCACCCCCGCTCCTGCACCCCACACACCTTGCCCCCACCCCAGCTACTGCCCCAATAGCCATTCCCCTGTCCCCAAAATCCACCCCTGCCCCCACCAGCCACCACCAGAATCCACCCCCTGCCCCAAATACCCCCCAGGCATGATTTGGGCCACCCCAGTACTCACAGGCAGCCATACGCTGGGCCAGGAAACTACCATATATATGCATGTATAAGCCAACCCATGCCTAAGCCGACCCCCCTCCATTCTGAGCCCCAAAAGAGGCAAAATGGGTGACCCATGTATAAGCCGAGGTCACCTTTTGGCTTCAGCTCCTAACCTTCCCACCCAGCACTGGTGTCTTCCCCTGAAGTTCCTGATACCACCCCTAACTCCCAAATCCTTGCCGCTGCTTTTCCCATCACCCACCACTCTCTCCATTCCCCCTGCTGTTCCCTGTTCCGTCCACTCTCCATGCTCACCGCCACCTTCTCTCCTCCCCGCTGGTATTCCCCAACACACCTTCCACCCCTTTCCCCATCACCCCCCAACCCTGCTGCTGCTTTTCCCAGCCTCCCAGACACCCCCTAACCCCTAGGCTAACACCCCCCTGGGCCCCCTTACCTGGCCGCTCCAGACTCCAGGGTCCCCTGCTAACTCTAACCCCAGCCCAGGCAGACTACCCAAGATGGCTGCCCCAGCCACACTGGGGCTCCAGCCTAGAGCATGCTCAGTGAAACTCCTGGACTAGGGCTGTCTACCGTATTGACTTGTGTATAAGCTGAGTGCCTGTGCTGAAGCCGATTTTCAGGCACAAAAATCTCATCTCATACATGAGCATATATGGTATGCAGCCTGCAGGCTGCACTTGGAAGTTTCTGCTGCCAAGCACAGCCTCTGCATGTGCAGGCTGGCTGGGCATGCCCCCTCCTCGCCTGCCAGAATATGCAGCAGAACACCCCCACGCCCCCCAGGGCCTGCTATTTAGGAGCCCAGCATTCAGGCCTCTAAAAACAGATAACTGAATCAGAATGTTGCATTCCAGGTGATCCTATTTTTAAATAGTGGGTCCCAGAATGCAGCATTCCAGCACCATTTCTTATTTTTAGGGGGCCTGGAATACTGAGCTCCTAAAAATAGTGGGCCCCAGAATGGCATTCTGGGCCGTTCCAGCCCACTTTAACCCCTGATCTTCACTGAAAGTTTTTGCAGACCACCATGTAAGCAAGCCAATTTAAACATTCTTTTTAATGTAGCCTATGGCTGACAGGAGCCAAACTTGCATATAGGGGTATTTAAAACATAGCTATTTCTAATAATTTATTATGCTCACTCACAAATATATTTCATTCATCATGGCACATTTACCTGCAGTAATTATTCTTTCCCCCTCCCCACGGACCACCTGCAGGACCCTCACAGGCCACCAGTGGTCCATGGACCACAGGTTGGGCACCCCTGGACTAGTGCTAACTCAGGAGGATTCCCCTGGAGAATCCACAACTGCCCTTTTCAGCAGATTTAAGGCAACAGCAGCAGCATAAAGTGACTTGAGCAGAAGAGAGGATCAAACCCACAGAATAACTCCACACTGAGTCCTATCTAACTAGAGCAGAAATTAGCTCAAAGGATTGCAGCCACTTTTACCTGGGCTGAATTTGAGGCCAACCAACGAACTATATTGAGTGCAAATTACACTGGCTTTGCACTTCCACTCAACACCCAATGAGTGCAACATATACTGCTTTGGCATTTATCCCCATTTTATGGGCAGCTTACACTGCAGATGTAGTTAACACCACAGTTTGCTAAATTAGCACATTGTGTTCAGAGCCTACATAATTTTTGGTTCAGTCTCCATTGTTGTGGGAGTTTTCCCTGATTGGATAGTACAGCCAACAAAAACAAGAGAGAGTATTTATTTCTTCATTTTTAAAATGTGGCTGGCATTTCAATGTAGGCTATAATGTAAAAACACTATAATTGTTGAGCAAAAATTCCTTAAACACTTAGAAGAACTATTAATGGTAGAAGGAATAAATAGGTTAATCTAGATCCTTGGAAGGGTCATAACTTCTATTAACCTCCTGTTTCACTGATTTTCTGAAGTTAGAACGTACTGCTTACCCTTCACTAACTTTATCATGTCTTCCAGAAGGGATAACGTCAGGGCCATTCACCTTCTGAGCTCCTGCTCTTGGTGAGATCACTGGGCAGTACCCTACCTCTATTCTTTCGTCCCCCCACACCTTCAGTCCCCACTGAGCACTACAAACCAGCTTCTCACTAAGTTAACACCACTCCTGCCTGGAGTTGATCAATAAGACAGTTCAAAACAGCACTTGGCCCCCCATAATAAAGTCTCACCACCATAACACGGAAGTTCACACATCTTCCATCACAAGAGCTCTTCTTCTATCCCAGTTTGTTCTCACTGGCAGCTCTGTGTGCTCCTCCTACCTGGATCTCAGCCTTCTGGCTGTGGTCTCTAGGTATAGTCAGGCCTTCTCACAGGGTTTCAGCCTCCAAACTCTCCTGATGTCAATATTTCCATTGCAGGCTCCAAGCTCATTCCCTACAACTATCACTTTTTCACTACAGTCAGCATAGGCAACATCCTGCTGCTCTTTTCAAGGAAATCATTTCATCTCTCTCAGGTATGGTTCATTCAGTAATCAGGGCTGGCTAGCTCAGGACCCTCTAGCTCCTAAGGGTCAAGCTACCCTATTACAGACTCCAAAGCACTTTGCAAGCAACATGGGACAAATTCATGTCTGGCATGACTTCACAGATATCACTGGATTTAAACCAGAGGTAAATCTGGACATTTGTATTTACATGGCTTCCCTGACAACCATGCAATCAAGATCCAGTATAATTAATCATAACAGAATGCATCAGCAGTTACACTCACTGAACAGCTATAATAATAATTAGAACTAGATTCAGCTTCAGTGTAAGCTCCAGTGATACAATCCTACTGACACATGGGGAAACAAAGGTATATATATGGAAATTAATTGTCTGATTCAACAAAACATTTCATAAAGCAATGTTGAGGGGATTGCTAATAGCTCTATAGATCTGGTTTATTTACATTAAAACCTTACTTTCAGAGTGTGGGAAATACTTAAGATTTAAGTAAGAGAAAATAATGGTGGAAAGGGGGAATGGGTAAGGGAAATTGGAAACTGAGGGGAGGCAGAAGTGAGAAAAGAGTCAGACAAGGCACAGGAGGAAAAAGGGGAGGAGTACAATGGAGATATAGTTTAGTAGCTGAATAGTGGCAGAGTTGGATGGGTGGAATGAAGGAGAAATAACAAATAGCAATAAAGCAAGTGAGAAAAAAATATCACAGCCTGATTCTTCTCTTTCTTTTATGGGGGCCAACAAGAAACAATTCATTTACAAGCAATGGTGTTACACCCATTGATGGATTTTGGGGACTGCCTGGGGGAAGGCAGCTCCAAATATCCAGTCCCCCCTCCCTATTTGGCTCCTTCCACCAGCAAACCTGGGACCAGATCTTGCCCACCAGCAGTGGCTCCAGATCCTCAACTGGGGCAAGATCTCACAGCCAGCAGTGTCCCTGGGACCCAGCCCAGGCCAGAACGTGAAGCCAGCTGGGGTCTACCACCAGCAGCAGCTGCTCGCTGCCTCCCCATTGAAACAGGAGCAGGACTCAGCACAGCCACTGCCCACACCTGCCTTGATAGGGAGGTAGAAAGCTGCTAATCTGGGGGAGGCAATGTCTCCCCTGCCTCTGATAAACTCTGGTTACACCAACCTAACACTAGTGTAAACAAGAGGGGAATGAAGACCCTGTTCTTTAGGCTGCGAATAATGCTGTCAGAGAATGTCAGAGGTTTCTCCAAGGTGCTGAATAGAGCTAACTGAAAAAAAAAATGTTTTGGCCAGAAAATTTAAGGATGTATATAATTTTCAAAGTAAAATATTTTTTCAACAAAAAGAGAAAATTTTAAAAAGGTAGGTTTCAGATTTCAGCTTTTGGTTGAATACTCAAAGTATTCTGGTTGGGAGGGGGAGGTTTCCTCCCTTTCCCCCTCCCATGTTTTTCCAGTGGCAAAAAGAGGGTAGTGTGGGGGTGGGGCCGGGAGAGAGAAAAGAGGAAAATATTTTGATTTTTTTTGTTAAAACTAATTTAAAAATTAAATTTTTTTGTTTAGAAAAGAGTCCATTTCTGAAAAAGATAGATAAAAAGTAAATAAAAATTCAAATGAATAATTGCTACCAATGATTGCTGTATTTATTTGTGTAAATTGAAAGATTTCCTTCCATATTCTATCCATGACACTGCATAATTGCATTTTTCTTTTGATTTTACTCTTTGATAACAGCTTGCAACACATATTTCCAGTGACTTTTTTCTTTATTTTACTGAACCACTGCTAAAGTTTGGCTACTCTGAGTATGTCAATTATATGTGTGATTTTAATCTCACTCACTCTGTTACTATGACTGCATAACTGTCAGCCTAAGTGGAGTTACTCACATAACTCAGAGCCAAATCAAGCCCATAGAACTTTAAGAACACTCATTTAAGGAGGAATGCAGTTATTTTACATTTCCCTTTCCACTGGCTTTGCTGATTACCAGCATAACTCCCTCTATATTTCGGGTCTGCAACCTGTGGATATGGAGCCACATGTGACTCTTTGGCTACCCTTGCAGATCGTGGCTCCAGTCCCCTTGCCCCAACCCCATACCACCAGGGGACCCTGTAGGAGGTCCATGCCAGGCTCTGGGCTCCGTGCTGCCACTGGAGGATCCTGTGGGGGGCCTGATCCTGGTTCTGGGCTTTCCCTCCACCACTAGGGTACCCTGTAGCAGGTGCCCTGGCCCTGCTCCCCGCCTCCAGCAGGCTCCACTTATTGAAGGTCTCAAAATACTTAGTTATTAAAAGAATTTTTTAAAATGGTCCTTCTTCTTTTTTGGGTTCCTGACCACTGTCTACACTGAAGCATTTCCTTTTCTATTCAGTGTAGCAGTCTAGTTTCAAGCCCTACCTTAATTTTACCTTCTTCACTGTTAAACATGAGCAAATTAGGCATATGCCTGGGGTACTCATTTTGGGGGAAGAAGGTTGTTTTTGTTTTTGTTGGTATTTTTAACAGATGCAGATTTGTGTGCAAACTAAAAGAACTTCACTCACTTGAGCAAATTTTTATTCACATTTGATGGATTAGGCCACATTTGAGTAGTGTTGTGATACCATGGCCAGGTCACAACATCAGTCATTCGACTGTGTAAAGTTCTTTCAGTTTGTCAACTGCACCAGTCGGTGAGCGGAGAGAGACAGTCCTTCCTCAGAGCGGGTTCACAGACAGCGGCAAATTTGCTGCCATCAGACTGATCTTCTAAATTGACTGAGCGAGCCTGTGAAGACCTGCTCAGTCAATCAGGAAGCCACTCTTGGAAGACCAGCCCTGCAGAAGGAGTAGTGCTGCGTCAGAGGGAAGGTATTTCCATCTAACTCAGCGCACTGAAGACACCACAGTGCATAGGTGGTAAGCAATTGGAGGAAGACACTCAAGGTATTTATGTACTTTGCGTTATCTTTTTTTGATTGCTGCCAAAATTGTGCCATGGTATAGACCAGTGCTTACTTCCTTTTCCCTACAGAGCCAAGGACAGAGGAAGACTCTGGGTAAAGGAACTGCTTCTTTCTGCAGCACCAGTAAGTGAACAGGCTGGACTGGGAATATACTGCAATGGCATGTCGTGGCGAGAACGTCACTGATTTGTATCTTTTTCCCTTCTTTGCATTTATCTGTTGTTATCCAGAGTAGAAGGTAGAGCTTTGCAGAAGTGTATTATTGCCTAGGGCTTAGGAATGTCTTAATTCAGCCACGCATATAACCCTGAACTCATTCTCTTCACTTGGAAAGGTGAGACAAGCCTGGCACAGATGCGGCTGACCTCTCATAAAGCTGACCTCACACTTGACAGTTCGCCTCCTCCTGCTGCATCATTCATTCAAGAGAAGTCACAGTCCAATGTTTATGAAATTGCTGTTCATCACCATGGCAGCAAATGTGATATCATTAACATTGGATCATAGAACAATTCAGGCAGCAGGGGGATGTAAAAAGGAGAGATTCTTTTTATGCACAGATATTATGGCAGTCAGCAGGGCCAGAACTAGCTGTTCCAGCATACAGGGCAAGGAGCCCAAAAGGCGCCCTCCCCCAGCCTGGCCCCAATCCAGCCTGAGGCCTGATCCAGCCCTGGCCACTGCTGGGAGGCAGCAGGGAGCCAGATCCATCCAGTAGCGGGGATCCAGATATGGCCCCAGCCACCACCGGGAGAAGCAGGGAGCCAGATCCATCCTCAGTCATGGCCAGCAGGCAGCGGGGAGCCAGATCCATCTCCAGCAGTGGCAGGGAGCTGGATCTGGCCCCCCACTGCCTTCCAGTGGTAGCTAGAAATGGATCCAGCTACCCGCCACCCCAGGTACCGAATTTTAGTGGGTGGGAACAAAGCTGCAGCTCTTGTCCTGAGGTGCCCTCTAGGATTCGGTACCTGGGAATTTGCCCTGGTTGTGCCAACCTAGTTGTGGCCCTGGCAGTCAGCATAGATGAGAATGGAAATATATTACAAGAATGTTTACTGGGTGCAGATAAGCTATTGCATGTAATAGTGCATCTACAGAAACGAGATTAAGCACTCCTTTCTCATGCACTGAAGTTTGGATGAAACATTTCATTAGGCAGTAATTTTGGCTCCCTGAATGGGAGCTTAACATAATGAAGAACAATGAAAAAGCTGAGGATTTGAATAGTTATCAATGCTGTACATAGCTGGTGAGAATGGTGAATGCCATGACATGAGATAGACTACAGGGAAGGAGAAGAAATTTCACTAGTCTGGTAGCCAAAATGCAAGATTTTGACAGTAAGTTGTTCGCACAATATTCATTTTATGGATTCTGAATTTCAAGATCCTAAATGCAATGAAGCTGCCTGATGACTTGATACCGGCTGTGAAGTAGATGTTGAGTCACTTACCACTATGCATTGACTCAGTGATCCAGCTAGCTTTCTATTTATCTAAAGTTGATTCATTCAACTCATACTTCTTTAACATGCTGACAAGTGTACATCAAGAATGGTAACATTCAAAATCAAATAAGGGAACACTTCAACCTCCCTGAACATTCAGTAGAAGACATGACAATTACAATGCTTCAGCAAAAAGGATTTTAAAACCAAACTACAATGTGAAACTGCAGAGTTTGAATTCATATGCAAATCTGACACTATCAGACTAGGTGTGTCTAGGGATTTGGGCTGGCTCTCTCATTACCAAAAGTGATAACATTCTCATCTTCTCATTTGTTGTGCCACACAGTTTGAATAAAAACAACTTGTTTGGTTTGCTGAGAAAGACTGAACAGACCTTATGACTTACCCATCTCTCTCTATATATATTCATCTACAGACTAGTCTCTATTTCATTCACCTGATGAAGTGCGATTAAATGCAAGAAAGCTTTTGCAATAAATAGATTTGTTAGTCTTTAAAAGTGCCAAAGGACCCTTGTTTGTTTGAACCAGATAAATACAGGCCCAGGTTCTCATGAGGGACTTCAGTTACCCTGACATCTGCTGAGGGGGCTATACAGCAGTGCACAGAGAATCCAGGAAGTTTGTGGAGAGCATTGAGAACCACTTCCTGGTACAATTGCTAGTGGAACCAACTAGGAGCCTTGCACCTCTTGACCTGCTGCTCACAAACAGAGAACGATTGATCGGGAAAGGAGAAGTGAATGGAAATCTGGGAAGTAGTGACTATGAGATGGTAGAGTTCAGGATCCTCATCAAAGAAAGAAAGGAAGGAACCAGAAGACAGACCCTAGCAGATTTTGGCTTCCTTGGGGAACTGATGGGCAGGATCCCTTGGGAGAATAATCTGAAGGGGAAAGGAGTCCAAGAGAGCTGGCTGTATTTTAAAGAAACCCTACTAAGGGCACAGGAAGATACCATTCCAATGTGCAGAAAGAACAGCATATATGGAACATGCCCGGCATGGCTTAGCAGAGAACTCTACAGTGAGCTGAAGCACAAAAGGGAAGCTTAAAAGAAGTGTAAACTTGGACAGATGACTGGGGAAGCATATAAAGATATTGCTGGGAGCTGCAGGGATAAAATCAGGAAAGCCAAACGGCAATTGGAGCTGCAGCTAGCAAGGAATGTGAAGGATAATAAGAAGGGGTTCTTTAGGTAGGTTGGTAACAAGGAGAGGATAAGGGATGATATAGGTCTCTTACTGACTCGGGCAGGTATGCTCATGGTGGATGATGCAGAAAAGGCTGAGATACCCAATGTTTTTTTTTAACCTCAGTCTTCACAGGCAAGGTCAGCTCCCTGGGTAACACAGAATGAAGAGGAGAGTGGCCCTCAGTGATGGACGGTCAGGTTAGGGACTACTTCGAGAAGTTGGAAGTGCACAAGTCTAAGGGGCCGGATGAACTGTATCTGAGGGTGCTGAGGGAGTTGTCTGGTGTGATCGCAGAGCCCCTAGTTAATATCTTTGAAAACTCGTGGTGAATGGGAGAGGTCCCAGATGATTTGAAAAGGGCAGATATAGTGCTTATTTTCAAGAAAGGGAAAAAGGAGGACTTGGGGAACTACAGACCAATCAGCCTCCCTCAATCCCTGGAAAACTCATGCAGCTGGTCCTTAAAGAATCCTTTTTGAAACACTTGAAGTAAAATAGAGTGATCAGGAATAGTCAGCATGGATTTACCAAGGGCCTGACTAACCTGATTGTCTTCTGTGCTGAGATGACTGGATATGTGAATGCAGGTATACCCATTGACATGATATACCTTCTATTTAGCAAAGCCTTTGACACCGTTTCTCACAGCATTCTTGTCAGCAAGTTAAGCAAGTATGGTTTGGATGAATGGACCATAAGGTTGATAGAAAGCTGGCTAGATCATTGGGCTCAGCGGGTAGGGCTCAATGGCTAGTTGGCAACCAGCAACAAGCAGAGTGCTCCAGGGGTTGGTTCTGGGGCCAGTTCTGTTTAACATCTTCATTAATGATCTGGATGATGGAACAGCTTGTGTGTTTAGTAAATTCGCAGGCAACACCAAACTGGGGGGGGGGGGAAGGTAGATATGCTGGAGGGTAGGGATAGGATTCAGGGAGACCTAGACAAATTGGAGCATTGAGCCAAACAAAATCTCATGAGGTTCAGCAAGGACAAGTGCAAAGCCCTGCACTTAGGATAGAAAAATCTCATGTACTGCTGCAGGCTAGGGACCAATCACCTAAATAGCAGCACTGTAGGAAAGGACCTGAGGGCAGACGGGAACCTGGATATGAGTCAACAATGTGCTCTTGTTGCCAAAAAGGCCAATGGCATGTTGGGCTGCATCAGAAGGAGTGTTGCCAGATGATCAAGGGATGTGTATTCCCCTCTATTCAGCGCTGGTGAGGCCACATCTGGAATACTGTGTCCAGTTTTGGGCTCCACACTTCTGAAAGGATGTTGACAAATTAGAAAGAGTCCAGTGGAGGGCGACAAAAATGATTAGGAGGTTGGGGCACTTGATTTACGAGGAGAGACTGAAAGAACTAGGCTTATTTAGTCCACAAAAGAGAAGACTGAGGGGGGATTTGATAGCAACCTTCAAGTTCTTGAACAGGCGCTCCAAAGAGGAGCGAACTTGGCTGGTCTCAGTAGTAACAGAGGACAGAACAAGGAAGAACAGTTTCAAGCTGCAACTGTGGCGGTCGAGGTTGGATATTAAGAAAAACTTTCTCACTAGGAGATTGGTAAAGCATTGGAATGGGTTACCTAGGACAAGGTGGAATTTCATCTTTGGAAACATTTAAGGCCCAGTTAGACAGAATTCTGCCTGGGCTGATTTAGTAGGAGTGGTCCTGCTTTTTGCAGGGGGTTGGACAAGATGATCTCATGATGTCCCTTCCAACCCTATGATTATACGGTTCTAATTCAGCTACCATTCTGGAAGTAATCATTTACAATCTCTTCAAAATGAAGTATTTGGTTAAAATTATTATTAACTATTATCATATTAACATTGTTGAATACAAAATTTGTTTAATATTTTCACATTCAAAATACTGGTTATTGTATGAAAATTTCAGTCAATGCCATACCCCACCTTCCTCATTTACCCTCATTATTCAAATATGTATTGTTATTGAGTGATACCACAAATGTGCACTCTTCTACCTTGATTTTGTATGCCCCAAATCATGCAAACTCTTAGTGATCATCTGAGCAGTGGCAAGGGAAGAATGAAATGTGGATATTTCAAAATGCTCAGCAGTGAGACGTGTCATCTGAAAGATTTTTAAAAGGTATGGTTTTGAGACACAGAATTCACAAAAATATTGTACTGGTCCTAAACCAAGGTTGATCAGTGTGGCTGCCAGGCTGGTCCATATGGACTTATTGCTGTCTCATTTTATGTTTGATTTTCAGTGATCTGGTTCCATTTTGAGTGCCAAGCGAATATTACAGAGGAAATGTTCTCTAGTGTGTCATTTCCCTATGGGCAACTTAATAGTTAAACATGTGAGCCCAGACTTGCTTCCCAAAAAAGGTAAGAAATGAGTCTCAGTTTAGTCTCACTTAAACTGATTTTATGCTTATGTAACTTCCCTGATTTCAGTTAAGCTACTGCTCATTTATACTGGGTCAGATCAGACACAAGTCTACAAAGGTTAGTGTTTGCAATTTGCAGAGGGGTAGCCATGTTAGTTTGTGCACAGATGCATCTGACGAAGTGGGTTTTGGAGCCCACGAAAGCTTATGCCCGAAGAAATCTGTTAGTCTATAGGTGCCACAGGACTCCCATTGTTTGTAGTCTTTGCAATTGTTTCTGAAGGTTCCTATTGTTCCTGTACACTTTATTTTGACACCGTGAGATGTAAATCAATACATTTCAGAATGTTTGTCAACAGAACTATTGCCAAAGAAAAAGAGAGGTGATTAAAAGAAAAGGCAGGGCCACTTCATATAATTCATTTGGCACCATATAGCCATGAGGGTGAAGGGGATTGCTCTGTTATAAAAATCCCTCAGCAGATAACAGACTCCTCCCTGGAGGAGACATGATTTGACAAGCCTGAAATACTGTAACAAATTTAGAACTGCAATTAGTTAAAGACAACAGTGATATACTTGGGAACATCACTGGCTAACATTTAAGATTCAAATGGTAAAAGATGAAGCCTGTCTCTTCCAAGATTCTTATTGATGAGGATACTAAAGGAAAGTTGCTAATAATTAAGAGCTGATTTGGCAGTAGTGTGAAATCAGAAATTTCACCTGATTAGTTTACTCACCACTTCAAAACAAAACAACCCAGCAGTTTCCTTTTTGCAAAACAACAAAAAACACTTTGCCCTAAAGGGTATGTTTGGGAGTGGTCTGTTGTTTATTGAATGATACAACTTTCAAGGGTTAGGCAAACTGCCTCTGTCCTAACTGGCAACCAGGGTAAACTGGCGTTGACTTCAGTAGAGTTTCATCAGATTACATATAGCAGGAGTTGGCCAAGAAAACTTTATGAATACATTAAAAAAATTCAGGTAAATTTAAACAAAGAGTCCTTCAATTTTAAATATTTTTAAACAGAAATTGTTATCTTTAACCTTGTCAGTTTGCATATAGCCCCCAACTATAGTAAACAAGTTTTTTATATTGTTCAATCCCAGAGTGATAGAGGGATGGCCTGCCAAGCAAAGGAAAGCCTGCCAAAGAGTGATTAAGTGTTTATGTGTGTGGATGAGAGGATAATGGACAATAGATCATTACAGTAATCTGGATGTACTTCCCACTGTGAAACAGAGCAGAAATAAAACCATGCTCCATTGCTTTCAAGGTGCAACTCTGGAAAAGTTATTAGAAATGGGCCAAGCCTACTTTGGCATCTCCACATGAGAGTTCCTGCCAAACCAGAGGCTCTTCACTACTCACACTTAGACAACCCAACTATAATACTAACAAAACACTCAGTGAAATAAATGAGGCTATAATCGATTTCAATTACATGAGTATCTGAATAATCTTGATAACTGCAATTTGTCACTATTGTGATCTTGCTTCTTCTGAATGGCTACTATATACTGCCAATGGGCACACAATGATTGGATTGGATCACATTCATCTTTTCACTTGTAGCACCCGTGTGATGCAGCCTGATGGGTGTCTCAATGCACTTAGATGCACTATGGCAGTTTCCTAGGTTCTATGTTACCTCTTTTGTGTGAAGTTTTTCTCTCGGTTATACAGAAAAAAAAAAAAATGAGAGAGGCTGGATGGTTCAGTTGCTAGGATACTAGCCTAAGGTTTGGTAGGCCTTGGTATCCCATAGATTTCCTATGTGGTCTTTAGTAAGTCACTTGTACTGAAATCAAGGAGAGTTAGATAGCTAAATTCCTTGGAAGAGCTGGGCCTTAATCTTTCAGGAATTTCTTGCATTTGTAAATGGGAAATAATTATGCTTCCCTACCTTATGAGGGTGTTGGGAGGATAAATACAACAAAGACTTCGAGGTGCAGTGCTCATTTTTGTTCCATTCTGTAAGTTCACCTATCTTCAAAGCATCTGACAAAGTGGGATTTTCTCCCTCGAAAGCTCATGAGAAAAATAAATCTGTTAGTCTTAAAGTGCCACATGACTCCTTGGTTTTTTGGGGTTGGGGGGGCTGCATAAGCAATTAAGATAGACCACGTGCACCAGCAGCACCCACTGTAGTTAATGCTGAATTCCAATTTCCATTCTATTACTCCCCTGTTACAATAGTTTCTCATGTGTGGTCTTAACCCAAAGGGGGTGGGGGGTGGTTTTTTTTCCCCAGCAAAATAAGCTCTGATGTTTTTGAGTTTTCTTATGTTCTGATCAGTAATATTGTATCAAGAAAATTCAAAGACTTCAAAAGCCAGAAAATTCAGGTAGTCTGTAAATACAGATTTAAACAACAAATCAAGTTTGAAGAAAAGCTGGCAGGTGCTTTTAAAGCTGCAAATGTATTAAACCAGTAGTTTCATGTGTGTGCTTTAGAATTTTCTGTTTATTGTGTACCATATTTTTTAACTAAAACATTTATTAAGGATAGTCTAGCTAAGAGCATGAGTTAAGCACCTTTGATTTGACTGGTGAAATAATCAGAACTTGTAAACAGCATAAGCCAAATAGTTAAATGATAATGACCTTGAAGGTCAGTTACAGAGAACTGAGTTGGGGAACCCTTAAAGATGCTGAATCCAGGTGACCAGAGTTTAGAATAGTATATGGCAGGCTTAAAAGCTGTGCTTAACAGCTTCTGAAGGGAGGGCAACTAATCTGCATGAGTCCTGTATTAGTATGGATATAAAGAGCACAATTAGATTAGCATACTGGGTGCAGGGCATAGTGGGTAATAGTATTTGGGGGTAGTCTGCTCACAAATCTATCAATATCTGTAATTCTACTAAGGGGAAATATGAAATACTGTCTTTTTGTGAATTGCCACTCTGTTTGTTGCAAATCTGCCTGAATTAGTTAAAGGGTAAAAACTATCCTTAGTTAAGAAGAGGCTTGTAGGAGGGGTGACTGCATGTTTCAGCCTGAAAGAATTTTAAAAAGACAGGAGTAGGGGTTTGAGGCTATTTTAGCCTCTCTTCCTATTGTTTTCCTGTCTTTTGATACCTATGGCTAAGCCTTCTGTGAGGCTTTTGTCATTTAGATAGAGATAGTTGTTTACACCCACTTAAGAGCTGGAATCACCAGGGAAAAAAGCAATCTCTCTCTCTAACTAGAGAGAAATCTCTCTCTCTGAGCTGGAGCCAGTGGACAACCAGCAGAGCCAGTGGGTGGTGAGCTGGGTGACACGAGTGACTAGAGGCTAGAGCCTGTGGACAGCAGGCAGAGCCAGCAGATGGTGAGAGTGGCCAGTGGTGAGCTGGACAACTCAGGTAATCGGAGGGCAGAGCCAGTGGACAGCAGGAGGAGCCAGGGAACAGTTCTAGAGGATGGAGTGAGTGACTAGTAGATGGAGTCGATGGACAGCTGGTGTGAAAGACACTCCCTACGCACCCTAGGGTTGGTTGGGAGCCTACTTAGCACTGATTCTCCTGATCAGTGCCAGTTTTTACATTAAGTTTGTATGTTCTGTTATGTGGTGTGGGTTGTTGGGAACTTCGTTCTATACTAATTTTTCTAGATTAGTGCTGATCTCTGTTATTTGGCCTTTTGCATTTTGTTTTACTACTATTAAAAGTTCTGTTTACAACACTCAGACTCATGCTAGAGAGTGGGGAAGCCTTACACCTTTGGGGTGCCCATGCAACAGTGCAGGATTCCCCAGAAATCTGGGTGGGAACTTGAGCCGGCTGGTGGTGTTACACTATTGAGAAACCCCTAGATATAGAACCCAGCCCTTGTCCTGCCAGCCTGCCCTGGCAGAAGGGTTCCATTAGTATTCTGAAAAAAAATGTAAATGGCCAGAGATAACATTTAAATTTGGAGAATGTTTAGTTAACATTTTTTACAAAAGAATTCTCATGGAACTAAGACAGTTTGTTTCCACTGGTGTCTTGGGTGGCAAGCGGTGGTGGGGAGAGAGAAAGAGGCAGCAAATTTTCGCATAGGAATAACTCTAAAGCAAATTTGTATGTCAAACATTTTCACTGAGTTTTGAACTCTGTAATAAAGCATTAAATCTTGCAGTGGAAATTGTGACTAGAACATTTTGCGACATTGGGAAAGATGTGACATTTCCTATTTGAGATGAGCTTACACTATAAAACACAGGCCATGTTTTATGCTGTCATTTTGTAAAAAATGAGCGCCTTGGGCAGCTCAATCCCATCATGGATGTTAGTTACAGAAATAGGGGCAGAGTGAGGGATTTAATGGCTCACATCCCATAACTGGAAAAGTTTCAGCCTCATCTATGCATGAACAACATCTAGCACATCATGGGTGCTGTGTGATACAGTGATAATGAAGATATTCATTAATAACACTGAGCCTCCTTCAGTTTCCACTTGGCAGCAACATGAGCAGCCCAGCTGTCGGACAGCAGCTGGCAATATTTGGGCATCCCACTCTTAGCAGAGGAATGGGGGAGGAGGGGAAAAATTAAGCCCCTATCCCACTCCCCACTATACTCTATTAACAAGTTTTCCAAGGAAGACTATCATTGATACACATACTGGCGGTGGGAGTTCCCAGAGCATGAATTACAGATGGGTGATCACAAGCGAGCTTGGAACAGTTTTCCTCTCTAGACAAGATCACTTGGTAAACCACAGCCCTGCCTGTTTGAATTGAGAGGTGCACTGGAGCTGATGGCACCCCAAATGCTACACTTGCTGGGGTTGCTCAGCAGGGAGCAGTAACAGACTGCTCATTCAGCAAGGAGAGTACCTTAACTATGCATGTCTAACTGCAGCGGGGCAGAGTGTTGTAGTGCTATGAAGTTCAGGCTGAGTCTAGCCCAAGACCTTCTCTCCCTTTCCAATATCTTTTGAAAACCTCCCCCCTGATTTCTCATGACATAGGAATTGCAGAACTAGTGGCCCAGCTGGCAGTCCCTGATGGTCTACCTTAGACTGCAAGCTCCTTAGCTTGGATTCAGCATGGCCCTTAAATATGTGGTTAACTTTAAGCATGAGTCTTCCTACTGAAGTAAATGAAACTGATTGAGCCTAAAGTAAGGTACATACTTAACAGCTTGTTGAACAGGTGCCTCAGCGCAAGGACTCTGTGTTATTATCGTGGTCTATACTTGGATCCTGATTGGAGTACACAATTGCTACCACAATAATAAAGTTGAGGAATTATGGTGTGAAACAAAACTTAACTGGATACCATCACATGAGACAGAGCAAGTAGGAGATAGGTGACACATTGACTGCCTTAAGGATCAGCGTTTGTCTCAGTGTTAATCCTATTTTTATTTTTTTTACAAAGTCAGTGAGTTACAAGCAGCAATATGCAATGAGGTATGAAAATGACCCTAGCAACTGAATTCAAAATATAGCCTGTGCACTGAAACTCAGACCTCTTTCACATGGAAAAGCATGTAGAGCTAGTATGAGGCCAGATTTCACACTTTTCAAAAGAACTAGTTAAAATGAATTAGAAAAGCTTTGCAGAGATAATGGAACATTGAGGTTGCTTTCATGATATTATATTTTATTATTTGAGAACTAGCGTGGAGTACATAACTTATTCTATCAGGGGAGATCTACTGCCAGTTGTGGTGAAACACTGCCAAGGACTGTGTGTAGCTTTGAGGATGATACCTTTGAGGGATGAGCTTCCCAGGGAGTCTGGGCAGGGCACTGTGAATCCCTTGTTACAAAGCTCCACCAGCTGCTGGAATCGGACAGAGAATAAAGCAAATCTCTTGAAAGCACCGTGTATTTATCCTTGGTCCAGTTCCAACAACTGGCAGAGCTTAACAAAAGCTTCACAACATCCTGCCCTAATTATCTAGGAAACTCATCCCTTAGAGGCATAGTCCTCAGAGCTGAGCACCGACAGCTTCCATTAACTCTATCTCTGAAAATCAGGTCTTGCATGTCTTGGCTGATTACCAGAGTCAGACTCAATGAAGGCTGTGTGTGCCCAGCACCTCAGGCCATCAGATCTTTCCAGTGTCAGCTCATTACTGTAGGATTGTAACTTCTCTGCTCTTCTGATATGCTGTGTTCCACATGTCATCATTCCTTTCTCTTCTATGGCTTGTCTCTTTCCTCTTTGTTTTGGTGCCTTTCTCCCCCCATCCCCATCTTGGGTTTTCCTACATTAGACAATGAATGTTATTAAGATACAATGAATGAAGCTTTATATCAAACATTCCTTTGCTATCATTTACCTCATTGTGCTTACTACTGCTTTAATTTCCTTCTTACAATGAAAGCTCTGAATAAAAGGTGCTGTATTGTAATCATAGAATATGAGAGTCAGAAAGGATCCCATGAGGTCATCTAGTCCAACCCCAAGCTAAAAGCAGGGCTACTCCCACTAAATCATCCCAGTCGGGATTTTATCCAACTGGGTCTTAAAATTTTCCAAAGATGAAGATTCCACCACCTCCCTAGGTAACCAATGCCAGTGCTTCACCACCCTCCTAGTAAGAGAGTTTTTCCTAATATCCAAACTCAACCCAGCTGAAGCTTGAAACCATTGCTCCTTGTTCTGTCCTCTGTTACTACTGAAAAGAGTCTAGCTCCCTCTTCTTTGGAGCACCCCTTCAAGTTGTTGAAGGTTGCTATCAAATCCCCCCAGTCTTCTCTTCTGCAGACTAAATAAGCCAAGTTCCTTTAGTCTCTCCTCATAAGACATGTGCCCCAGCCCCTAATTATTTTTGTTCTCCTCCACTGGATTCTTTCTAATTTGACCGCACAGGGCCACGCCACCCATAGAGGTGACCTAAGCAGTCGCCTAGGCCACCAAAAATTGGGGGGGGGTGCCAAGAGGCTACTTGCCAGAGGAAGAGAGCCCCACCCGCAGCCACATCACCATGGCTGAGGTGCCCCTGCTCCCAGTTTGCATCCCTATCCAGATCCCTGGCCAGGGCTGGATCCCAGCTGTGAAACAAATGACTGAAAACCATACAGGTACTGGATATATACCAGAGGAACTATGCAAGCCTGCAATCTCCAAATTCTACTGCGAATCTGATGTATGTCGACTTTTAAATCATTTGTATTTATCTGGTTGATTTAATCCTTTAATAATTCTCTTATAGTTTCTTTCTTTCCTTCTTACAATAAACCTTTAGTTTTAGTTACTAAAGGATTAGCTGGCACTATGGCATTTTGGGTAAAATTCAAATTTATATTGATCTGGTAATGTGTCTGATCCTTTAGGGTCAGGAGAACCCTTTTCGTTAAAAGCATGGAGTTTTAGGTAATTTAATCTTTTTAGCAGATCCAGTGGCTGATTGGGAGCCAGAGGCTGAAATGCAGTAAAGAGGTCTGTTTTTATTTTGTGTTAGCTTCTTGATGTCTATTGTGGGGAACCTAAAACATTGTTTGTAGCTGTTGGGAAGTTAGTGTCACTCACTAGTGCTTGAAGAATTTCTTATCCTTTCTGTAGCCTCTCCTGATCTTGGCATTTTCAGGTGGTTACCCTAGGCACAGACAGGGCACAAGGGCTATGTCTACACTAGAAGGCTGTGGTAAACTGATTTTATTAAGTCAACTTAGAGAGTCCCCATTTCTTAAGTCAGGGGACCCATTTAAAGTCGACTTAATAAATGGCTCTTATGCCTTAGCTTGACTTTATTAAGTCAGCTTAACAAAATGTGGCCATTACAGTCAACTTAATAAAGTCAACTTAACCCTTAAAGTCAACTTCAAGGGTGAACATTATCAAGTTAATGTAACCAAGTGCTCAAGTTGACTTAATGAACTCCAAATGTGTCCAGGGAGTTGCTTAAGTCGACTTAAGCCTCCAGTGTAGACATAGCCAAGGAGATCTACGCAGAGATTCCCTGACAGAGTTTTACATGTAGTGTCTGGTTTGGGATTAGGTTTGAACACTTTACCTCTCCTGCAGAAAAAAATCCGTGGGGCTTAGCAGAAATCATCCACATGGAGGCCTTCCTCCTCTAGCCCCAGAAGACCTCCTTGGCGTCATGACATTTATGCTCTAATTTCTTCCCCTATAGCAGGGGTCTCAAACTCAAATCACCACGAGGAACCCATGTGGACTAGTGCATTAGCCCGATGGCCACACCACTGAAACTTTTTCATACAATAATATTGCAAATATTGGTAACAATAGTGCCATTGCGGACCACGTGTTTGAGACCCCTGCCTTAGAGATAGTGTCCCCTGGAACTCCATTGTGGAGGATCTGCAGAAAAGGATCATCTTTTCTGCTTAGTTTCTGTGAGGGGCAAATATGTAAGCTTCCCACCCATTTTACCATCCCTAGGCCATCTATTCTGTAGCCTGTATCTTTGCCCCCACTATGTAGGGGGCCTCAACCTACAAGGACGCTCCCACAGGATCTATGGGAGGCTAAGCTCTTAGTTTCCATGCAAGATGGGAAAGAGATTTGTACATGAATGGCCCACTGCGCAGAAGAAGGACATAGCAATTTAATATTTACAAAGAAGCCCAAACTGTGAACTTTCCTCAGACCCCATTTTGAGAAAGGAAGGATTGCAAAGCTCCCTGAATGACTCATTAAAGGAAGTGATGTAATTGTTTTGATGCTATTTTTCAGTTACCACCAATTTAAGGCTGACAGCTTAAAGGGTTTTGTGGTGAACAACAAATGGAATTTAATCAAATTTTCTTGGGTTTAGAGCATTGACAGAGAAAAAAGTGAGTTTAACAAATGGGGAAAATGTGTTTGGCTTAGTGCAAGGTTTTTATTTATTTATTTATTTACTTTAACTTACTTACTCACTTTGGAGGAAAAGAACAAAGCTACTGCACCATTGCTCAGTACCAGTGGAGGCTTCCAAGGACAGCCGCTCCAAACTGTTTTTTCAGAATTGTTTTTTTGGAAATGCTGATAGAAAAGCGACACAAAAAACACTGGGCAAGTCATTTCAAATGCACAAAATAGAGGTTTAAGACTCCCCAGACCTACAGCTAAAGAACACAGCTTTGTGGGCCCACATTTTCAGCTGGACCTACTTTACTCTCAGAACTCTGGGGAGAACAGGAGAGTCTATGGGTAACATTTTCAAAACATCTGAGTGATAGAAAAGCCTAGATTTCCTTTAGAAAATGAGGCTTTGGATTCCAGGTCGTGTAAGCCTCTTGGGGAAGGGGCCATCCTTCTGTTCTTTGCTTATTCAGCACCTACCCCTAGACATTTCTAGTCTACGATGAAAGCCCCTAGGTGTTACACAAGGCTGTTCCCAGGAGGGTGCAGGGCCTGAGGCCAGTCGGCCTCTGGGGGCCTCTGTCCCTCCCCTTGTAGATGCCAAACCCTGCACTCCCACCCCTCCCTGGAGCTGACCACTACACTCCGGGGAGCAGAGAGGGCTGGTCCAGGACATGGTCTCCATTCTCCCATCCCATGTCTGGGCCAGCCCTTCCTGACCCCAGGGCAGAACAGACAACTGAGGGAAGGGGCGGGAGAGCAGAGCCCAACCTCTGGACCAGCCTGCCCCACCTCTGGGCCAGCTGTTCCACCCTGGTGGCAGGGAAGGCTGGCCCAGTGCAAGGCCAGGTTCTGCAGCCCCACTCCCTACCCCGCTGCCTTCAGCTTTGCACCGAAGGCAGCAGAGGGGACGATGCAGCTATGTGTGGAGTAGTTGGATGGGCCTCACAGTGCCCTGCTCACAGCAGGATAGTGCGGGGTCCACAGAACTGCAGGGTCAGGAGCGATCGCCTTCTCCCCTCCTCCCCCAAGGATGGCCTTGGTGTTATGGTAATGTAAATAATAATAATGCTTTTGCAAAAATTATCCTTTACAGTTCTTTTCTGAAGTTCAGGTGCTTAAATATGCAGCTAGGCTCCCCGTGGATTTTCAAGAGCCCCTAACAGGTTTGGCACCTAACTTCCACTGAGTGGTTATCTGAATCTTGCCTCTGAAATTCTGGCCCTGAGTCATTTTTTGAAAATTTTACACTAAATCACCTTTGCATCCTAAGCTGAGTAGGCCCAAAATGGGCCCTGCTGTGATTTAAAACACCCTAACTGCAGTAATCACCATGACCCCAATACACATCCCACTGTCCCTCTACTGGGAAAATCCTTGGCTGCTGCCCAGTATGGATCCTTGAGAGATTTGGCTATCTAGTGAAAACTGACCATTTATTCCTGCCCTTTGTTTCCTATCCTTCAGTCAGTTACAGACCTGTGTGGGGTCTTTCCCTCTTATCTTAGGGAAGGAAAAAAAAACCCAAACAATTAAGATTAAACTCTTGGAAAATTGAAAGTAAATGACGGTTTGTTTTGGAGGGAAAAAATCCTTTTTTTTTTTTCTTTTTTTGCTTTCGCCTTTTCATAAAGTCTCTCAATCAAGTTTTCATTTAAAGAGCTCTAGTACCAATATGTCCCCTCTGCAGAAAGGAAGAGTCAGGTGAGTGTAGATTTCTGGTTCACCAGTCATTTAAAAAACAAAATTAATCCTCCTATCTGGACAAATATGTCAAATAGACGTGAGGGAAAAGAAAGAACAACAACAGAAAGAGTTTGTTTCTGATGTTGCCTCAGTGATTTGCTGTAGGCCAGGTACTAAGGCAGTTCAAACACTCAGCCCCCTGGATCCTGGCACATGTCTTTGGCTGGGAGCACCATCTGGCTAGCAGGGTCTCACTTCTACCCAGCCATTGTCTTTCACGGTACTGCACATGCCATTTTGACCTGCCACACGGTTACAGCAATGAGGCAGTTCCAACACTCACTAGACAGAACACAGAAAGGAGGACAAATGAGAGCAAACAGAGGGAAAGGAAATGATGCCATAGGAAAGGGGTGATGGGCGTGTTTTGCTTTGAAACTATGGAAATATTAGGAGAAAAATGCATGTTTACTTATTTGAATTTAAATAATAAAATTGGCTGCTATACAAGGCTTTTGGGGCTCTAACACATCCCGAGTGTTACAACATAGCTTCGGCAACATCTAAATAATCATCCAAAGAGAGAACTCTGCCAACCAGCAGACTACTCAAAACTCCTTTCCAACCCATCATTCCAGGAAACGTCTTCAACCCTCTCCAGAAACTCTGTCCATCAGATTCCTTTAGCAGCATCCAGGAAGATCACCAAATTCAGGCTATTTCAGAAGAAGAGGAGGAGCATGTTCCAGAATCCTGAAGCCCTCCCAGGTAGCAAACAAAAGAGAAGACTTGCAGAAGAAAGCTTCTTTTCTCTAAGGTTTCTTTATGTAATGACCTCTTTCCCTATGTGCAAACACAAACACATGACAACAAGCATAAAAACAGCATCACTTCAGCAGGACAGTTTATAATACTGTAAGGCACTTACACTATGATCTAGTCCATAAAGACTGTGCCTTTATAGATGGGCTTACATTTTGCTTTCAGAGCTGCAGATCTATAAGGAGATATTCATTACTGAGAAGAAGCTACAATATCATGATTTACTCTGTATACAAATTTGAAAGAACACACTACACTGGCTTCTAGTTTCCCCTGAGGAAATGATGTTATATGAATTAATGCTTCATAGCCATTGATAGTTTTTTGTTCTTTTTCTTCCTGGGGTAAGGACAGGAATTGAAAGGGGCTTGCTTATTATTAATTCTAGTGTGCAGAGCCAACTGGGAAACAGTTTAATGTCAGTGTCAGAGTTGTTTCTTATACAGGACACAAATGTTAAAATTTTGCAAAACAGCTTTATTATGGCCAGACCAGGAAAAATGTTCTCCTTTCCATTGCTAATATGCAAATAGAAACTAAGGGGAACAGAAAACTGTTTTCAGGTGTGTTGCCAATAATGAGGCAGGCAGGGGAGATAAGCACAGAGGGAGATCAGTCTTCCCTGTGCAGCATTAATGACCAAGCCTTTTCCTTCACAGGGGTCATTCATGACCTAAAGTGATGCTACAGGATAATACCCTTAAGTAACCATTTAAAATCAAACCCTCTGAGTCACATTGTTCTCTGTATGAGGAAAATCCTCACAGTTGACAGATAACTCTTTGTTTCAACTAACTGTATTCCCCATCTACCACTCCTTTGGTTGGGACGTGGGGATAATTCTATTGGAGGTACCAGGGCATCTGCTGAGATTAGGGTCACCTATATGCACACTCATTGCCTTGGCACTATTCTCCATCCCTCCTCTGTCCTACATTTGCAATACTCCTTTCAAAGAAGGACTAAGAAGGGAATATGTTGCAGAGAGCAACAATTCCTAGGACTGGTTTGCTTCACTCCTTTCAGTTCTATTTATGGTCTTATACCATCATCTCCAAAGCAGTATCTGGGGCTATGTCTACACTGGGGGCTCAATTAAGTTGACGTAACAAAGTTGACTTTAAGTCAACTTAAAATCACTTTGTTAAGTCAACTTAAGGTATGTCTACACTGGTGGACATACCCCAGGCCTAGGCCTGGCCTCCACCCCCTGCTCTGCCCCACTGTGTGATCTGGCTCTGGGGCCCCAATCCGGACCCCAGGACCTAATCCATCTCCTGCTGCCACCAGTAAGTGGCTCAGAGCCAGATCCAGCCCCAAGCCACTTACTGCAAGCCACAAGGAGCTCGGAGCCAGCTTTGAGCGGCCTGCCACTTGCGACAAGTGGCTTGGGGACAGATTCTGCTCCCAGCCTCTTGCCGGTGGTGGCTGGGGCTGGATCAGGCCCCCAGAGCCAGATCGGGTCCTGGAGGCAGCTCAGGACCTGAGCCCAGGCCCCGCCCCTTCCTGCCCAGTAAAATCGACTTAACACTTAAGTCGACTTTCAGGGCAGGTGTTATTAAGTCAATTTAAGCAAGTTCTTAAATCAATTTAATAAATTCTAAATTTGCCCAGTGAGTGCCTTAGGTCGACTTAAGGCAGGTTAAGTCAACCTAAGGCTCCAGTGTAAACACACCCTGGGACCCTTCCAGTTGTTATACATTAAGCAATGTGAGTGACTAATATACGTCACTTGTGGTTTATTCTTTCTCTCATGCTCTTCCAAGAGAGAGAATTCTGTGTGCAATGGAATATTCTGTTTCAATAGGATTATTATAAAAACACATACAGACATACAGACATTATACATATACATTATAGATACATAATCTAGATATATGTATGTACGGAGGGTGAGGAGCAGATTGGCAGGGAAGAGCCCACACCCACAGTTTCCATCCCCTGCTGGCCCCAATCCTTAGCGGGGGCTGGACCAGTAGGGGAGAGCCTGCATGTGTGGGTACCGTCCCCTGCTAAACCCAATCCCCAATGTGGGGGCAGAGCCAGCAGGGAAGAGCCCCCACACATGCTACCATCCCCTATTGGCTTTGATTCCCAGCTGGGGGGCAAGGTCAGCAAGGGATGGGCTGCTTGCCCCTGTTGGCCCCACCGCCAGCACTTGCTGGCCTGGTTACCGATACCTGCAGGGGTTTGGGGGACAGAACTAACACAGGGCCAGCAAAGGTTGCCAGCCCCTGTTTTAGTGCATCTGGAACATATGTCTTCCTGCAGAGACTGGGCCTGTGACTCCTCTGTGTGTTCTGCTTTGCGTGTTCACTCAGACAAGACCTGCTCAAACCAACCACTAGGAACAAGGTTTTATTCTGCAATGAAGCAGGACAGGATTATATTTCATTAGCCTCCTCTCTGCTTGTTTGCCATATGCTTCCAGCTTTGGTCAGTATAGAAACTCTCTGCTGGAGGAGCAGAGAACATTTTGTATAATGCCCCCCGCCCCACTTACAAAGAAGTTAGCATCGTTCTTTCACCTCATTTAAACTGCTCTCAGTGTGCTCTTTAAGCCTCTTTTTGGTCCTACCTGAAAGGAAACATATAACACAGACCTTGACAAATCTGCCTCACGCTTAGGGGCCAGCTCAAAAACTGAGGTGAGACAATGAAGTGTTCCCCACCACTGAAAGGCTACCACCACTTCTTTCGGTGTCGGTGCAGAGTGCACAGGGCCCCCTGCTGCAGCCACAGACACTTTCAGCTGCAGCACGGTGCGCGAAAGATCCCACCACCACTAAAAAAAGCCACTTGGGCAGCAGGGAGGGGGGAAGAGAGAGACAGTGGCACTGAGAGTGTCAGCACCACTGACTCTTTTTTGGCACCAGGGAGCGTTTGCCTCCCTGGCTGCTGCAGTGCAGCTAGGTGCCAAGGGTAAAATCCTGGGCACCATGGCAACCTGGTGGCCTGAATTTGTCTAGCCCTGATATGACAACATTATGGTCCACCGACCTCTTCCTTGTTTGTCTGCCACAAGCTTCCATCCTCAGTCAATGCAGAAACTCCCTTCTGGGAAGGGCACAGGATGCTTGCTGGCAGGAACCAGAAAGTTCTCCCAACGTGCCACAGTTTGTAATACACAGCGAGCAGCTCCCGTTGCTGCTCTTGAAACACCCTGGACCTTGGACTACATGTGCAAGGTACAAAAGACTGCCACACTGTTACATAGCTGGGAATGAAAGTTTTTGGGTTTCACATATGGACATGTTCAAATGGCATACTTGAAGCTGATCTGACACAACTAGGGAATGCCAAAAGGTCTGCTCTTGGGAGACCTACTGCCAGATCTCGATACCAAAAATATTCTCAGATGCATCTAAAGTGCCACATGCTTAGTCAGCTCACTTTGGGCCTTTTATGGTTACCCTATCACTGCTCTTTACAAGCTCAGGACCTAACATTAGTTACATAACATGCCATAGAGCCTGAGGCCCATTGGTGGCAGCTGGCAGAGGTTCACTGTTCTGTAACAGCATCTCCTAGCAGGCCTGACAAACTCACTACACCTACCACAGCACTTTGATGGCATTTACCCATATGAGGTCACATAAGCTCTTAAATGAAAACCAGGATCATGCTGATCATCAGGATCATTGTGAAAAGTACATACAGATGCTGTGTAAAAAATTTATATATGTATAATGAAAATATATTCCTAAACTCTGAATCAAGGAAGGAACTGACAAAGGTTTCTACCAGATAAAGGACGCATATTCACCTGTGTATTTTGGATCATGTATAGATTAAGCATTGTCATTCAACGCAAGGGAAGCTTAATTTACATATGAGGACAATAGGGAAGCAAGACAATAGAGATGGATCTGAACCACTGGGAGTTGTCCTGTGTCTGGGGATAGACAGTGAGCTTGGGGGCTATAAGGTGACATTCTTTCTATGCTGCACCTGTGGACGTACATGGACAACACATTTACATTAATGAAAAAGGGATCCCAATCAACCTTGGTTAGAAACACTGCAAAAGATATATGCAGTGAAATAAACTTCCTTAGACAGAAGGTATGTTAAATTTGATCTCTAGAAATCATTTTATGACTTTGTTCTATATCTAACCATTTCTGTTTCCATTATCCTTACTTCTGTCTTTAATTTTGATAATGAATTTATGATTGTTTTCACTCTAAATATTATGGTGATATAGTATTATACAAGAAACTGATCCTAAATTCAAGTTAGTGTGTACACTGTTCCCATGGAAGACAGCTGATCTGATAACTCTGTGGGTCTTCTGTGAATACTAAAGGAAGGGACTTCAAAGGGACTGAGGCACTGGGATGCACCTCTTGTTAACCTGCAAAGCGCTGGCATAACCGAGAGGAGAGTGCTTAGGTGGCTAGCAGACTGGGTGTCAGAGAACTGACCACCAATTACCCACAGGTAATTCACCCTTTTTGGAGTAATGAGATAATCCAGTGACTCACAGTCTTGGCTACCCCAAGAAGAACTATCAAAACTACTACATGACTTGTGAAGCCGTATAGATCTTTTATGTGTCTTTTTTTCTCAGAGCTGTGGGTTGAGGGTGAGGTTTAACCATCACCCATCACTATAGTGTCTGAGCACATTCCACATAAAATCCATAGCAAAGTCCTTAGTGGACCTCATGAAGGCAGCAAAACACTGTGAGTTGCTACTGAGTTAAACCAACTTCCATCTGCATTGTTTGACTTGATAGTTACTTAGGATCATGAGTTAATAGAATATGTTTTAAGAATTTCAAGATGTGCGGTATGATTTATCTTGAGCAAAAGATGTGGAGGTATTTGGTAGCCAACATCAATATATTGTGCTCCCATCTGGGAGAACAGAATTTGGAAAGAGATAAAAGAAGGATGATCTCAGAATGGGGGAGCTTAGTTGATAAGCTATCATGACCCCCCTATGGAAGGTTATATTTGGATCTATACTGTGGACATAACTCACTGAATATGCATAATATTAGGGCCAGTCATGCAGAAACACAGGAAGAGGTGGCTGGAGATACATCCCCTGGGGTAAAATTCAATCACTCTGAAGTTGTGTAGCTTCATTAAAAGTACCCTACCCAGACACCACTGATCCCAGCAGGAAGGAGTGAATGAGCATTTTAGGGCACAAGGGAAAAGAAATCAAATCCAGATAGCATAAAATCAGTTATTTCAATTGGGAACTGAATCATCTTTGATGTTATGGTTCTGATTATTGAATGGAGATGACTGGAAAGATATTTCATTCCAAAATGACTTAGTTACACAGCGTCTTATTTCTCTTAGCATATCAAATCAATTAGTTAATGTTTGCACAGTGCTTTGAAAAAGGGAAGTACTATATATACCTATATGCCAGTAGTGCAGTTAATGTCTCGAAGAGAAGATATAAGAAGATGTTTTAACCAGCATAAGACAATACAAACAGACATTTCAGCCCTAAATCTCAGCATAGAGGCATTCAAAATTCTTAACAGAACAATAAAAAAAAGTACATGGAAAAACTGAGGGGAACACATTCAACATGCTGGGGAAAAATGACTTATAAAAGAACTGAAAATTTAAACTGGACTTAAAAATACCTAAACAAGAAAAATAAGAAGTTCATAGTTCTAACTAATTTGTCACACGAGTTTTTGTGGAAGACAATCCTTCTTCGTCAGACGATTTGAAGAGGGAGTATTTACAGAATGGGATGAAATTAAATGCAGGGGAGTGTAAGATATGGGATCAGGTCATACCGCAACAGCAAATCAGAGCTTTTGTAAGGATTCAAACTCGAGGAAACAGCACACAGAGAAGGGTGAAGCCAAATTACCTGTTATAATGTGAAAAGAATCCATAGTCACAATTCAGCCCTGCTTTCACACAATCTAATTTGCATATTAGTTGGATTTTGACTGTTTCGATCCATTGTCTACAGCCAAGCCCTAAGGTATAACTGCATTTGCTCTGATCCCTCAGACAGAGAAAGACATCTTCAGGTTCTCTATCAAGCTTTCTTAAAACTACAGTACCCACCTGGAGAAGTAAAGAAACAGATTGACAGAGCCAGACAGGTACCCTGCAGTCAACTACTACAGGAAAGCCTCCCCCCACTGCCAAAAAAACAATAGAACACCACTCATCACCACATACAACCCTCAAATCAGACCTCTACAACAGATCTACAGACAATCCCCAAAACTTAAACAGACACTCACCAGCAGCTACAGACCCAATAACAGAAACAATAAAGCAGGCACATATCCCTGCAACAAACCACACTGCCATCTTTGTCCACATATCTGCACAAAAGACACCATCATAGGACCTAATCGAGCCAGCTACTCCATCAAAGGTTCATTCACCTGCTCATCCACTAATGTGATTTATGCCATCATGTGCCAGAAATACCCAGGCACCTTATACATTGGACAAACAGGACAGTCCTTATGCAGAAGAATAAATGGGCAGAAAACTGACATCAGAAATCACAACACAAAAAAACCCATTCGCTAAGCACTTCCATCTTCCTAATCACTCCATTGATGATTTGTTAATGATGGTCATCAAGACTTCAAAGAGAAACAGCTGAAATTGAACTAATATGCAAATGAGATTGTGTGAAAGTGTAACCTGCTAGGGTGGGCTCAAATCCACTCAATTGCCCCTCTCCA
>ML681998.1:33423427-33502155 GCA_007922195.1 Podocnemis expansa | reverse complement strand
TAAGGATCCCTAAAAGAGATTGCACCTATTTAGGCACATGGGTTACAAAAGCAGGCCTTAATTGTGATTATGGATTCTTTTCACATTATAACAGGTAATTTGGCTTCACCCTCCCTCTATGTGCTGTTTCCTGGAGTTTGAATCCTTACAAATGCTCTGATTTGCTGTTGCAGTATGACCTAATCCCATGTCTTACACTCCCCTGCATTAATTTTCATCCTATTCTGTAAGTTCCCCCTCTTCAAAGTGTCTGATGAAGTGGGATTTTCTCCTATGAAAGGTCATGTGATAAATAAATTAGTTAGTCTTTAAGTTCCATAAGATTCCTTCCTTTTTTTGCTTTACTAGACGAACATGGCTGCCCCTTTGGAATGTAGTTCTAACTGCATGAGTGACTGCAACGTCCTTCAAAGGGATAGCTATGGCTATGTCTCCACGAGCCTCATGCTTATAATTTCAAATTAACGTGTTCTAGTTTGAACTAACACTTAGTTTGAACTAGAAGACATTTTTTGTTCTAATTGCCTCAGTTTGAACTTATTAAGTTCGAACTAAGCATTACTTTTGAGTCCACATCGCACTTAGTTTGAACTAAGCACCAGTACCAACTAGTTCAAACTAGGCACTCCTTAGTTTGAACTAAGAAATTTAGTTCAAACTAAAGAAAGCCTAGTGTGGCCATGGGTTAAATTAGTCTGGATTAAGCCTCCTTATTCCAGACTAACTTGCCAGTGTAGATGTAGCCTATGTGACCCTTATGGAAGTCCCTGTCACAGGGTAATTTTGGCCCCTTTAAGGAGAAAGATGGAGTGAGTGATTCCTGTGTCATAATTAATTGCAACCCAACTTGAGAGGGTGGCACTATTAGGGCCAGGTAGTAACACAGTGAACATCTGAGCCTCAATAAAATAAAATACAAATAAAAATTGAGAGAACACATCACGGAAGAAGCTGTGATAGGAACCAGGGGGAGCAGCTTAAGCTCTTTTGGAAAGGCCTGAGATAGAACATGCAAGATACAGCAAAGTCCCTGAGAAAAGACGCTGGAGTCCCCAAGAAGGTGAGGCAGTTAAAAATACGTAAGGAGAAAGAGATTCTCCAGAGGGAAGACCTTGAGAGGTACTGTTCATTTCAAAAGAGCAAGGAAGAACTCTGCTGGCTTGTAGGAGTAAGGGCTAAGTGAAGGAACCAACTGTGAGCCAGAGGCTGGTGAAGGACTCCAGGGAGACAGCCTGAGAGTCAGGAGCTGTCTAGCATGGAACTTGAAGGACTTAAGACTAGCCCAAAAGGGATGAGAACAGAGGTGAACTGCAGAATGTAGCCCAGAAGGAGCACAAGCATGTTTGTTTGACATTTATTTGGACGTATTTTATCCCAGGAAAGGACTGAATTTTAAGTATGACCTAGCCAGGGGACTGAGAAACCTCTGCAGACGCAGCTCAGCTAACAAATAATGGAGCTAATGAGAAGAGCCCTTGCAATGTCGCATCCTGACCTAAGGGGGCACTCCAGTGTTACATGTGCCCCGTGACAGTTCCTTTTATGGTTAGCATGTGATCGCAAGGTCAGCAGTATAGCGGAAAGCGTTACATTTTTGTAGCACATAGATCTTTGCAAGATAATTTTTAAAGCAAGCAGAGATTTTTATAAACAATACTTTTCAAAGAAATGTTCATATTGACAGTAATAGCCAAATCCTGACACCCTTAGTCAATAGCAAAACTCTGATTTAAATGGGAGCAGGATCTATTTCACACATGTATTTACTTTCAGTTTTTCTGGTTTTCTCCAGGTTTTAATTATCTCAAAATATTTAAAACACAAAACTATGAAATCAAAAATGCTTCAGTATGATCTCTTGACCCATTATGTCTCCATTTACTAAATCTCCAGTTAAAAGACTCCCCTACAAAAATAAAGCACTAAAGGTCTCCTACCAGCATATACCGTAAGATGCCATTATAGTCCTTCAGTTTTCAACCTCTCTGCTGCACATATGATATAAACAAATATTAAATAATAATGCAAAATACCACATTTAAAAGAAATTATAAAATCTACTGTGCTGATCCTCAGTAGAACTATGATAGTTTACACCAGCTGAGGTTCATGTGCCTTAACAATGTCACTGTATTGTGTAATTTATACATCACCAATGGAGAATAAATTCAATGTGCTCATAAGGCCAGACCGTTCTTGAATGCAATAGTCACTGGCATGTTCCTCTATATGAATCACCATAAAAGAAGATAAGTACACAGTGTTGTAGGGGCACCTGACCTCACTCTTACATGGCGTGATAAAGTCAGGCCAGAGGGCTGTAAAAGGTATTGGAGGGTAGATGTCAGCCCTGGAATGGTAAAGACCTTTTTCCCTGCAGGCAGAGGAGAGGTTACTGCAGGTTAATTGGAAAAACCTGAGGCCAATCATAGGCGCTTTGGGCCTATTAAAAGCCCTCCACCTCTTCTAGAGGGAGGGTGGGGGTTGGATACGGTGACCCCTACTGGAAGATTTATATTACAAGGAGGAGAAACTTCCTGAAAACAGGAAACAACACTTCTCCCCAGCTGGGGAGCAGAAAAGGGAAAACTCTGGCACCAGCCTGAGGTCAGGACTGAGACTGTGCTGACGCCAGACAGTGCCACCATGCTGACAATTTTGCTGGAGAAGCTAAGGACAGATACAGCCTGGAGTCTGGGCTTCATAAACTTACTAACTACCCACCACTCATGGGATGGAAGGGTGTCCTACCAGCTCTGATTAAGGCCAACCCCAAACACTCTGGCAAAGAGATGCTGAGGAGGGAAGTAAAGGACTCGTCCTGGCTGGAGTGAATTTACCCCAGAGCAGTCCCACCAGGGGAGCCAACTGGACTCCTGACAAAACTAAGGGGGAGCTGTGCCACACTAGGTAATGTGGAATAATCCCTAATTCTGTCAACATTGCATCTATCACGTCAGTGGGACTCCTCACAGAATGTCGAGCTACTCAGCATAAGTAGGAGGATGAGAATCTGAGCTTTAAAATGGAGATCTCCAAATGTTGATGGAGGAAGTATGGACTGATTGGCCCTTTTCTTCTGTCTGGGTGAACCCTCTTAATATTTTCTCACACTGGATCGGAATTATTGGCTAGATTCTCAAATGGTATCCTGACATTCTCCATTGACTTCAGTGGAACCAATCTACACCACGTAAGGATCTGAGCCTGTCTTCTTAATTTTGAAAACTATAGCAGCTAAGCTTGCTTATGACTGCTAGGTGCACTGAGCTGACAAGTCAAGGACATACTTCTATAGCCATTCCATAGCAGTGACATAATAAAACAATGTGATGCTGTATGATTGAAATAGGACCATTTATATCATTAATATTTCCACTGTCAGGCAGCTGCAACCAATCTTGTACAAAGTCTGTCATGTAAAGTGTCAATGGAGAAGTTATGATTTGCTGAATATGATTAACCTGTTTATAGACATGTATCATTTTTATATCTACAGTTATAAATATTGACTGCATACCGGTATCCTACATATCTGCTGTAGTCCTGGGAAATACCCACCAAATAAAATCTACACTGAAGCGAGACAGGGTTGATGGCCTATTAAAGTCAATTAACTCTCGCAGTGGGCCATTGAAGAAACTCATTCCACTCAGTTCCAAAGGGGTAGCTGTGTTCGTCTAGTTCAGCAAAACAAACAAGGAATCCTGTGGTACTTCTAAAGACTAACAAGTTTATTTATCACAGTGGTTCCCAACCTGTGGTCCGTAGACCACCAGTGGTCTACGAGGGAACTGCAGGTGGTTCGTGGGGGGGTGGATGGGGTGAGATAATTACTGCAGGTAAATGTACTGTAGCAAGTGCAATATGTTTGTGAGTGAGCATAATAAATTATTAGAAATAGCTGCTTTTTTAACGCCCCCTTGATATACAAGTTTGATTCCTATCAGCCACTGGCTCTATAAAAAATGTTTAAAATGGTTCACTTACATGGTAGTCCACACAAAGGAAGAGGCTAGGAACCGCTGATTTATCACATGAGCTTTCATGGGAGAAAATCCTGCTTTATCAGATGCTTTCACACAGCAAGTTTTTCTGTGTATACCACAGGTGTCAAACTTACAGCCCACAGGCCTGATCTGGCATGCAGAGCTGCTGCCTGGGAGCTATCTGCAACAGCAGTGAACAGCATAGAAGGGGGAGACATCACAGGAGCCAGCATGGCAAAAGGAGCCCAGAGAGCAGGAAAAAGGGAAGGTGTTGGAGATTCTGCGGTCGGAGAAGGGGAAAGGGGAGCCCATGACACTCTGAACGTAGCAGGGGAAAGGGTTAGGGAGCCTGTGCAGATACATGGCCTGCATCAGATATCCTGCACTCCAATTTGGACCCTCACCTTGAATGAGTTTGACACCTCTGGTATAACCTTCTTCTCCAAAACAAACAAAGAGTCCCGCGACACTTTTAAAGACTGACATTCGGATTTTCTCCCACAAAAAATTAATGTGATAAAAGTGCAACAGGACTTCTTGTTTGTTTTGCTGAACTAGACTAACATGACTACCCCCTTAGAACTTCTTCTCCAAGCGGGCAATGGCTGCTCCTGTGAGTCACTGAAGTCAAAAAAGGACACGTGACATTATGCCTGCAGTTTTCCACACACTGTGCAGTGAACATTGTCATGTGCATGGAGATTCTCTTTGTCCAACAGAGGATATGAAAGACCTTGGACACATCTCCGTTTTGTCTGTATTTTCCTGTTTTGTTTTTCTGGACTGGAGTCTAACAAGGAAGCTGTAGACAAGGACTGAGGACCCACCAGACTGTCTGAATAATTTCCAGCAAGACATCTGCAAATTAGTAGTTTATTCTATCATTTCTACAAACTTGATATGAGCTTTTCAGCAATTGTATGGATGTGATCTATCAACCTGTTAAACTTTTTTATTCTCTTCTAAATAAACATTCAGATATTAGATACTAAAGCATGACTATTGGGTAAGATCTGAGTTCTATATTGACCTGGCTATGTGGCTGATCTTTTGAAATCAGACGAGTCCTTCCTGTGATTAAATTGGTTTTCAGTAATCACTCATCATAAATTACAGTGCCTGGCTGGTGCAACAAGGGCTGGGGTGCCTAAGATGACTGCATTTAGAACCTCTTGTTAATCAGCATGGTGAAACAGAAGTTTACTTTTATGTCTGGATTGGTTTATCTTGTAATAGTATAACCACCAATTTGAGGTTTATCTGCCTTATTTCTCAGTAGTGTGCCCTGAAATTTGGTTTCTTCAGCTTACTGAAACATGGTGATGCACAACACTTGTGGAGTTGCAGTTAAGGAAAAGACAAAGACCTCAGACAAGAATAGATGGTTCAAAACAATTTGGGACATATGCTTAAAGGGGGAAAAAAGTGACCAAATTACTTGATGACCACCATGGTTGCTTTTTTTTTAAATTCACAGATAAAGGTCTTTTTAATGTAATGAGGAAATTTACAATAATTAAATATTTCCCTTTATTATCATTTGATTAAGTTCTTGTAAAGATAGAAGATATCCTCTGAACTGTACTTGATGTGATGCATATGTCAGACTTTGCTTTCTTTGGCCCAGTTCAGGAAAGCACACATGCTTGTGTTTACATCGATCTATCTTCAGGGCAGACATAAGCACATGCTTAAATTTTAGTATTCTGAACTGAGATGCTTCTAGGAATCAGCAGTTTTACTGTATCACCAAAATAAAATGAGTTTTTACACAGTAAACCAGGGGCGTCAAACTCACGGCCTGTGGGCCGAATCAGGATCAATTTTTTTTGTTGTTGTTATGATCAGAAAATGGACTGCAAAATGATACTTTCTTGCTCTGAACATGGAGGGGGAAAGGGTTGGGGAAAATATGTGGCCACATAGCCCATGACAGGTGTCCTGCCTTCCAGCGTGGCCCCCCACATTGAATGAGTTTGATGTAAACATGTACTGACATAAGGGCTATGTTCATACTTAGATGCTTATTTTTGAAATGAGCTAATTTGAAATAAAATTTTTAATATGATTTAACTTAAATCAAATTAAGGAAAACTACCAAATCAAAATAGCAAGTCCAGACACAGGACTTGCTATTCGATTCAGGAGAGGGGCACCATGGGAGGTGTAGCAACATGGCCCCCTGGCAGGGCCATGTTGCCACCCAATCCCCTGCCTGGCTCTCATATGGAGAGGGCAGTGGAGGAGGCACTGTGGGGCACCTCCACTGCCGCCCAGGGGTGGTCCCAGAGCCAGTTTGCGGATCTTACCCACTGACAGCCCAGCAGGGGGTCCCAGAGGCGGCTTGCCAGGGGTGCCAGCTGCTGGCGGCGTGGTGCATGCCAAGCCCACTTGCTCTCCAGCCTGGGCTCCACAGTTTCAAAATAACCCTCATTTCAATATCAAATTAGGTTGTACTGTATCAAAATGATTTTCCTTATTTCAAAATAAGGAAACGCCATCTGATTTAAAAGCCTCATGTGGACATAGCTAAGGTGTAAAACACGAAGTAAAATAAGAAATAATAATGTAAACAGTGTTTGATGGCAGACATCAAAATTTCATATCTTCCCTCCTCAGCTTAGTTTAACTATCTCTGAGTGCTGTATCTTTAAAGGGTAGAATCTGGCAACAGTAAATCATGGAGTTATAGAGGTTACAAGCAAGTACCAGATTATCTAGTCTGACATCTTGTACATCATGCACTGAACCAACAACTGAAGTTAGAGCAAATTATGGCAACCCAGAAGAGGCTGGCTGGTATGTGCCATAGATAGCAAATAGGCAGGACCAAGGTTCACCATGCCCAAAATCTTCTCAATGTCAGGGAATTAATTAAATATCATCAATAAATGATCTACCAGATGTGGAATTAGATACTGCAATTACGGATGCTATACAAAACCTTCAGGTGCACAGAAGCAGTAGTTTACAGATATTTGAAAGTTATAGATGTATATTTGATTCTCCATGACCTAAAACAAGGGTAAAGCACAAACCCTTGCTAGCAGTTTCTTTCTATCTGGAATCAAAGTGAAGAAGCGAGCATCCCGTTAGAGCTTCCTGCTCACTCAGATGACACATGTAGGTGTATAAGCATAATCTTAAAAAAAAAATTCAGAAGGACTGTTTGCCTAAAATACATGTACAGTGCTGCTTACAGCTGGAGAAGATTGTGATATAAACTCAGACATATGTCACTCAGACATAAACACCAGGTAATAGATAACTGAAAGGGGATACTGTCAAAACCATTATTGCTACAGTAAAGTGATTTTAGCAGGAATGAATTTAATAGAACAGCTGTTCCATTTTTCTTTTCCTGCTTTGGACACAAAGCACATGAGTGAGACCACTACAGAGTTGTCCTTGCCCTGCACCTTAATGGGGACATATCTTTTTTTTCCATGTGCAAGTGAAAACAGAAACTTTAATATCCCTCAGAACCAGGCTGTAGACACTGCTCCTCACACTAAGTCCCCTTTACATCTCTCTGGCATTGTAAAGGGGGCTTAAAAGTAATGTGCATCTGTTATAAATGCCTTTTACATTGAGAGGTGCAAAGGGACCTTAGTGTAAGTAAGAATCAGGCCCTTTATATGCATAGCACTTGACTCTGTAGAGCTTCTGATCAGTTCAACTACACTGAAAATATGAACCATATCATCCCCTCTGCTCCTGGGCAGGTTCTGGGAAAAAAAATGCTGCTCAAATGGTCAAAAGCCTGCTGGAGAGAAGGGAATTGAACTTATGTAGCACCACCCCTGTCTCTGAACAGGCAACCTCTGTATTAGCTTTTGTCAATGCAGAGGAAAGATAAACTTCAAATAAGCCTATAAATTCATGTTGGCTGAGTCAACCCTAACTTCCACGGTGTAACTTAGGCACCTCCATTCCTCACAGGTCCACTTATTTGCCCTGAGGATTTCCTCGTTTGTCCATGCAGCTGGCATTGCCAGAACCTACAGAACTTCTAATCAATGTGAGCCAATTCCTCTGCCTTCTTCTTGTCCCTCCCTTTTATGGCTTCCTGGAAGGTGCTCTGCGCTGTTGTTATTTGTTCAGTGATTGCCTGGGGAGGTTCTCTTAGGGTATGTCTGCACCGGAGGCTCCATTAAGTTGACTTAGTGCGTCCACATTCAGAAGTCCTATGGACTGCCCACATCCATACTGAGAGTTGCTAGGTTGACTTAATGTTTAAGTGTACCTTATAAAGTCAACTTAAGAACAATTCCCCATCTACACTGGCTTAAGTCAACTTAATAAGGTCAGCTTAAGCATTAAGTTGACCTTCCCAGGTACAAATAAGTCGACTTAAGGAAATGCTTAAGTCAACTTAATAAATTCCAGATGTGGCTGGAGCATTCCTTCGGCCAACTTAAGGAAAATTAAAGTGACCTAAGGCTTCAGTATAGACATACCCTAAGAAAGTTTGTGAGAATAAACTCAGAGGCCTCAGAAGGATCTATATGGAGAATGAACCATAGGGTGAAATGGCTACCAAATGAACAGGAATAGAATTAGTTTCTAATCTGGATTCAGATGAATAAAGGAGACAGTGAGGTGCATTTAAAAATATCCACAAGGATCTGCTTTCATCCTACCATGTGTTTTCTGCATGAATGTCTGAACTGGTTCTAAAAGGATAATTTTATTAAAAAGCATCATTGATAAGCCTGAAATTCCCAAACAGTTGCTCTTTAGATAATATTTTGCCTTTAAAAAAAATCAGATGTGTTTTAAAAAGAGAGCACATTTAATTATCTATATAACCCAGTCATTCTTGAAATAGCAATGATATTTTTCATATCCTGTAAGTTAATATGTACCTTCATAGTGTAAGATTGTTTTCTTGCAAGATGCATAGCTAAGAACCACAAAGACATGTTCAGTAGTCTGGCAATCTTACCATACTCTTGTAGCATGCAGGTTCAAAAATAAAGTTTAAAATGTCCATATTTTTAAACAGGAACAATGAGCCACTACACAAGCTGAGAATATTGGTTCTCAAAATAAACTGTTATCCTGGATCTCAGTTCAGTGTGTGCTCAGAGCCATCCCTCTGAACAGCACTTAAGCAAAATGAGGATGCTTTCCTGAATTGGTGCCTTATTTTTGCAACTGATTCATATCAGTTGTATGTTGAAAACTAGAGGGGGGCAATGGGCAAATTTAAATTCGAAAAGGGTGTATTATAGAATTTACACACATTTTCAAGCACATTTAAAAGAAGAATTAAAAACTGGATTCAACATGCATGACCTCTGCCATTATTAGTGAAATGGCCTACATGGGATTTTCACTGAATATACGTGGCAATTCATAATCAAATTAGCCACTGCACCACCTAGGTCCTCATAATACAGCTTAAGTTGGACTTAATTTTTTGCATAGGCCTCATGTTAGTATCCCTCCCAGGGATGAGTTTTTACAGCTTTGTAGATTTTATGGTCAGAAGGGACCATTACAATAATCTAGTCTAACTTCCTGCATAACACAGACCACAGAATATCTCCCTAAGTAATCAACTCAATTTCCAGTAAAAGCTGTCTTTCTATTGGCTTTCATGGCATTTGGATCCGTCCCAGTGGACATCCAACTCTCATGGTTTCATCTATCTCAGGGTAAATGTGTCTGTGGCATGCACTTGCTGCTCCCAGGTGGAGACCCTGTCACCTTGGTACACCCCTTTCAAAGGTGTCCTTTTGGCAATACAGAGCACCGAATTTAATTTTCTAGGTGCTGTCTAGAAAGGCCACCCAAGATCAGCTGTGGGTAGAATGAATGAGGATTGGTCCTCTAGTGCCTAGAAGTGCTGGGAGAGGAAGAAGGCAAGCAGGACCCAGTAGTCAGGATAGAAAGGGTTAGCTGCGTCTTCCCAGGTACAAGTTCTCAGTTAAGCTTTGGTAGGTGAAGAAAGGTCACCAGTGTAGCTGAGGCCTACCTTGACATGAGTAATTAACACATGGAGGGGGCTTCATTTCTTGGAAGATAGAATTAGGGAGACAAATGAATCATCAGGTAGAAAACAGAACATTTGTGCTAAGTAAGATAAGTAAACAGGTCAGTAGGCTAAGAACACATAATATCTGCACCAACAAAGATAAGGGAGAGAACACTCAGGGAACAGTTTACTATGAACTAGATAACAAAGGACAAAATAAGTCAGGAATATATAGATGTGGTAAAGAGGAAGCTGAACCATAGATAGTACATGCTGCAAAGGGACTAGATCCTGCAAAGTAACCAAGTAAAACCAAATATTTGTGATGTGATGTATAGTTAATTCAATGAGACATGTAATGTATATGAAGGGAGAGGGTTTGTGTGTAACTTTGAAGTTGTGATGTACCTCTCATCCACTCCTCTTGCATTTGAGATTGATCAACTCAACACTGCTGTGTGCCAGATGAAGGCACCTGCATGATGAAGACTGGAACTGAACTGAGTTCCTGGGAAGCTGAATGGAAGAGGTCTCAGAGGAAACCACAACATCCTCCCATATTTACCCAAAAAACTGAACTGGTCAGGGTCAACACCTGATTTATTTACTTAATGGACTATGGGGCCCAGATGGGCCAACCTGAGGTGAATATTCATTTGATTGCTGTAAGATTAGGCAACCTCATTTCATGAGGCACTCCATTGTCTAAGACAAGCCTGTGATGATGTCATTTGAGTATTATCTATCCAAGAAAAAGTATAGTACAAAGTGTACTCAGCATGAGGTGTTACAGTAACAATAGTCCCCAAAAAATTAAGAGGCATCATCCTCATCCAAAACAGATGGGGTCATAAAGCAAAGAAAAATCCAAAACAACTTTCTGCTAACATTTATAAATTCTGTTAGTGCCATTTGATTTCAACAGATCCCAATAAAATGCAAGTTATTGACAGGATTATTCCTTTCCTTTACATGTTTGCAACAGGAGAATGATATGACCCTCTTGATAGCTGGCTTTTGTTCAATCATTTGTTTTAAGTGACCTCATAGTTTCTCTTTATGGATCTCAAATTTCATCAATATTTACTCATATCAATTACATCATTAGTATCAGATGTAAATCTTCATGCATCTTCCAGTTAAAGCTAATGAAGAAAGTAGACCTCTAATCATCATACTACAATTTCTACCTTCTGAGCAAAGAAAAGATTCAGGACTGGAGTTAGTTAGCAAATGTTCAGCTATAAAATAACCACTGAAATCTAAATATATTAGATCACTGAATTTTCTGTCTTACTTATAGGTGATATGTAATAAATCTTTGAGTAGCCAAATTTTGCCATGCTCTTTTATAGCGTCAGTATATACTGTTTATTTTTTCTTTCTGGAGGATTAAATTAAAAAAAACATGTAAGAGAAAGCAGAGTCTGAATGAGCTCTGCCATGACATCTATTGATAATCTGAGGAAAAAGATTTCTGAAGCAGACCATCTTTGCACACATATGCCTACTCTGCCTAGGTGCACAGAAGATGGAGATGCTTTGCCAAATTAATCCATTTGGGGTGATTTGAGGTTACAAATCTCTCTAATGTTTGAATGCAGTGGCAATGAAATATTGTTATTCTTATTGCACAAGTAAAGGGTAACAGAACTGTGCTTGGCAGACCCTGACTGAGGGGGTCACCCTAAGCTGAATTTCACTTGGTAAGCCTGGGGGATAAGGATGCCGAATTCCAGTGAAAAAGAGAATGAGTGGAGACAGATGTTCCCATCTTGTAATAAGGCCTCTGTCTAAAGAGTCTGAGACACTATTTGACCTGTCCCTCTCCAATATTTAATGGCTGAGTCAATTAGACTCACTTGAGAGTCCTTGCTGGTGGCTAGTTATTTCTAGAGACATCCTCACTGCTGAGCCAGTCTAGAGCTAAGCCTCAGGTCAGTGGTCTCCAGCCTTCTTACCAGCAGATGATGCAATGCTCATAGGTTTCAATGGCAACTGCCCTTCAGGAGTAGATTGCAATCTACTGTTGGGGACCACTGTCTTAGGCTATGCCTACATTAGAGACCTTACAAGAAATACAGCTATACCCTTCAACTGTGCTGCTGTAACATCTACCATGTGGCTGCTCTATCCCAATAGAAGAAAGCTCACCCATTGGCATAATTAAACCACCCCCAATGAGCAGAGGTAACTATGTCACTAAGTGGGCATCACCTGCCAACAGAGAGCTGTCCACAGCAGCGCTTCTGTCCGTAAAATGTGTTGGTCTGGGGTATATTTTTTTCATGTCCTTGTCTGACAAAAGTTCTAGTGCAGATGTAACGTTAGACTTAGACCTTGGGTGTGTTCACACAGGCTTCTTATTTCGAAACAACAGAGGTTGTTTCGAAATAAGAAACAGCATGCCCACACGACGTACTCCCATTTCAAA
The DNA here is from genome assembly GCA_007922195.1 of Podocnemis expansa. Taxonomy (NCBI): domain Eukaryota; kingdom Metazoa; phylum Chordata; order Testudines; family Podocnemididae; genus Podocnemis; species Podocnemis expansa. The sequence continues at coordinate 33,489,749 of ML681998.1, read as the reverse complement.
ACAAGGGGTTCCCTTGTTTCGAAATGGGAGCCGTGTTTCAAACAGCTTAAACCTCCTTCCGTTTCGAAACAAAGAAACCCCGTGGGGACATGTTGTTTCAGAACAAACTGTTTGGCCACCCCCTCAGCACCCTGGCCAGGGAACCCTCAGCACCCAGCAGAGGGGGACCGCAGACCCCCATGGGGTGAGCCACAGCTGGCAGGCAGGCTCACCCCACCAGGGTCTGCACTCACCCCGCTGGGCTCTGCAGCCCTCTGCAGACCCCTGCAGGGTGAGCCACTGGCTCCTCTCACCCTGTGGGCATGCTATTTCGTTTCCCTTATTTCAAAGAGACTTTTTTGTCTTTCGAAATAAAGTGTTTCGAAATAACACATTATTTTGAAACGGCTTGTTTTGAAACGGCTTGTTTTGAAACAAGCACTTTGTGTGTGAACATAGCCCTTGTGTGGGGAGAGTGAAAGAACACAGAGACTACACTGGTTGTGAAGTTCTTCACTACCACCTGAAATCTCTAAGACCTGGGTTAAGTGGTCAACCCTCGCATGGAAGCAGCAAGCAGCAGGCAGGCAGTAGAAGCAGAATCTCAGGCCCAGCCCCAACTAATTTTTGCCCAGCAGGTGCGGGCACAGTGAATCTGCTTGCTTGAGCCCTGGAGTGTGCAGTTGAGTCTCATAGGTCAGGGTAGCAGCACAAAGGGAATTTTAAATCCCTCCGCAAGCAGACACTGCCTGCAAGAGAGTGAATCCTTCTCCCCAATCCTGGACCAGCAACCAGTAAGTACTGTACTGTGGGGGTGGAGTGCGGGGACAGGATGGTGAGGGGTAGGGGGAGCTGCATACCCGGGGGATCACCCCTGAGGAGTGGGACCAACAGGGCTAAGCAGGGGATGATAGTGTGAGCTCCTCTGGACCCAGAATCAGGCTAGCAGGAGGATGGGGCCAGGTGGCAGGCTGGTCAGAGGATCAGCCCCTTCCAGGTTCAGGCTGGTGGGGGACTGAGGGCAGCCCCTCCCAAAGCCCAGAAGGAGCAGTCCAGGGGGCTGTAGGAGGCTCCCCCCCCACCCGAGCAGTGTAGCCTGGGCCACCTGCTAGTCATTGGAAGCAACTGGATCCTGGCCAGGGTCGTCTGCTTCTAGCTGGTAGGGGCTAGATCGGGACCGGGCCACCTGCTCTGGCCAGCAGTGACTGGGGCTGGATTGAGGCCAAGCTGCTGGCAGCAGAAGGCCAATCTGGCTCCTGGATTGGGCGCCTTTTTATGGGGCAGCGAGACGCCTTCATAGGATGCTAAAAATCAGTGCCTTCCAGTTTGCTGCCAGTCCGTGTGCTTCAGTGTGCAGTGACAGTCACTCATATACATTAGTGCTTTGAGTGCATGTGCGCCACATAACGCATGCAAAAATGACCAAAGTAGTATCAAAAGAATCAAAAAAGTGAAACTCAGAGGACAAGTGCAGCTACAAATGTATCTCGCTGTGAGTTTAATAGCAAGCAGAAAGAAAAATATATGTTTATGATCGGAAATGGCAGAAAATCGGTCTGTTTGGTTTGTGGTTTTGCATTTCTGTGTTGGGGGAGGGGACCCACGGGAAGACACTAATTACACAGATCTTGATGAGAAATACCTGATCAGTTCAACTGTATGGCAGGAGTAAAGGAAATAGAGTGCACTGAGCAGTCAGCAGTCATTATATGTGAATAAAAATGAGCAAAAGAGTTGCAGTTGTTCCTTCCTATGAAGTGGCTCTATTGCTGGCCAGAAAAAAAGAAGACTTTTCCAGATGAAGAGGAAATTGTGAAGGCTGCCCTAAAAATAGCAGCCAGAATGTTGAGTGACAAGCACATTGAGACCAAATTTAAAATTAAATTGTCAATTAACTCTACACTAAGACATCTTGAACAACTTGCTGAGGACATCAAGGATCAAGTGGCTTTCAATGCCTCAAACTGCAAGTTCTTTTCATTAGCTATGGATGGATCTAATGATTCCCGTGATGTGGCATAGGTCACAATTTTTATTCATACTGTCAGTGAAAATTCTGAGGTCATTGAAAAGCTGCTTGAGCTTCAGTCAATGCACAGCATCACAAAAGGGACAGATTTCTTTGCTGCCCTGAATATGTGTGCAAAGAAATAAAGAACTAGGGCAAGCTGGATAGCATCAGACAGTTCACCAGCATTGGCAAGCAAATATGCCGGGTGTCTATCTCTGTTGGAGCAGTTTCTTGAATGATTAGCATTAAACTACCAGTGCATTGTCCATCAAGAGGCATGGGGCGGGGGGGTTGAATCTCAAGTCTGTAAGGCTATAGTGCTGAAATGCGTGAACGAAATTTGCACCAGGGCTTTTCATAGGTGACAATTCAGTTTCTTCTTAACATGGAAGAAGAGAATCGTGACTTTTGCGGTACTGTGTGGTCCAATGGCTATCAAAAGTTCTTTCTCGCGTCTGCAAATTGAAGAATAGTGTGCTTCACTTTCCTCCTGAAATTGATGAATTGCGTATGAAACATGCATGCCTTTCAGATAGTGACTGACTAAATGACTTGGCATTCTTAGTCGATATTACTGCTCAGCTGAATGCTTCAAATCTGCAGCTTCAGGGAAGCAATAAAGTTCTGAGGAATATGTGTAATGCTATTGCTTCCTTTCAAATGTGGCTGCAGTTGTTAATTCATCAGTTAACTTACAGAAAGCTTGACAATTTTGAGCGTCTGAGAGAGACATTGATGGACAACATGCAGATAAATACAGTATAAGAGTAAAGCTGAAGCACTGTTGGACATTCTTCGGTCCCGATTTAGTCAGTCTGAAGCAGAAGAGAACAACATGGCTCTCTTTACAAATTCATTTACACTTCTCAATGACAAGATTGGTTCACTACAGGAGAAACTGCAACTGGAAACTATAGGTCTGAAGGGTAGCAGTGGGAAGGGCTGGAAGTTCAGTATATTGGCCCTTCAGGCCAACCCTGAAGGGCCAATTTACTGAACTTCCAGCCCTTCCCACTGTGGCAGATATGATTTCATTTTGGCAAATCCTTACAGTGACTGAATTTGGACATTTGTGTTCTTTTACTCAGCATTGTTTGCCATTTTGGTAGTACCCACCTGTGTGACCAGGCATTTTCCGCAATGAAAGTGATCAAAATTGTGCCCACCTTACAGACAAAAATTTGAGCAGTCTGATGATATGGGTGATCATTAACCTGAAGCAAGACATCAGCAAGTTAGTTTTTGGTCTTCAGCCTCGGGCGTTGGAGTAGATTAGACTTCATGAACTGGACATGCTTTGTAACTTTGTAACTGTTTTTCACAGTTTAATTTTTTTTTAAAAATTGCTGTGCACAAACAATTTATTTTGACTATGTAGTGATTTGTAGTCCTTAATGGTGCACACAGCAAAACAATTATTATGAGTTGATTGACTATGGCCCATGGCCCTACAAGATTGTAAAAATATTTGTGGCCCCTGAGCCAAAATGGTCAGAAATTACTGGCTGCTATATGTGGAGTCAGGAAGGAATTTTCCAAAGTCAAATTATCAGTAAACTTGGGGATTTTCCTTCCTCTCCTGCATGGGCTGCAGGTTATTTGCTAGGATTATCTGTGTTTTTCTTAATTTACCCATTCTTGGCCATTGCTGTGGCCTTTGAATCTTCTATGCCACTGCTCTGTGCTCAGAGCCGAATGTTTGACTCCATCATAAATTGTCTCCATGATGGCATCATCCTTTTTGATTGTTCTACCCTGGGTCACTTTTTTGCTCTCTACATGTTCTCTTCTGTTTAGATGGAGTCTAATTTATGACACAATGTGTACTTGTGCAGTGAGGTAGCATGATGCCATGGCCAAATGACCATAGCCCTAGCCAAACCACTCGGTTTCAGGTACTGATGCAATTCAACCCCTCCTGTTGTCTGCCAGTGGCACACAATGGTTTATTCTCCTGAGTTCTGTAATACTGTGGTCTAACTGTTGGGTTTAGTTTGTGGTTGCAGGTGTTGGACTGTGATACACATGAGGTCAGATTAGCTAATCTGGTGGTTCCATCTGACCTAAAACTCTATGACTAAGACATATTCCCTCTGTCAGGAAACTGTACTCATTCATCTCCAGTCAGTACCTAGCCACTATGATTTATCCTTCTGTCAGCTTTAGATTGGATTGTTGTAATCCATTTTACTTGGAGCTGCAGTCAAAGGCCACATGGAAACTTCAAACTGAGTCATATTTAGCAGCCTAAACGTAAACCCAGTGAAACCATCATAAGCGCAAACATTAGCATGGGTTTTAAGTATTTTTTAAATGTTTATCTATTGAAATTGTCACAAGTACAGGAAATTATGACATAGTCAGACAATGAGGGTATTCAGATCATAATTAGTTAAAGACAGTAGACACTGGAATTCAAAAAGTTAAAGTTTTTTAGCCATTATAACACAGATTAGAATCATACACTCATAGAACATTAGGGCTGGAAAGGACCTCATGAGGTCAATTAGTCCAACCCCCTGCTAAAAGCAGGACTACTCCCACTAAAGCATCAGAGCCAGTGTTTTATCCAACTGGGCATCATGGGAGGTGTGGCAAGATGGCCACCAAGAAGGGCCATGCCCCCACTCAATATATAGAAGGAGGAAGGCACTCTGGGAGGAAGAAGGTCAAAATGTGTTAAATCAAAATAACAGTTAAATCGAAATAACTTATCTACACTGCGTTTTTTCAATTTAAAGGCAGGTTTTATTATATCGAAATGACATTCCTTATTTTGAAACGAGGGAGCTCCACATTTCAAAATAAGGAAAGCTAGTGGGGACATGCACTAGTTTAAATTGAAATAATTATCATTAGAGTGGGGACCTATTAACATGCGGGCATCGGGGGAGAAGCCCCGGCGACCGCGTGTTAAGAGGACTGCGTGTAAAAGGGACCAGTGTTCCCCTAAGTTCTGCGCATGTGCGTGCAGCAAAAAGCAATCGCCAGCAGCCAGGGACCCTAGCCAGCCTGAAGACACAGTCTTCGGGCTGGCAGGGAGCAGCGGGGATCTGGATGCGTCCCCAGCTTCTTCTGGATGAGCTGGGAAGTTTCCATCGTGGAGGCCATCCGGATCTGCTTCCCCCCCGTGGCTTGCCAGTGCAGCAGAAGCTCCTCTGCTTGTCTCGCAGCAGCTGGGGATGGATCTAGATTCCTCTGGCCTGCCGGCAGTGGCGCAAAGCTTCTGCCACCACTGGCAGGCTGCAGGGATCCGGATTCATCCCCATCTGCTGCCAGACAAGCGGAGGAGCTTCCACCGCATCAGCAAGCTGCCGGGGGGTGGGGGGTGGATCCAGATGGCCCCCACAACGGAAGCTTCCCAGCTCGTCCAGAAGCAGCTGGGGACGCATCCGGATCCCTGCTGCTCCCTGCCAGCCTGAAGACTGTGTCCAAGGCTCCTGAAAAGAAAAAGGCAGCACTACAAAGGCTCACTCTACGTGTTTCCTGCCCTGGCCAACTTCCAGTTGTAAGCAGCACGCGTTACTGAGTCCCACACGTTAACTTGCTGCCTTTGGGGGACATGACCGGAGCGTGCGTTAAGCGGATCCATGTGCTAACCGGTCGCGTGTTAACGGGTCACCACTGTATTTTGATTTAAAGTGTAAGTGTACACATACCCTATGAGTACTACCAATGTGTCAGCAGAGGTGACAGCCATGATGGCCACCCCACCCCACACGTAGCCCCCTTGATTATGCTCCCTGATGGGCCTCCATCTCCGGGCCATCCAGCACAAGGGGAAAGAGTGTTAAGTATCAATCTCCCCTGATGGCTCTCAATCTCCTGTGTGAGTTTCTTCCTCCCTAGCTTTGTGTCAACAAGAAGGGGGGTGAGTTCCTATCCCCCCTGAACAGTTTCTTGGCACCCCCGTCACCACGAAGGAGGGGTCATTGTCTGGGGTCCTAGTTTTATCATTGGTCCTGACCAGGATCCTTCTCCTAATTGGCTATTTTTACTCTGGCTGGGCAAAATTCTATTAAAACCCCCTGTCTCAGCTAGCTTGTTGTTCTCCCACCCTCGGATGCTAAAGGGCACGTCGCGACCTGGTCGGACTGACCCCCGACTGAGACAGGGAGTACCCACCCCCGAGACCCTCTTTTTTTTTGGGGTGTACACGGATTGCCGGCCGAACGATTAAGTGCTGAGATGCTGCAGCTGGTCTGCCTCCTCGCTTTGGGTTCTACTGCGGTCCTGGGACAGGTATTATAAATCGATATAGGCCTCCTATCTTCTCTTAATCATTCTACTTGGTACCATTTATATATAGGCTGTGATTGTAGCTTCTTCATCTGAGTTTTGCATAGTTTGTGTAGTTGTTATTATTTTCTCTGTATCCTGCATAATCTTTTTATGATATAGTTGTTTAAGGTCTAGCATAGTTTTATGTTTTTAATTTGCCAGGTGTTTTGTTAGTCATTTGTATTTTGCATCCTTTTTACTGTATAATTGTTCATTACTCTGCTTCTGCTCTAAACTGCTGGCCCCAAACTTCCCCAGTGTACACGGGGGGAGTGTGGGGGTTTATTTTTCTCTCATCTGACTTTTTTTTTCATTCTGCCGCCCACCCTTCTTGGCTAGCAAGGAGGAATGGCTTCCAGCCATTGGTAAATACGTGTCGGGTGGGCTGGTCAGTGCCTATACCGATGTTGAGGCAGTAAAAGGCCAGAAAAGTCCTTGACTTATTATGGCCACCCTCTTGTAGGTCATTAATCCATACTGTTATTTAACTATAAGTACTTTTGTAGGTTGTAAGTGTTTTGCATAGACTCTCATACTTTATCCTGTTGTTTGGCTGGAGGTGTTTTACAGGTGCTTTATATAGACTCTTGCTCCACACTGTTACTTGGTTATAAGTGCTTTGCATAGGTTTTTAGCTTTATATTGTCATTTAGTTATAAGTGTTCATTTAGATTTTGCTTTATGCTGTTAGTTGGTTATAAGTGTCCTATATAGATTTTTGCTTCATATTGTTAGTTGATTACAAGTGTTTTTGTATAGATCTCCTTGTTTTACACTGTTAAGGGGTTGAAGGTGTTTAAGGTGTCACTATAAAAGTAGTTTTTTTTGTTTAATTGAACTGGTGTCTGTCTCATTGGTGGGTGTCGCTGGTCCATCCCAGTCACATCGCGAACCCGGGGTTCAACACAATGGAAATATTTTTTCCACTCATTTATGTGTATACAGTAAAATTGACATTTATCTATATTTACTGATAACAATATTCTCCTACAAACGCTAAGTATATTTCAAACTCCATTGACTCCGCTTGTTCCTGAATACAATGCAGATCCTCATCTTAATTTCTGGTAGTGCAAGGTCTCTTAACTATATGTACTAAGAAAGTTGGGGAGCACAGAGAATTGTCAGTTCCTAGTTATATGTCCCAGTACGACAGCTGCACAGCTCTTGTGCTGCATGGATACAATTTGCTATTTTGTTTTTTACTCTTGAACCTACTGAAGAGTTCAGTACAATCTTTGCTGCCAACAATTGTCACAGAGTAGTTGCTAAAAAAAACATTTTCCCCCTCTATTTAGAGTAAGGAGACTTGCATGATGTAAGCAATACTGAAAGTGTTTGAATCTTATGTGGCCAGATGGAAGTAAAGATGAAGTACAGAAGCAACTATTGCAGATTGCAAACTGCTGGCCACTTGCTGGGCACCTCCTTGTGGCCTTGGGTGGCTGTGAAGCTTCCATGCTTCAATAACCTCCTCAGGTCACTTCAGTAACTCCATAAAGACTTAGTTGTCCAATAACAATATCCCTTCTTGGGGCCTGGTTCATTAAACTAACAGTCAAAACAAACACAAAAGTCTTTTATCACAGTCTCTAGTTGGGCACAGTCCCTTCTTTCTAAGCTCTGTCTGTCTTCAAATTTCCAAAGTGAGCAGAGCTTTGCAGCCCTTCCCAGCCTCTGTTCAATCTCTCACCCCACTCTGGGCTCCTGTAGGTCACTATCCGCTCCCTTCTAAACAGCCACTCCCAGACCTTTCTATTTGAAGTCTTTCCCTCCTCTATTTCTCTGCAGAACTCTCAAGCTTTCTTACATGGAGTCTACAGCTTTGCAGTGTCCAAGTACATTAAAAGATTGTGTCATGTTCAGATATGATGAGAACTGGGACATATAAGTACTTTACTATGTGTCCACTAGCCAATTAGTCTGGACTAAGCTTTAGTCTGTATCTACACTAGGCTCTACCTAGTTTGAACTAAGAAATTTCTTAGTTCGAACTAAGCAAAGCTTAATCCAAACTAATAAGTTCAACCGGCTGGTCCGGACTAAGCACTTAGTTCAAACCTTAGTTTCGAACTAGTTCGAACTAAAAAGCTAGTTCACACTAGGATGCGTGGCTAGTTCAAACTAAAAAGCCACCATTAGTTTGAACTAACCTGTGGTTAGTTCAAACTAACCAGGAACAGCTTATTTGGGACTAGGGTAGTCCAAACTTAGCTTTGTAATGTAGACATAGCCTAATTAGATAGCCAATGAGTGAGAAAATACAGAAATTTACATAAGCAAACACCTCATATGGTCTAATTCTTTCCCCAGAGGCACCTACATTTTTCTCCTTTTCAACTACCCTTCCTTTGTTCATGTTGCTTGTTGTGGGAAAACTAAGTTTAAGAAATTAGTTTTACATATTGCTTGGTGAAGTATCACCTCCATCTTAAACAAGTCCCATAGTCATGAGTCAGCTGCAGAGAAAGCCCCGTTCTCATACATTTAACTCTCAAGGTTGTCAACTTTATCATTCCTGAGAGATTTAACTGTGGAGGTGAGCCACGGCTCCAGGAAAAGACACATTCTCCGAAATTGGCTGGACAAGTGCCATGGTTCCATGAGATGAGACATTCTCTAAAATAGGTTGGATAGGAGTCTTATAGAAGAGATCTGAAGCCTTGAATGTGACCTGATATTGGCTGGGTCATAACATGCAAGGCAGAGTAGTGGCATATATAACAATGTAAAATACAAAATAATATACAATAACCAATGTTGCTGAGGAGATGGGGTCTTGAATGATGGGTCAACTGAAACTTTATTAGGGTGAGTGTGCATATTCCTAAAGCCCCCCTGAATTCAGTCTTGTCATGAATTACTCTGGCAAACTATTGTCTATCAGTCACTAGATAATTCTACATTTATGTTTTGCAGTGCTCTAGAAATGCATCGCCTTGCTCTTAGAAATAGAATAGAACCACAGGGTTGGAAGGGACTTCAAGAGATCATCAAGTCCAACCCCCTGGGGCTTGAACCCAGGACCTTTTGCCTATTAAATAGAGGTGCTAGCTACTACACTACAAATGAGTATGTCTTGCTGCTTATTCCCAGTGATTATCAGTTCTTACTATAACAGCTTTTTCTATAATATTTATACTTCTTGTATATACTGCATCCACAGACACTGAGCAGTCCTCACAACACCTAAGTCAATGTTATCCCCATGCTACCATATCCCATCTTCCCGTGATAACTCAGCTGCTTGAGTGGTAGACTGTAAGGTCAATTTATATAGCAAATCTCAAATTGTTGATTTTAATTCCTGTTCAAAGGTCGCAGCTATTAGCCACATTACAGAAATAAGATGCATATTTTTAACAGTGAGGTTAATTAACAACTGAAACAGCTTTACAAGGGTCATGGTGGGTTCTCATCTTTGTTATTTTTTAAAATCAAGATTGGATGTTTTTTCTAAAAATACACTCTAGTTCAAACAAGAAGTAATTCAGGGACATCCTATGGCCTGAGTTATATGGATGCCATAGAATCAAGAATCATAGCATGTTTAGGCTGGAAGGGACCTCATGAGGTCATCTAGTCCAACTCCCTGCTAAAAGCAGGACTACTCTCACTAAATCATCCCAGCCAGGTTTTTGTCTAACCGGGTTTTAAATGTTTCCAAAAATGGAGATTCTCCCACCTCCCTAGGCAACCCATTCCAATGCTTCACCACCCTCTTAGTGAGAAAGTTTTCCTAATATCCAAACTCGACCACCCCATCTGCTTGAAACCATTGCACCTTGTTTTGTCCTCTGTCACCACTGAGAATAGCCTCCCTTCCTCTTTGGAGCACCCCTTTAAGTAGTGGAAGATTGCTATCAAATCCTGCCTCAGTCTTCTCTTCTGTAGACTAAATAAGACTAGTTCCTTCAGTCTCTCCTCATAAGTCATGCGCCCCAGCCCCCTAATCCTTTTCATTGCCTCCACTGGACTCTTTCTAATCTGTCCACATCTTTTTTGTAGTGAGGAGGACAAAACTGGACACAATATTCCAAATGTAGCCTCACCAGTGCCGAATACAGGGAAATAATCACATCCCTCAATCTGGTGACAACGATCCTTCTGAGGCAGCCCAATATGCCATCAGCCTTTTTGGCAAGAAGGGCATACTGTTGACTCATATCCAACTTTCTGTCTACCCCAGATCCTTTTCTACGGAGTTGCTATGTAGCCAATTGGTCCCCAGCTTATAGCAGTACATGGGATTTTTCCATTTTAAGTGCAGGACTTTGCACTTTGTTGAACCTCACGGGATTGCTTTTGGCCCAATGCTCTAATTTGTCTAGGTCTTTCTGAATCCTAACCCAAACCTCAAGTTTATCCACCATTCCCCCCAGCTTGGTGTTATTCACATACTTACTAAGCGTGCAGTCTATCATATCACCCGGATCATTAATGAAGATGTTGAACAAAACCAGCCCTAGGACCGACTCCTGGGCCACTCTGCTTGTTACTGGTTGCCAACTAAACATTGAGCCATTGATGTCTACCTGCTGAGCCCAATGATCTAACCAGCTTTCTGTCCACCTTATGGTCCTTTCATCCAACCCATGCTTCCTTAACTTACTGAAAAGAATGCTGTGGCAAACCATATCAAACATTTTGCTAAAGTCAAGGTATATCACATGGCTATTTCTGCATCCACAAAACCAGGCATCTCATCACAGAAAGTTATTGGGTTGGTCAGGCATGATTTGCCCTTGATGAATCCATTGTGATAGTTCCTGATCACTCTTTTATGTTCACACACAGGGGGTTATTTCAATACAAGTTGTTTCGATACAAGTTGTATCGAAATAACGCCTTATTTTGAAATAAATTAATTTGAATTAACAGTTTGTTAATTCGAATTAAGGAAAAAAGCAGGAATCGAAATAGCATGTTCAGACAACAGTTATTTTGAAACGACTCACTGTTATTTCGAAACAACATGTTCAGATGGCATTGTTTCGAAACAATTGTTTCAAAACAACGTTGTTTCATCCCCACATGGGTTTTAAGTTGTTTCAAAACAACGGTGTGTCGTGTGAACATGGCCTTTCTTATTCCGAAACAGCCTCTGTTGTTTCAAAATAAGACTGCTGTGTGAACACACCCTCTGTTTTCTTCCAAGTGTTTAAGAATGGATTCTTTAAGGATCTGCTCCATGATTTTTCCAGGAATTGAAGTGAGGCTGATTGATCTGTACTTCCCTGGAATATCCTTTTTCCCTTTCTTAAATACTAGACTAGATGATCACAGTGGTCCCTTCGGATTTTATGATCTATGACATTGCTTAATACATCACTGGAGCATGCTCAGATAATACAGTGATGAGCATAGTTTGAACTGAATGTAAATGGAAAGCAAGCTAAAATTACTTGTTCAAAGCCACAGAGTCATTATAGGAGCTGAAAATAATACCTAACTCCCACCGTTCTCAGGGTATTAGATTATTTTAACCTTCTATCTTCAATCAACTATTGTACATGTTAACACTAGCACACACAAACAAAGCCCTTGCACATATTAATGGTATACTTCACATTTTCTTTAGGGGACATTTCTACTAGTCTAGGATATAAAGATATTACCATCTGTTTGTTTCACTTGTTTGTTTTGGTTTTCATTTTGTGTTTGTAGCTCTGTTTTTTTGTTGGTCATGGTTTGGTTTTGTTTTGTTTTGTTTTCTATAGAGCTATTTATAGTTCTGTCTGGCTGAACTTTGTGCATAAATTTAACCTGACAGGTAGAAGGTTGATATGATTTCCTGGCTGTGTAAGCATCAGGTGGTACAAATACATAACTAGGCACTGGGTCTAGAACTGAATCATCAGAAATGCCTGTGTTTTTTCATAGGCAGAATGTAGGATAGTCCTTGACACAGACTTATTACACAATGGATTATGAGTACATAGAAATTACTGTGATAAATTCTCCTAACTTTCCCTGATGCACTCAAGAATCTTCACTCTCATTAAAACCGCAAGGTAAGTCACTAGACATTATGGTTGCAAAAAAAACTTTGAAAATGTGACCAGATTGTAACAAATGCAGAGGTGTCTGACTGAGTTTGCAGACAGCCTGAAACAATAATTGAGGTGTGTGAGTTAATGATAGCTTAACTGTCAACACTGCAAACTATTTCACTGATGGGAGGACAATGTTATGAAGATCTATACTATACCACATTTCAACATCTTAAGTGGATGAAGATTATTTTGTACTTGAAACTTTTACCATTAGCTTGACTTTCTCTTTTCAAATTCAGCCACACAGTCTTGATGCACACTGTTTGGGGAGAGAGGAGAACCAGTTCAGTTCAGCTCCCCACATCCCCCATCTCTATTCATTTTGAATATCTTTACTAAAGTGTGAAAAGCTTGGTTGAGGTCTCAGCATGCCCCTTACTACCGCACACTATCTATCCTCTTGCCCTGCCTTTTATCTGGGTAACTGGTCTTCTCTGGGGGGCAGGGAAGGGATGCCTGGCCCCCTACCCCTCCTCAACACTGGGGCCACCACATTAGGGCTATTGTTCTATTTTCTGGCTCTAAGTGTCTTCAGAACTCCGGCTTGACTGCACGCTTCACTATCCACATAAATTCAACCTAGCGTGACTCTGTGGCCCACCCCATCCTTCTGGAGCAGCAGAATTCACTAAGTGCTCAGCTGGGTCCTGTTATTTTGCCCTATATAGCTCAGAAAGTGCTCCAGAGTTTGCACTCTGAAGCCCACTCACCAGACTGGAAAATTCCCAGACCTATCCCTCTTTTATTCCCATAAGAATTGATCTGAGATTAGAGCTAGAGATGTCATGTCTCTTTTGTTCCCCACTTCAGTCATTCACTCAAGCAAACTTATGGGCTGTGTCTACACTTACCATGTCAGTTCGAATGACTGAATTAAAACTAGTCAATTTGAACTAATAATTATGAGTTCGAATTGAATCAATTCAAATTGACATAGCTAGACAAGAAAATCCTATGCGAATTGGGATGTCCATGGACTGGACTTGCCAATTTGAATTGGAGGGGAGCACCATGTGAAGTGTGCCAAGATGGCCGTGAAAAACGGCCACTGCCGCAGCCAATCCCCTGCCAGGTTCCAGTACTCTGAGCCCAGCTCAGGGAAGAGCATCCCCTGCCCAGCTCTAGCTGCAGTGCTGCATCTGAAGTGAGATTTTCTCCCACGGAAGCTCACGCGATAAATATATCTAAGTGCCACAAGACTCCTTGCTTTTTTGGCTTTACTAGACTAACACAGCGGCACCTTTGGAACCTGGCAAAACCACAAGGTGTTTCTTTTTATAGGTGTGGCTGAATTATATACTAAACGAGTCAGCTGTAGAAATCAAGCAGACAAACCTACTACACCAGTGTGAAGTGCATGAGAAAAGATAAGCCTCCAGTATAGATGTTTGTTCAGTTCCCAGGGTTTTTATAACATCAACCTGAAAATGAGAGCCAAGCACCACAACACAGTACAGCTGGGGAAGAGGTCAAACTATGTATTAATCTACTGTGAAGTCACAACTGCTGTCTGAGTGAGCCAATGTTTATAATGCAATATAGTCCCCTTGAAACACAAAGGGTCCTAGCATTTTTAGGAGGAGAGAGACATCTACAGGAGAGACTGTGTCTGAACCTCACTTCAGATCACCCACTCAATTAATACAAGGTGAGTAACCGTAGTTTCTCAGCTTCTGTTTAGTGCAGCTACTTGTCCACAGAAATTTTCCTATGAAACTTCTTCCTAGTAGAAGGAAACCCTCATGAAAAATAATGGAAAATAAACATGGAGTTATTTTAATTAAATATTAACAAAGGAGTCTAAGGCAAAAACCACCAAAGGGATACTCATATACGGTAATTCAAAAAACTAAAAATGTACTTCTTGTTTGGAGCTCATTTTCATAGAATCATAGAACCATAGGGTTGGAAGGGACCTCATAGGTCATCTAGTCCAACCCCCTGCCAGAGGCAGGACCACTCCCACTAAACCATCCCAGTCATGGTTTTGTCCAGCCGGGCCTTAAACACCTCCAAAGATGGAGACACCACCACCTCCCTCGGCAGCTCACTCCAAGGCTTCACCACTCTCCTAGTAAAAAAGTTTTTTCTAATATCCAGCCTCGACTTCCCTAACCGCAACTTGAGACCATTGGTCCTCGTTCTGTCCTCTGTTATTACCGAGAACAGTCGAGCTCCATCTTCCTTAGAGCATCACTTCAAGTAGTTGAAGGTTGCTATCAAATCCCCCCTCAATCTTCTCTTCTGCAGACTAAATAAGCCTAATGCTTTCAGTCTTTCCTCATAGGGCTTGTGCTCCAGCCCTTTAATCATTTTGGTTGCCCTCCTCTGAACCCCCTCTAGCATGTCCCTGTCCTTTTTGTAGTGGGGAGCCCAAAACTGAACTCAGTATTCAAGATGTGGCCTTACCAGTGCAGAATAGAGGGGAATGATAACATGCCTTGATCTGCTGGTGATACTTCTTTTGATGCAGCCCAGTATGCCATTGGCCTTTTTGGCAGCAAGAGCACACTGCTGACTCATATCTAGCTTCCCATCCACCATGACCCCCAGGTCCTTTTCTACACTGCTGCTACTTAGCTGAATGTTTCCCAGCCTGTAGCGGTGCATGGGGTTCTTTCGTCCCACGTGCAGGATTTTACACTTGTCCTTATTGAAGCTCATAAGATTTCTATTGGCCCACCGTTCCAATTTATATAGGTCTCTCTGAATCCTGTCCTTGCCCTCCAACGTGTCTACTAGTCCCCCCAGCTTGGTGTCATCTGCAAACTTACTGAGAGTGCAGTCTATTCCATCATCCAGATCATTGATGAAAATGTTGAACAGAACCGGCCCCAGGACCGACCCCTAGGGCACCCCACTCGTGACTGGCTGCCAGCTAGACATGGAACCATTGATTCCTACACGCTGAAACCGTTGATCTAGCCAGTTTTCTATCCACCTTATAGTCCACCTATCCAACCCCTACTTCCTTAATTTGCCAATGAGAATGCTGTGGGAAACTGTATCAAAAGCCTTGCTAAGATCAAGGTATATCACATCAACGGTTCTTCCTGCATCCAGAAAACCAGTCATCTGATCATAGAAGGAGATGAGATTGGTCAGGCATGATTTACCCTTGGTAAGTCCATGCTGACTGTTCCTGATCACTTTATTTTCCTCTAAGTGTTTGAGGATGGAGTCTTTGAGAACCTGCTCCAGAATTTTTCCAGGGATTGAGGTGAGGCTGACTGGTCTATAATTCCCCAGATCCTCCTTTTTCCCTTTCTTGAAAATAGGCACTACATTTGCTTTTTTCCAGTCCTCTGGCACCTCCCCCGTTCTCCATGAGTTTTGAAGATAACGGCCAGCGGTGCTGCTATCTCATCGGCCAATTCCCTTAGCACTCTTGGATGCAGTTCGTCCGGCCCCATGGACTTGTGCAAATCCAGCTTCTTTAAGCAGTCCCTAACCTGACCTTCCATCACCAAGGGCCTCTCTTCTTCTCTCCCATCTGCCACACCCATGGTAGTGGGCTGGGAGCTGAGCCTGCCTGTGAAAACTGAAGCAAAAAATGCATTGAGCACTTCAGCTTTTTCCTCATCCTCTGTCACAAGGATGCCTGCCCTATTCAGCAAGGGGCCTACACCATCCCTGATTCTCTTCTTGTTATTAACATACTTGTAGAACCCCTTCTTGTTATCCTTTACATCCTTCGCTAGCTGCAACTCCATTTGTCCTTTGGCCTTTCTGATTTTATCTCTGTAGTCCCTAGCAATATCTTTATATGCCTCCTTGGTCATCTGACCAAGCTTCCACTTCCTGTAAGCTTCCTTTTTATGTTTAAGCTCAGAGCAGAGTTCCCGGCTAAGCCATTCTGGCTGCCTCACATGTTTGTTCTTTCTCCTAATTGGAATGGCAACTTCCTGTGCCATTAGCAGGGTTTCTTTAAAATATAACCAACTCTCTTGGACTCCTTTCCCCTTCAGATTAACTTCCCAAGGGATCCTGCCCATCAGTTCCCTGAGGGAGCCAAAATCTGCTCTTTTGAAGTCCAGGGTTTTTGTTTTGCTTCTTTCCTTCCTTCCTTTAATCAGGATCCTGAACTCAACCATGTCATGGTCACTACTGCCTAGCTTGCCATTTACCTCTACGTCCCTGATCAATTCTTCCCTGTTTGTGAGCAGCTGGTCGAGCGGTGCAAGGTCCCTAGTTGGTTCCTCTAGCATTTGTACTAGAAAGTTGTCCCCAACACTCTCTATAAATTTCCTGGATTGCCCATGCACTGCTGTATTGGCCTCCCAGCAAATGTCAGGGTAATTGAAGTCCCCCATCAGCACCAGGGCCTGTGATCTAGAAGCTTCCACTAGTTGTCCATAGAACACCTCATCCACCTCCTGCTTCTGGTCTGGTGGTCTATAGCAGACCCCCACCACAACATCCCCCTTGTTGCTTTCCCCTCTCAATGTAACCCACAGACTTTCTACTGGCACACTTCCACTTCCATAATGGAGCTCTGAGCAGTCATAGAGCTCTTTTACATATAACGCTACTCCTCCCCCTCTTCGTCCCTGCCTGTCTTTCCTGAACAGTCTATACCCATCCATGGCAGAGCTCCAGTCATGCAGACTATCCCACCACGTCTCTGTTATTCCTATAATATCATAGTTCCTTGTCTGCGCTAGTATTACCAGTTCTTCTTGCTTATTTCCCAGGCTCCTCGCATTAGTGTATAGGCACCTAAGATACCCGGCCGATTGCCCTACTTTGTCATGTTGATTTCCAATTCTATTACATAAACCTCCTTGCATTTCTTTTTGCAGTTCTCCTCCCCCACTCTCCTCACATATTGGGGCTTCAGTGGAACATTTAAGGCAATTATTTGATTCCCCCCCCATGTTCCAACTACCTTCTCTTTTATTGCTGTTGATACAGTCCCAGCCCCCCCAAGTTCCATCCCTTCCCCCAGATCACCCACATTGTTACTTACCTGTGGGCTTTGGTCTCCTTCCCCCGTTGAACCTAGTTTAAAGCCCTCCCCACTAGGTCAGCCAGTCTGTGCCCAAATATGCTCTTCCCCTTCCTGGACAGGTGAAGGCCATCTCTGCCTATCAATCCTCTGTCCTGAAACAGGACTCCATGGTCAAGGAAGCCAAATCCCTCCTGACCCCACCATCTTCACAGCCAGGCATTCACCTCTAGGATGCATCTGTCTCTCCTGAGGCCTTTAGCCTTGACTGGAAGGATCGAGGAGAACACCACCTGTGCTCCAAACTCCTTCACTCTCACTCCCAGAGCCTTGAAGTCACCTTTGATCTGCTGAGGAACAGACTGTGGTTCTTTAATACCAAGTCTGCTTCTCTTTAGTGCAAACAAGGAGACCTGTGGCATTTAAAGACTAACAAATTTATTTATTTCATGACCTTTCATGGGAGAAAAGCCCATTTCATCAGACACTTTGAGGATGGGGGAATTGACAGAATGGGAGGAAATAAATGCAGGGAAGTGTAAGTCATGAGGTCAGGTCACATTGTAACAGCTAATCAAAGCTGTTAAGATTGAAACACTGGGGAACAGCATATAGAGGAAGATGAGGTCAAATCATCTGTTGTAATGAGAGAGAAATCCAACATCCCTATTAAACCCTAAAGAAATGCAATCAAATTTGCAAGTAAATTTGATTTCTGCAGCTTCTCTTTGAAGCCTTGATCTGGTATTCATCTGTCTGAGCATCGCAATTAGTAAATCATCAATTGTCATTAGTGTATTAGTTTTTCAGTTGAACTCTAATAACTCTTTATAGCTCTGAAACTTCCTGGGGTATCACGGAGAACATATCTCAGTTCCAAATTCTTACTCTGAGCATCACATGAAAAGCTACCCTAGACAAAATATTTCCCCCATCCTTTCACTTTCCTCTTTGTTTAATTTAATTAAGCAGAAAATAATTGAGGAATCTGTTGTTATAATTATCAGGTTAATTACCAAAAATAATTCCAGCATATCAATAAAAGTTTGGTCATAATGCCACAAGTCATTAGGGAGCCCTTCACATATAAAATGTAACTCCTACTGTTCATGTGCCAGGACAATAATGTAAATGGTATGCTAAATTTTTAAGGATTTATTTTTATTCTTTTTCGAGAACTCTGTAGATAAATGTTGGACAGTCTAAAATCTGCAGCACAAAACAGTTAGCTAGAGACAAAGGAACATTCACAGATCATGCTGCAGATCCAGTTTTATATTTTATATTTTAACTGACTCTCCTTAGTACTCGTTCCCCTCTGATTTAAGAAGTAAAATCAAATCTTGCACATTCTGTTGTGCCTACTAATGATTCAGCTCATTCTTTTAGGTGACTTTAGTGCTCATGTTCCAAAGGGGTAATCTAGTGTCAGTCTAGCATCTAACAAAGTAGGATTTTCTCCAACGAAAGCTCATGAGATAAATAAACTTGTTCATCTTGAAACTGCCACAGGACTCTTTGCTTGTGTTTTTTTAAGTGCTCATGAAATACAATAGTGAGAAAACCCATAGCAGCCCTGCTGTCAGGGCTCCATCCCCTACTAACTGACTCAAGGACACCATGAAGGGAGAAGGGAGAAGCACCATGAAAGTGGTAGGAGACTGCAGAAGATCCAACACAACCTTGGATGACATTGCCTTGTCTGTATTCCCACTGGGGGCTGAAGGGATAATAAAATGAGACCTGGAGACACTAGCCTGGCAAAAGGGAAGTTGCGTACACAGTTCTGTGTACCATGGTTGCCAGAGCTTTACGTTAGGATTTAGAGAATACCCAAAGTCTAGAAGACTTCCAGTGGGTCAATATAGGAATCAGGGCCGTAACTTCTGGGTCACTCCATACTAGCCTGGAGTGTGTAATCAATCCCAGGCAATGGACATGTGCTCTCTAGCTACTAAGTTGACAGTCCTCCCCACACCAGGAACTTCCATCCTATAGGGATCAGAACCCTTCCAAGATACTTATAGGCTCATATGATCCATTTCCCCAGTTTTACAAAGAAACTGGAATGCACCCAGCTGTTGCTTATTCCCTCTTACTAAAGTCCACAGTGCTTTGACTAAAACAAACACTAGTTTATTGAACAGAAAATGATTTTAAGTGAGTATATAGCAAATCAATGCACAATCTTTCAATAACGTGGTCATGAGGTACCACAAACAAATAAAAATGTAAGAGACTTTCTAACCTAAAGTCACTACTACACATATGCTCTGCTCACCACTCAACTTCAACTGCAACAGTCTACAGATGGGCTCTGCCTCTCCATAGGCAGGGCTTAGTCCTTCTTGGAGATGTTTCAAGATGGAGTTTCTCTGGCCAAATGCTCTGTTCCAGTTCTAAACATGTCCTTTTCAAACCCCCATCACTCCTCCTTCCTATTCCAGGTGATCGTTGTTCAGAAATGATGAAAGATCTCCTCCTCTCTGGCCAGAGTACTACATACATTTAGCTGGCCTTGTTGTTCTTATCTTTTCTGGATGTGTGCTTGCAGCGCTGACTGTTTACATGCTGCTGTGGGCCAGCTCTGATTGTTTCCCCCCGAGTCATGTGAAACTGCAGGCAACATCTTTCACATCTGTAAACATACATGATGCTTCGGGAAACATGACATCATAGCAATAATGCTGAGCATGTCATGAACTTTCATAAAACAACCTTGCATGGCACATCTTGCATCATACTACACAATTACGTGGCAGGAGTGAACAGAAAAGTTACACAGATCATATCCCAGTGTGCATCACGTGACCCTAAGTTTCTGGCATTATCTGTTGTGTGCATCTCCTACGATGGCCAGAGCAGCATTTACCTGTCCTGAAGTCTGTACTTCTCTTGTATCAGAGGTTTATGTTTAGCCACACTTCATGTTCTGCAAGAATATAAGACTGTGCAGCAGGACAACCTTAACTCTGCCTTAATGCAGTGTTTTAACAATGAATAGTTAAAGACCATGGCAGGCTGGACCTTATCTGTATTCAGATTTTGCCATGTACTCCATGCCAATTCTTTCCTTTCCTGTACCCTGGCACACACAAGGCATAAATAGATGACTCTCTGAATCTCTCTTAGTGGACAATTATTACAGAAGCACCTAGATGTCCCAATCAATCTCTGAGTCCCCATTGTCTAGGTTCTGTACATTCTGTGTCCCTACCCCAAACAGTTTATGGGCTAAATAATGTATTAAATAACTAAATAAAGTAAAACTAAATAAGTACAAATCAGTTGTACTAAAATTCAGTTAGAACATTATGGGCCTTGCCCACTCTCCTTCAGTTGTCATTAATTTCAACAACTGGATCTAGTTTTATGTAAATTTTAAAGTGACAGTATATTATATACAATATTGTAAGCCAATGTGCAGGCTCACTAACCAGGGAAGAAAAAACAGAATCCCAGCTTCAGATAACATCACATTTCTTTCCCCCGACATGCTTTGCTTTTGGACACAGAGCTCCAAACCAGAAAAAAATATACTCAAAACTACTGGGTAATAACCCTGTGAGATCTTTCTAGCTTCAAGTGGCTGTGAGGAAAAAGTCATTCACCCACCTTCAATGATGATCTGCTTTGCATCAACTTCTCCTTTCTTTTTATAATCCTTTCTAGGTCAAACATGTGACATGGGCACCTTATTCCTGGGGCATATATAAGATTCTTCTCAGGTTGAGGGGCTGTGAAATCATCTTACAAAACATTGGTTTTGGTTTTATTTTTCAACTTTACACTTTCAGACCAGCAACTTTTTTTTGGCTGATTTCTTATAAGAACCCTATGATGACTATGTTGATGGAAGGGATGTGTGTGTGTGTGTGTGTGTGTGTGTGTGTGTGCTTTTTCTATAGCCACATAAGAATGCGGGAAGCAGCACTGACACATGTGGTTTGCCTTTTTGCATAACCATTTATCTTCTATACTTTATGACCTCTTTGATTAATGTTTTATTCTTCTTGGCTTATAAGAAGCTGAAACAGTTTCCAGATTGTATGTCTCCAAACACTATTAAATGTCATTTCAGCTTTCCACTTAAGGGTCTGATAATGATGGATTACAGTAGCAAAGGCTTGGAGTGAATTAATGGATCAGCTACATTGGCTTGGAATCATTCACAGGACTCTAAATAACACCATAAAAACATAAGAATAGCCATACTGGCTCAGACCAATGGTCCATTTAGCCCTGAATCCTTCTTCTGGCTGTGTGGCCAGTGCCAGATGCTTCAGAGAGAATGAACAGACCAGAGCTATTTCACATGATTCATTCCCTGTTGTCTAGCCCCAGCTTCTGTCATTTACAGTGTTAGGAATACTCAGAACATGGGTTTGCATCTCTGATCATCTTGGCTAATAGTTAGTGATGAACCCATCTTCCTTCACCTTCTCCGATTCTTTTTTGAAGCCCGGTATACTGTGGATCATCCACTGGCAACGAATTCCAAAGGTTGCCTGTGTGTTAGTGAAGAAATAGTTCCTTATGGTTGCTTTTAAAATGTAGCAGTGTAGGTAGACTTTGCAAGTGTTAATTTTTTAAAAAATATTAAGTTCTGTAAAGATGGCAACCATATATGATTAGTAAAAGTAAGTACACCACTCTAAACTTCTCAGAAACTGATAGTTAGGCAGGGTCACACCTAGTCACTATGTTTTACTGGGATAAACCAAGGAAAGCTTGGGTTCTGCAAGAAACTTGGGACCTAAGCCTGTAAAATTCTGAATGGTTTCAAGGCCCATTGACGTCAGTGGGCGTTCACTGCATGGGATAAGATCTACAGGAAGCACACACCTACACTTTGAGTTGGGAGTGTGATTCCTAGCTCTGAGATCCACACTAGCTCCAATAAAGCTAGCACACTAAAAACAGAATGCAGCCATGGTGGCATAAGCTATGGAGTGGGCTAAACCCTCTGAATACATGCTTAGAGTCTCAGATAGACATGTAATTAGGGCAGCTATCCCAGCCTGCCACTGATGTTTCTACAGTTACATTCTCACAGGGACCTAGCACAAGTATATCTCCTTGAGCTGGGAATTACACTGCCAGCTCAAAGTGTAGACATTTCCTACATGGAACTCCAGTATCAAAATCAGCACACAGCCAGAGCCCTTATCTGGTGTTAGAAAGTACTAGCATGTCAATGAGATGTTAAACCAAAATCCCAACCACTTAACAGACAGTGAAAATATCATGGTAGTTTTTGCAAAACTGAATTTGTTAGTTTCAGTAACATACTGTAACCAGATGTCACTCTGAATAACAACAAATTTCACACCTAAATTCCTCAGTTAGTTTCAGTTACATATAATATTATTATGGCAGAGGTCATGAGATGGTACTGGTAAGTACAGTCTTACGTGCTCCTTTTCTTCACAGGAAGGAAAGTTTGTCTTGAAAAAAATGCTTACTTGTTTTATGATGAAGTTTCTTTAGGGGACTGTGATAAGCAGCCAGAGATGCCTCTCTGCCTTAGTCATTTGGACAAGAATATTCTTGAGGCATAGCTGTACTCTGGGAACCAGGCACTAGAATTTAGAGAAAAGAGATTTCTTATATGCTCTTTGTGACTATCTCTGTCTCTGGACTGGTACATATCGTGTAAATAAAACCAGCATTAGGAATATACCCAAACTCTTCATCAGGGATTTCTTCTCCCTCAGGAAGTCAGTGTGCACAGGCTTGATATCTACAACTCCTCTGCGAAGGATGATGATATTCTTCTTCCTTCCCTATCCTAACATGCACACTAACACTGCACTATGCTTTTAAATACCTGCTCCATTTCTCTGGTTAGAGCAGCTTGCACAGTTCCCTTGCACACAAAGAAGCTCAAAGAAAAATTATGCTTCCCTATGTTCCCAATTCAAAACTTAGTCTGTTCACTATCTCCAGTGCAAAACTATAACCTTAAAAACACAACGTAACTGTCTACGCTTAATCAAAATGGAGTTTCCAAATGTTTTTTCTACAAACCCATTTACCCCTAATATCTATCTGTCACAGAATGTAGTGAAAGCTCCCTACAAGCCACCCACTAGGACTGCTGTGAAAGGGAACCCACACCTCTGCACTCTGGATTCCCTCAGCAAGCTGCAGCGCTCACTTGGCCACCTTTATTCCCCTCCTAGGAACTTTCTCTAGCTCCTACCGCCATCACCCCAAGGAGTCAGCCAACTGGTTTTCTAAGGATGCAGCTCAACCATTGTCCCAAAACTTTGCACCTGAATAAGGTCATTAAGTCTCAAGCACCTTCGTGTAGCCCTGGCTTGGCATAAGTAACTCACCTCATTTTTCAGGGTATGTGTACACTAGCAAATTAGTCTGGATTAAGTAGGCTTGATCTGGACTAATTTAGCCTATGGACACACTAGGCTTTCCCTAGTTCAGACTAAGAAATTTCTCAGTTCAAACTAAGGCTATGTCCACACTTACATCATTATTTCAAAATAACCCACTTCAAAATGAGTTATTTCAAAATAAAGTCCTTTTTTCAAAATAAGTTAATTCGAATTAACAGCTTGTTAATTCGAATTAAGAGAAAGCCTGCTTTTGAAATAGCCCTTGTTTCAAAATTGTTATTTTGAAACAAGGCCATTCGGACATGTTGTTTTGAAACAGTTGTTTCATTAACATGCAGAAGGTCCTGGGTTCAATTCCCAGGGGGTTAGACTCGATGATCTCATGAGGTCCCTTCCAGCCCTATGATTTGATTTGATTGAAACAATGGTGTTGTTTTGAAACAACAGCTATTTCGATTAGATGCGAGGTTTAATGGTTTTGAAATAACAGCTGTTATTTCGAAACAATGGGTCCCATTGTTTCAAAATAACAGTGCGTTGTGTGGACATGCCACTTCTTATTTCGAAACAACCTTTGTTGTTGTAAAATAAGAAGCCTGTGTGGACATATCCTAAGGAACACTTAGTTCAAACTAATAAGTACCAGCACTTAATCCGGACTTACGCGCTTAGTTCAAACTCAAGTTCAAACTAGGCATAATGTGGACCAGGACTAACACTTAGATAGGACTTAAGAAGTCTGAACTATATCAGTTAGCTCAAACTAACTGTGCATTCTAGTTTGAACTAAGTATTAGATCAAACTAGAATGCACAGTTAGTTTGAACTTAGTTCGGGTTAGTTCGAACTAAGCTTGAACTTCTTAGTTTGAACTAAGAAGTCTGAACTAGGTTTGGCTGATGTAGACATAGTTTTAGTGGGCATGATTTGTCAGGTGAATGAAAGGTTAAAGTAAGGGCTTAATAAGCAGTACACTGGAGTTGGGATGTCTATGCTAGCAAAGATAAAGAGGAGGTCTCTGATGCCAGGGACAATGGCCAAGATAAACCTGGAACAGAAAGAGCAGGTTCTACGTGACACACACATGAACAGAGCATGCTGTGCAGGTTCCTGAAAAGTAACTGAGCCAATCCAGTATTGCCAACCCAACCACTCCAAAAGCATGAGTCAGGCACATAAAGATCAGGAGATTTGCTTTAAAATCATGACATTATGTAAAAATAATAGTTTTAATTGCTTTTTTTTTATTTGCCTTCTGCTTTTTGAGGCCTCAGGGAGCATTGTGGTCATATTTTGAAGCTTTCTCTACTGCCATGAGAAGTAAAAGCTTACTTTTTTTCTCTAAGAATAAAGGCTGAAATCATCACATGCCCACTTGAATCCAGAAGCTGGGGCTTTAAGGAAAACAATAATTGTCATGAGACTCATGGCAAAGTCATGATGTAGTAAATGCAAATGTAATATACAAATATATATAAAGGAAGAGGGTTTCTGTGTAATTCTGGGTGTGTATCTGCGTTGCTTGAGTCTGATCAACTCATTGTAGCTTTGCTGTATGCCAAATAAAGAAACAGGAGCGATGCAATCTATTGTCAAACTCAGTTGTTTTGGATCCCCGAGACCTGAATAAAGTGTCTTCCCAGAGCTGGCTATAGTGTTCTAGATAACCCTAGTGGCAAAGATCTCAGAGGAAATCTCAACAATTCTATGGTATCAGTGTGGTACATACTTATTAAAGAACTTGTCAGCAGAGGTGGAACCACATGTATGCACAGGGACTCTTGACTCTTCAGATTTTCATAATACAGCATCACAATTTCAACCAGAATTCATAAACTGTATACAAATAACCTTAATTCATCACAATATCTTCAAAAGGATGGACCATTTTCTTGAAAATATGCCTTTTTTGGAGGTAGGGGAGGATGTGAGAAACAGCATAAACTAGAAAGTCCTATGCTTATAGTTATTTTTGGTTAAAATATCCCCTCCTCTTCCCATGAAAAATAATAGGTCACACATCATACTAAACCTGAGTGAACCTTTAAAACTCTTCACAAATATTCTGTCATAAAGAAGTTCCCCTAGCAAGGAGACAAGCTATGGGAAATTGACAGTCTAGAGAAACCCCCTGGAGAAATCCTTCTGGAAGTGTCTCCCTTAACAAAACCCCTGGTAATAATTCTGCGAGCTACTCAAGAGAGGCTTTCATCCTTGATGACAGAGCACCATCAGTCAACAAGCAGGCCACATTATCCTATTGCTCCACACTGGTTAGGTAATAGACCAAGCCACTCTTAGCTCCAGGTGGTTATTCAATCTGTTTCCCAGGTTCTGCTGCTATACTAATCTACCAAAAGGACCATGGAAACCATGAACAGGTTACTAGGTTGACTATGTGCAGCATGAATGTGACAGAGCTTTGACAAGCATGTTAGCAGATGACAGGTGTCAGTACTAGGTGCAAGACAAAACTATCTTGTGGGAGAAGAAAGAATCTTCTACTCCCAAGATGATCATTTCAGCAAGTGTTGTTTAAACAAACAGAGAAACAGTTAGACTCTTTAAATATATGCCATTTTATCCAGGTCCAAAGGGACAGATGTGTTAGTTTAGTTCAGCAAAAGAAGCAAGGAGTCCCATGACACTTAAAGACTAACAGATTTATTTATCACATGAGCTTTCACGGGAGAAAATCCCACTTTGTCAGATGCTTTGAAGATGGGGGAATTTACAGAATAGGATTTCATTGTCCCATTCTGTAAATTCCCCCATCTTCAAAACATCTGACAAAGTGAGATTTTCTCCCATGAAAGCTCATGCGATAAATAAATCTGTTAGTCTCTAAGTGCCACAGGACTCCTTGCTTCTTATGCCATTTTATGACACTCACACATGGAAAGCAGTTTTTCAGTCAGTTGAGTTGAAGGTTTTAATTATCAATTATTAGTGCCTCCAATACGTTAGTGTCAATTCCATGGAAAAAGCACTACACACTTATATAACAGAACTGATACATGCTCACAATTTTGCAAATATTCTTCAAACATTCCATAAGTGCATTGGTATTTGGGGCATATAAGGAAAAGCACAAAAGACCCATGGGATATGTGGGTGTCTTATGCAAGAGACCTAATCAGCACTTTTAAGTCAACAAAACCAGGGGCCTCTGGATGCCTTTACAAAATATAAACAAAACAATATGATGAAAAATAGAACAATGTGCCAAAATACAAAGACTATAATGAAAAGTGGAAACTCCCATAACAACCATGAATTACTTAAAGAGGAAAAAAAAAAAAGATAGAAAGTGTGTTGGTC
This sequence comes from Podocnemis expansa, assembly GCA_007922195.1. NCBI lineage: Eukaryota > Metazoa > Chordata > Testudines > Podocnemididae > Podocnemis > Podocnemis expansa. The sequence continues at coordinate 33,462,797 of ML681998.1, read as the reverse complement.
AATAAAGAAATAAGACAATATTTTTACATGTGATTTAAGAGCTTCTATATGTGACAGATTCTATCAGATATGCAGACCTGTGAATGTTGAGGAGGATTGAGTTCTTAAAGATAAATAGTTTCAATGACAATGGATGTGTCACTCACCTTCTCAGGAGTGATGCCACCAGGTAAGGCAACAGAAACTCTGATTCCACTGGTCAACCCTATTTAAAGCTCTTAATAAAACCTAAAAACAAAGATAAAATCTCAGAAATAATCTATCCTAGAAATTGCCAATGCCTGGATTAAAGGGTCAGTTTCCAGAGGGTTAGCCATGTTAGTCTGTATAGAGCAAAAAACCTCACTGTTTTTGGATTAAAGTGTCTTTGTCTTGGCAAAACTGTCACAACCTCAGATATTTCTGAAATGAGAAAAGTTGCTTTCAACCGTTGCCAAAAGCGTGAGATTGCAGGTTTCGTTCACTGCTCAGAGATGACTGTCCAAGTATGCAAATATTTTCACTTTGTGTAAACTGATTCTATCAATAGACCATAAAGGATCCAGCAAAGTTTTCCAGGTAATTCCCTGCACAGCCAGCAATATTTGCTCTATCTGAATAAGCTTTATACCAATTGATTTGCTTCCAGTTTGTGGTTTTAGACAGACAAAAGGACACCGCCAAAAGGAGTATTGACATAATAATAAATCTTGTGAATTCTTTGATCATTTAATAGTGGTGAAAAAATGATTCATGCAGGATTCAATATGGTTAAAAGAACAATTTACTCATTTTCTGCAACATTTCATGAAAGAAATCTATCTTAGGTGTCTCTAAAGCAGGGGTCTCAAACTCAAATTGCCACGAGGGCCGCATGAGGACTAGTGAAGGGCCTCATGAGGAATAATACATTAGCCTGAGGGCTGCACAGCTGAAACCTTTTCATACAACAATATTGCAAATATCAGTAAAAATAGTGTCATTGTGGGCTGCAGGAAATAGCTTTAGGGGCTGCATGTGGCCCACAGGCCATGTGTTTAAGACCCCTGCTCTAAAGGCTCCTATAATTGTGGTATCTCAACTTAGTGTGCAAGCAACAACATACGAATGAATTGAAGTATTGGAAATTAATCTCACCACTACAGGTAGGCTATGAAGTCAAGTTAGCAACAGTATATTGTCAGTACTATTGCACACTGCTGGAGCTATGATATTACCATGTAAACTGTCTCAGTACCTGGAAATTTTCAAAATTCATCTTCTTCTCCTAGTGGGTTTCTCAACACAAGTTGAAGATTTGAGACAATGCAGCAATTTAGTTGGGATCAACATATACTTTTAGCAGGGACTGAACATCAGTATATTTGAGCTGTACAAATAGCTTGGCTTCTTCAAGAAACATCACTGTGAACATCTGCTTGATGAAAGAACTACTTTCATTGTAAATGGCGGAATGGAAATGAGCCACAGTTCCTCAACATGACACCCTTACGGTATTCTTATCTCAGCTATGATCTCTATGTGCTCCTTCAGAGTGGAGTTAGACTTTACAGAAGAATGAAACATCAGATCAAGGATAAGATTTCCTCCTTCAGCTCATGTTCAGTCCTCAGACTACTACATTATACCACTCTAGTTTACCAAATCAAAATATTCTTTATTTCTTCTCTCCATAGCTCTGCACTACACCCACACCCTGATGCAAAGATTTCATTAGTCTAGACCTCCACACCACTTGTTCTCCAATCTCTGTCTCTGCTTTTTTTAATTTTATTTTTTGTAGTTCAGCAAAAACTAGAGTGATCTCCAAGATTATCTATCAGGGAAGTCACTTAGGGTGAAAGTGCTGATGGCTCTGGATTCACTCTGTTATGTATCAGAATAGTTCATTCTCTGAACTGAAGATTCATTGGGCAAATTTGTAGAGTTGAGCCTATGATTCTCAAAGTATCTCTGGAGAGAACTTACCTTTTGCATTGTAACCAATTCCACTGTTGTTTGATCCAGGATTTCACTGAGTGACAATTTGATTAAATTGGTTATACCTTTGCAAATAACAGGACAACACAAGAAGGGATGATTTAGTTGAGGTTGGTCCTGCTTTGAGCAGGGGGTTGGACTAGATGGCCTCCTGAGGTCCATCTGCTCCTAATTTTCTATGATTCTAAGGTTGTCATCACTTGCCCCAGCAAACAAGGCAGAAAAGGACAACTCAAGGACCCAGTCAAAGAACCCAATGATTTTTTCCTCCCATAGAAAATATGGCTCACTTTGAACTTTTTCCCCACATTGTAAAGGAGATGCATCTAGCTTCTCCATGAATGGGGGCTAAGATGCAATCATTTCTTATTGTGGAAATGGACTTCAAACTATGAAATATCTCATCAACCAATGACCCAAATAATTATATCCAGGTGGTATTTCTTTCATTCACTCCTCATCGCCTGAAGAAATCAATTGAATCACCAGTCTAGACTTGGACATCTAACACAGCTGTTTGTAAGCCATGCAAAAGAAGAAGATTCTGTGAGTTTCCTGAAGTTGAACTCAGTCCCTTGAAGACAAGACAGAGCCAAATACTGGGAGCTGTAGAGCACGATGCTACCATAGTCTCCTGAGCTCAAATTGTACCAAATGATATGGAACAGGAATAATTCTAAAACTGCTTGTGATGCTGGCTGACTTAGGGGGCCGTTTAGGATGTTATTTAACATCAATATGTCAAAATTACAATAATTCACATAAGATATGCCATGTTACGTACTGTTAAAATTAGTTAAGTATGATATTGTTTATGTGTATATGTCACATTGTGACAGCCCCCTCCCCAAATATGGTGTGGTGTGCCACTGTGACCCCCTGATCTCCACTCCTGAACCTTGACTTACCACTCTCTGCCACTGACCACTCATTCATGAGTCAGTACATGCCAGCATCCAGCATGTAATCAGTCCCACAAGGATGCATATAATTAGTCTCACAAGACTGATTTCTGGTGGTGTTCAGCCAGTCAAGGCCCTCCTGGCTATGTGGATAGGTCCAGTCTCTTGGAGTTACTGGCAAGATGGTCATCCTCTGGCAAAAGCCAACACTTGTTCAGAGTGTCTGTATTTGATTTCCAATTCCCCTTGGCCCTCCTTCCTCCTGAGCAGCAGGGATTTCCTTTCTTCTACCTGAGCCAGGGAGGTCAATTTGCATTTGTCTTTGTCTTGTAACTCTCTAGCCACTGTGCTAGAGATAGTCCTGAGGGTTTGTCCTATGTAATGTACTTCACATCCGTACACATACATGATACTGCCAGAAATATGATACTGTAACAAAAAAGGGAAATTTGTGGGGCATAACTGGCATTAATCATACAATTACATTGAAAAAGTGAACATAAAATTACACAAATCATAGCCCATTTTGCATCATGTGACATCTAATTGTAATAGATGTTGTAAATATGTAAGACATGTCTGAATTTGTGCTGTTTCTGGGTGACACCCTGCACTGGATGGCTGCAGCACTACCTGGCTTAATGGCCCATTAAGGAAACTCCCAAGTAAAATGGGCTCATGGGTAGAAGTCAAAGCTACACTTGCCGAGTCACCAGGATATATAAAGGCATACCTTATGGACAGGGGAAGGAACGCTGACTGAGACTTCCATGCATTGTGCTGAGAAGTTGTATTTGCAGAAATTTGCTCTAAAAGGCAGCTGCACCACATCCATAGTAGTGTTTGCAGTCAGACTTCAGTCTTTAGCCTGTCTTCAGTCTTCACGCTTGCTTTCCTACCTCTGGATCCACTCATCTATAACTGAAACTGCAGAACTCCTTGTTTGTTTTACTGAACTGGACTAACATGACTACCCCTTTGGATCTCTGCAAAACAAAGGACTGACACCCATTCAGGTACTGGACATACACCAGAGGGACACTGCAAACTTCACATTTCTAATGAAAACCTGATATATATGAACTTTCAAACCATTTGTATGCATGTGATTGCTTTAATTCTTTAACATTTCTCCTATAGCTTGTTTCTTTCAATTTAAAATAAACCTTCAGTTTTAATTTCTAAAGAATAGGCTGGCATCGTGATACTTCGGGTAAGATCCAAATTTATAATGATTTGGCTATGTGGCTGACTTTGGGATCAGGAGAGCTTTCGGATAAATTACATGGAATTTTAAATAACATCTCTTCACTGGAGCTAGTGGCTGATTGGGAGTCAGAGACTGAATGTAATAAAGGGAGCTGTTTCGGAGAAGTAGCCTTGTTAGTCTATTACAGCTAAACAAACAAGGAGTCTTGTGGCACTTTAAAGGACTAACAAATCTATTTATGAGATGAATTTTCGTGGGCACAATCCCACTTCATCAGATGTATGGAATGGAAAATGTAGCATGTTAACTATAAATGTATATGTACGGAGAAGGGTGGGTCACAAAGCCGATTCAAACAGTCCCAGGGAGCTAGACTGCTAGCCTAGTTCTACAAAGTAAGCAAGCTGTTTTGATTCAAACAGTGTAGAACAGGGAAAGCAAGAGCTGTAAGCAAGAGCTGAGAAGGGTAATACTGGGAAAAATCACCTTTTGTAATGACTTTGTGTAGCTTCTTGACAACCAGCATGGGGAATCAGAAGCACTGTTTGTGGCTGGCTGGAAAGCCTAACTTCAGTGTTACCCGCCAGTGCTGAGAGAATCTGCTCTTACTTTGCAGCCTGCCCTGCCCTTGGTGTTTTCAGAAGGTTTACCCTAGGCACATGCCTAGAGTCAGACAAAACATGTGACCCACTTTAGGAATACTCTGACTAAACGGTCCAAAATATCTCTGGAAAACAAACTGTTCTTCTTGCACAGCACTTGAATGGCACGCAACTTCCTCTGTCACATACCCAATCGTTACATCTTAATGGAATTCCCTGCTTACAGTCTCATATGTAATAATGTCCAGATAGCTGTTCTGCCAAGACTGCTGCTTATTACATTTATCCTAATTATTTCAACAGTTCCCTGGTACTCCTCTGATCTGTTTATTGTAGAAGTCTCTATAAATTTAGTCTGGAAACTCTCTAGGGAGTCTAGGACAAGGATCATCTTTTTACAGTGGGATGCTGTAGGACTGAAACGCATATCATTGATGTTGCCCCTGTTGCAAGCAAACCTTGTACAGAGCATTTCACATAAGGTGTCAATGGAAAAGATATGATTTGCTGAGTATGATTATCCTTATTATCATTTATAAGCATGTACCATTTTTATATCTCAAGTTACAAATGTTGACCGTGCACTAGAATCCTACATAAGTGCTCTCTTCTTGGGCAACACCCAACAGGTAAAAACTACACTGAAACCAGGCAGCCTTGTGTTAATGGCTCAAAGACTATTAATTCACAGTGGGCCAACAAAGAAATTTGTCCCATCAGCAAACCCTCCCGTGAGCAATGGCTGTGCCTGTAAGTCATCAAAACATGTAAGAGCATGTGCCTTACCCATGTGACCCTGGACTCCATCTTGTGCCTGTAATTTTCCGCAAAGACTGAGCGCATTTCCTTCACGAGACACGGCCTAAAAGTCACTGAAACTATCTTCATTTGTTTCTTTCCTGCTGTAATCTCTGAACTATGGGCTTACATTAAAAGCAGTTTATTGGCTACAGAATGAGGATCTTCCAATATTTTGGAAGGTACCAGAATCTTCACAAGCCAGCACTCTGTACTGCGTCAAACCTGATCCAAGAACTTTGCAATCATTGGGTTCATATAACTTCCCTAATCATTTTACCTCTTTCATTTTTCTTTTCACTTAAATACCAGATACTAAAGGACTGGTAGCAGCAAGATTATTAGGTAAAATCTGAGTTGTCTACTGACCTAGCTTTGTGGCTGCACTTTTGAGATCAGAGGAATAGTTTGTTTGGTGAAACTGGTTTTCAGTCACCACTCACCATAAACTCTAGAGTCTGGATGGTGAAAGAAGAGCTAGATTGCCTCAGGAGGCTGCATTTCTGACTTCTTGTTAACCAGTGTGGTGAGACAGGAGTTTATTTTTGTTACTGGCTTGGTATAATCTAAAGATAGAATAACCACTAATTTGTGAGGAGTCTGCCCTATTTCTCAGCAGTTTGTCCTGATTTTGACATTCTCAGCTGTGACCATGGAGGCATGGTGACACCAAGGGATGGATGTCAGGAAGAATTGGGTTACCAAGAGGTCAGGACTAGGCAATAATACTGTAGAGCAGGAACCCAGAGGTAGTTACCAAGAGTCAGGGTTCCAGGAACAGGAAGCAGCAACAAGTAAATACCAGGGAAGCAGTCCATAACAGGGTGGAGAGTAGTTGCTCAAACTGCTTTCTCTTCTGGTTTAGCTAGCACTGTGGCCCAATAGGGAGTCTATGAGCTCTCCCAGCCAGAGCATAGGGTAGAGCCTTGTGGCCCAGTTGGGATTCTTGGACTCATCCCCCCGCATCCCAGCTGTTGCCTGTGAGCTGCTGAGAGAGAACAGTGTGTGATGGCTCTTAGACTATGTCTACATCAGCCAAAATTAGTTCAGACTTGTTAGTCTGCACTAAGAAGTTTTAGGTTAGTTCGAACTAACCTTCTGCTTATAAATTCGAACTAACCACATGTTGTAGTTTGAACTAACGCTTAATTTGAACTAGAATGTGCTGTTAGTTCAAACTAACTGGCTTAGTTCAAACTTCTGACTTTCGAACTAAGCATTAGTCCTGGTCCACATTTCACCTAGTTCAAACTAAAGTTCAAACTAAGAGTTTACGGTAAGTCCGGACTAAGGCCAGTATTTATTAGTTTGAACTAAGTGTTCCTGAGTTCGAACTAAGAAATTTCTTAGTTCAAACTAGGGAAATCCTAGTGGGGCCATGGGCTAAATTCTCTGGATTAAGCCTCCTTAATCCAGACTAGTTTGCCAGTATAGACATATCCTTAGAACACTTACAGACCCAGGTTTAGGCCTGTGGGACCTAAAGTTCTATATGTACAGGGCCTACTGCAATTGGCTCTTGATCCAGAATAGGAAGCTTTAGACATTACTACAATACAACTAAAGAATTATAATAGTTACTAAACACCATGTCCCAAAACAGTGTAGTAGAATACATTGCTCTTAGTCCAGATGTCTTTCTTAGCCAAATTACTGCCTTTATTTTGCTGAAATAAGTTACCGTAAACACACCCAAAATATTTCAGATCATAATGCTACCTGATGCTAAAGCTCCATGTCAGCCATGTGCATACCTAACACAAACCAGGGTGCAAGGGGAGTTTCAAAAGCACACTTTCAAATAGAACTCATGCTCCTAAATCCCCCTTCCACACTTTTGAAAATGTCCCCTTATAATAAATACAACAAACTGACTAATTCACTTGCCACTATCCCTTTTGCTCTGCAAAATCCAAGCTGTAGGAGCTACACCAAGCTTACTTTCCACAAGTCTTTTAAATAGATTTGTGCTAATATGTTAAATGAAGCAAATAGGCATGCACTTAAACATTTTAATTTTTTCAACACATCGTTAACAGAAAGTATGAAAGTTTTAATTGATTTGGCTTGTGTCCAATTCTAAAATTTTTAACAGAAGTTGACAGTGGGTAAAACAATGAATTTTAGATAGCCTTATTCACATGTACATTTAGGGCAAAAATTCCTTTTCATAGTTACATGGTAAAACTTGACTCTTAATTCTGTTCTTCCTTCAGATGACATCAATAAGATTTCCATGCACACTGAGAGAAGAAAGTAGAGTCAGGATCTAACACAGAGCTCTACGTTTTGTGATGGGGCATATTTAAATTTTGGAATTGTGTCTGCCAGAGGGAAGGGTTGTACACAATCTCACCCTGCCCCCTGTAAATTATGGAAGGTAATAGGACATGATTTTTAAAGAAAAAGAGAGAGCAGGGGACTGTTGGAGTTCAGCATCTCTTTTATTGTAATAAAATTTTATCCTGGGGGAAAAAAAAAACACCTCTGGAAGAAAGTTTTTCACAGTTCTACTATTTTATCTGGTGTTGCCAAATGCAATTTTGCTTTACAAAAAAAATCTAAAAAATTTCCCAAATAAGAAAAGATGTAAGTCAGAACAAAAGATTGTTTTAAATATTTATACCACTCTGAGTAAATTAGATATGTAACATAAAGGAAATTCAAGGAAGAGCATTCCAATAACCCCCAGGTTGGTCCCATCAGAGGCAAAGAAATGGGGACTCAGCATAGGAGTCAGAGTGTTGTTTGTTGAGGCTCAATATCCTACCCTGATTTCTGGTTGCCTCTAAAAAGGAGTGGTGGTCTCTTAAGGATCTATGTTAAAGTGAAGGTTGTAGTGGGACATAATGGTCGTGATAGTTTTGCAATGTGCACATGCCTTCAGGGCTTTTGGAAATGCAGAGTTGCATCAAGGTGTGGCCTTTTTTAGACCTTTTTAAAAGAAAAAAAAAAAAAAAAAAGACATTCACTAGCTTCTGACTTCATTGTTCAGTCTGTACCAGCTGTTCTCAAAGAAATGATGCATGGAATATTGAAGGTCCAGTGACAAAGCTGCTGTTTCTCTTCAAGGAGTGATACCTCCTGCTAGCTGAAGTTAGTTAAGGACTATTTTGGGGGTTTCAAAAATCTTAACAGTGAGAGTCCTTCTTTGTTAAAGTGTTTCAGTGATGTAAATTCCACTGGAGACAAACCTTCTGAAAATATCAAACATTAGTGAAATCACAAAGAAACAAGAAATTAGTTGCAAAGGTATCTGTACAGACTGGACTGGTACAGACTGACTGTAAGCAATGAAGGAAGACTAATTATGAAGAAGTCCTATACTCAGAAAAAGAAATAAGTATCAATTACAAAATACAGGTAAATGCAACTAAAAGGCAGCAGCCATTGTCTTAAAGCAGGTTTATTTTCTATTGGTTGTTTAATACTATCTTAATATTAGTTCATCAAATACTAGGTATCATAACTGCTGCAAGGAAGATATGAAATTGCTATTAAGTGATAGTTCACAAGACAAGTAATCTGACTGGGCTTGTATTGTCTCCTCTTTTTGTGTGAATGGAGGTAATTCAATGCAGGAAAAGCAGGAGGGAGATGGGGTCTCCATTTCACCTCTCACACATATTTCTTTGTGGAAAGAGTTGGTCTAACCTATAGTCAGAAAGGGTGTTTTCCTAATGGTAATACTGCAAGGCAAAATTTAATACCTACACAGAAATGAATAAATAGCTCTTTGTACTATCTACTATCATGTGGTCATAAGAATATTACTACAAAACATTTTTAGTTTTAATTTTTGGTGATTTTGCTTTTCAGTTAAATAATATCTCTGAATTAAGAGTAAAAATGAATATAAAAATAAGTGAATGCTCACTTTTCTGAGCACTGAAGTTCATAAAATGAATGTTCCCAATGATTAATGGTTCCTGGCCTGCTAAATAATTACATTCAATAGCCTGTCAGTGGGATTTGCTATCACTTTTCAATGTATTGGATTCAGATGCACAAAAAAAAAAAACCCTGATTGCCATATGGAAGAATAACTTGAAAGAAAGAAACTATGATTATCTCACTAATTTGAGAAAATGCTTTGTAATAATCATTCCATTTAGTCTTGTACTTTGATTTTTTTGAGTTTGGTTCTAATTAATGTGCCTTTTCATATGCCATGAAAGGGTTTTCACTAGATTATCAAAAACTCTCCACTAGTTGAAGTTGGAAGCTCGCAAGGTATCTTGCGCCCACACCCAAGAAAACAGGAAATTAAATACTAGACCACAAGATATTTTTCCAGGCTTTATTGATTTAACAGTTTTAACAATGTGTTTAACTGCTCTACATATTCAACAACTGTTACCGTGAAGACTTCTGCTGTTCTTTATGAGATCCACTGGCCCCACTTTTGAAGTCTATGCACTGCAGAGGGGTTTAAAAGTTCCTTTTAAATTTAAATTTGCTTATTAAAAACTTCAGAATTGCCATGAGAGCCACTGTGATGAAAACCCTTATATATTTTTCCAGGAAGATTTATAACCTGTATTAGACACCATTCAGCCATAAAATCAAGTGAAATGTTCAGTCCCGACAAGCTTCCTCCATTCAACTAAAATTAAAATGTATACACCATGAAGATTGTCATAGAAACATGTGGGAAGTATTAAAATAAGTCAACCTGATGAACAGGCATAATTTAGATTTCTTTAAATTCTCACCCCACACATTGCTCATAAATCATCCAGTTCATGCGTGCCGTAGAAAGATTTAAGGCCAGATTCACAGAGAATCTTAGATGTTGCTTGCTCTCATTGGTCCAATGGTGAAACTGTTGCACTGTAGCTAGATAATGGAAGACTTAGACTATCTGGTAGCTCGGGCAGGCACCTGAGAGGCAGGGCTGTAAGTAGGGTGGGGAGAACGGGCCTTTGTCTCTGGGCGCCCTAGAGTGGCTCCATTTAGTTTCTCTATCAAAGGGCGCATTCTGTGCCACTTGCTCCAGGTGCCACTCACTATAAGGGGCATGTTCCAAGAAGAACGTACCCCCGGCACTGAAATGCCTGATTACCTAGTCCTGTTTTATTCCCTTCTCCTCTTCAGGTATAGGGAGGATGAACTAGTGACTCCCAAGTTCCAAGTGAGTATCCTAACCATTGGGCTAATAGTTATGAGGGAAGGTGTCCTTCCCCTGCCCCTGTTCATCCGTAAGGGTCTGATCCTGTAGATGAAGTCTGAGAACATTTCTAGATTGGGCCCCACCAGGCAGTTAGGCAGAGGAATTGCTGTTGTCCTTCAGCTCATGAATCACTCTGGGGCTTAGACATATAGACACGTGGACTAGGGCAGCACTGTGCATGCACACATGCAGAAACATAGGTGCCTGCTGCCTAGGGAAATATTACTGCAACAACTTATGTGCAAAGTGATTTTAGATGCTTATGGGATTTGGAGGCTGCTGAGCAACAGGGGCTTGATTTAGAGATTAGGCCCCTTAAAGCAGCATTAGGTCCTCAAATCCTTTTGTGAATCTACCCTTCTCAGCCTCCAGGCCTACTGCTGGCCAAACTAGCAAAATAAGTGCTGGAACAAAAGACTTGGTGTTGAAAGATATATTCTGATCTAATTAAAATCCAGAGATTTGTAAGCCCTTTTAAAAAATCCAAGGTTTCTCTAGTTTCAGGCTGATAGTAATTATACTATCTGAAAACCCTTAAACTTATTCTTAATTAAGCATGTGAGTAGTATGGAAATCAATGGATTTACCATGTCCTAAAATTGAGTTCATGCAGAAGCATTTGAGGGACATCCGCTTAAGGATGCCAGTTTCAGGAACGGCTAGAGATTTGGGTGCCTACATTTTTGAGAGCCCAAACTGAGACACCACGAAGTGGAGAGCTCATTTTCTAAAAGTCCGGGCCCTCAAATATCTCAAGCTGGGAACTGAGAAAGTGAAGTGGCCAGAATTGCTAATTGCTTTTGAAAAATTTGACCTCATTAGACACTAAACACTTTTTACCTTCATACAGTGGTACCTCCAACCCTACTGTAGCAAATAGGGGAGGCAGACTGACACCTATAAACCAAAACTGTGGTCAAAGCCACTGTGAACCAATACCTGAATTTCGGACAGCTCTAGTCAGAAATAACAAGTGTCACTACAGTTCAAGGGTTTAGTCAGTCTTTATTCTATATTGCCTTTGTTTACCCCTGGAACTTAAAATCTAGTGTTCAGGCTGGTGCTCAGCATTTCAGGTCACCTTAGGTGCTGCTTTAAAACTATTCAAAATAATTTAGTTTAATGTAATTCTTGTGCACATCTTTCTCAGTCCATATTGCCAACAAAATAACTCAGTGCTATGGATTGACATAAAATGTTTTAAAAACACCTAAATATGTATTTCACTAACTACCCCAGTTCTTCAGGAACTACCAAATGCTTGTCAGGTATATTAATACTTATCTACATAGCTTTGAGCGTGATGCCTTTGGGTATTCTTTGAACTCTCAAACAGCAGTGATTTTTCATTGTTTTTTAAAAGGTGCGAGGGGAAAAAAGTAGTAAAGGAAATTAAACCATAAAAAATACCATAGAGTAGTATAAAGGATCTTCCTTAAACTCACAAAATTCTGGATATTCCAAGCTGCGGCTGAAATTCCAAACTTAAATTGCTGCAGATGAGCTAAGGACCCTCTTCCATCAGTGGAGGAAATGAAATCTGCAAGAGCGCAGTTCCCAATATAATTCTCATTGAAGTCAATGGAAGTCTCTCCACGGACTTCACTGAGAGCTGGCCTGGGCCTCCAGAGGGAGTTCTTGGATATTTTACAAACAAGGAGGACAATTTTGAACTATCCAAAGTGAAGTGGTGTCATGATTTCTGTCTGAGGGCAAAGGGTGGCATGAACATTCTTTGCAGCATTCTTCAGCCCGGATATACAGTCAGCCCTAAAAACCAGCTTTAATCCTGAATTACTTTCCCTTTGTGGGTTTACTTTGGTGTTTACTAGTTAACAGGGTTTTTGTTGTCAAACTGCCTATCACTTATCTCTTCTGCCTTTAAATTCATCTCCGGATGCTAATAGTGATGCAACTTGAACAAAACCTATCTGCATTTACCGATGTTACTGGTCTAATCTAAGGATAATCTAAATGCTAAATGGATTCCATCAAATCAAGCGTTCTACAGGCCATAATGCATAGACTTTTCTAAATTTCAGTTAAAATAAAACACTGGGTTAACTAAAAATTTGTTATCTACTTCAGGTGAAATCCTGTCCCTGTTGAAGTCAGTGGGATTTCTGCCATTGATTTCAATGGTGTCAGGATTTCATCAATTATGTTCTTAAGAGACCTAATATGTTAGATCATTTCTACAGTTACAACTTGAAGTAATGAGGATTAATTTGAATTAAATTAATGCATGACTACACTGGCTTTCATTAATTTGAATTAAGGAATTTCTTAGTTTGAATTAATGAAAGCTTACTTCAAAGTTATAAAACCTCACTTAACTTCAAGCTAAGGGTTAATTTGACTTTATTAGTTCAAATTAACCCAGTATGGCCGGGTTACTTTGAACCAACCATTAATTCAGGGTAACTCTTTTTGACCTTCTGACTCCCAGGATGCCTTCCTCTTTCTACATATTGGGTGGAGGCATGCAGTTTCTTGGGGGCCATCTTGCCACACCTCACTTGGTGCCCCTCTCCTAATATGAACTAGCAAGTCCTGTCCATGGACATGCTAGTTCGAATTGGGTTTCTAGTGGGGCCATGTTAGTTTGAATTAACTTAATTCAAACTAATTGTTATTTGTTCAAATTAACTTAATTCAAACTAACCTTCTAAGTATGGACATAGCTTTAGAGAATAGGAGCCCTTTTATATTACATTTAGTTAATTGGTTGAAAGGTCTTTCTATCACATGCTGTAGTGATCCTGAACAAAAGCAGGGGATTGATCTGGAAAAAGTTGTGAACAATAAATTTTAGGCTTTCAAACATAATTTTAATATAATTTAGGTTTTTCCAACAAGGCATATCCTAAAAGAAGTTTAACATAAAATTGTTATGCTTCTCAGAAGAGAGAACTGTAATTCTATTCATTGTATGCCTTTGAAGTTTTAAAATATAAATTGCTTCTACTGGATCTAAATTTTTGTAAAAACACATCTATTTTCAAAGTAACCACAGTCATCTCTATGCGTCTCAGTAGGGTCTTTTAATAGAAGAGTATAATTTAATGGCTTGCTTTTTTTGCAAAGGATTATTTTTGCTTTAGCAGTTCACTCGTCTGCTAATTTATTTACCGATTTTTAAAATACATAAATAATTTTAAGAACAGTTTAAGTTAAGTATCTTTAATAAGGAGATTTTCATGAGTTTCCTTTCCTACATATGCCAAAGGGACCATCATTTACCAACAATCCATACTGTAAGAAAATGACATGCAGTGGATTTAATTATGTTGAAAGCATTTTGACCATGGTACTTTCCTACCCATTAAAAAAATAAAATATACTAGGACAACAACATCATATATCCATGAGCCAAACCATGGCTATATTTACTTGTATTCTAAGATACTTTAATGTGTTTAGAATTTGTGTGTCCATTTTCTATAGACTTAAATTACTGGTCTCCTCTTGCTTCAGAAAACAACTAAGCACTGAAAATCAATTTTCCATTCTACAGGGTCTATTAAAAGAAAGTAAAATATAAGACAGTAAAGGCATCTAATCACTGGGGTCTTACCCTTTGTTGCAAAGCAGCCATACAGCTTGGAAATTGTCCAGTACTAGACTAAATGAGTGAGTGTGATCCTCAGAGAAAGCACTTTAACCACCATTTGGCTAGCCCTGAGAATCTACATTTTTATTGCTTTTGGCATCTTGAAGTATATTTTAATGGATTAACATCCCTTGAGATCAGCAGGGAAAGATAGGTGCATGGGCTTAATCCTGAATATTTTTCATTTCTTTTATGAAATTTAAATAGCATTAAAATTTGTGGTAACCAGAAAAATCAATGGTGTTACAGTCCAACAGCATTTGGTAAGGTTCCCCAGATGTCATTTGTGCTGAGGAAAAGTTACATTCACAAGGGACATGTTCCTATATTGACAATGATCCCAGAATTCTGGAAACTACAGTACAAATAAGTGATGGTCACATAGACATTACCTTATACCAGAAACCTACTGTTATACCTACTTACATGCCTCCAGCTTTCATCTGGGACATATCACCTGATCCACTGTCTACAGTTAAGCCCTAAGATACAACCGTATTTGCTCCAGTTCCTCAGACAGAAACAAACACTTACAGAATTTTTATCAGGCATTCTTAAAACTACAGTACCCATCTGGGGAAGTGAGGAAACAGATTGACAAATCCAGATGGATACCCAGAAGTCACCTATTACAAGACAGGACCAACCTCGTGGGGTCCCTTCCAACCCTATGATTCTATGATTAAGGAAAGAAACGAAATGCCACTGGTCATTGCTTACAGCCCCCCAGTAAAACCTCTCCAGAACATAATCAAGGGCCTACAACCAATCCTGGAAGTCAATCCGTCACTCTTTCAAGCCTTGAAAGGTAGGACAGTCCTCGCTTACAGACAGCCCACAAACCTGAAGCAAATATTCACCAGCTACTACACAAGATACAACAGAAACACTAAGCTAAGGACCTATCCTTGTGGGTCTGCCCACATATCTGTTCAAGTGACACCATCATGGGACCTAGCCACATCAGCCACTCCATCAGGGGCTCATTTACCTGCACATTTATCAAGATGATATATGCCATCATGTGCCAGCAATGTCCCTTTGTCATATGCATTGGCCAAATCAGACTGTCTCCACACAAAAGAATAAATGGACACAAATCAGACATCAAGAATGGTAACATTCATAAGCCAGTAGGGGAGCACTTCAATCTTCCTGAACACTCAATAACAGATTTGAAAGTTGCCATACTTCAGAAAAAAACTTCAGAAATAGACTTTAGTGTGAAACTGTGGAGCTGGAATTAACATGCAAACTTGACACTATCAGGCTGGGTCTGAATAGCATCTGGAGTGTCTAGCTCACTACAAAAAGTAATTTTCACTCTTTAAACACTCTCACCTTTTCAGCAATGGACCACATCTACACTGTTTGAATTGACCTTTTTAACTCACCAGTCTTTGCATGCATATATATCTAACATACCACAGTTTTCACTTCCTGTATCTGAGGAGGTGGGTTGTACCTATGAAAGCTTATGCTTTGTGACCCAGCCGTCCTGGGATAAGTACCTGAAAAAAAATCAAGATAAGGGAAGGCTAGAAAAAGGAGACCAGATTATCCCAGTATGGGTGGGTTACCTCCCCAACCAGTCACCAACAACACTTGTGATCCCCCCCCCCCCCACACACACACACACTGGGCATCAAGAAGTCACAATAAAATACAAACCCCATCCTTTACTGCATTTCAGCCATAGTTTCTGAAATAGCCACTGGATCTAGTAAAGAGAGAAGTTACTTTAAACTCCATGCTCTTCACCAAAATAGTTCTTCTGAGCCCAAAGGGCCAGCCACATTGCCAGAATACAAGTTTGGATCTAACCCAAAATACCAGACTGCTAGCCATTCCTTTAGTAACTAAAAGTAAAAGTTGATTTAAAAAGGCAAGAAACAAATTATGAGACATGTTAAAGAATCAAAACAAATCACATACATACAGTGATTATAAGTCCATGGAAGCCAAGTCATTGGTAGAATTTGGGAGTGTGCAGCAATGTTTCCCCTAATTTTTCATAGTCTGTGTGCACAAAAAAAATCTTTTGTGCAAATTTTCAGAACCAGTATCCAAATTTGGTGCGCACTCCAGTGAGTGTGTTCAAACTTGTGAGTGCAACAAAGCATATGATGCAAATAATATCTAAATTTTATTTTGATATGGTGATGGAAATGATTTTGTAAGTTACAAAACCTTATTTCAAACATGCTACTTGAAATTGCCTTCTTAAAGTAGCACAAAAATATTAGCACTGTTGAAGTTTTTTGTGCATGCTTTATTTTGTTGTGTGCGTGGGCTTCACAACCTGTGTGCGTGTGCACACACACACACATCTTAGAGGGAACATAGGTGTGCAGGCTTGTGTATTTCCTGTGGTGTACTTCCAATACCCTGATGTATCAGCTTGTTCACAGCTTCACTTGCAGATGAATAGATCTAGAGGTAGATGTTGGCTGAAGACTGCAGACCGAAGATGACTGAAGACAAAATGGAGGTGATCCTGCTGCCCTTTATGTGTCCTCTGCCCTCACATAGTTGAAATTTTACAGAAACAAAACTGAATTTAGAGTCACATGGGCAAGTCCTGGTGACTCACCAGGTCTCTTTGGGTCCATGGTACTGGCGGTTCACTTAATAGGCCATTAAGGAAACAATCGCTGTAAACATCCGGTTTGGGGCATTTCCCAGAATCACATGACAAGTTGAAATACTGATAACAAACATTCATAACTTCTAATAGAGATTTGACACCTACACATAAATATAATCATTCTCAGCAAATTATGACCTTTTAGTAGTACCCAACATGGCACATCTCATATGGATTATTCTAATGATTGATATATTGATGCTAAACAACATTATGTGGTTCCCTAAATCCAGACACCTAAATAAATTTGTTAGTCTTTATAAGTACCACGCAGGACTTCCTGTTTGTTTTGCTGAAATAGACCAACATGGTTATGCCTCTGAAATTGGTCCCAGAATTGTTTTTGTAAGGGTTTTGGCTCTCATTTCCCTTGAATATAGGAGAGTGGCTCAGATTCTGTGGCTATGTTCATATGTAAATGCTTATTTTGAAATAAGATCCTTAATTTAAAATAACTTATATTGAAATAAGCAAATATTAAATCAAAATAAGGGAAAACCTCAAATCGAAATAGCAAGTCCGGACACAGGACTTGCTATTTCGATTCAGGAGAGGGGCACCATGGGAGATGTGGCAACATGGCCCCCTCCCTGGGCCATGCCCCGACCCAATATATAGAAAAAGGAAGGCACCCTGGGAAGGAGAAGGGCATAAGTGTTAATTCGAAATAATGGTTATTTTGAAATAACATGTCCGAATGGTATTATTATGAAACAACCATTTCAAAACAATGGCTATTTCGATTTCACCCTAGGTTTTATTGTTCCAAAATAATGGACGTTATTTTGAAATGACAGGGGCTCATCATTTCGAAGTAAAAAAATGTTGTTCAGACGTCTCAGCTTTTATTTTGAAACAACGGTGGTTGTTTCTAATTAAAAGCCTCATGTGGACATAGCCTAAGAACCTATAGAACACAGTGCCCTAAGCAGTCACTAAGGCAAATCAAATACAAGCAGAGAAATAAGACTGAAATATTACACAGTAACCAACAGGAGAAAGAAATAACAGGCTCACAATGTTGCTGCAGAGTTGGGTCAGCCACTGCCCATACAAATAGCCATTTATTTGCCCAATCCAGAAACTAAACCTAAACCCTTATTTTGGTTTGAAACATTCAGAGTCTCTTAAACATCTCACATGGGTTCTTCTCAAGCGCTGTAATGATCTTGAGGGTTCATTAAAGACAATACTACTGAATGAGTAAGGAGTAGAACTTTAATCATACAGACAGGTATCCAGGTGTGTACCTGGGAGCAGCCATGTTAAATCTTCTCTGGGGCACGTCTCCCAATTTACACAACACTGGCCCATGCTAGGGAGTGTCTCTAAATTCACAGCCTTCTACAAGCATATCACTACAAGCGCCGCTCACATCATTCAGTTACAGGTGTCTATGCGCTGCAGCGCATGGTTGGCTGGAAAGCCTTTTGCCCTAGCCTGTCAGAGCAGGGTCAGTGGCCAATGCCCCCTATGCCCTTACTGCAACTATATATATGACCCCGACCCTGACCCCCCTCAGTCCCTTCTTTCCACCCTCAGCAATGGTACCAAAACAGCCTGCTCTTGCATTCATGCAAGCACCTGTCTTGCTTGTTTATAAACCTTCCGTTCAAATTTGGAGACCTCTTCGTGGACATCATTCCCCCATGATCTGGTATCTCCAACAAGCTCATTCAACAAACGGAGTCTGAACATCGCTCCAACACTCCGCAGACCATGCCCGGCTTCAAACCCTGAGCGTGCTGTGGAAAGACCTTCTTGGTGAACAACCCACACAAGAAGTGCCTAAAATGCCTGGGTGAGTCCCACTGGGCTGATAAATGCTCCATCTGCTGCTCCTTCAAGCAAAGGACCCAGAAAGAAAGGGAAAAGAGGCTCCACACTATGGCTTTGGAACAGGCACTGTAGCCAGTGCCCACTACAACTGGGGTGCCTAAAAACACGCTGGCACCATGTGCGAAATTGGCACCAGAGCTTTCTCGGCACCGTTCCTCAGCGAAGCCTAAGACAACCAGGTTGGGTTCAGACTTGGCACCGACACGTCGCTGCCATTCAAGCTCCCTGCTGCCACCCCCCTCTCAAGAGAAGGGTCTGGAGCCTCTACCTGTGCTGTCTACACCGGAGGCCTTCAAAGCCATGAAGGCTCTCCTCCAGCTACCTACTCCCATGCCTCCCAAGCCTATAAAACCTAAAGGCAAGCCAGCATTCCTATCAAAGGTGGGCAGCCTTGGAGCATGGTCCCTTGCTGGCACAGAGGTCAAGCAAGAGCCCACCTACTCCACTATGGGCTACACCAGCACCAGGGTCCTCTCTGGCATGCTTTGAGCCAGAGCAGAAAGAGCAAGGGGAGTACCCAACCTTCTCCCCAGAGGCCTCTAGTGAGCGCTCCATTCTGCGCTCACAAGGATCCAGGCACATGAGATTGAGGTCTGGCTCCAATGATGCCTCCGGTGCCAAATCTCAGCAACGACACTCACCATTGCCTCTGGCACCATCCCCGGCAGCCTTAAAGCCAGAAGGGAAGCACTGCCATAAGTAGTCTCCGACACCACCTCAATGTGGGGGCTCCTCAGTGGGATCCTCAGTGCAGGCTACATCGGCACTGACATCGGCCCTATCCACATCCCCAGCACCGACAAAGGGAGAGAGCCAATCACACAGGCACTGGCGCAGCTCAGATTGGCACCATTGTGATAGAGACCATTCCCCAATGGTCTGAGAATTGGCACCACGTTCATTTAGGGAAGGGTCCAGCCAATGGACGGACTGGCCCTCACAGGATGAGCCCATAATACCGGGGTCTTCCAGATCACTGTCCTCCAGAGCCTCTTGCTCCCCAGGGGGCTCTGAAGAGGAGCTTGACAGTGGTGCTGACCAACCCCGGCACAGTAGATCAAGGATCCTCTTGTCCTCCTCACCAGATGAGGCCACTTACCAGAAACCCCTATCATACAGAGATGACCCTCGCACGCACCAAGACCTCCTGCACTGTAGGGCTGCAAACTTAGAGGTGGAGGTCGTCAGGGACCCCCTCTTTGACATGGGTGACACAAACTCTCCTGTCAGGATCACAGTCCCCCTTCATGATGGGGTGCACAAAATAGCCAAGGCAGGGTGGCAAACACCATCATCAGTACCACCAGTGTCCAAGACAGCTGAACGCAAATATCACATTCCACCAGAAAAATTTGCATTCCTGTTTAACCACCCCACACCTGGGTTGCTGGTGATAGACACAGTCAATCAAACACAGAGGCAGGGACAACAGGCTTCAACTCCCAAAAATAAAGAGGCTAAGAAAATGAACCTCTTTGGGAGGAAGGTCTTCTCCTCCTCAGCCCTCCAACTCCGTATCACCAACCACCAGGCACTTATCGGACAATACTTTTTTAACCTGTGGAACTCTATGGAGCAGTTCCGAGACATAGTCCCTGAGCTGTGCGCAAGGAGCTATGACAGTCTGGTGTAGGAGGGTATGCTGGTCTCACGAAATGCCCTTTCACATCTTGGGATGCATCAGATATGGCCAGCTGCACTGTAGCCTCAGCAGTTGCTGTGTGGAGTGCTGCTTGGCTCCAAGGGTCTGGCCTGTCACCCCAAATGCAGCAGGCCATACAGGACCTCCCCTTTGAAGGACCAATGCTGTTTGCAGAATCCACGGATTCCAGGCTGCATGAGAGGAAGGACTGTAGAACCACACTGAAATCCCTGGCCAGGTACATGCCACAGGTGGCTAGATGCTCCTTCAGGTCCCAGCCAATCCAACAAAAGCTTCAGCAACATCAACATCATCAACAACAACAAGAGTCATGCCTGAGGTCACAATAGCAACCTCAGCACCATTACAGGGGTCCCGACAGGGATAGAGGCCAGGGTCGGAGGGGTTCCAGGCCTCAATCGAGCAGTCAAACACCCCATTAAGGGGGTGGTGGCTTCTGCTCTGCCAACCAAAGGCAGAGATTTTGACACCTTGCTGGAAGGCCACCACGCTCCCACCTGTCAGCCCCCAAGATTCAAAAACCACCTAGGTCCATTCCTTCATCAGTGGGCCACCATCACATCAGACTGTTAGATACTGGACACACTATCCAGGAGATACTCCATCCAATTCAGATACAAGCCCCAGGACAGAAAACTGCCCCCTCACTCAGGACTCAGGGACCCTTCTCATGAACTGCTGCTCCAAAGAGAATGGAGGAAATTGCTCTCCCTAGGGGCAATAGAGAGAATCCCCAGAAGAGAACAAGGGAAGGGGTTCTGCTCCCAATACTTTCTGGTTCCCAAGCCAAATGATGACCTGAGGCCAATCTTGGACCTCAGGGCTTTAAACAGACACTTAAGGAGAATAAAGTTCCCAATGGTTTCCCTCTCACAGATTATCTCAGCCTTAGACCCCAGGGACTGTTTTGTAGCCCTCAACCTCAAAGATGCATATTTCCACATAACAATAAGACATGAACACAGAAGGTTCCTCCATTTTGTAGTGGGGAGAAAACACTTCCCGTTCACCTCACTTCCATTCGGCGTCTCCCTGGCCCCCAGAGTTTTTACCAAGTGCATGGTAGTCACGGCAGCCTACCTAAGGAAGTCATGTAAGGATATACCCTTACCTTGACGACTGGTTGATAAAGGGAAAATCCAAGCACCACGTAAGGCACAGTGTCAGGTTAATCAAGCTACTGTGCAAAAGACTGGCTCTCTACATAAATGAGAAAAATAGAGTTTATAGGGGCCCTCTGGGACTCAAAAAGAGGGAGTGCACCCCTACTCCCTTCAAGGTTTCAATCCATTTGCATCATCATTTTGGAGCTCCACAAAACTCCAATCACTAGGGCGAGGCGCTACCTCCAGCTCCTGGGGCACGTGGCAGGCACCACCTCTGTAATAAGAATGGCCCACCTGTGAATGAGACCTTTACAGCTTTGGCTAGCCAAGGTCTGCCACCCATGCCAGCACCCTCTGAACAAAGTGCTTTCAATTCTGCCTGAGTTTCTGGCAACACTGGAAATATAGCAGAACCCACACTTTGCCCTCGTGGGGATTCCCTTCGAAACTTTTAACCCTTTGGTGACCCTAATCATAGATGCTCCAGACAAGGGCTAGGGGGCTCACATCTCAGGGGGCTTCTTGACTCAAGGGACTTGTTCACTTGAGGACAACCACTACCTATCAGTGTAAAGAAACTCAGGGCAATGTGCCTGGCATGCAGTGTTTTCCTGGACAAAGTGAAGGGGAAAATGATCCAGATTCTAGCAGAGAATACAGCTGCCATGTTTTACACAAACCGCCAAGGGGGGGCTCATTTCCCCGCCCTTTGCTAGGAGGCTCTTGACTTCTGGGAACTAGCCCTGAAACACAACTTTACCCCAGTAGCAGCCCATCTGCCTGGGGTGAACAATGACAAAGCAGATTCGCTGAGCAGAGAATTTCTCTCACACCACAAGTGATCCCTCCACGCAGAGACAGTGAGTTACATCTTCAGTCTATGGGGAACATGCCAGATGGACCTTGTCACAACTTACCAGAACCAGAAGTGTCCCCAGTTCTGTTCACTCAGGGGACTGGAGGAGGGCTCACCATCTGATGCCTTCCTGCTTCCATGGGGGGACCCCCCCGCCATCCCACTAATTCACAGGGCCCTCCTAAAGATAAGGAGGGACAGAGCAAACATAATGTTGATAACTCAGGACTGGTCCAGGCAGCCCTGGTACTCAACACTATGGGACTTATCGCTAACCACCCCTCTCTGCCTCCAGTAGAGGGCAGACTTGTTGACTAAGGATTCAAGTTGCCTTTACCACCCGAACCTGTGTATGCTACACTTAACAGCCTGGAGGCTCTGTGGCTAAATGAGACTTGGACTTTGTTCACAAAGGGTCAGGAGTGTATTAATTGGTAGCAGAAGACCCTCCACTAAGGCTACTTAAACCACAAAATGGAAGCAGTTTTCCCTTTGGTCTCAAGATAAGGGGATATCTCCAGAGTCAGCCCCAATTCAATCTATTCTCAACTACCTCCTATGCCTTAAAAATAAGGGCCTTTCAACACCCTCCCATAAGGTACATTTAGTGGTGATCTCCTCCCTGCATGAGAAGGTGGAGGGGGTCTGTCTTCTCTTATTCTGCTTCTACCAGATTCCTCAATGGAACTGAGAGGATCTACCCACAATCTAGAGATCGTACTCCTCAATGGGATTTGAATGTGGTGCTTCATAGCCTTACAGAACCACCATACAAGCCCTTGGACTCTTGTACTCTCTTGGTCCTATCTCAGAAGGTGGCCTTCCTCATGGCTATAACCTCCACTAGGTGAGTATTTGAGCTAAAGGCCCTCTCCTCAGAACCTATAGATATAAATATATATGGTTAAGAGCGCCATAGTGGTTAATACCGACGCCCTTTGATATGGGAGACCGGGCTTCAAATCCCAGTGGATACCTGCCTACCTTCCCAGTAGGGGTCCTTGGGCAAAAGACCCCCTAACGCCTCACTTGCCTACCTCGAATATGAGAGTGACATGAACTAGGAGAGTCATGCCGGCTCGGACGTCGCCCGGATTAACAAGGTCCGCGCCAGATGTTGGGGAACCAGGACAATCTGATGACCGCCAGCCGGAAAGAAGGGGGGGGGGGGGGGTTAGTGAGTGTCAAAGCCACTGTCCTGGATGAAGCCCAGAGCATCCAGGAGTACATCAGTAAGATGGCACCCAAAGATGAGCTGCTGAGAGAATGCCTGAGGCAGCAGCAGCAGACATGGGAGGAAGATCAAGCAGAAGAAGTGCCATGGCAAGACAAGACCCTGCATGGAATGTACCATCAACAGATAGCAGAGGTGGCTAACATTGGGAAATCCTACCAGTGGCTGGAAAGGGCTGGACTGAAAGACAGCACTGAGGCACTGATCATAGCAGCACAAGAACAGGCACTGAGCACCAGATCCATTGAGCAGGGGTCTACCACACTAGACAGGACGCAAGGTGCAGACTGTGCAGAGAGGCCTCAGAGACAGTCCAACACATAGTGGCAGGATGTAAGATGCAGGCAGGAACAGCATACACTGAACGGCACAACCAAGTAGCTGGCATTGTGTACAGGAACATCTGCACAGTGTATGGGCTAGACCCTCCCAAGACGAGATGGGAGATCCCACAGAAGATCGTGGAGAATAACAGGGCTAAGATTCTGTGGGACTTCCAGATCCAGACAGACAGGCAGGTACTGGCCAATCAACCAGACATCGTACTAATAGACAAGGACCAGAAGACAGCGGTGGTGATACTTGGCACTGCTACATCTGACAGCAACATCAGGAAGAAGGAGTATGAGAAGATGGAAGAAGTACCAGGGCCTGAAAGAGGAACTAGAACGGATGTGGAAAGTGAAGGCCAAAGTGGTCCCGGTGGTGGTAGGAGCACTCGGGGCTGTGACTCCTAAGCTGGGAGAGTGGCTCCAACAGATCCCAGGAACAACATCAGAGCTCTCTGTCCAGAAGAGTGCAGTGCTAGGAACAGCTAAGATACTGCACAGAACCCTCAAACTCCCAGGCCTCTGGTAGAGGACCCGAGGTTGAGGATGACACATACCACCCATAGGGGTGAGAGGAATTTTTTTTTTTTATAAATATAAGATTCTTTGCAGATAAGGTGTTACTATGCCCACATCCTTCCTTTCCCCCTAAGGTGGCCTCCCCATTCCATCTGTACCAGGACATCTATCTCCCAATCTTCCTCCTGGACCCTCAGGTTACCGAGAACCAGAGAAAATGGTATGCCCTAGATGTCAGGAGGGCACTCCACATCTATATCAAGCATACACAGCCATTCTGCAAGACTTCCCAATTATTTGTCCCAGTTGCAGAACGAAAAAGGGGTCACCCAGTGACAACTCAGTTTATTTCTTTATGGATAGTAAATTGTTTATCAAAGACTGCTATAGGAGGTCAAATACACCCCTCCCTGGGAGGGTCAGAGCACACTCCACGAGAGCACAGGTGTCTTCAATGGCCTTTCTTGCACAGGTCCCAATTCAGATCACCAGAGCTGCAATGTGTTCTTCAGTACACACTATTATGACACACTACACAACTGTACGGCAGGTACAAGATGCTGCTGCACTGGGCAGAGCCATGTTCAAAGCGGGGAAACATTAACTCCACCCACCATCCTGGGTACAGCTAGCAGTCACCTGTAACCGCGTGATATGGGAAGCACTTGAGGAACAGTGAGTTACCTGTAGTAACTCTCCTTCTTTGAGATGGGCTGCTCACATACATTCGGGTCCCTACCTTACCTCCATCCCCACTACTCGAGTTGGTGAAAAGAAAGGATGGGGGGATCAGGATCAGGATCATATATATAGCCGCGGTCACAGCATAGGGGCGTTGGCCACTGACCCTGCTGCGACAGGCTATGGCAAAAAGCTTTCTGGCCAACCATGTGCTGCGGCACATAGACACTTGTAACTGAAGTTATGTGAGCAGCCCATCTTGAAGAAGGACTGTTACTACAGGGTAACCCACTGTTTCTCTGTCAAAGGGAACAGAGAAGGAAGAATCTCTGTTAGGTTTCCTTTATACTTTCTTCTCAACTTGTCACACGGGGAAGGCAGGGCTTGTCCTTCATGGACCATTGACCCAGACAGCCCCCGCCCCTAACCAATGTTCCCTCTAAGCTGATGATGCAGCTGAGCAACTTATGGATGCAGCTGAGCAAGTTCCCTACCCATTCCCTGTCCCGGGACCAGGCCCCTGAGCCACTGCCCATCAGATCCCCAAGTGCATCCATAACTTGCTCAGTTGCGTCACCAGCTTAGAGAGGGAACATTGTATAGATGTCTTTTTGTTCAAACTTTAGTAAATTAATAAAACCACAGTATTTCAGTTTAACATTTTTATTAAACAAATATGAAGCAATGATGCTGCTTATCAAGCCCCCTCTCCACCTCAGTTTTTGATGCCTGTCTTTGTCACATTTCCAGAATGCATATGCAGAGTCTAGGTCAACCTTGAATCCAGCACTTAGATATGACTTGATGCACATTAGCATGTCTAGATGAGAAACATCCAACCTGTTACAAGGCTCTGTCTTAATATTATTCATTAGACTGAAGCCTCTTTCAGCATCTGCACTAGACGCTTGAAACGTACCACATATATCAACCAACTGGGCCAGAAATGGGAACTTATCTTCTGTCAGTGTATAGGTGACAAACGTCTAAGAATGTGTTCAGTGTACCAGCCATTACCTTTTCCAGAACAAACATTTTGGTTGTCTGTAATTTCACCTCACCTTTAGAATGTGAAAATACATAAAGAAAACATGTAAGAAATTACACTGATAAGAGCTGATGATCACAGATAGCCAATACAATTCTATTATTTTTTAGAGATTCCTAATGAATGTGCCAATTCTGACTAGATCTCACTCATTGAGCTAAATGAAGTCACCCTGATTTAGGCCTATATATTACTTGAGCTAATGTTAATTAAGGTCAATGACAGTTTTTCCACATTACTGAAAAAGTTAGATGAGGCTGCCTTCTCTCTCTGCTACAATCCCCATCTACCAGTTTTGTGTTGTTCTTGTCTGCAAGCTTTGAACTTTTCTTTACCAGCTTGCAACTGAAAACAGAGCTGTGCTAAAAATACATGGAGGGGACACCTCCTCCTAAAGCCATTGTTTATGGCACTTGGTAAAGATATCAAAATGGGAGGACATGTAGTTTGCCTATAATGTAGTGTCAGGCACAAGGTGGGGTGTGCCTCTTGGATACCACAGAGCCGAGCATGTGTGAATGCCTATTATAGTGAGCCATTGAGAGATCTTGGCATGCAAAGTGCTGTAGAAATGCTGGGTGTTAATAAAGTAACATAAGGTTCTGTAAAGTTCTCTGTGTTTATTCTGAATCTTGGGTGGAATTTGTGTGTTGTGTCTACCTATCTCACTGTTTCCCAAACAGTGTGCCACAGCACATAGGGTACCACAATTTTTTTTTGAAAAACTATTCAAAGAGCTCTGGATTGGCTCATTGGCTCATGAAAATTTATGGCTTCATTTGGAAACTATATGGCAGTGTGCCTCAAATGAATTAAAGGTAGCAAGGAGTGCCATGGCAGAAAAAACGTTGGGAACCACTGACCTATCTGGCAGCAATGACTTGAAAGGGAAACAATACGTTTCCTTACATATCAACCCTCCCTTCCCACCCCCCTGCGTGGCATGAGCTTATCCCCCGCTTCTAATCTGCTCCCAGCCCAGGAGCCCCCAACCCAGCTCCGATCTCCAACTTCTGCTCCCTGCCAGCTCTGACCCTGGCTCCTCCGCTCCCCGCCAGCCCCGACCCCAGCTCCTCCGCTCCCTGCTTCTGCTCCCCACCAGCCCCGACCCCGGCTCCTCCGCTTCCTGCTTCTGCTCCCCACCAGCCCCGACCCCGACTCCTCCGCTTCCTGCTTCTGCTCCCCACCAGCCCCGACCCCGACTCCTCCACTCCCTGCTTCTGCTCCCCACCAGCCCCAACCCCAGCTCCTCCGCTCCCGGCTTCTGCTCCCCGCCAGCCCCGACCCCGGCTCCTCCGCTCCCCGCCAGCCCCGACCCCAGCTCCTCCGCTCCCTGTTTCTGCTCCCCGCCAGCCCCGACCTCAGCTCCTCCGCTCCCGCTTCTGCTCCCTGCCAGCCCTACCCGAGGCTTCCTGGCACCCAGGAGAAATGTTTCCGGGGCCAGGTATGGCTTGTGGCTGCCCGACCTGCGCTGGGGTCAGTGCTTGCTGCACCAGTGAAGGGCGGCAGCTGGGCCACTGTGCACTGGCGCAGCTTACAGAGAACATTGCCCCCAACCCATAGATTCTGGGCCAGAGCCATCCACTCTGAGGTCTCAGATGTTAGTGCTGCATCTGTGTATCGAACAGTTCTTTCAGTTCCTAGTGTATTTCCCCTGACACTATGCTGCTACAATTATGGTCTCACCATTCTACACCTAGATCTAGGACTTTTTAAAAGGGAAATCCCCATGATGATCCTTACAAAGAAGTCCTATAAAATGTAATGCAAAACAGCACAGAAAGGATTGCATGAATCACTTTGTTGGGTGACAGTCCTGGTGCTGCCTGGGGTCAATTTCTTGAACAAAAAGAGGAATTCTGATCAGGTCAGATTAGAGGGAGGATTCAACTCACTCAGCAGTTCTCAGGAGAAGGTTTGCACCTCACAGTATTTGGCCCTATGTTGGAAAAACTACCCTCTCATTTGGTTTACCCTTTCTTCATGAGGCTCACTCAGTGGACCTTGGTTGCCCTAAATTGGAGCTTCTCCCTTGGAGCAATGCTGACTTGCACAAACCAGAAGCTGCCTCAATATTCCTTTGGGAAATAGCATTTACTGTATTTCTCTGAATAAACAATTCCTACTGTTGGCATATTTAAATTTGTTTTGAGTGTTTTAAGTGTTTGATATAAAGGACTCTAATGCAATGATCACAAAGCAGCATATGGTTTAGTACATATTAATCTGGAAACCCTTTGGGATAAATTAGAGGATAGCTAGCCAAAAGCTATAATCCAATCTCCATGAAATAAAACAAATACAATCAGAGATTGTTGCAGGAGTGAGCCCTCCTTAGCACCCTGGGTGGGGAAGCCAAAAGGGTCATAAGCAGGGAGAAAGCCTCTACAACCTCTCTAATGCACAATATCTGTGACAACACACTGTCCTTTAGTCAAGGCAGTATGGTCTAACAGCCTCAGAGTCTATATTCAGAGTCTATGGGCAGCTCTCAAGTCAGGAGAACACAGCCTACTGGCCCCAGAATCAATAGAAAGCATCTCCTATGGGCACAGTACCCAGGTAGTGGCAATCAGGCCCTCCTGCTCCACTGAGCCCCAGCCCAGGGCCCTTCTGGTGCCAGGATTATGGCACCAAGTCAGCAGGGATCCAGACCAAAACATACCAACTGGTCTTCCAATCTACCCATGGCTCACCCCTTCAGGCTCCCTGGGATACTTCCTACCTGGGGTAGCTGCTGGTGGTTCCCTGCATGTCCTCAGGGTTAACTTGCTACAGCAGATACCTGGGCAATAGCCTCAGGGTGTTTGTCACAGAGCAGATCTTCCTCCAGGTTCTTTCTGGAGTTAGAGTATCCCAAGGGTTATGGTTGATATAGCACCACATCAGGAGCTTCCACTGTGCATCTTGCCTCTTCACTGGTCAGCCTCAACTGAGCTGAGCTGCAGCCTTTTATACTGGGACAGCAACCTGAGCATGCCCAGCAGGACCTAAGGGGTGGGGCTTCCTCCTTCCCTAAGCTATAAGGGGCTAGTCTAGTGCAGTGTGTATCCAGCCCGTCACAGGGATTAATACATGTTGTTCTGTGTTCAGTAGTTCACTATACACCTCTTCTGATTCCATTCTATACAAGATTCTATATCCTATGCTTAAACTGGTTAATTCCTGGTCTAAACTCCATTCAGAGCCATTGGTTAAATAATATCTTTCTGTTTGAACTAATGAATTTGTTGTGAAATGGCTATAAAACAACATACAGCTTTGACTGATTGTCAGTGATGTCATATCCATGTCAATAAAGCCCAGCAAATTCTTGCTGCTGTCTCTTTACTTCAGCTAAGTACATTTTTAAAAGATCCGTTAGTGAAACTAGTATTGTAGATTAAAATACTTCAGTTTTCAATTAGTGCAATTGGCTTGTTGTAAATGAATTGTTCTCCTTAACTGTTGCTGATAAGACAAGAAGCAATGGGCTTAAATTACAGCAAGGGAGGTTTTGGTTGGACAGTAGGAAAAAAATTCCTAACCGTCAGGGTGATTAACCACTGACATCAGTTGCCTAGGCAGACTGTGGAATCTCCATCACTGGAAATCTTAAGAGTAAGTTAGACAAACACCTGTCAGGGATAGTTTAAGAAGGTACTTGGTCCTACCACGAGTGCAGGGGACTGGACTCAATGACCTCTTATGGTCCCTTCCAGTTTCAATGGCTATGTCCACACGTGCATCGTTATTTCAAAATAAGTTATTTTGAAATGAGTCCATAATTCGAATTAACTTATTTCAGAATAAGGGAAAGGCTCAAAGCAAAATATCATGTCCAAACACAGGACTTGCTATTTCGCTTTAGGAGAGGGGCACCATGGGAGGTGTGGCAACATGGCCCCCTCCCTGGCCCATGCTCCCACCCAATATAGGCTAAAAGGAAGGCACCCTGAGAAAGAGAAGGGCAAAAGTGTTATTTCGAAATAGTGGTTCGAAATAACACATCTGAACAGTATTATTTTGAAACAACCATTTCAAAGCAACGGCTATTTCGATTTCACCCTAGGTTTTATTGTTCCAAAATAATGGATGTCATTTCAAAATGACAGGGGCTCGTCATTGCAAAATAAAGAAATATTGTTCAGACATCTCAACTTTTATTTCGAAACAATTGTGGTTGTTTTGAACTAAAAGCCTCATATGGACATAGCCTAAGAACCTATAGAACACAGTGCCCTAAGCAGTCACTAAGGCCAATCAAATACAAGCAGAGAAATAAGACTGAAATATTACACAGTAACCAATAGGAGAAAGAAATAACAGGCTCACAATATTGCTGCAGAGTTGGATCAGCCACTGTCCATACAAATAGCCATTGATTTGCCCAATCCAGAAACTAAACCCAAACCCATATTTAGGTTTGAAACATTCAGAGCCTGTTAACCATCTCACATGGGCTCTTCTTTGAGCGCTGCTCACATCATTCAGTTACAGGTGTCTATGCATGGTTGGCTGGAAAGGTTTTTGTCCTAGCCTGTCAGGGAACTAAATGAGATCATACCTTCCCATTCCCCCTTCCACTCACACTCATCCATCTCCAGGTCATCCAACCACCTTTTTGCTCAATCTTCTACCATTCAAATGCTTTTCTCTCATACTGATGCACTGTCAAAATTCAAAATCATTCTGAACCACACAGAATAATGGGAAACAATGGCTGCAATGTAAATATATGGGAACCAGGAGGTGCTATGGGAACTGAGGAGAGGACACAGAGGGAAGGGTGAGGATACAGTCTTCTTCCTTGTGTTAATCATATAAAAGGGGCCACTTTATGAGTCCTTTCATCCAAAGTGCACTCTTTAAGGCTATAGTGTCTATCAAACCACATGCGAGTATGTCTTCTTTTAATCTCACCACTTCTTGGGTCAGCCTTGCTGTCTTTTTCCTTTAGTCTTACTTAGTCCGTTGGACTGCCATACCTATAAAGCTCCCAGGACTGTATTTAACAACCCAACTGAGTCTGCAAACACTTGTTCTAATTTATGCGTGTTACTTTGAACATGTCACTAAAATACACATTCCTCTTCTGGAGTTTCTCGCTTAATGCCCTCATCCCACTCAACATTTGCATTTCTATGGAACAGATCATTTGCTCATGTTCCTACTTTACTGCCTAACACACAGCACTCTACATTAAAAGAGGGCTTTTAATCTTATTGATATCCTGTCATATACTACACAGTATTCATTTATGGGGCTGGAATGCCTCATGAGCTCTAATGATTCAATCAGATTTTTAAGTGAGCTATGCTACTTGTGGGACGAATCAAATGCAAATGCAGGAACTCTAGCATCACACAGAACAGCCGGGAAAGCATGTTGCAGTTGACGGCACTAGACTTTGATCCCTTTGCTAATGTTATGTTTGCTTTACACTACCAGACTTCAAAGGTAAGTTGCAAAGACTTCCCTCCAAGTAAATAAGGAGCTTAGATCTTTCCTTAAAGAAACTACACTAGATTGCACAAAGGATTCCAGGATTTCAGGGAGGGGAATCATAAAGAAATTATTTACAGCCACCTTTCTTCCTTCCCCACCCTGCTACTTTGAGTGCAGCTGAATAGCCACACCCTGTATGTATCAAACCAGATTCTGCAGCACTGCAATGGCTCACTGTTGGAGTCATCTGATCATTTTGCTTGTTCTTTGGGGCTAATAAGCAGCCTAAGGCAGTGGTTCCCAACCTTTCATCATGAAAACCCCACTAATAAGTACTAGGTAAAACATGGACCCTGCCCTCCCACACACTTTCCCCTCATTCAACACCCCCACTGGCCACAAATGCATATAACCCCTATAACCATATCTAATTATAATAATAATACTAAATCACATAATAATAATAATTAATAAATTATTCTGAAATGTTCCATGCACACTTCAGTTTCCATAAAGCTGGGGTAGGGGCTGCTCCTCCACTTCAACAGTTGCAGAGCTTGGGGTTGCTGCTCCTTCAGGGTCTGCTTCTCCTCTCTGGCCAGGTACAGGGATTGGGAGGCTAAGTGACTGAATATTATTGAAGCCACAGCACTTGCAGTAATCTTTGATGCCCCCAAAGGGGTCACGCAGCCCAGGTTGGGAACTGGTGATCTAGGGTTACTTGGCCCTGCTTCAACACAGGGAACTGGACTTGATAACCAAGGTCCCTTCCAGCCCTACATTTCTTTGAGTATAATTTTAAGTAGGTGGTAACTATCGAACTAGTATAACTTTATGTGTATTTTATGTGCCTAATTACATACACAGTTGTGTGCCTTCCTGTAAATATCTCTTTAAATCACAAGATTTTAACAAACATTCACTGGTATCTCATTTACAGATGTTAAATCTGTTTCAATGGCTAGAAGTCATTTTGTTATTCCCAGTGGTTTATTCAAAGGCAGAGTTTAAACAAAAATCCATGTTAAGTTTATATTTTTAGAAATTGCACCAAAACAAATTAGACTTCATTTTAAAACAATATATATTCATGCTTTTAAGAACAGATTTTCTGAGATCCAAGCAAGCCCCCACATCATGTAATGTAACTACCTCCTAATCTGAATAAGTAAGTGAGATTTAAAGATGTGTAAATGACAAAATACTTCAGGACTGTTTTTGCCAGACAACAGTCTGATCCAGGGAATTGCACATTGGAAGACTCTAGTGCAGGTGAATACTGAAATAATACAAGTTATACTGACCTCTGTGATTTTTTCAGACTGCTCATGGGCAGTTAATGGAACTTACTTCCCAAATCTTAGCCAATGGCAAAAATAAGTGTGCCTAAATGGTTACAGGAAACAACACACATGCCTGAGTAGTCATCTAGTTTAGGCAGTAGGCAGTGAAGCGTCACCAGTTATTGGCTGATTGTTAACAAAGTACACAAAGCATGTTTTAGTCAACCATGCTGCTAGACAGTTTGAAATAAAGTTAAGTATTACTGTGAAGATGCAGAGCTAAGGAGGAATCACCCTCACAGATTTCTTGTTTGTTTCGTTCAATTGCCCACATTTCATCTTGGAGGTGTCTTTTTCTATATTCATAGTTGAACTTTAAGGACGACTAAATGGTGTTGGTGTCTTTGGTGGACTGTTTATCCCTCATTGGAAAGGAAGGAGAGGCTCCACAGGAAGTAGCCAGTCAGAAAGAGGCTGCACAAAGTAGCTAATCAAGGCACAG
This sequence comes from Podocnemis expansa, assembly GCA_007922195.1. Lineage (NCBI taxonomy): Eukaryota > Metazoa > Chordata > Testudines > Podocnemididae > Podocnemis > Podocnemis expansa. The sequence goes on along the minus strand of ML681998.1, from coordinate 33,429,406 downwards.
AGGGCTTACTAAAAGGAGCTGCAGGGCCAGAGACAGTCAGTTACATCAAGAAGCCCAAGGAGAGAAGACTGTTCCCTCAGACTGCAGAAAAATAGGACCATGGATAGAACAGTTGCTGGCAGGGAGGGAAGCAAAAGGCAGTTCCTGGCTGTCTGCTGGGACTTGTGAACTGGAGGGCTAGAGAAAAAGGAGAAGAAGATGTTGGACTTGGAGGCAATTGATTCAAAGAATTGAAGCAGGATGGTGAAGAAGTTAAGGAGAGGTAGCAGGAGGCTCCTACCTACAGGGTTTTGGGACCAGGACCTGGAGTAACAGGCAGGACCATGTCCCACCCTCCACCCCACTTGCCACTAGGGAAGAGGCTAGACTAAAGAGCTGAGAGATTCTTAACCACACCTGGAAAAGAAAAAACACAGGTAGTGGCACAGCTGGCAGGACAAGTCATAAAAAGAATGTTTTAGTTCTTCGGCTGAGATGGGTCTGCAGGTGGAGAAGGCAGCAAGACAGGCACCACCTGGAAAGAGCATGTCCGCTGAGAGTTAATCTTGTAGACAACCAACAGGAGGTACCTCTCTGCTGAGTGAACTCTGTGACAATGTCCAATTAATATTATATTCTGCAGGTACAGATCTAGCAAGCACTAGCCACATGCTTAACCTTTTGCCATATAATTAGTTTCATGGAGTGCAGTGGAATTACTCATTAGCTATGTCTACACTGGAGGCTTAAGTTGACTTAACCTAGCTTAAGTTGACATAAGCAACTCCATTGCCACATTTGGCAATTATTAACTTGCTTAAGTTGACTTAACTCTTGCTTGTAAAGTGGACTTTATTGGTTAAGTCAACTTTGTTAAGTTGACTTAATGCAATGTGCCTACTTTAGTCAGTTTAAGCCAGGATAGCCACTTAAATTAAGTCAACTTATGCCAGGGGACCCACTTAAAGTCAATTTTATTAAGTTGATTTTAAGTGGGTCTTCTGGCTTAAGTGGACTTATTAAAGTCGACTTAGGAAAATTCTCTAAGTTGACTTAATAAAGTTGACTTTAAGTCAACCTTGTTAAGTTGACTTAACTGAACCCTCTAGCATAGACATAGCCATAGTGCATAACATCAAACCTGTGATTAAGTCTTTATAGAATCAGAGCCTTAATTTGTACGAGAAGGATTCCAGGTAAGTAGTAATGTGTATCTAATTTACTTGTGGTTAAGTTCTTCATGAAATGCCAGATGTGGGGCAAGGTGCCTGAAAAAACAATGTAGTCATGATATCATTTAATTGTCATGCTAAAATAACAACATGTATATATTTTAGACTAGCATGTGGTAGATAAGGATCATTTGAGTTAAGCTGTCTATGAAGCCAAGTAAAGTTAATGGAAGCTGTAAACCACAGATCCAACTCAGCAGCCACTGCATCAAATACATAGCTAAACACCACCAGGATTTCTGCCCCTTTTCTTCAAGTTAAGTTTTGTCATCCAAATCAGAACAGTTCAACTTGAAATCAAAGAAACTATATCCTTTCCACTGAGCTGGAATCTTCTGTAAGATCCTGCCTATGCTTTATGCATCTCACAGTCCTTTGCAGCCTTCCTAGCCCAGTCCTATTCCTAAAAGCTTGCACTTCCTAGGGCCTCTGCCTGAAAGCTGAGGAGAGTCTCCCTATGCAGAACAGCTCACACAGCCTTCCTGCTTTTGAGTTTTTCCTTGCACCCAACAGGCTCACTGAACTCAAGCTTCTTTTTACATTGTCAAGCCTAGGTGCAAGTTACATCATGCTCCCATTATGGAACCCCTGAACTTGTTCTCTTTTCCTAGGGAGGTGAGCTTAGCCTGACATAGGTATAGCTGAGCCTCAGTCCCTTTAAAAGGACAGAGGAGCCTGTGACAGAGGCTTTTTTTGTTTGTTTTTTTTACCATGTAACTATCTTGGAAAGAACATACTGCGCTTATTGTGAATGGAGAATGCTTCTTCTAACACTAAATCCAGTCTTTAACATATTAAATTTATGTAAGAGTTTTGGAGCAGCTACATCAATATCATGCACCTGGGGAATTAGGGCTTGAGCCTGCTCTTTCTGAATCAATGGCATAATTCATGTTAAATTCAGTGGTAGAGGATCAGGTCTTTACCTTGTGCTCTTTTGAATTTACCAAGCAGTGATGTACCCATCACATCACATTCTGTTTAATTTAAAAGTCAACTTTTCCATCTTCAGCCAATTAGCTAGTAGCTTTTTCTGTGATTATTTTTATTTATAAAGAGAGTGGAGCTACTGAAAACAAATTGCTACCATTACACCAAAGAAGGTATTAAGATAACTTTAGACAAGTGGCCCTATTTTGAAATTAGTATGAACGTGTGGTGTTTAGTACAAAATTCAGTAGTTTAGTACATTTAGTAAAATTCATTTAGTATAAAATTCAGACAACTCCCAAATGCTCCCATCTTACCAATGTGGCTATAACAGTTTTATGCAAACATCTAGCAAACCTGTCAAACCGCTTTCTCAAATACATGAGCATCATCTTAATCATCAGTGCCCTCCCTTCAATTCATGCCACTCCAGTTGAAGGGCTGGAGTTAATGGATCAGCTCACTGATTGACTGAGTGGGTTTTCACAGACCCCTCAATTGAACTGGGAACTTTGATCTGATGGTGGCAAATCAGACAAGTGTTTAGGATGTGATTTCAGCAGTTGTCTCTCATCCACACAAAACTGTCACCTAAAGGAGGTACACAAATCCATAATGGGTTGATTGAAAAGGAACTGCAGAGCTGAGTAGTTTCAGCATCTCATACTTTCATATAATCACCTGCAGTGGCCTCATACATACAGCAAGTGTGCATAAAACCTGTAGTAAAAATAAGCCAATGGTCATTACCAGTTGACTCCTTCTTCCTGGAATGAATGCAGTTCCTTAAAAACCAGATCAACCATACTCAGCCAGGACTGCAGCCTCACCACCAAAGTCTGATGGCCGAAAAGATATAGAATAATCTCTACTACAAGGTAATCAGCATAGAAAATCAAGATCGCTCCAGCTGCCAAAATTTTCAGTCATCCATCATGAAAAGTGCTGGTATTTCTGCTATCAATGTTCAGCCCTGACACTGTTACAGCACTGACTTTGAATCTGATTGGCAGCATCCGTATTCTTGGCCCATCTGAGCAAAGACTGATACTCATTCTGCAATTTGTTCTGGTTTTGTGTTGTGCACAAATGAGGAATCATTTTCACTTGGGACCGAAAGCAGAAACTGAATCCATTTCTCCAGAGCAAATGGACCTTTCTTTCCCCCTTTTAAATTCTTCCTTTCCCTAATTCATTCATTATTTCCTCCTATTCAGATAGATCCTGCCTGAACATCTTTTTCTTGGCAGAGCTTCCCCTCAGAAAAGCCTTGGCAGATTCCCAGAAACAGATAGCATTATCTACATACATGGCATTGGTTTCCAAGGCTAACTCCCACTGCAAGGTTAAACACTGTTTACAATAAATATCACTGAACAAAGCATGATGAAGACCCCTAAAAATCACATTCTGTTCTTAGTGGAAAAAGTAAAGATCCTAAGCAATTAAGGCATGATCCAAATTATAATTTTTTTAACGTCAGCAATATCGTCTCTGTAGATGGCCATGTAAAAGAGGGGATGAAAATCTTCAGAAAAGATCAGAACTCTCTCAAGTCCATTAGAGTTGAAAGAGAATAGACAAATAATTCTTTCCAGAACTGATATGTGTGTAGATGGCTGTGTGAGAGAAGTGAGCCTGATGTTTTTCCAAGCAATTCATCATTCCACCAGGAGGGAAGTGCAAATCATATTTGTACTCATAAAGTGTAGAAAAGTCCTAGATTGTACCCCATTAAAAAATAAAAACATGACTAAAAGCTGATTTGAAATACTCCAGTTCTGAATCAGGGGAGATGGAAGTCTAGGAATCTCTCCGCGATATTTTGCCTGGCTCTGCTGCTCAGCATTGTTCAGGACTGTTTTCATCCTTATCCTCCACAAGGCAGCATGACATGACACCACTGATTTTTTTTTTTTTTTATAAACAATTAACAAAATCATCCAAAGCACAGGACTTGATAGTGATGAGGGACTTCAGCTACCCAGACATCAGTTGGGAAAACAACACATATTATCCAACAAATTCTTGGAATGTATGGGAAACTTTTTTTTTTATTTCAAAAGGTAAAGAAAGCTACTGAGGGAGAGGCAGTTCCAGATGTGATTTGGACAAATAGGGAGGAACTGTTGTACTGGGCCCAAACCTTGTGCTCTTGGCTTGGTGAGGGCGGGCAGAGTCCAAGCACTGCCTCTGTGACTCTGGGCCTCAAGAAATCCTCTGAAGGGCAGATCTTTTGTCTGACACCCTCCTCCACTTGACAGTGGAGAATCCAGGATCCAATTTTCAAGACCCTGAAGGTAGAGCCTTTCAAGTCTCCCCCATAGCAGCTACATGCTCCTTGGTTTCCACCAAAGCTGTGGACCACCTAGTTTTCTGTTTCCCTCCTTTAGGATTTCATGACGGTGTAAGCAAATAACAGAGACTCTGCAAAGGGATTTCTAAACACACACAACCTTTACTCCTGCAGAAAGCATTAAAGACTGAAGATCCATGCAAAAAATAACATGCACCTTCATGCAAAAACGTTCCCCACGCTGAAAGCTCTCTGGGTTTTAGTCAGTCCTTTCAGGGTCTCTTTCTTCTTTTCTTCTCCAATTTTGCCTTTTTATTCAGGGTGGTAAAAATAAAGAGTAGGCCTTGTCCTTTTATAACTTCCTGGTTCCCTGTCAGATCAACCTCCTGGTCATCACTGAAGTCACTATCAGATGATCTGTTACTGCTCATCTAAAGTCCAAACTTGAAAAAACTAATTTCTTTAGGTTTGGGCACTGTCTTTGGCATACCCATTATACTATATTGGCACAGCAAAATTATTCATTGTTAACCACCAATGACCGTGCTGCATTGGTCACCCTCTGTCAATGCCTCTAAAAACACCACTCCAAGACTGAGACAAAAAAGACAACAGAAGAAGCACAGGACAGTTTCACAACCAAAATAGTGCTCTCAAAACAAAATGAAGTTTGTACTTTGATATAGATACATACAGATATACACTAAAACATCACAGCTTGTTTCTGGCAAAGGACAGAGTCCCCCAACATTAGTGGGATGGAGAAAAAAGTATGGGAAAGCCTTCTAATGGAAAAAATAACAGACTCCAGTGGATTTGGTAACCATTTTTTGGAATTTGAACAAAACAAACACACAAGATAATGCAAGAGGTTGGTCAAACAAAAGTGGATCTTTTAAAAGAAAGAAATACAGATTATTAATAAGATTTGTTAATATTTATAAGGAAAGTTATAAATAATGCTATTATAAAACATTGAAAAGTTAGTTTCTAGTCTTTGTGATGTCAGAGAAAAGTTTGAAAATGAGACTCCAATGTTGCAGAAAGGGTCAAAACCAGAAGATAAATAAAATTAAGCCCATGTAGATTAATTGTTTTACAAAGTATCATGGTTGTTAAGCAATTCCTTCAATATTCTGATGTGTGAGATGTGATTTTTGAACTCTCGGGACTCACAACAGTGTAAAGATTTCTAGATTAACAGTGATAATTGTTCGCTGACCAGATCAGATGTTATTACACTCAGCAATGCTTGCAGCAGTTGTGCTAGAATAGTGTAGTATTTTTTAAATTAAAAATGGGTGGCAAGGTAAGGGGTAGTGTCACGGAGTGCACCCACTCTGTGAGCTCGAACGCCGGGAAGCTCCTGGCTTGAGCCACAGACCCGGCCATTTGGCTCGGGGCATGATGGCCCGACGGCTGGAGACAATTGTCACTGGCCCCTCACTCTGGGGCAGTACGGCCTACTAGCCGGAGTTGATAGTCACAAGCTCTGCAGTCCAGGGCAATGTGGCCTATTGGCCAAAGTCAATAGTCACAAGC
>ML681998.1:33398736-33423417 GCA_007922195.1 Podocnemis expansa | reverse complement strand
CAGTCCAGGGCAATGTGGCCTATTGGCCAAAGTCAATAGTCACAAGCCCTTCAATCCAGGGCAATATGGCCTACTGGCCAAAGTCAATAGTCACAAGCCCTTCAATCCAGGGCAATACGGCCTACTGGCCAAAGTCAATAGTCATGAGTCCTTCAGTCCAGGGCAATACGGCCTGCTGGCCAAAGTCAATAGTCACAAGCCTTTCAGTCCAGGGCAATACGGCCTACTGGCCAAAGTCAATAGTCACAATGGCTGTGTGCCCCCCAAGGGGCACGGGCCCAGGTAGGGGGGTTCAGGCCCTCCCTCTCCACTGAACCCCAGCCCAGGGCCCTGAGGATACCGCGGGTCTTGGCCCAGTCGGTGGGGTTCCAGACCGCAACGCACTGACTGAAGCCCCGACCGTACCGCGGCTCTCCCTGGTAGACACTGCCCTGGGCTACTTCCTACCTGAGGCCGGAGGGGGCCCCTTCTGGCTCCCAGTGTCTATCAGGTTGCTCCCCGTTCTCGGCCTGGGTCTCAGGGTCCTCGCAGTCGGGTGCGCCTCACCCAGCGGAGCCTCCTGCTGTCAGCGTCTGCGGCCTCTCAAGAGGGTGCTCTGGTAGGGCAGGGACCGAGCCAGCATCTGGGCAGGAGCCTCCAGCACATATCTGCTCCCTCTGCTGGCCTGCCCCTGACTGAGGGGAGCTGTTTTTATGCCTGGGCAGCTGTTTAAGCATGCCCAGCAGGACCTAAGGGGCGGGCTACCCTTCCTTCAGGGCATATAAGCCTGTCTGAGTGCGGGGTGGGTCCACCCCGTCACAGGTAGTTTAATTTCAGGAAGCCCTGTATAGATAAAAATGTCTGTGGGCAATAGCCAGTCACATCCAGGCCATCCCTGGGGAGGCACGGGGTCCTGGGCAAGTCTCCCTCTTCAGGGCCCTCACTCACCCTGCCACCCCTAGCACTGGGGATGGGCGGGACCAGCCGGCCCAGGGGATGGGCAGGCCCCTTTGACCTTGCACTGGCTCTTCCCCTTCCAGGGGACCCGGCAAGCCAGCGAAAAGTGGCAGCTGGGTTTAGTGCTCGCAGTCTCCTCCCCTGCCACACGCGCTGTCTCTGGCATGGACCCGAAGGCAGCACGTGTGGTGGAGGAGGGGACCAGCAGTGCTGAAGCCAGCCGCCACTTTTGGCTGGCTCACCTGGTCCCCCAGACGGGCAACAGCCAGCCGTGGGGTGAGGGCAGGGCAGCGCAGGGCCCCCAGAAGTGCGGGGCCCTGGGCAATTGCCCCACTCGCCCTACCCTAGGGACAGCCCTAGTCACATCAAAGGAGCTAACTAAAGTACCTGGGTGTAGGGATAGAGAACACGCTGGGTATCATAATATAGAAGTGCTTTATCCTAACGTGGATTGCAGAGTTTATTTTATGGAAGATACAGTTAAACAAGGAATGCTAAGTAGCAAACAGACAAAAAATGTATCTGTATCTTCTCCATCGAGGAATGGCCCAACCTTATTCTGAGACTCCTACGTCAATCAGTACCTACTCCCCTATAAGTAAGAACAGTTTGATTTGCACAAGGACAGCAGAACTGGGCCTTAAGTAATGTATTAGTACAATGCCTGTACTAATCAACACTTTCATTCAAAAGTAGTACCCCTAGTAAGTGAGGTTTGCATGATTGGACATTAATCATAGGAAATAACTTAATGATCCTGTGTCAATAAGAGATGGTTAAGGGCACAGTGGACAGAAGTCCCTTCTCACATGCCATGTAATGGCCTTTTGGGGGGGAAAAACAGGCAAGTTTGGGGGGATGGATTCCACCCCCATGAGACAACACCAATTGCTCTATAGAGACTCTGCAGACGGGGGATTTCCCAGCACCTGAGCCACATACATGCATGAATTTGATATTGTCTTCACAAATGCACCCCTTTCACATTACGTCCGTAAAACCTCTCATTGGCATGCAGAAGTTAGGTTTTTGCACTGATTGGCTGTAGAAAGTGTGTCACTACAGATACTGCAGGAGCAAATCTGCAGGCACATTCTTAAAAGCCTATTGTAAATTTGTTCCAAAGTGTGTGTTTATTTCATAACAAACCGGACTTCTATTTTCTGCCCACAAGAGGGCTCTACAACTTCATTCTCCAGAGCAGAGTTTTCTGAATATTTTCTGTTGTATTTATGAAGAATTGTAATTTCACTCCCTCAGTAACAAACTGCATATTTACACATAGAGAGCACAGACCAAATCTGGCTTGCCTTATACACGTTCATGGTTCCATTGAGTAGAATGGGATTACTGGTCTGAGTAAAGAGAGCAGGATTTAGCTCTGAGCCAGAGTATTAGAATATACTTCAGAAAGAAAGAAAACAGTAGTCTATAGGAACTCTTGTTCAGAGTAAATGGGCACTGCTGTGCAAATATCTGCACTCTATATTGCACAAGGTAACCGAAGTCCTATTTGTCCTGTTATGTAAAATTGTGTATCAAAGTTAGCCAAATGTGGAGACAAAGTGATTGGTGGTAACCAGATTATTTATGTTAAAGAGCTGTGATAACTGATTTTCAAAGCTCCTGGTAAAGTGATTAGTTGGCATGACAATAAGTGGAAACGCTCTAGAAATAGAAGGAAATGTTTATAATTAAATCTCACCAAATTGTGTTCTGATGGGATAATTTACTGGGGATGAAGCTGCCACATCTCCTTCAGCATCGTTTATCTGTGGTTGCTAAATGGAGTAGCATGCCGGGTGGATTGAAAACAGCAAGTTTTTTTATGATGACAGCTGCCACAGGCCACCCTCACCATTTCTGAATTCCAGGATATAGCAGAACAGCATTCATTGTCCTGCACCTTAAAAATCATCCTGATCAGACCAGGACAGCAAAAAGGAACCAAATTACATCACCATTTCTACCAGCTTTGGTTAAATCCTGGCCACCACCTGGGATGCAAACCCTGGATTCCTGTTGTCCGCAACGTGTTATTTTCCTTCCCCACCCTATTTTTCCTGTTTCCTTCTTTTAAATCTGGCTTAATTGGCCAAGATAACTCCACACTATCCAGAGCCTCTGAGCAGAAAGGCCAGCTAGAAGTAATGAACCAAACAGCTTGACACTGGGACAAGTTGTTGCCCAACTGCTCACTGACTTAAAATGAAGGCCCATGCAGCATCCTTCAATCATCCAATACAAAGAGCCCTGAAAATCTGCATTATATTTGCAATTGTGTGTGCGATGCATATAGCTGCTGACCATTTTTTTCAAATGCAGATCAAATGCAGATCCACATATCTGTATCTGCACAGAGCTCTACCAATGTGTTCCCATGGAGATGAGGGACCAGCAAAAGTGACAGTCAATGGACATTGCTGGGGGTCATAGTTATGAACCAACATACAGCTGTTCAAGACTTCAGTTGTTCTTCATTGACTTGGAGCGAAACTGTAGCCCAGCATCTTGTGCAACTCAGCTTCTCTATTTGGGAACAGCACAGCCAGCTTCGATATGAGGAGGAGATTAGAAAAGACCCCTTAAAAATTACTTTTCCCAAGCAGCCTAAAGCATCACAACTGAAGGGTGCCTCATCACACAGTCAAACCTTAAACAAGCCTCAAAGGGTTTCCTTTTGTCTCTGTGTTGAAATGTGAAATGTTTGCAAACTCCTTCACTGTCCAAACCAAACTGAGCATCTTACTAGGTGGATTGCTTGGGTTGCCCAAGAGCTTAAAAGATGTTGATTCAACATTGAGTCACACCATGAGATGCTATTTGCTGAAGGTGGTCAATTGACAGAAGAAAGCACTGGGTACACTTTCTTCCAGAAGAGACACCTGCCAAATGACCCACATGACATGTGGATGGGTTTTGCAATTAGAAAGAATACTTTCACTTGGAAAGTCTATCCATTGTGTTGTCAGCTCCTCCCCTCGTCAGGGTGAGGCAAGCAAACAGGCATGCAGTTCAGGCCTTCAGCCCTAGCAGGGGCAAGGCAAACCACAGTTATACAGAGTTCAGGCCTTCAACCCCAGCTGGGGTAAGGCAACCAACAGTTATAGAGTTCAGGCGTTCAACCCCAGCTGGGGTAAGGCAAACCAACCGTGGCTCAGCTGGTAGCAGGGGAAGGAAGGGGAACGCAGGCCCGCCCGCTCCACTGCGTTCCAGCCCAGGGCCCTAGCAGTGGCCACGCGGAAGGCCACTGTGTCAGTGGGGCTCCCACCAAAACACACTGACTTACAATTGTCCCTGACCTACTTCCTTCCCTTGCCCGGTGAGGCCTGGGGCACGCTGTCTTCATGATCCTCTGGGTAGGATCCCCAGGTATCCCCGTCAGGCCCTCACTATCTTCGGGAAGCAAGGCTGGGAACTCAGCGTCCTCGGCCAACAGCAGCTCCTCCAGGTCGCATGAGTTCGGAAGGGCGGGCTCGCTATCCTCCCCAGCAGAGGGGAGCTCCTCCAGGTCCTCCCCGGCATCAGGCAGGTCCACAGGGCTCAGGCTCTCTGCAGAGGGAAGCTCATCAAGGTCCTCCCCTGGAGGAGTTTTCTCCAGGGGTGCTGTTGCCCAGGGTTCCTCCCCCCAGCTCTTCTCGGGTAGGGAGTCTGGGCGCCAGATAGTCTCCTTTACTCCCAGTGGAGGGAGGTCTACCAGGGTGACAGCCACTTCCCTCTAGGCTCCCACCGTGGCTGCCTGGTCCGCTCCCTTTTATAGTCCTCCTGCTCCCGGCACCCTTCCCTTTGGTTCCGGCCCCGGCCACTCTGCCGGGTGTCCTCTGGCCAGTAGGGGGAGTGCGGGCGCCCAGCTGCCTCTCTGCGGCTGCCTAACTGCTCCCCTCTGCTACACGTTGGTACAAATGACAGATTGATGAACTTCTGACTGCCCCCAGAGGTGGTCGTTATGCTGTCACTGATCAGTATTTACGCACTGACAACGATTGACCCCAATGAGGAGGAGGAGCAATTTTACACCAAACTAAATGATCTGATCTGATTGATGGCCTACCCAAACAAGTGGATTAGCCTGGGGGTTCCAAAACAGTGGTTGCAACACAGTCCTGGGTGGTCCACCAAGGCAACTGCATCCTCCAGTCCAGCACTTAGTAAATCTTTAACTGCATGTGACTAGAGTAATCTAAGTAAAAGTTATACAAATGTAGTATTCTGGTCCATATATGTTGGACAGAGTATAGAGAAAAAACTTCATGTATTTATTTTTTGAAAAACAAGCTGCAATATGTCAAGTTTAATTCTCCCAAGTACAACAGAGCATTTCACTGCAAGGAAACCTAGTAACGTACACATATGCCACCATTTATAACTGTAAAAAATGGCAAACCGTATTCAATCTGACATGGATTGATTTATTTTTCAAAAATGAGAAGAGAACACCAGTGGAGAAGATAATGAAAGTCCAAGACTGTCTACCACTTCATGAAATAAACAGGCCAAAACTATACAGAAAGTGGTAGGAAAATATGATGAAACATACTTGAAGTTTGGATTCTCCTTCACTGGATCAGATGACCACCTATTGCTTCAGTGTTTTATAATACAATAATTATTTAATATTTTCTTTACAATATTTGATTCTTTTCTAATTAGTAGAGAGTAGGGTTTGGTCATTACTTAAACAGCACAGAAATTCAGATTTTATAGTAAAAAAATATTGAAAACACAATATAATATTCAAAGTTGCATAACTATTTAGATTTAAGATCAACAAATAACAGAACTGTTTTTTAAACAATTTTATTAATGTTCTTTGGTTTTATATAAAATCATGTTTGCCCAGTTTCAACACTACATTTTTTTAAAGTGTAGTTTTACTAAAACGCTTTGGTTTCAGAGATCTTGAAGCATTTATCTGAGTGCATATTGGCATGAATTTCTGTCATTTCATTTGTTAAAATTAAAAGGCAAAGGAAACATATACATTGCTCACATTGTTTCAATGTATGTATATATGAAAATGAACATTGATAATTTTGCTCAAGAAGTATTAATAGTGAGCTGCTGTGCCTACTGCAGGTGGGCCTCAGGGAAAAAAGTTTGGGAATCCCTCTTGTAGGTTACTTTAATGCTCATGTTGGCTGTGATGGTTCTATACAGTGTGGCATACCTGGCAAACATGGCACTGAAAACAGTAATGGTTTACTTTTCCTGAAGACATGACTCAAGCATTAGTTATCACAAGCACCATCTTCCAGCTCTCTGACAAATACAAAATGACCTGAATGCACTTTCACTCACATCATTGGCATCTGATCAGCTATGTGATAGTCCAGCTGCATAATTTATGAGATGTTTGCATAATCCAGATACTACATGGAGCTGTTTGCTAAACTGACCATTATCTTATTCAGTCCAAGTTTTCTCTTTTCATTGAGTCAAAAATGGATAAAACCAGTCACTTAGGCATCTAAATGTTGCCCATTTGAAAGATCTGTCAACCACCAAACAATCCTCAACACAGCTAACTATCATATTGGAAACTTTTCTAACAATCAGTGATAACTTATGTGCCGAGTGGGTATTCCTCCATGAATACTGTTGTGAAGTATGTTGAATATACAAAACATTGTCATGCAGACTGGTTTGATGATAATGATCCTGAAATGGCAAATCTTCCTTGATGTAAAGCCTCAAATGCAAGAAGTGCTCTTAGTTGACACAGTCTCTGAGCTGAAGACAAATCAGACAGTATAGATTGCAACATGCTCCCTCACACACTTCACCAAATGCAACAGAAGTGCTTTAAGCAGATGATCTTGAGGTCAGTGCTTGAAAATATGACTCTGAAGGCTTCAATGAAAAATAACAAATCTCTTGATCCCAATGCCATTCCAGGTGAAATTTTCAAACATGGAGAAAATCTTCACATTGATAAGCTTTGTGAGCTCTTCTCACATGTCTGGTCAAGAATTCATGCCTCACCAACCAAAAGATGCCAGCATCAACGCTATCTATAAGTGCAAAGGCAAAAAAGCAGCTATGATAACGACTTTTGCATCCCCTAGAGTCTTGCATGGATCCTCTTGAACCGGCTCCTGGCAACAAAATTCTATCTGAGTCACAATGTGGCTTTTGTGCTCAGCAAAACACAATTAACATGATTTTCATCATCTGAGAACTGCAGCAAAAATGTTTAAAACAGTATCGACCTTAGTACATGTGCGTCTCAGTCTAACCAAAGCCTTTGCGGTCATCAACTGTACTCAGGGCCGGATTTTGGTGTTCGTAGGTCCTAGGCACTTTACTCCAAAATGTGCAAAACGAGGGGTAAACGCCAGTTGAATTACTTCAATTGACATGATGCACTTTAAACTATTCTAATACTAAGCCACGTGATTTTCCTTATTTTTTCTGCTTTTTTTTATTTTTCCCCTCCTTCGTAGGCCCTAAAAATTTCGTAGGCCATAAGCACGGTGCCTACAGTGCCTAATGGGAAATGCGGCACTGACTGCACTGCCCTCTGGAAATAGCTTGCTAAATTTAGACATCCACACAAATGTATTAAGACTGTTCAGCAATTCCACAAAAGCCTCATTGGAGGAGTTAATGTCGATGGTGATCTAACAGGCCCATTTCCAGTCATGAATGGGGTGAAGCAAGGATGTGTTCTCACTTCTAGCTTTTTGGTCTACTTTTCACTGTGATACTAGAGGAAGCCCTCATAGCTCTTTCAATGCTTTATCTGCTTTGCACTGGCCAGTTCTTTAGCTCTTTTGTTAGAAGAAAGGATCAGGCTCACTCAAGAGCTGATGGGTAGATGGTGTCTTTAATCAGATTATTTGTTCTCCTTATACATCCAACCTAGCAGGGGGTAGCCACACCCATCCTGGACCCATATAAGTAAACACAGTATACAGGGTTCACAAGATATATATACCTTTCTAACATGCTAATAAAATATAAATAATCCAAAAGGTGTATGCATAATACAACAAGTTACATCAAGCTTTAATCCCAACATGTTTGCACTATTCTTAATATGCAGGTTACACGATTAGATTATACTTAATATACAGCATATAATTAGCCCAGCCATGTTTGTTGTTTATGAGTTATTTGGCTACCAAAATACAGCTCTGACCAATAAGAGGTCTAAGGCTCTTTTGCCCTCTCTGATACCTTGCCTACATCAACCTGTTTACCAGTGCAAGGCCTTTCTTATTGGCTTTCTGGTATAGCCATAACAATAAACTGTCCTCGCTTAACTTTTCTTTGTTAGTTATATGTAGGTGCTTTCCAGAAAAGTGGTTTGTTTACACCCCGGTTTCTCAGTTTGCCATAACAAGTTTGATTTTAAATCCTGTGGCCAGCTACCCAGTTAATATAATAGCATAAAATCCTTGCATCTGCCATCTACATGCAAATACCAAAATGATTGAAGTGTTGATCCAGGAAGTGCTCTGCACTGAAAAATGGGCCTTTAGTACATTCTGAAGCAGCACTACAAAATCTTACAAACTGCTTTGCTGTGGCAGGTCATAACTTCGGCCTTTTCATTAGACAAATAAAAACAAGGCAATGCACCATCCAGCCCTCAACAACTTTACCAAGATGGACCCATCAATAAGCTTAGAAGTCACCACTCTCCATGCCATCAAACAGTTTATTTATCTTGGCAACACATTAAACAATGAAGTAATGATCAATCATATAGTGGTTTTCTTTTAATTAAGATAGCATCAGGAACGAGAGTCTGTAGTTACACATGCCCAGTCAGCAGGAAGCCAATGAAAGCAGCTGGGCCACAGTAGCACTGTCTGATTGGTGAAGGCAGTCAGCTGCCTCGTTATTAAGCTCAGCAGCTGCAGAGGATCAATGGCTGCTCACTTTGCACGCCCATGGATTCCCTGCTTCCTCATGCTTGCCTTACTCCATGCTTGTCTCCTTGTTAGAATCATAGAATAGAATCATAGAATCCTAGGGTTGGAAGGGACCTCATAGGCCATCTAGTCCAACCCCCTGCCAGAGCCAGGACCACTCCCACTAAACCATCCCAGTCATGGTTTTATCCAGCTGGGCCTTAAACACCTCCAAAGATGGTGACTCCACCACCTCCCTTGGCAGCTCTTTCCAATGTTTCACCACTCACCTAGTAAAAAAGTTTTTTCTAATATCCAGCCTCAACCTCCCTAACCGCAACTTGAGACCATTGCTCCTCGTCCTGTCCTCCTTTACTACTGAGAATAGTCGAGCTCCATTGTCCTTGGAGCACCCCTTCAAGTAGTTGAAGGTTGCTATCAAATCCCCCCTCAATCTTCTCTTCTGCAGACTAAATAAGCCTAATGCTTTCAGTCTTTCCTCATAGGGCTTGTGCTCCAGCCCTTTAATCATTTTGGTCGCCCTCCTCTGAACTCCCTCTAGCATGTCCCTGTCCTTTTTGTAGTGGGGAGCCCAAAACTGAACACAGTATTCCAGATGTGGCCTCACCAGTGCAGAATAGAGGGGAATGATCACATCCCTTGATCTGCTGGTAATACTTCTTTTGATGCAGCCCAGTATGCCATTGGCCTTTTTGGCAGTAAGAGCACACTGCTGACTCATATCCAGCTTCCCATCCACGATGACCCCCACATCCTTTTCTACATTGCTGCTACTCAGCTGAATGTTTCCCAGCCTGTAGCAGTGCATGGGGTTATTCCGTCCCACATGCAGGACTTTACACTTGTCCTTATTGAACTTCATAAGATTTTTATTGGCCCACTGCTCCAATTTATCTAGATCTCCCTGAATCCTGTCCTTGCCCTCCAACGTGTCTACTGGTCCCCCTAGCTTGGTGTCATCCGCAAACTTACTGAGAATGCAGTCTATTCCATCATCCAGATCATTGATGAAAATGTTGAACAGAACCGACCCCAGGACCGACCCCTGGGGCACCCCACTCGTGACTGGCTGCCAGCTAGACATGGAACCATTGATTCCTACACGCTGAAACCGTTGATCTAGCCAGTTTTCTATCCACCTTACAGTCCACCTATCCAACCCATTCTTCCTTAATTTGCCAATGAGAATGCTGTGGGAAACTGTATCAAAAGCCTTGCTAAAATCAAGGTATATCACATCAACGGTTCTTCCTACATCCAGAAAACCAGTCACCTGATCATAGAAGGAAATGAGATTGGTCAGGCATGATTTACCCTTGGTAAATCCATGCTGACTGTTCCTGATCACTTTATTTTCCTCTAAGTGTTTGAGGATGGATTCTTTGAGAATCTGCTCCAGAATTTTTCCAGGGATTGAGGTGAGGCTGACTGGTCTGTAGCTCCCTGGATCCTCCTTTTTCCCTTTCTTGAAAATAGGCACTACATTTGCTTTTTTCCAATCCTCTGGCACCTCCCCCGTTCTCCATGAGTTTTGAAAGATAACAGCCAGAGGTGCTGCTATCTCATCGGCCAATTCCCTCAGCACCCTTGGATGCAGTTCGTCCGGCCCCATGGACTTGTGCAAATCCAGCTTCTTTAAGCAGTCCCTAACCTGACCTTCCATCACCAAGGGCCTCTCTTCTTCTCTCCAATCTGTCATACCCATGGTAGTGGGCTGGGAGCTGACCATACCTGTGAAAACTGAAGCAAAAAGAACATTGAGCACTTCAGCTTTTTCTTCATCCTCTGTCACGAGGATGCCTGCCCCATTCAGCAAGGGACCTACACCATCCCTGATCCTCTTCTTGTTATTAACATACTTGTAGAACCCCTTCTTGTTATCCCTTATATCCCTCGCTAGCTGCAACTCCATTTGTCCTTTGGCCTGTCTGATTTTATCCCTGCAGTCCTTAGCAATATCCTTATATGCCTCCTTGGTCATCTGACCAAGCTTCCACTTCCTGTAAGCTTCCTTTTTATGTTTAAGCTCAGAGCAGAGTTCTCTGCTAAGCCATTCTGGCTGCCTCACATGTTTGTTCTTTCTCCTAATTGGAATGGCAACTTCCTGTGCCCTTAGCAGGGTTTCTTTGAAATATAACCAACTCTCTTGGACTCCTTTCCCCTTCAGATTAGCTTCCCAAGGGATCCTGCCCATCAGTTCCCTGAGGGAGCCAAAATCTGCTCTTTTGAAGTCCAGGGTTTTTGTTTTGCTTCTTTCCTTCCCTCCTTTAATCAGCATCCCGAACTCAACCATGTCATGGTCACTACTTCCTAGCTTGCCATTTACCTCTACGTCCCTGATCAATTCTTCCCTGTTTGTGAGCAGCAGGTCAAGAGGTGCAAGGCCCCTAGTTGGTTCCTCAAGCATTTGTACTAGAAAGTTGTCCCCAACACTCTCTAAAAATCTCCTGGATTGCCCATGCACTGCTGTATTGGCCTCCCAGCAGATGTCAGGGTAATTGAAGTCCCCCATCAGCACCAGGGCCTGTGATCTAGAAGCTTCCGCTAGTTGTCCATAGAACACCTCATCCACCTCCTGCTTCTGGTCTGGTGGTCTATAGCAGACCCCCACCACAACATCCCCCTTGTTGCTTTCCCCTCTCAATGTAACTCACAGACTTTCTATTGGCACGCTTCCACTTCCATAATGGAGCTGTGAGCAGTAATAGAGCTCTTTTACATATAACGCTACTCCTTCCCCTCTTCTTCCCTGCCTGTCTTTCCTGAACAGTTTATATCCATCCATGGCAGAGCTCCAGTCATGCAGACTATCCCACCACGTCTCCGTTATTCCTATGATATCATATTGTTCCTGAGCTGTTTGAGCCTGGCCCCTTTTCTGCATCCAGTCTTGTTCCAGTCCTGGCCCAGTTTTGCTCCTGGCTTCAAACCACTCCTGCTCCTGCATTCTCTATCTCCAGGTACTCCGATGCTTACCCTCAGCTCTGATTCCTGGCCCTGACTCAGTCTCAAAACATGACTCTGGCATTCGATCGTTGACTTCAATTTTGACCTTCAACTCTGGTCCCTGGCTCTGACTCCGCTTTGACTTTGAGCTCTGGAATTCATACTCCAATCACTGGGTCTGACTTCCTGTTACCTAGCAGGACAGGTATTTGAGACCCATGGTCTTACCACCCCCTGCCCCAGGAAAGGAGTAGTGAAGGTGGGTCTTGCATTGAAAAATTGCACAGAAGCAGCCAATCAGAGACCAGCAAGTTCAGGTCCACAGGAGCAAGGAAGGGTACTCCTTGCTGGTCTCTGGAGCTGGAGCGAGAAATAGAAAATGGGTTCTGGTGGCACTAGTGCTCCATGAGAAGGTAGAAGATCCAAGAACTTCATCCCTGAGGGAAGGCTGAAGAAAAAGGGACTCCATGGATAAAGGCCCAGAGAATACCAGCAGCAAACTGGACACAGCAATACACTCCTGCTGTGTATAGGTTTCCTGGCATGGGACCAGGCTTGGATCCCCCAACAGCCAGTGCTGGAGTGTCCTAACCTCTGGAAAGAAGAAACAGCTAATTTAAAAAGCCCAAGAAAAGGGGCAAGATTTAAGAAACTGAGGTAAAGCTAGAGACCCTGATGAAGGCAGATAGCTTTTTGGACTTTTGTTACCTAAAAGGAGGTCATTCATTCACTTTTTAACTGTATGACTTGGCCAGAAGACTCAGCCACTGGAGACCTATCAAGCAAGGTCAACAACCTACAGGGGCTATCAGGACTAGGAAAGACTACAGCATCACACACAGCTGACATGAGGCACTCACAAGAAGTGAGTGCCATCAGATACAGCCACCTGATGGAAAATCAGCACAGTATATGGTCGACTTTGTCACTAAAATGGGAAACCACAAAGAATCTGTCTACATGAAAAAAAATCATAATGTATAATGCTGTTTTCCTCAGGACATTGCTTTGAGGGTGTGAAACATGGAAATGTTATCAACGGCACTTTAAAAACATGACAGTTTCCATTTCCAACTCCTATGACAACTGCTGGGCATCAAATGGAAAGACCAGGTGTCCAGCACAGAAATCTTGAGACAAACTGCTTTGATTAGTGTTGAGGCTCTTTTGATTTGCACCCATCTGAGATGGGCTGGCCATGTAATTCACATGCCTGAGACTTGTCTATCAAAACAAATTCTATTTTCCAAATTCAGCTAAAGCAGTTATATGTAGAGGGCAGATAAATGCTTCAGAGTCTCTGAAACACAATCTGCACAAGATGAATATTTCTGACTTGATCTTCAAACAACCAGCAATTGACCACATTACACAGTACCCTGCCATAAAGGTGGGTATCCATGCTTTCAGAAAAACCACAATGCTCGTTTAGAAGCACAGTGACATGTATGGAAAGAATGGGCAGCTCAATCAACACAATCAGGTAAATCACAAAGTCATAAAAGATTAGGGTTGGAAGGAACCTTAGGAGGTCAGTCCAACCCTCTGCTTGAAGCAGGACAAACCCTAACTAAACTATCCCAGTCAGGGCTTTGCAAAACCAGACCTTAAAAATAGTGCTATAATCAATGTGATAAATGTTGTTCTTCCTGATTTGGTCTGTGGAGTTACATGAAGACTCAGTAGTGCACACTTTGATTGTTGATGTCATCTGCAACATCAGCTTGACTTAGTACCACTAGAAACCTACAGAGCAGAACAGATTCCTATAGCATACGGAGACCAGAGGAATGACGTTATACTTTAAAAATGGGGGGGGAGGACCCTAGCAGGATCTTATTCAGGGGGAAAGGCAATATGCCACATTCATTATGAGAAAAAAATTATGTTAATAGCTAATATCTAGTGCATGTGTGCATGCACTCCCCCCCCCCCAGCTATTATGCTGTTGGTCATGTATAGTTACCAGTCCTGATTGTTGCTTGTGATCATAGCTTGAGTTCATGGGTGGTGTTCACAGTTCATGGCAGCTACCTGACCAGGGCATAAGAAAGAGCAAGGTCTCTGTCAGGCACACAGGTGCATACCAACACTCTTGGATGCTATGCAGAACATTACCTAAAACTATGCAGTCTCACCCCACTTTTATATTTCTTATTCCATGGATCTTGCTGTGTCACAAAGCCTCAGGGTACTATGTGACCAGGAGTCATCCGTTAATCAGGGCCGGCTTTACCAATAAGCCAGTGAGGCACTGGTTTGGGGTGCCAGAGCTTATGGGCAACACTTTGGCATGCAGCACCCCTGCTCTGGACTGGCATCTCTTGCCTCCAGGACAGGGAAGAGCTGGTCCAGGGGTGGAGCGAGACAGCCCAGAAGCCAGGCTCTGCTTTCTCATCCCTCCATGGGCTGCCTGTTCCTCCCTAGGAGCGGGGAGGGCAGGCCCAGAGGCAGGTTGTGAGAGCAAAGCCCAGCCCCCCGAGTGGCTGCCCCATTCCCGTGGAGTAGAACAGCTGGCCCAGGGGTGGAGTGGGTCAGCCCATGGGGTGGACTCTGCTCTCTTGCCCTGCTTCTGGGCTGCCCTTCCCTGCCCCTAGGGTGGAATAGGCAGCCCAAGGGAGGGCAAGAGAGTGGAGTCTGGCCGCTGGGCTGGTCCGCTCTGCCCCTGGGCCGGCTGTTCCCTGTGCTGCAGGTGGGATGAGCCAGTCCAGAGTGGAGGCCACGTTCCACGCGTCCTCCACCACCCCGTGGGAGGGGAGGGAGTGCCAAAGCAAAAGCCGGCTCGAGGCGCCACAGCCCCTTGAGCTGGCTCTGCCATTAATTGCAGATTTTGTTTATCTTGTTCTTGATGGGTCTTTTTGTCCCTTTCTTTTGAAGGTGGAGTTTTCTTGCTTTGCAGGGTTTATCTGTATTGTTCATCCACCATTAACGTGGTGCTGGGAGTTTATCAGTTCAAAACTGATACCATCACACACAAACAATTCATTCACAAATCCAAACTAAGTTCACACATCTAAATGAAGTTTTAGCAAAGCTTTGGCTGGGCAATCTAAAATGAAGTAAACAATTCAAAAATGGAGGTTTAGTTACAATTCAAAGTCTAGTAAGCAATTCAAAATGGAGATTTAGATACAATATGAAGTTACATCAGACTTTGGTTATGATGTTAAAGAACAAGTGAATGAATGAGCATGGCATTTTTATTAATGAATAATAGGCATTATTCCAGCTAGAAACTCTTGTTGGAAGCAGTTTTATGGTATAAATTCATCTTTAGCCCTACAGAGGGAGTAGTTAAGAAAATCAATCAAGCAAAATGGATACACTGTATAGTCTTGAGGAAAATAAATGTTTATGCAAAATGGCATTCTCACTTTGATTACCTAGGGGAGTTTTTAGTAATTGTTTTATACACTGATTAATTCCACAGATTTTATACTTGGGTTCTCTTGTTGCTACTAACAAAGCCCTAGTTAGGTCAAAATAATAGGGGGCTCATTTAGGCCTGATTGAAAATGGCTTCCAATTAGTATGTTGTCACTAGCCTGTTCAAGTGGTGCTGCTGCCAAGCCAATAGCATTGTGCAGCTCGCATGTCAAATACTTTCTGCAGGCAAGAAAACACTTCAACCGTGTGTCCAGAATGTATTTGAATTCTAGAATATGGATTTTTTACTTTAGATATATCATTGCAGTATGGTTTTAGGGCCCAACCCTAAAGCTCCTATTGACTTCAACAGGAATTTTAACCCTTCATATGCCTCAGGAGCAAACTCTTATTTTTGTATAGCTTCTTCTTAAATGCTTTATACAAGACAGCCGAAAGGGAAAATTAAAAAGCAGTAATTCCCTATAAGCAGGAAAACACGTGTTGAAGTCCATCTCTGTCCGGCAAAGCACTTAAGGACAAGTCCCAATGAAGTCACAGGTAAGCACATGATTAAGTGCTTTGCTTAATAAGCACACTTTCTATAACTAGGCCCTGAATACTATAGTGACTGGGATAGTGGAATGAATGTGGCTGAATGGCTGGCTCTATATTGCTGTCCTATTAAAAGATGCATCCTACAAGGTGTGAGGTGACTTTAATGCAAGTTGAGGGTTCCCAGCATCTCACAGAATCAGGCCCAGCTAGATGGCATGTGGTCCAATTGCTTTCAAGTGTGTTTCCCAGTGTCCATATAGGACTGGAGCTGTCATGTGATGCACAATGGGCTATGATCTATTTAACTTTTCCATTCACTTTTGTAATGTAATGTGGTTTGATGCCAATTATGCCAGGCAAGGTTCTCTTTCCAATGCTCTACCCAGTCTACTGTATTGTTATGGTATCATGTTTCCCGCAGCATCGTGCATGTGTACAGATGTAAAGCATGTTACATAGCACAGACCCTCAGGACTTGACTGAGGCTGGAGAATTACGTAACAAAGACAATGGGGTTAGCTGAATGCCTGTAGCATCTCAACCCAGGAAGAGAGGGCGAGGCAGAGGGGGATTAAAAAGAATGAAGACAGTTTGAGAGTGGAGAAGCTGCTGGATTTTGGTGAGAGACAGACCACCCTGGAAGCAACAAGAAGGGCCTATACACACAGTCAGCAGGGCTTAAACTGGCTAAACACCACCAGGATCCAGTTTTGTGGGTACAAATAAGGAGAACAGTAAAGCATAGTCTTGGAATAGTGTTATTAATTTAGCATGCTTCTTATATCTTTATTTACTTGTGGTAACTCCTGACTCCTTTATTAAATTATTGTGCACTGATTTGCGACATATTCACTTAAAATCATATTTTGATCAATAAACTAGTGTTTGTTATATCTAAAGCTGTGTGGACTTTAGAGCAATGGTTCCTAACATTTTCACTGCCTTCAGCTGATAACAAATACCAGACTGGTGTGGACTGATTTAGGCGTGAGTGGTCACCTTGCAAAGCATTGTTCAGGAGTGTGGAGTGGGGAGTCATGGCAGCACACAGGACCGGATCCAGGGAGTGGCTTGTCACAGGAGCATGGCTAAAGTCCAGCTACTTTGCAAATTAATGGGAGACGTGGGAACAGAAATCCCAGGTCCATTATACTTAGTTCCATGTTCACTCTACTAGTGTCACATACATATGTACAGTGCCTTGTTCCTCTTAACCATAGAAGTAATGCCTCAGGTAGTACAAAGCTAATGACAGCTATTAGCTAGAGAACTGCTCCAGAGCAGCCTAGTAAAGACGTTCACTGAACCCAGTGGAGCTGTGGGAAGGCTGTAACTTGTAAAGCACAGCCCTGCAGAGCTAGGAGTTACTCTGAAGACTACACTGGTACTTCTGGTTGAGCAGACCCTCTTCTGACTGTAATTATCTATACAACCCTGAGGTGTGCATTATTCATTACTGACAAAATGTACATTATACACTCAACAAGAAAAGAGCAGCCATTTTACCATAAACTGAGGACTCAGTCCTGAAAAGTACTAACCAGCCTCAGAACTCAGATGCTCATCATGTGGCAGGCACCTAAAATCCCATAAGATTGGGCTGCATATATATGTTAGTTGCTTCCCTTTTTCTGGACACGGTTGATTTAGTTTACAAGCTCTTAGGGGCGGGGATCTCGTATATGAATCTCTGAGTACACTGTTGATCTTTAACATGAAATGTAACAGGCATCTTGCTAGGGCCGTTAATTTTATTTGGGTTTATTTATCTGCTATTCTTCTATTGTTGATTTTCCTAACACTGCTTTGAGGAGGATAAGCCTAAAAGCCTCCTGGAATCAATGTATTATAAGGAAAGACTTGATCCATCCCTATTGACTGACCTGGAGGTTTGTAAGATGAACTTGAATCACCTGGCTTTTGGGCTATGTCTACACTGTCAAGATATTTCAAAATAGCTATTTCAAAATAACTATTTTGAATTCATTTTGAAATCATTATTTTGAAATAGCATTATTTTGAATTTATTATTTCAAAATAGGAGTCTAGTGAAGACTTTCTATGTCAAAATAAGGTAGGAATTATTATTTTGAAATAGGGTCTTCACCAGACCCTCTATTTCAAAATAGGGGAAGTCAATGAAACATATAGGGCCATTATTTCAAAATAAGCCAATTCCACAGCTTAGAATGGCTTATTTTGAAATAATAATTTCAAAATAATTGCTATTTTGAAATAAATACAGATTTTATTATTTTGAAATAGCTCTTTGTTATTTTGAAATAATGGAACGCTTATTTCAAAATAACAAAATGCTTATATGGACAGCTAAAAAGTTTTTTTTGAAATTAGCCCCCTTATGTCAAAAAAACTTTTCAATGTAGGCATACCCTTGGAATAAGTTTATAAGCGGGACTGACCTTCTCAGCTATCTTTTGTCTGCATAAAATCCTCTGTTGCTGATTAAATATAAGGTTTACATGATCATCTCATTTGGTGCTTCCCTCATGTAGCTTTTTCCCTCCACTTCATAAGATTTAATTTGTTAACAATTTACAAAGCTACACCTCTCCAGAATCACAGCCTTCATATGGGAAAAAAATGCAATATAGTTTAACACTTTCAGTAACACTTGTGTGCCTGTCTCCAAATTAGTACAGGCACTAGCAAAAATTGCGAAGCAACAGTCTTTGAAAAGAATTGTCATAGATTACCCTAGCATTACCCATTTAATCCTGTTTTATCTCCCATCTGGATACATTTCTATTTGATATCTTGTAATTAAAGAATGTCACATCAGTGGTTAAAGGAGAACGAAGTACTGCTGATTCTTTGCAAGCAGGAAACTCAGCTAAGTGGGACTAATCAATTGACATGTCCAGACAAGCCTGTCTCTGACAAGTAAGCTAAAGAACAATGAAGTCTGATTGATAACAAGATCAAAAGAAGAACCTATCCAGAGTGCAGAGGGCAGCTATATACTAGAATAGAAGATCTCCACCTTTACATCCACAAAAAGACTTAATTGCTCTCCCACGCTTTTCCTGTTGGAGTGAGCTGAAATTATGGGAAGGATGAATAAATGGGAAGTGCAGGCAGGAGTTCTAGTATGGACACATCCTTTTATTGGATATCAGTCCTAAGTGCTGTTTCCATCATAGCCCCTCTGTGGGCAATAGCAGGAGTCTGCGGCCTTGCACATCAGCTTCCCAGTGGAGTTGAAATTAATATTGGGGAGACTGAA
The DNA here is from genome assembly GCA_007922195.1 of Podocnemis expansa. NCBI lineage: Eukaryota > Metazoa > Chordata > Testudines > Podocnemididae > Podocnemis > Podocnemis expansa. The sequence continues at coordinate 33,404,487 of ML681998.1, read as the reverse complement.
TATATTCAAAATGTAACTTGTTTTAGTTACACCAGTCCTGGAATAGAAGTGGTCACAGACTGTACTGAGGTAACCCCTTTTTCAGGAATCTGAGAAGACCACCAATGCCTGGATCTCAGAGATCAACTCAATTTACTCCAATTAGAGACAAAGGCAAAAAGTAAACTGTCTGTGCTTGCACAGCTGCCCCATATAAAACTTTGCATTACTAACAACCACACACAGCATGTGTTTCAAAGACCGAATATTTGCTTAAATGCTAAGAAAAAGAACTTGGAAGACTGTATTACAGCTTTAAAGTGATAATAATAATAAAAAAAATACCATTCAGGCATGTACTGATGGCTGCCAGAGACAGAAATTAAACTTGAACCTTGTTGAAGCTGCAGTAGGAGCAGACAATCGATTTTAGGAGACACTAAGCAGACAACACTCTCCTTCCCCAAACAGTGCCACCAAAGGGCTGGCAAAAATCACTGCAGTCATAAGGGAGCCACATGATATGGAATGTCCCAATGCTGTGCTATTGTGATGCAGAAAATATTTAGCTATATTTCAGTAGTAGCTTTTCTAAAGGATAAAATTTGATATTTTACAGACATTTTCATTAATGTGCTAATTCCCACAAAAGCTCATGCAATAAATAATTTTGTTAGTCCTTAAAAGTGCCACAGGAGTCCTCATTTGTTTTACCGTTACAGAGTTATTGGCCAATCAATGTTGGACAGAAGAGGCAAAGAAAGTACTTTAACATCACATTAAAAAAAAAATCATTGTCTAAAAACACTACAAGGATACGCCATCATCTGTGAATTAGTCTAGAACTAGTTGTAAAAAAAAAAAAGCTACAAAAATATCTACAATTTAAGGTTATTCTCCTAGAATGAAATGAAGGTGTATTTATTTTTAAACTATGATTATGTGTTTCTTTTCTGGAAGCCATACTGCTTTTCATTGATTTTTCTGAAGGCACTTTATAAACGATTAATTAAGCCTTGAAAAAATCACTACACTCCTTTGAAGGAGGTATAGTACATCTTAGCATCTTCATTTTTCAGATGGCTAAACAAAAGCACTGGCTTCCCCAAAGTGATGTGACAAATTAGCAACAGAGTCTGGTATAGACCCCTGAAGTCTGAACATGCAATGCTATTGCAAACACTAAACAACACTCACTGTCTCCCAGTTTATAGGCTATCTAGACTGAAGAAGATAGGAAAGTCTTTAATTTTGTGACTACAGTTTGCAAGACATTTTGTCGTGAACCTTTCAGGACCATTTCCTGATTACTTTAGGAGATGACTGGATAGAAATTAAATCATTTTAATTCTATGGTTATGGGATAGTCTTTATGGGATAAGAAGCTCTCCATCCTGACAGCACTTTCTTTCTTATAACTAACTGGCATCTTCACATAACTTAACAGAGTTACTTGGAGATGTATTAGTAATATTTGGAATACAGTTAACTTTGCCAGTCTAGTTCCTCGGAGTCTAAATGAAAGATACACATGACTAAGGAAAGTTTTAGATACAAAGGTCCAAACTCATCCATGAGTTAGCTCATATTAATATGGATCAAAGGGTCGGCTTCTGATCATATTTAAAGTGGCATAAACTCCAGACTAACTTCAGAAGTATTACTCTACATTTATATTGAGTTCCAGCTCCAGATTAAATTGCCTAGTTAGGTCATCTGTAGGTCTCCTAATCATGTGTGACATCAAACATTTTGTAAAACCCCAGTGGCCTAATGGATAAGGCATTGGCCTTCTAAGCCAAGGAGTGTGGGTTCAAATCCCACCTGGGGTGAAAAAGAGCTTCAGTATGATGGGGTGAATTATATGACTCCCTCAGACTCTTCCTACCCCTATATGGGGCTACAATAGAAGGGATTTCTTTAGATGCTGGACTTCAGAAAAACAGATTTTGGCTCCCTCAGGGAACTGATCGGCAAGATCCCTTGGGAGACTGATCTGAAGGGGAAAGGTGTCCAAGAGAGCTGGTTGCATTTTAAAGAAACCCTGCTGAGGGCACAGGAAGATACCATTCCGATGAGCAGGAAGAACAGCAAATGTGGAATGCGCCCAGTGGGGCTAAACAGAGAACTCTGCACTGAGCTAAAGCATAAAAAGGAACCTTATGGAAAGTAGAAGCTTGGACAGATGACTAAAGAGGCATATAAAGATATTGCTCGGGACTGCAGGGATAAAATCAGAAAGGCCAAAGGACAGTTGGAGTTGCAGTTAGCAAGGGATGTGAAGGATAACAGGAAGGGGTTCTACAAGTATGTCAATAACAAGAAGAGGATTTGGGATGGTGTAGGTCCCTTACTGAATAGCACAGATATCCTTGTGATGAAGGATGAGGAAAAGGCTGAAGTGCTTAATGCTTTTTTTACTTCAGTTTTCACAGGGAGGGCCAGCTCCCAGCCCACTACAGTGGGTATGGCAGATTGGAGAGAAGAAGAGAGGCCCTTGGTGACAGAAGGTCAGGTTAGGGACTGCTTAAAGAAGCTGGATGTGCACATGTCCTTGGGGCCAGACGACGTGCATCCAAGGGTGCTGAGGGAGTTGGCCGATGAGGTAGCAGTACCTCTGGCCGTTATCTTTGAAAGCTCGTGGCAAATGGGGGAGGTGCCGGAGGACTGAAAAAAAGCAAATATAGTGCCTATCTTCAAGAAAGGGAAAAAGGAGGATCCGGGGAATTACAGACCTGTCAGCCTCACCTCAATCCCAGGAAAAATCATGGAGCAGATTCTCAAAGAATCTATCCTGAAACACTTGGAGGAAAATAGACTGATCAGGAACAGTCAGCATGGACTCACCAAGGGTAAATCATGCCTGACCAACCTCATATCCCTCTATGATAAGATGACTGGATTTGTGGATGTGGGAAGAGATGTTGATGTAATATACCTCAACTTTAGCAAGGCTTTTGATATGGTTTCCCCACAGCATTCTCATCAGGAAGTTAAGGAAGTATGGATTGGATGTGTGGACTGTAAGGTGACTAGAGAACTGGCTAGATCACCGGTTTCAGCATGTAGGAATCAATGGCTCTATGTCTTGTTGGCAACCAATAACGAGTGGTGTGTCCCAGGGGTCAGTCCTGAGGCCAGTTCTGTTCAATATTTTCATTAATGATCTGGATGATGGGATTTATTGCACACTCAGCAAGTTTGCAGATGACACCAGACTGGGGGGAATGGTAGACACACTGGAAAGCAGGGAGAAGATTCAGGAAGCCCTTGACAAATTGGAGCAGTGGGCCAATAGAAATCTCATGAGGTTCAACAAGGACAAGTGCAAAGTCCTGCACTTGGGACGGAAAAACCCCATGCACTGCTACAGGCTGGGGAGCTATCAGCTAAGTAGCAGCACCATAGAAAGGGACCTGGGGGTCCTGGTGGATGGGAAGCTGGATATCAGCAGTGTGCTCTTGCTGTCAAAAAGGCCAATGGTATACTGGGCTGCATCAGAAGAAGCATTGCCAGCAGATCGAGGGATGTGATCATTCCCCTCTATTCGGCACTGGTGAGGCCGCATCTGGAATACTGTGTCCAGTTTTGGGCTCCCCACTACAAAGAAGATGTGACCAAATTAGAAAGAGTCCAGCGGAGGGCAACAAAAATGATCAAGGGGCTGGAGCACAAGCCCTATGAAGAAAGACTGAAGGAACTAGGCTTATTTAGCTTGCAGAAGAGAAGACTGAGGGGGCATTTGAAAGCAACTTTCAGCTACTTGAATGGTTGCTCCAAGGAGGATGGAGCTCGACTGTTCTCAATAGTAACAGAGGACAGAACAAGGAGCAATGATTTCAAGTTGCAGCTGGGGAGGTCGAGGCTGGATATTAGGAAAAACTTTCTTACTAGGAGGGTGGTAAAGCATTGGAATGGGCTACCTGGGGAGGTGGTGGAATCTCCATCTTTGGAGATGTTTAAGGCCTGGATGGATAAAACTCTAGCTGGAATAACTTAGTGGGAGTCGTCCTGCTTTTTTTGGCAGGGTGTTGGACCAGATGACCTCATGAGGCCCCTTCCAACCCTATGATTCTATGAAATAAAACCAGCTTTTGGCCTTGTAACTTGAAGAGACTGACTCACTACAGTATTGTAGCCTCTCTAGACACTTATACTTATACAACCTGGGGAAAAAGTGCTACCAACAAGAATTCTCCTTTCACTAATACTACTAGTAGTAGTTTATACTCACTTTGCACAAGCATACATAACTACAGAGGCTACGACGCACCAGAGAATCAGACACTGAATAGCCTGGCTGCGCGCTGTCAATCTCATCCTCTTCATGTTGAAGTCTATGAGACACTTCTGAAGTTCCTTCAGACTTGTGCAGAAAGCTACAGCAATTTGCTAAGGATTTTTTTCTCTCCTAGGTGGTTGGTAAATATTTACAACATTAGACACAGAAATATTTTTGCCAGGGACTAACTGACTCCAGTTAGTATCCCACGAGCTTTCACAGCTGTATCTGATCTGAGTATTATTCCAAAATGTTTCCTTATTTTTGAGACCATTAAAGAAATCATTAGAGATCTGATCAGAGCTGACTGCCCCATTCACCAATATAACCGATAAGAGCTGACTGCCCCATTCACCAATATAACTGAGGGAAGACAGACCAGCCCCAAAAATAAATTCTCTTTCCATATAGCATTTGTATGTGTACATGACGTTGTACCATAATCAAGCAGTATGAACAAGCAGACAGTTCCCTGCCCCTTTGGCAGTGTTTCTCAACCTTTAGTGGACTGGGCAACACCTAATGGTACTAATTATTTTATGCAGAACACCTAATGAAAGATTTTCAAAAACATCTATATATACCAGCAATAATGTTTGTAATATTTGTATATTACACATTCCTGTGAAAATGATTTGGGAAACCAAATTACATAGTTTTATGAATGTAAAGTTAATTTATTCCTAAAAAATAGATACATGCATAACAGTTATGCACGCAACTTAAAACTGAAAATAACAGGGAATTAAGAGCAGCACCTGGGAGGAATGGAAGCTTTGCTGCAGCTGGGACAGTTTATATTTCCTACCATTGTCACTGGCAGTAATGGCAGTGAGAAACGTAAAATGCCTCAGCCACAGCAAAAGAGCAAGGAGGCAGTGGACCTCAACATACACCTGAAAGCTCTGCTGCAGTTGGGGCATTTTTAAATCTCACAGGCACATGTCAGCTCACCATGTTGCTCCTTCTCTCCTCCCCTCTCAGACTCCCCAAAGAGAAGGGGTCACAGAACACCTTCTCTGTGTCTGTGGAGCACTGTTCTTGCACAGAACACTGGTTGAGAAACACTAGTGTAAGGTCATGAGTTGGTACATGATAAACAGGACAGGTACTTTGGCTTTGTCTATACTAGAGAAGCTCCTACCATGCCCGTAACACGTGCATCTACACTTAGGACTGATGTGTTGTAACTTTCATGATGTTATCACAAGTCTCACAACATTATGTGTTTTCATTATGACCCCTACTTTTAAGACCAAAAGATCGTCTGAGGCTATGTTGACATCTGCAAAACTTAGTTTGAACTTGTTAGTTTGAACCAAGAAGTTCAAAGTTAATTCGAACTAACCTTGAGCTTATACATTTGAACTAGCCATGCATTCTAGTTCGAACTAACACTTAGTTTGAACTAGAACACATGGTTAATTTGAACTTCTTAAATTCGAACTAACCATTAGTGTGTGGAACTAACCATTAGTGTGTGGAACTAA
>ML681998.1:33383469-33398726 GCA_007922195.1 Podocnemis expansa | reverse complement strand
GAACTAACCATTAGTGTGTGGAACTAACCATTAGTGTGTGGAACTAACCATTAGTGTAAGGAAAGCCTAGTGTAGCCATGGACTAAATTAATCCGGACTAAGCCACCTTAGTCCGGAATAATTTGCCAGTGTGGACATAAAGCTGAGATTCTCAGCTTTCTTTTTAAAAAAAAAAATACTATGCAGTTAGCCCAGAAGGTTTGTGGAAAAAAGTTTGAAAGCATGAAGTGGGTGAATCCTAAAGACTCAGAAACCAGAAAGCTATTTTTTAAAAAAAGAACTCAAAATATTTTTTTTTTAAATCTCATGCTTTTGGGATACTTGAGGTCATATTGTTCTACAAGGTGCCCAGAATTTTGTACCTCTACTAGGACCACTCTTCTCTGAGCAAGCCTAAGCACTGTGCTGTCAAATTGAAATTGCTTCTCAAACAAACATTTAATTGGTCCTCTTCCTGCACTCCTTAAATAATGAGATTTTAAAATAGCCACTTTATTTTCTTTATTTTACAGGGCATTATATTGCAACTTACACTCACATTTCAACTGCAGTAAACTTCTATAAACTGGTGGGAAATAGTCTCCAGCTTCCAAACAGGTGTTTCACTCCTCACCCATCTACCACTCCCTCCCTAAGAAATTTATTACAAAGCATGAGCCACAGTGTTTTGTCGTTCCACACTGGTCCAGTAGAGGGTGCAAAAGTTACTAGCAATCTCTGCAAAGCTATACAGTGCTATGCTATGCTATATCTAAAGCTGTATTTCTCTCCTGTCCTGCCTGATATAGTTGGTCACCTAATGTCTTTGCCGTTTGACTGGGACTTTACAATTAGCAACTCCTAGGAGGACTTTGGCCCTGAACTAGGAGATGCTGAGTGCCCTCCACTCCATGGAAGTCAGTGGGGAGTTGTGCACACCCAGGCACACAACACCAGAGAAGGTGACAGATCAGGGAACTCTTGGAATGGAAACTATGAATACAAATACCCTGTTACCCCAGCATACAAAACACATCCTACAAAGTTCTAGAGAATCCAAACCCATTATGTTATGCAGCTAACTCAGCCATCAGTTACAAATACCTAAAGAAAAGCATGCAACTTAAAATCCTCTCCCCCACATATCTGGAGTGATTATTATGGAATATTGATAATTCTGATCATACCAGGGCCCTAAATTTCTCTGTGGCCATGCAGCATGGTTAGTCATCTACCAAGGCAGAGTGAGTGCCAAATGCTACCGTTCTGATCTGCCAGCATTTTTACCCCCACTTTGCACATGCATAAATGCTGCACAAGGAAGCAAGGCAGTGGGAGATCAGGCCTATTATCTCTATTGGCAGTTCAGATTTTCTCCTCTAATGCAGAAATATTTAGCCAGATAATTACAGCACTCAGCTGGCATCCACTAATACACTTTAAACGTGATAATCCATCTCAAGTGCAGAATGTTTCTATTCAGTGTAAATGGAAAAGACAAGACAAGACAAGGCCAGGTAGCTGCAACATGATCTTTTTCCATCACTAAACAGCAGAACCCCTACTTCATGAGCTCATTGGGGATTAAAGGAATTAATAAAATGGAAATGTTCATAAAATGGAACATCTCACAATGACAGTACGTGTGGTGCATAATCTGTACTATGCTGTACTGCACGGCTTTCTCCTTGTCCTTCAAAACCATAGCAAAGTGATTTCTAATGCACTGAAGTCATTGGCATGTGAAAGGGATCAACATCATTTTTGTTATGTGTTTCCTTCTCCCCACCCACCCACAGAGACAGTAGTTTATATAACTGGTCATTTGTCAAAGGGGGGTGGTTCATAAAATGGATTTGATTGCCCTCTTCAGCTGTATTGACTTTAAGGCTAGATAAACTAACTGAGGGAATAACAACACTAGGAACATTTCCCCTCCATCCCCCAAATGTTACGTAACTCTGCAATAGGATATTTCTTCTCCAAACTTGTAGAGTTAGCTGTAGTCACTATTCTCTGTCAAAACAGTGTCTGCTCTGAGTGCACAATCCTCTTAATTGGAAGGGAACACCCTACTAGAAGCAGAAATGTGCCAATTAAGTTCTTGTCCTGATTATCAGAAGCCTCACTGGAATACAACATTATGCCGAGAGAAATTGCCTTTTGAAAATAAGCCTTTATAGAGATCATTTTAAAGCTCTATGGAATGGTGAAATCAACTTATTCAGCGGCCATGATAACAGCAGAGGAGGAGATGCTGAACTTTGCAATTATATGGGCCCCCAATCTGCAATCAGTTCTGTAAATGTAGACATTCCCCTACGCCCACAGAGAGCCCCTCTAAAGAAATAGGGTTTCAGTCCTGCACAAGGATCTTTCCACATGGATTCCATTGCAGGGATCAGGGCAGTAGGTAGGATCCATAAACCACAGATCTCAAAAGCACTTGGCAAACATTTATTCAGGCTCCAACACCATTTATGAATTGTAAGTGACTCATTTTACAGAAGGCCAAGTTGAGATCCTGAGAACTGATTTGCATAAGGTCACACAACAAATTGGTGGCAGAGATAGGACTATGAAGACTATCACAGTGAATGGAGATTATATGATATCCAAACTCAGATCTGAAATTACCTGGCATACTTTTGCAGACAGCAGCAGGCATGTCATTTAAATGGACTAGTGCTTAGTGTCACCTATCTATGCAGAACACTGAAGTTCTTCCTTGTCCATTGTCCTGTGTAAGCATTCATACTGTTACCTGTCTGCTGATGGAGGAAATTTCTGAAATTCTGTTTTAAATGTTTACTAAATGTTAATATGATGATTGTACTGATAAAATAAACAACTAAGAGGGCTGGTCGCATATATGCAGTATAGTTCTTATGTTTTAGAGAAAAATGGCATTTTAAAACATCTTGTCATCCATGTTTGACATTTGCAAGAGGGTTGTTCTTTTAAAAAACAAATTCCTAGATGATATTAATGGAAAGGGAAAAAAGGCATATAAGATATAAAATTAGACGTGTGTATTTGAATAGCATTTCCGGAAGCCAGGCCTCTGTCTTCAAATCAGGATTTTCTCTATAACAGCCTTGCCGATGGTTAAGTCACTAAAAACAATGGAAAAATATCAGTGAAGTTATTTTTCTTCTTCACAGGGCTATTTGCTACATTAAAATGATTCATTTGAGGAGAGCACCAAGTGGACTCATGTTGCGTGACTATGAGCAAACACAGCATCATTGCCTTTAACTGGCCTGAAGCAACCTGCTGGCTGGCAGAGTGACATGACAGAAAAACCCCACAAGATTAGTGAGTCACGCCGTCTCTCTTAGGCAAAAGAAACTTCAGGCATATTTGTTACGAGGGACTGATCAAGGCCCTGGGGGGGCCAGGAGATGCCCTCTCTTGTGCCCCGCCTGAGATCAGGCCAGCCTTGCCCAGCTGGCATTAGGTGGAGGCAAGGACTGGGATCTGCAGCCTGGCCAGCCCTGGGGAGTCCAGGGCCAAGAGGGCTTCATGGCCCAGCTGCTCGACCGGCTCTGGGGGTACGGGTCTGGGGCCTACAGCCCAGTCTGCCACTGGGGGGCCCTTGGGCCACAGACGATGGTCCATGACACTCCTGCTGTGCCCCAAGGTAGGTTGGTCTGGAGCAGACCAGCTAACCTGGGGGCAGGGTGGGCAGGCTGATGGTGGGCAGTGTCAGCATGTAGCTCAGGCCAGCCTGGGCTGGATTTTTGGGGGATGACATGGTCCCCCTTTAGGCCAGAGCTAGGGCTGTAGCCCTTAAAGTCCCCTCTTGTTAACCCCTTTCCTTCTCCTCTGCTTTGACTCCCACTCACAGGTACAGTGGTAGAATTGCACTGATGTCAAGGGGGTTATGTGAGCTGGATTAAAAGAAAAATTTAGCTTTGTGCTAAACCTCCAAAGTTTTATATGGTGCTTGACCTGTATTTTGCCCACAAATCATGTGCGTGTCAAGTCTTGTGTGCATCATTTATAGATAGCAGGTGCTTCTGTCCTTCTTTCAACAGTTTTCTGCCATTTGCACAGATGCTTCTTGTGCATGGATGAGAGTCGCCGAAGCTGTTTACAGATGGATGCAACTACAAAGAGAAACTCTTGAGGATCACATCATTTTCATTATTTTTGCTCTGCAGTTGGCTCTCTGTGTAAAGCCTATGATGTAGTTAGGCAGTCACTAAGCACAGACTGAGAAAATCAGCTTGCCTCTGTATCTGGAACAAAAGGACTTTGTACATGAAGTCATGCCGTATGGAAACTGACCAGTCAGTATGATTCATTGCAAACATGAATGCAATTACAGCAATAAAAGACAAGGGCAAAATATGAAGCCTTTTTAAAAACTGAGGCATTCAAGACAGAGGGCTTTCAAGAAAAGAAGGACCATATTGCTGTCTACAACATTGTGGAAAGTCAGGTGCATTTTTAGCACATGCCATCATTCATTCAAGGCCACTACTATGCTAGAAAATGTGGTACCTAAATTTCAACACTGATGAAGGGAAAACAGTAACTACATTTTCTAATGCAGAATCCAGTCAACACCCAATCTGTTTTGACTCAATTTACTTCTATTCTACAAAGAAACGCTGTTCTCAGCAAGCCAAACCAGTTGTTCTACCCATTTTCTTCCTGAGGCACAATAAGACTATAGAACCCAAAATGATCATGAGGAACTAAAGCAGGATAGCTTTACTTGTGCAAAACCTGCTCAGCTGGGCTTTGATTTTGTAAAGCCCTAAACTAGGCATCTCAAACTCAAATCACCATGAGGACCACATGAGGACTAGTATATTAGCTCAAGGGCCACACCACTGAAACCGTTTCATACCCCAGTATTGCAAATATCAGTAACAATAGTGTCATTGCGGGCCACAGGAAATAACTTTAGGGGCCGCATGTGACCTGCAGGCCATGAGTTTGAAACCCCTGCCCTAAACCAATTCTTGCTCCAGAACTTGATTCACTTCTACTGGAACCCTCACAGGTTTGGGAAGATGGTGAATTTGAGCCATCCCTGTAAGGAAGCTATGAGAAAGTGACTCAGCTAGGCTAATAAAATTGACCAAGAACAGAAAGAGTTCCAGTCTGTCTGGTTTACTGCAGTTACTTACAAGGGCACTAGTGATCACCTTATCTATGCACTTCATATAATCCATGCAGACTCAGGGAGACAGAACAGTTCAAAAGAATGCCTTCCTTCAGACCACCCCCAAACTTGAGTTAACCAGGATTGTGTATGCAAAGAAGACAAGCTTCAAAGGGCTGGTTCATCTGCTACATAGGATGTCCTAGTGGGGGAACCTCCACAGGATTCTTCCGCTGGAGAGGGAGAATTTCCCCCACAGCCAAGGGATTCAGCCCCCAAAACTAGTTCCACTGGCTCCTCTAATTCCTGATCAATCTGGCTGCCAAAGGAATTGTGTTCTAAGGCACTTCCCCAGTCCCAATGAATTTAAACAACCCTCAGGGAAATTTCACTCCAGTGAGAAGGAGCAGTGGGTACATTTATATTCAGACAATGGGGATGATGCTGCCTTGCACCCACTTTCTCATTCCTGACCCTTCCTCATCTGCCAATCTATACCTCATAGATGGGCCTCCACTATGGAGAACAAAGCAGGAGAACACTGCCCCAGAACAGCATGCTCTTTAAGCTACAATACATTGAACTCTACACTCCCTTGGCTGAAGCAAGCATAGGATACATTCTGGCACTTGGACAGGACTGTGACCATGAACATACGTACAAATATTGCCAGAATCAATGGCTTTGAAGCTAAGATTCAAAACCTGAGCTTAGCAGGACTGCATTTTTGCTCCCTGTTGCTTACATGTTGTGACTCGCTGCATATTTGTTAATTAACTATTGTGAAGAATAAAAGCACTAGATGTCTTAAGTGTTATTATCCTATTATATTAAAGGGTTTTCTTTCTGTCTTATTAGTATTCATCTCAGTGGAAGACTTTATTATTATAATTTAACATTTATATCATGTTAGTGTCCAAAAGATCCATTGGCTCAGGGCCCTACTATGCGAGGCACAGTAGAAACATGTAATAGAAGACAGTTCCTGCCCCAGAAAAGCTTACACTCAGACTCTTGCATTATTGTACCAGTTTAACTAAAGGTGTGATTTTAAATGGTTTTAGCAAAGCCAGTGCTAAAAGTGGTGTTGCACCCGACCAGCTGCCTCCCATGTGTTCCCTTGTGGCCAAAGGTCATTCTGCCTGTGGCTTGCCTCAGCTCTCTTCCCAGCATCATGGGGCTTCATAAATAGACTCCACAAAGGCTTTTATGAGTCCAGTGACAACAGCCCTCTGTAGGGGTTGGTTTGGTAACTTGAAGTACCAAACTAAAAACAGAAGCCTTCGTCCATAAGATGAGCCCAGCCACAGATTCCCCATTGCCTCACAATCACTCCTGCCTCAGCAGGCTGCTCCCAGACCCCACTAGCTACAGTAGCTCAACCGGTATCAAGGACTTCCATGCCAGAAGCCTTTATCTCCCCACAACTCATTGCAGTCTCCCTGCAACAGATTGTTGCACATCACAGGAGAATCAACTCCTCCATATCCAGCAGATTCCATTATTTAAACCCAGACCACATCCCAGGTGTGGAAGCAGGGCTAATTGGCTAAAACCGGTCAGCTCCTGGCCTACGAGTCTTGCTGTCACAGGGACACTCCTAAACTGATATAAACCTGGTAGAGCTCCATTTGGTTTGAGTCAATTCAAAACAGATGTCAGGGAAACTGAGTTAAGTCACTCTTTGACTGAACTCAAAGTATCTACTTGCAGTCCTTCATCAGTTTGAAAACGGACCTAAGATAAACCAGTGCAATGTCTATGTGTAGATAAACCAGCAATTAACAAGCACGCAAGGTTCAGAAACAGAAAAGGGGTAACCAAAAGAACAGAACATGTGATCATCTACTGCTTTGTATCCACTGTAGTTGCTGCCACTGATGCAAAGTGGGTGTGAAATGGCAGAGGTGACTTTAGGCAGTTGGGTGCCCTAGGTGAAGGCCAATTGTGGGGGCCCCTAAAGGGACCCCTATAAGCCCCCACTGCTGCCCTCCCCATGGCCCCAGTCCCCCCTCCCCAAGACTCCTTGTTTGTTTTGCTGAACGAGACTAGCATGACTATCACTCTGAAACTCATAAATTATTCCAGGGTATGATATTTTTAAAGATCTTTCCTTCATGAAGCTTGTAAGTTGATCATCTATCATTTAACATAAATGAGTTAATGCTGAACTACAAAGTTAAAATGAACATTTAAAAAAAATTTAAAAGTATGTGCATTAACTAACAAATAAAAAGTGGTAAAATAATGATGGCTCAAAAATAACTAAAACACCACATTTAAAATTTTGGCAGTCAAATCTTTCAAATTTTTCATATAGACAGGTTTAGGTGCACTAGAAGTTTAATACAAATAATTATAATAAAATTACATGAAAAGGTTTCTAGTGTGTAGTTAGAAATGAAAAACACAAAATTTCAATGGCATTCTTTGAAGTACTCAAGTTTATAAGATTCTGTCCCCTTCAAAAATATTAAATAGTAAGTACAAAAGTAGCTAAAAATTACTTACCAAAAGAAAGAGATATAGCACAGACATCACACATAACTGTAATGATTGCTTGAGGGAAGTACTGTATTTATATGTAGCAGCCTATATGGACCTTTTAACCTGAGCTAACCAAAGCCAAAGCAAAAATTGTCACAAAGTCAAAGGAAAAGGCAAAAGAACAGGTAAAAAAAATAAAGGAAAAGTCAAAATTTCTCAAATGGGATTAAAAAATGGCAGAATAAATAGCCACACCAAGGAACTAAAAGATGAGACCACTGGAAAAGTTGCTGCTATTGTGCTGTCTATTGCTTGCTCCTGCTTTTTTTTATCATGTCAGTGTGAAGGTGATGGGCAGATAATGGTCAAATCTGCAATTCAAATGAAGCGCAGAAACTAATGAGAGTTTGCCTTGATAAACCAAGACTGAAAAGTGCTTAGGCTTCCAGCCCTCTGCTGGATGGGAACAACTTTTATGTTTGTCTATGTTTTCATTTCTGTCCACCAAATTGAGGATGGGGCCCCTTATTGCTTGGGACTCTAGGTGCCTGCCCATTTCACCTACCCCAAAAGCTGCCGCTGGGAAATGGTATTATTTCACTCGGGCAGTGTTCTACTCCCAGTTTGTGCAGGGCTAAATGGCTACACAAGATGCCATGGGAAACTGAGCTCAGACTAGCTGTGTGCTGGCCTTCAACACCTGTCAGCCATTATCAGATGGCAGGTTTAAAGTATGCATTACAGCAAGGGTATGCTTTAAATCATGCCTGCTCGAGCTCTGTCTTTACCAGTATTGATTACACTAGGGAGCATTGTCACTTGGACATCAGCTGATTTAAGAACCTTTGAAGAGCAATGTGTGAGACTGAAACAAAATACCCAGGATTCTTGAAAGAAGGGACCTAATAAAGATAGCCAGAGACAGATGGGAGCTTCCACTACTGAGAGATTGTGTGAAGGCTCGGTTTGCTGAGCACTTTCCCTCAGCTCTTTGATATATTTTAGCACCTTTATGAAATTAAGTCCAATAAATTAAATCTCTTGACAAGACAGATTATCTGGATGAAAACCATAGTGCTAGAAGCTCATTTGAAACATACTGATCTCAGAGACAAGAAAGCAGCACCATTCCTCAGAAAGTCTAACAAATTAAGGGCAGGTCTACACTACTGCTTAAGTGGATCTAACTTATGTCTCACAGAGGTGTGAAAAAGACACCTTCCTGAGCAATGCAGTTTACAGCAACCTCTAAGCCGAAGGCGGACAAACTATGGCTCGGAGGCCACATCCAGCCCACAAGTGCCTGTCTGACTCACCAGCTCAGAGCCACCTCTCCCCTCCAGCTCCAGCGGCAGCTCATGCTGCAGCCAGAGCATCACAGCCACAGCTCGCCACACCCTGCCAAGTCCAGCAGCAGCTCTCACCACAGCCAGGGCACAGCTGTATCAGCAGTGCTCTGGGTCCAACATGAGCCACTACTGGACCCAGAGGGGGAGGTAAAGCAGCAGTGGCAGATCATGCCCTGGTGAAAATGCTACTGCCGCTCATTCTCCCTCCCAGCTCCAGCTGGAGCTGGGAGGGTGGCAAAGTGGAGCCCAGTTCCACCCCTTTTTTGATGGAGAAGAAATTGGCCACTCCCCCTCCAAGCCTCACCCCTCTACTCCTCCCCACCTGTGGCCCTCTATGAGTGGCAATACATGACGTGGTCTTCAGAAATGTTGTCCACCTCTGTTCTAAGCACTGTCCACACTAACGCTATATCAGCAGGAGATGCTCTCCTACCAATACAAAATTCTGCCTCCTTTGTACGTAGATCAATTATGCCGATGGGAGAACACCTTCGCCTTGGCATACAGCATCTTCATCAGATGTACTATAGCGGCACAGTTGCATTGGTGCAACTGCTCCAGTGTGGCACTTCTAGGGTAGGTTGGTCCATAGTTATAGCTCAGCGGGTTTGTTGGTACAGTCAGGAGAGAGTAAGGATGTTGATGATGTCATACATCAAATCAAAGGAAATACAACAGTGGTCCAAATTTTGCTCTCGTTCACACTGATCTAAATCCCCAGGAACTACAACCAGTGAATTTAATCCAGATTACACCATGTGGTCAGGAGCAGACACTTCAAAACCTGCATATTTAAAACCCTTCCTATGCTATTGACCTTTCTATACTTCATTGATGAGAGTAAATTCAACAAGTCTGACCCTGTTCCCATTGACTTCAATGGGAACAAGATCAAACTTGATCAGTTTGATAAATGCTAACGTAAGAGATTCCTGTGGTTCACTTTGGTTATTAAAAGCCTAACTCAGAATGCCTGTAGCAGTCAGCTTCTGGCATCATACCCTATCAGGCACAGCCAACAGTGCCATTTGTTCTCTGTGTGCTCCAGGTCCATCTAAAGAAACTGACACCGTATATGCAATTCTCACAGTTTAAATTACTTGAGACCAGGAAGCAGATAAGCTACATGTGCAGTATTCCTTATGCACTGTTAGCATGGATCCCTCAGCAGTTCTGCAGCTGGTGCTAGTTACACCCAGTAGCGATATCTGTGAGATGT
The DNA here is from genome assembly GCA_007922195.1 of Podocnemis expansa. NCBI lineage: Eukaryota > Metazoa > Chordata > Testudines > Podocnemididae > Podocnemis > Podocnemis expansa. The sequence continues at coordinate 33,388,573 of ML681998.1, read as the reverse complement.
TTCCCCCCCTCTTTTGAGGAGGAGAAGACTATTCCCATAGACCTGTGTGTTTGTGCACACTAATTAACTATGGTGCTTTCCAGGACACCACAGTGACAAGTCACATTCTAATCAATTCTATCTGCCTTTGCAAAGCTGAAAGCATGAAAAGGAAGGATTTGCCAATCAAAATGAGGCAGAATCAACATTAGCAATTTTTAAAAATCTTAACATAAATCTGAATATTTGTCCTCCAGTTTCAAACAATATAATCTGATTCTTTCACTAAATTTTAATGTCCATTTATATTTTATTTTGTGCCCTGTCATAAATGGAAACAACATTTACATTTCAGTATCTAGAACTTCATATTTAGAAGTAAAATGTCTGATCTGACAGTTAGTTCACAAGGGTGGCTGTCAGGACATCCAGTCCAATTTTTGCAAACGATTTGATTTGTGACCTCTGATAAGAATTACATTTTCTCTCACTCAGTTTACCTAGCAGTAAATGAAATATAACAATCATATTTTTTGCAGGCATGATGTGTGGATTTATTAAAAAGTGCTTTGAGAATCTCAGAGGAAAGGTGTTAGAAAGGCTAAGTATTATTTAAACAGAATGAATGTTGTCCATTTCCTATAATTATCCAGAAAAGCTAACACTGCAAATATATTTCACAATAATTTCTCCTTAGGTTTGTGCAAAAAGATACTAACTCTTTCCTTTCCTGCAAGAACCAGGAAGAAAAAGCTGCCAGAGGAATATGACTGATGTCTCTTATGTGCTATTATGCTAAACAGATTAATTTGCAGTGAAGGCATTTAATGTTGACTCAGCATCCTGATTCCATCTGACAGAAACATGTACGAGATAGAATGATGCATCACTCCTTAATATGCAGCCCTTGTCCAAATCTAATCTATGCAAATTTCTAAACCTTCTAACATTACCCTACTAAGTCCATAATTAGGCACCTCACTATAAGCTTATTTATAGGTGTCTAAATATGAGTTCAGAAGCCTAACTTTAGGCATACAACAAGCCTCAAAGATTTGGCCTACTATTATTTTGTAATGTGGTCATAGCCATTGTGCTTGGTGCTATACAAACCCCGTACAATAAGATGTTCCCCGCCCCAAAGAGTTTACTATCCAAATACAAGCTCTAGAGGTATTCAAGAATCAACAGGCTTCCAGGGTTTTTTTATTGGGAAGTTCCTGTTAGAGCTGGATCTGAGTTGAGCCTGTGGTTATGATTTCCCATGTGATTTGTTTATTTATTGCCACATTTGGTCCCTGTGATGACTTGGCACCTTCAAAACAAAATCACGCAATCAACTTATCTTTCAGACGCTTTTATTTTATGGGAATGATGACTGAAATGAAAGCACTTCAAAGGAGATCTAAATGCCAGGACACATTCAGGTATTCAGTTGTGGAATAAGTTTCATTTCTGGGGAAATCAATTGAGTTGGCTGTGCCTGCAACACAAAAAGCTGAAGGAGCCCCTGAGATTTTCACACCTCTCCCCACTCCAACATTTGTATGCCTCTGGTAAATCCTGATTCTGGACAAACGAAAATTGACGGAAACAGGCATGACCTCCAAGTACCTCTTTACAAATCCAGGAGAAAAGGATGAGGCAGGCTTTGTTGACAGTGAGGCCAAATCACCTAGCATTATGGAGATTAGGCAGCTAGGGACAGGTTGTGTGTAATTTAGAGTCTTAGACAGGCATCAAGTTTTCTCATTTATGGCCAGATACCAGCAGGGCACAAATGTGTCTTAAAGCCACATCCCTGAGGCTGCAAGTTCTGTACTGTACCTTAGAGGCACAGGTCAAAACCCGTCCTTTGTCTGTAAGTGTCTGATCCACCAATATAGGCTTGAGAGAGCTATGTGACCCTTTATCACTGTCAAGTCTCGAGACCTGCTTTTGAACTCACTTGGGCCCCAATTCAGCAAAGGTTAACTTTAAACACCTTCTTAAGACTTTTATTCACCAGCTGAATAGGGATCATTTTAACCATGTGGTTAAATTCAAACAGCTGCATAAGTGCAGGGGTGGATTACCACATGGGCACTAGGGAGGGGAGCAGAGTGGCTGGGCCCAAGGCTGGGCTCTGAGTTCCCCACCATGCCCCTGGGCCAGGCAATCCACCCTATGGGGCAGGGCAAGCCAGCCGTGGCCTGGCTGGTTGGCCCCCAGGGGTGGTGGAGCCAACCGATTTGGCATTTGCACTCCCCCACTGGCAGAGGAGAGGCTTAAAGGTGGGAGACGCACCAGCTGGGGAGGCCCAAGGACCCTACAGCCCCTAATCCACCTCTACATAAGTGCTTTGCTGACTCAGGACCTTATGCACTGAGGTAAAAAGGGAATAACTCCACCGATGACACTGGAATGACGGAAGTGTAGAAGAGACTTAGCAAGGAGATTATCAGGCCGGGGGGTTTTAAGTTGATTGACTCCCTTTTTGAAGAGTGACCTTTGCTCAGCCTTTCAACTCTGCGGAATGAAAATTCAGCCTATCAGCTGACGTTGGTTCCCATTGGTCAAAAACAGGAAACTATTCCAATGTATGTTGCTGTTTATCTCATTGGAAAAGAAAGAAGAAGCAGAGAAAGAGCTGCCCATGGCATTTACTTGATGATTGCCAGGTATGGTGATCACCATTAAAAAGAATGGGTGTGGAGATGGCGGGCTTGTGCATCGCTACTTCCCTTAGCAAACAGCAGCTAATCACACAAGAAGTTACCATGTTTCTTAATGCAGCACTAATCCATTCTGGAGCTCCTGCCCTCTCCCACCTTCAGTGGGGAAAGTGGCAGATAGCTGCAAGAGGGGTATCAAAGAAATCCCATGCAGATAACTGAAAAATGTGGAAGGCTGGAGCCAAGAATATCCAAAGCTCTGCCCCTTTCCCTATGAGGGTCATAGTTCCTCCTGCCCAACAACAAACTGCAATGTACTTTCTACATTGCCAGTCATCCCAGTTCATTTGCTTTCCCTACCAGCAGTTTTGCCTTGCATAGAGAAAATTTTGCCCAAGGTCAGGAGGATATGACCATTCTTCCACACCATGTTTGGGAAATTTAGGCACACTGGATTTAAGAAGCTAACTCATAGTTTTGGGCCAGTCTCAGCTTGATTCTAGGGGGTGGTGAGTCCTTTCCAGAAGATTTCAGAGGCTCAGTTAGATCTGTGGTGCATACAGCTCCGTTGTACACTAGGGGTCAATTCCTGCACTGATTTACTGCCTGGCCTTTCACTGGCCACAGTGGAATTGTCAAGGGAGTAAATCAAGGCTGGATTTGTACTCAGGGTTATGGGAATATAGGAACATCTGTACCAGATCAGACCAGTCCCTCACCTAGTCTAGTGTCCTGTCTCTAATTGTGGCTATACTAGCTGCTTCAGAGGGAGATTTTAAAAAACCAGATAATATGAAGTTTCTCCCTAAATCCAGGTGTGATAAGGTGCTGGGATAAATCAGGCTGCTTCAGCTCCCTGCCAATAAAGCCTTAATAGTATTGGAGCCCTGACTAAATGGAGTGGGAAGCAGTGGTTAAAAGCATAACTTGAGGGGCCCCAGAATCTTCCTAATCTCTGGGCCCCCTTCCTGTATTGTCCAGTACCCCTTCACGCATGTGTGAGCCCGATTTTTCTAGATTCTGGAATCTGGGCCCCAGAACTCTGGCCTGTCAGATTTGTGGGCCCTGAAAATGCATTACAGCTTACTTTAAACCCAGATTGGAAGAGACCGAGGAAGCCTGCATGGAATGGGCAGATGAGAAGCAGCTGCCAGGCACCTTAGCCAGGCACTATAGGGACTCACCTGAAATCTGAGAGGGGAAAAGGAGGAACAAACAGCTAGAGAAAGGAGAAACTACGGAGTGAGTTTTCCTAGAACCGAGGCTGCAGCAATCAGGCCCCTGGCATAGTTAAGCTAAACTGTATAATTGGTGGTGGGTACTGATGTCTAAATCAGTGGTTCCCAACATTTTCTGTGTTATGGCACACCTTGCTACCTTTAACTAATTTGAGGCACACCACCATGTAGTTCCCAAATGAACTCATGAGTATTCATAAGCCAATGAGCCAATGCAGAGTTCTTGAGTAGTTTTTCAAAAAATTTTGTGGCACACTTGCTCAGACCTGACAGCACACCTGTGTGCCATGGCACACTGGTTAGGAAGCACTGGTCTAAATAGAAAATGCTGGTGGGAACCCTGCAGGCAGTAGGATCTAGGGAAAGGGGCCTTGGAGCAAAGCCAGTAACAACTCAGGAATTTGTACAATGGAGGGGTGCGAGTTGCTTCTCCTCCTCTGGTTGCTTCTCTTCCTCCTCAGAGGAAGGACCCACTGCTTCACTCATTCACTGTCTATTGGCAGGGGAAATAGCCGGTATACCAAGTAAGTAGTAGTTTTTCATTCCCAGCCTTTGGGCAGGCAAGCAACATATTGCCCCTGGCCTTCAAGCAGGGTGAGGGAGGCAAGCAGTCTAAAGCCCAAGTCCTCAGGCCAGGCAGGGGAGACAAGCAATCTATTGCTCCATCTGGCAGGGAGGAGAGCACCATCGCTCTGTGACTACTACCCCAGAGGTGAGGCGGCAGAGAAATCCAAGCCCCCTGAACTCTTCCACGTCCCAGCCCTAACAGTGGCAGAACATTTGACTGCTGGATCAGCAGGGCTCCAGCAGAAATACCCCGACTATATGTCAAGGCACTGCAGACCAACTAGAGTTGGTTGTCCCTGACTCACTTCCTGGCCTTTCCTTTGGGGCTACCTGGCTCCCTGGGACATCCTGAGTCTCTGCAATGTACCTACCCAGTGATGGTCCCAGCAATTCTCTGGTAGGCAGAGGCTCCTGGATGGGCAGTGGACTCCAGTGCTCAACAGCAGCTCAAGGCAAACAACTTGCAGCCCCAACTGAGCTAGGGGCCCTGCTTTTTATACTTCCTGTCCCACCTACTTACTTCCTCTGGGGCGGGTGTGATGCTGTAAGGATAAGGGGGACCATTTATTGTATTATTCAATGTAACTATTTCAGAATTACAATAACCCTTATGAGATATATTTTTCTAGATTCTGGAATCTGGGCCCCAGAACTCTGGCCTGTCAG
>ML681998.1:33342867-33383459 GCA_007922195.1 Podocnemis expansa | reverse complement strand
ATGGGCAGATGAGAAGCAGCTGCCAGGCACCTTAGCCAGGCACTATAAGGATGTGTAGGAATCAATGGCTCCATGTCAAGCTGGCAACCAATAACGAGTGGTGTGCCCCAGGGGTCGGTCCTGGGGCCAGTTCTGTTCAATGTTTTCATCAATGATCTGGATGATGGGATAGATTGCACACTTAGTAAGTTTGCGGATGATACCAAACTGGGGGGAACGGTAGACACCCTAGAGGGCAGGGACAGGATTCAGGGAGACCTAGACAAATTGGAGCAGTGGGCCAAGAGGAATCTCATGAGGTTCAACAAGGACAAGTGTAAAATCCTGCACTTGGGATGAAAAAACCCCATGTACTGCTACAGGCTGGGGAGTGATCAGCTAAATAGCAGCAGTGTAGAAAAGGACCTGGGAGTCATGGTGGATGGGAAGCTGGATATGAGTCAGCAGTGTGCGCTTGCTGCCAGAAAGGCCAATGGCATACTGGGCTGCATCAAAAGAAGTATTACCAGCAGATCGAGGGATGTGATCATTCCCCTCTATTCTGCACTAGTGAGGCCACATCTAGAATACTGTGTCCAGTTTTGGGCTCCCCACTACAAAAAGGACATGGACAAATTAGAGAGAGTCCAGAGGAGGGCAACCAAAATGATCAAAGGGCTGGAGCACAAGCCCTATGAAGAAAGACTGAAGGAACTAGGCTTATTTAGCCTGCAGAAGAGAAGACTGAGGGGGGATTTGATAGCAACCTTCAACTACTTGAAGGGTTGCTCCAAGGAGGAGGGAGCTCGACTGTTCTCGGTAGTAACAGAGGGCAGAACGAGAAGCAATGGTTTCAAGTTACAGCTGGGGCGGTCCAGGCTGGATATTAGGAGAAACTTCCTTACTAGGTGAGTGGTGAAGCATTGGAATAAGCTGGCTAGGGAGGTGGTGGAATCTCCATCTCTGGAGGTGTTCAAGGCCCAGCTGCACAAAACCCTGACTGGGATGATCTAATGGGAGTGGTCCTGCTTTTTTTGGCAGGGGGTTGGACTAGATGACCTCGTGGGGTCCCTTCCAACCCTATGATTCTATGATTCTATGATATGCCATGTCAGGTACTGATTAAAAAAATTGCTACGCATGATGATGTTTAGGTGTATGTGTCATATCTGTATTGGAAGTTATGAATATCTTTGATATATCTGTATTTTAACTTAGGCTGTTGCTGGGCCACACCTCAGGCTAGATGGCTACAACAATAGCCAGCTTAATAGCCCATTAGGAAAACCCTCAGGTACAATGAGCCCAGGGAGAGCCCTGATGAGTCACCACAACTTGCTCATGTGACTTTGGACTCCATCTTATTGCTGTAAATTTCCAAAAACAGATGGAAGAGGCCAACGGGTACAAAAGCAGCTGCACAAGCTTCATCTTGTTTTCTGTTCAGTCTTCAGTTTGGTCTTTCAGTCTACAGCCAACACCTGCCTCTGGATTTCACTCAACCTGTGAAACAAAGACTGGGACCCATCTAAGTACCAGATGCACACTAGAGGAACTATACAAGTCTGCAAATTCCAAATTCTGCTGAGTACCTGATTGTATAGGGTCTTTCAAATCATTTTGTATGCATGTGATTTGCTTTAATCCTATTACATTTCTCTTACAGTTTGCTCCTTTCCTTGTATACTAAACTTTTAGTTTTAGTCACTAAAGAACTGACTGGATCTTACCCAAAATATCATACTGCCAGACTTGTATTGATCTGGTAACGTGGCTGACCCTTTGGAGTCATGAAAAACTTTCTGGTAAGGAGTATGGAGTTTTAAGTACTTATCTCTTTACTAAACCCAATGTCTGATTAGGAATGAGTGGCTAAAATGAAGTAAAGGGAGCTGTTTATAGTTTATTGTGGCTTCTTGATAACCTGTGGGGGTGAACCAGAAGCATTGTTTGTGGCTGGTTGGGGAAGTCTGATTTCAGGTCACCCACCAGTGCTGGGAAAGTCTGCTCTCCACATGCAGCCTGCTCTGATCTTGGCATTTTCAGGTGGCTACCCTAGGCTGGCAAGGTGACAAGAGGCAAAGATTTTCTAGCTCCTCTCACCTGGATGGAAAAGATGGCCCCTCCTTCTTTGGCTAAAATGGCTGTAATGAACACTGATACCAGATCGATATGCTGGTACCTCACCATCCAGCTGTGTGCATTTACCACCTGACATCAGGCAGGCAAGGATAATGCTAATAATGTGACATTTGGAGGGGAGTCCAGATGCCAGGCCCTAGGAATGGGGGCTGGATTTGAAGGGGGGTTGTGTGGCAGAATGGCCTTTCACTGAGCCAGAGGGGGAAGAGTCACTCCCTGGTAGGTAGAGCCAGGCTGGGTTCACCTTTCTCCCATCCGGAAGCTAAGAGGCAGGACAGAAGCTATAAGAGGAAGGGCCTCTAGCTTAGCTGGTGCTGGGACAGGAAAGGAGATAGATGTCCCCATCTTGTTGCAGGCCCCAAGGAGTGCTCTGGCCCCAGAGGAGGCTGAGAGCTGCTGAGGAGCACCTATAGTTGCTGGCAGCAAATACCCCTAAAGAGACAGAAATTTCCAGAGGGTCTATAAGGTCTTACAGGACTCTTGTTGTTTTCCCAAAGAGACAGAGCATCTCTGGATTACGGAAGCTCTCGCCCCAGCTGTGGTAGGAAGTAGACCAGGGAAACCAGACATTCATCTGGTTCCGCTATCAGAATTGGTGTCACCATGTTTCAGTGGACTCCTCATTGACTCAGTGCTGGACCCTGCTGCTTCTGTCTGGGCCCTGGACTGGGACTCAGTGAAGTAGGATGGGGCTGGGTCCTGCTGCCCCACCTCTGGGGTGGCTACCCACCTTAGGCCAAGCAGCCTGCGTTTGTCTGCCATTTGCCCAGGTTTGTAACTCTGCCCTGCCTGAGGGCCTGATCTCCGTACTGTTTGTTGCCCTGCCCTATGCAGAGCCGTGAGCCAGAGAAGCCTCAGAAGACTTGATTCGCTAATTCCCTGCTGGTGCGTGGCACACCACTGCCACTAGAGAGCCAGAGGAGGTGGACAACTGACGATGCACTACATGGACACTTTACTCCAAAATAAGAAGGGATTTATTCTGGACTAAAAACATTTCTATTATGGAATAGGGAGTCTCAGATGGGGAGTCATTTCAGAATGGCTACGCTGGTCAATTTCTTTCATATAGACAAGGGTGTGCTGCTTGAATAAGGCCATTGGTTTTAATGAAGTGTTTGTGGAGTAAGGTATAACTCAACATAAGTAAAGGTATCACAATGTAACCAAGCAGCCCATTCACCAATAAAGCTCTCCATGTGGCATGGTTTTCAAATAACAGCCACAGCTGAACAGTTTAACTTTACCTATTTTACTATTTACGTTTGATTTTTTTCAAACAAGTTAATCTTGATGGCCTAACCCTCGCCTTAGGGTAATTCCTCCATTGACAAAAGTGACTTCTGGTGATCCCAACTAAAGCTGGTTTGTTTTCAAAGGAAGTTGAAATGTTTAACATTAAAGTTCCACAACCTGGAATGGGGGAGAGGCACAGGTTCAGCATGAATTAAATCCGGTTTGCTGTTCTTGTGTTGCACGTCCTGCCTGCTATTTTTCAGGAAGTGTGAGTAGCTTAATGATGTCTCAACTTGACAAATAATGTTAAGCAAATAATTCTCACTAGGAGGAAAAAGATTTTTTTCCAAAAGTAATTAGAGCAAAGACCTCACATGCCAGGTTAATGAGTTCTTACCTTTGCACATTCCAGGATCTAGTCAGCAAATGACATTTGCTCAGTAGCTGGATCTTGGCTGCAAATATGCAACATCAGTTACACAGTGTTCTGTAAATCTAGAAAAATTTTCTTGGCCTCACTTGCCAGTGTTTTGCCACACAGACACATCAAATCCCTCAGCATGAAGTCTCAGGTAGAATGCGGGGTCAGGAGGAAATGGGAAAGGAGTGGAAAAACTGAAAGACTGGTGGAGCTCTGGTTTTGGTGTCCCTGTCTGAGACTAAATGAACACAAAACCCAACAAACTAAACTTCATTTGATAAGGCAAGTTTGGTATAAGTGAATTATACCATATCTTAGAGATTTGATAATAGATGTACAGAAGGAAATATTAATTAATATCTAATCATAAATTATGTATTTGCAAAACAAAGAATGAGGTCTAGAGTTTGTAGCAGGAGGCTGGGAATCAGGTTGCCTGACTTCTCTTCCTGCTTCTTCACTGGCCTTGCGAAGGTCACATGATGTGACTCATTTCCTGACCAGTAAAATGGGTATTTACCTAATCTCAAATTATAATAATATTCACTTAACTATACCTATTCTAATTATTCTAGAATTCATGCCAATGAAAAAGACCACCCTCACAACAAGAATAATAAATTTCCCCAGGAGTTTGTCTGAATAAATTCTTTAAAATTTAGCCCATAGATTTTAAGAGGCATCTTGGCTGCATGAGCACTGTATAATAATACTGACATAAAGACTGAAAAAGTCTACAGATATATGCTATATAACTGAGATAATATGAGGAAGAAAAATTAAAGGCATAGAAAAGTATTTCTCCTGAATATTCTTCAAAATGCAGTATTTTGAAAACTGTTAAAATTGGAGGCTGTCACCTTTAATTTCATGAGGTTTTCTTAATCATGCTTGTATGGGGCTGTGTAGAAAAGCATATGATCTGGTTCTCACAGCCTGCCCTAGAGAAAGGTAGGGTGCATTGAGTTTTAGGGAGCAGCCTGCTTTGTCTCTCTCTCTCTGTTTTGGGTTCTTATGTATTAGTGTTCTGGAGTCTAAGACATAGAAGTAGTGTTAAATCACTTTTGCTGGAAAGTTGTAATGTATGTTTTTATCTAACTTCTCTAATATTCTATGAAACGTAATACAAAACAACCACATGAAGGCTGAATGAAGACATAACAGAAGAATAGGATTTGATGTAAAGAATATAGATTTTTAATTCCATGGGAATGAAATAATCTCAGAAAGAAAGTTATATGTAAAAACTAGGGGGGGAAATGATGTTGGCTTTCCTGTCTGAAAGTTCCTTTGGCCTGGCTGTAACTATTGCAAAACCCATGATCCCCCCCCCCCCCCCCCGCCAAGAGGAAAGTTACAAAAGACAGGCATGTGTGGAATTCCCCTACAGTCCCCAGGATTCTAGTCTCCCAGACACATTGGTGTTTCTTTCTTTCTTTCTGTTTTTTTTCTTGAAGGCAAGTAAGGATTATAGAGGATATAGCCCTAAATCTATATATGCTACGTAAGGGGGAAAACTCTTCCTTCCTCAAATGAATCAGGTGATGTTTTCATTCCAGACGACTTGCAGTAACTAATTAAAGGCATCATCATGAGAGAAATGTAAAGAAATGCCTAAGGTGTCTGTGGTCTGAATGATTTCTTAACTAGTAGAATTAACTCTTTCACCACCAAATAAACTATATGCTATTCAGCTGTATTCATGCTGCACAATGGCCTTCTAGGACAATCTATATATGAAGACTCGTATACAGGAAAGCAACCTGGCAATTTTGTTTGTTAAATTGAAGGGTATGTGGCCTTGACTGTCACCTAATTAGCCGCCATTAAACCTCTTGTTTTTAAACTCAAAATCTACTGGTGCAAATTTATCCCTTGTATAACTTCTTTTCAGTCAGAGGAGATCAGTTTCTTCCAATGATCTCTCCAGCAAGGAAAGATGGTTCTGTGATTAAGACAATGGCCTGGGACTTAGGAAATGTAGACTTAATTCGCATCTGTGCCACAGACTTCCTAAATGACCTTGGGCAAATTACTGAATTGCTATATCTTGATATGAAACAATACTTCCTTTCTCTCACCATTTGTCTGTCTTGGCTGTGCAGATTGTAAGGTCTGGATCCTCAAAGGCCTAATCCCCATCAAAATCTATTGGTGTTGGGAGGCCCTGTTCTTCAGGCCAGAGACTGTCGCTCACTATCTGTATGTACTGCATCTAGCAAATGGTTGTCTGAGCTTACAAGCACGAGTGCACTAAACAACCCAACAGACTATTGTAGTGATGCCCATGGCACTTACAGAGTTTGTGTTAAACTATAAAGTTATTTCAAAACCCTGGCTACTCTATATAAAGAACAAAAGAACAGGTAGACCCACAATGCTTATCTATTAGTGATGCTATTGTGTCTTTACACAGGAGATTAATTTTCAACAACATTCTCCTGTTTTGAGGGTCCTAGAAAATAATAAGTATGGGCCTCATCCAAGCGCTATTAGAGTCAATGGAAAACTCCCATTAACTTCAGTGTCCTGTATTGTCTAGCAGCATTTGGACTGGAAGTCAAATGTGAAGTAATAGGTCCATGTAACAAAGGGCAGAGAGGCATATGTGGTTCTGTACCACAAGATGCAGTGCTTTCTAGCCCCAGTCTAGCAGCACACTTAAGCATATGGTTAACCTTAAAGACAGAAGTAGTCCTATTGATTTCAGTGGGATTACTCAGGTTCTTAAAGATAAGCACATAATCAATTGTCTTCCTGGATCTTTTTCCACAGGAACTTAGTGGAATGATGGGACACAATAATACTAGGATACTAAATATATGTCAATGATACAGTAGGTTGCACTGGTGAAGGAGTGGACAATTGGTTGAGTCTGTACCAAAAAACAGAATTAGCAGGAACATGGATGAACATGGTACATTGGGGAAAAGCAGTTGCATACTGAGGAGGAGAGCAGGGGCAGCACCAGGCTGGCCCTTCATGACAGGTAGGGTGCAGGAAGCTCTGAGGAGCAGCTGAGTGGTAGACACCCCTCAGAGCCCTCTGCACCCTCTACCCTCTGTGTCTTGTGAAAAGCCGGTCCAGCACCCCCCCCCGCACAACCCCCCCCCCAGCCCAGAAGGTGAGACCAGCTTGCTGAAGCAAGCACCAGACTGTGGGACTGGAGTGGGAGAGGTGGACATTATGTGGTAGGTAAATGCAGAGGAGGGAGGCAGAGCCTCAGTGTACAACATGAGTTTACAAAAGTCCCTGATGCTGGAGGAGTTAACTAGCCTGTGCCTGTCACCCCTTTGGTACTAACCCCTGGTCCTGAGGGTAGCTGGGGTCCCTTCTTGTCCTGCACAGGGGAGGTGCAGCAAATGTAAACTTGGCCCCTGGACACTGGAGACCCATGGTACACCACTGGGGAAAAGTCAACACAGCTTTTGTAAAGGGAAATCATGCCTCACCAACCTATTTCAATTCTCTGAGAATGTCAAAAAGTATGTGCAGAAAGGCACCCAGTGGATACAGTGTGCTTGGACTTTCAGAAAGTCTTTTTAGAAAATCTCTCACCAAAGGCTTTTAAGCAAAGTAAGCAGTCATGGGATAAGAATCATAGGACTGGAAGGGATCTCAAGATTTCTTCTAGTCCAATTCCCTGCACTCAGGGCAGACCTAAATATTATCTCGACTATTCTTGACAGGCATTTAGCTAACCTGATCTTAAATCTGCATCCACAAGCTTTATAAATGTTCTCTCTAGGCCATCAGCTAAATCATTGATGAAACTATGAACAGAACTGGACCTGGAACTTATACTTGCAGAACCCCATTTGATATGCCCTTACAGCTTGATTATGAACCCCCGATAATTACTCTCTGACAATGACTTTCCAACCAGTTATGCACCACTTTATAATAGCTCCATCTTGGTGTGTTTCCCTAGTAGTTTGTTGATGAGGTCATGTTAGACACTATCAAAAGCCTTACTAAAGTCAACATATACTACATCTACCACTTTCCACCATCCACTGGACTTGTTTGCAAATTGATGGTTTAGTTCTTTGCCTCACTAAACTGAATCGTCTATAATTCTCAGTATTCTCCCTTTTTTTATAGCTTAGCACTATATTTGTCTTTGTCCAGTACTCTGGAAACTCTCCCATATTCCATCACTTTTCAAAGTTAATCACTAATAGCTCAGATATCTACTCAGCCAGCTTCTTGAGTATTCTAGAATGTATTACATGAGGCCATGATGTCTTGAAGACAACTAACTTGTGTATGCAATTTTTAATTTCTTCTTTCCCTACTTTAATCTCTTTCTTCACTGGCATTCACTATGTTAAACGTTCAGTCACTATTAAACTTTTTGGTGAAAACTGAAACAGAGTAGTCATTTAGCACTTCTTCCATTTCCATATTTTCTATTTTTGTTCTTTCCCCCTCATTGTGTAACAGGCCTATCCTGTCTTTGGTGTTCATCCTGTTTCTGATATATTTGTAGAACGTTTTCTCCTTTTTCTTTGTTATTATCTAGTTTGATTTTTGTTTTGTGCCTTAGCCTTTCTAATTTTATTCCTACATATTTGTTTTATTTGTTTATATGCAGACCTTATAATTTAACCTCATTTTCACTTTTGAGGGGGACTCTTTTGGCTTTCAGATCATTGAATATCCCTGGTGAATCCAGGAAGGAAGGCCCTCTCATGAATCAGTAAATTGCTGAGAGATGGGAAACAAAGAGTAAGAGTAAATGGTCAGTCTTCACAATGGAGAAAGATGAATAATAGGGTTCTCAAGTATCTGTATTGCAACCAGTGCTGTTCAACCTATTCATCAACGACCAGGGAAACAGGGTAAACAATGACATGGCAAAATGTGTAGACAAAATTACTCAAGATGTTTGAGTCCAAAGCTGCCTGTAAAGACCTACAAAAGGATCTCATGAAACTGGGTGAGTGGGCAACAATACGGCAGATGAAATTCTATGTTGATTATTGAAGTAATGCTCATTGGAAACATAGTCCTAGCTATACACAGAAAATGATGAGGTCTAAATTAGCTGCTACCACTCAAGAAAGGTGTTGGAATCATTCTGAAAACATCTGCTCAGTGTGTAGCAGCAGTCAAAAAAAAAAAAATAAAATAAAAATAAAACAACACTAACAATGTTAGGAACCATTAGGAATGGGAAGATAAGGCAGAAAATATGATAATGCCACTATATAGATCTATTCTATCCCCACACACCTTGATTATGGCATGCATTTCTGTTTGCCCCATTTCAAAAATATATATTAGAACTGGAAAAAATATGGAGGAGGACAACTATGATTAGTGGTATGGAAGAAATTCCATATGAGAAGAGATTTAAAAGATGGGAATTGTTCAGCTTGGAAAAGAGGCAACCAAGGGGCAATATGAGAGGTCTATAAAATCATTAATGGTTTGGAGAAAGTGAATAAGAAAGTGTTATTTACCCCTTCACATAACACAAGAATCAGGGCTCACCTAATAAAATAGCCAGAAGGTTTAAAAGAAAGGTAAGAAATTCCTTTTTCATAAAATGCACTTTAATCTGTGTAACTGATTGCCAGAGGATGTTATGAAGGCCAAAAGTAGAACTTGGCTAAAAAAGAATTAGATAAATTTGTGGACTATGTCTACAGCTAAAATCTTAGTTTAGAGTTGTTAGTCCGAATTAAGTAGTTTGAATGTTAATTCAAACTAAGCGGATTTTTTAGTTCCAACTAACTTTTTAGTTGGAACTAAAAAAAGCATGGTTAGTTCAAACTAAAAGTTAATTGGAACTTAGAAAAGTGCTTAGTTCGAACTAACTGCTAGTTCAAACTTATTCAGTTTGAACTAGCATGTCCACATTGCGCTAGTTCAAACTAAATATGCAAATTAGTTTGAACTGAGCAGTTAGTTTGAACTAACCAGCTGAACTAATTAGTTTGAACTAAGCTTTGCTTAGTTTGAACTAAAAAAATTTTTAGTTCAATCTAGGCAAAGCCTAATGTAGACATGGTTCAAATTAGTTTGAATTAAGGATCCTTAATTTGAACTAATTTGCTAGCATAGAAATAACCATGAAGTTTAGATCCATCAGTGGCTATTAGCCAAAATGATCAGGAATGCAACAACATGCTCTGGAACACAACCTCTGGGTCTCTCAAAACTGACTGAGAGAAGTTAGGGATTTATGAAAGGAGAATGGATCATTTGATAACTTGTCCTGGTCTGTTCTCCCTTCTTAAGCATCTGGCACCAGCTCGTTGTGGAAGACAGAGAACAGGGCTTGCTGGACCAGTGATCTGACCCAGTTTGGCCATTCGTAAATTCTTAAATGAGCTGCAGTTTTTACAAGTTTCTTGCCAATTCAAAGACACTTGAACAGTGTTTTATCAGAGAAAATTTCTGCTCATGTTTTGCTTACCAGCTGTGAGGGAGTATTCCTTTCTAGTATTCCATAGGCAAATTCAGCACATTTACAGTCAATCACATGTTTATTGAATGCAACTTCACAACACAGAAATAGCTCCCCCTCTCAAACAGACATGTAATTAACCAAAGGTTTTAAGTCTCCCCAGAGACCTGTGGGCAATCACAAATTGACCACACTGGACGAATAAACAGAAAAAGGAAGTACATGGTACATGAGTCTTCATTCATTTTAATTAACTGCTTCTGAACCCCAGGAATGCCACTGAAACAGCAGGACAGAAACTGCGGGAAAAGTTAAGGAAAAAAGAGGGGAGGGCAGTAGCATTTTTCTGATATGTAAACTCCCAGGAAAGGGAAAAGCAAGTGATGGTCTCAGCTGAGACTGGCAGCAGTAAGTTCCAGGGAACAGTCAAACAGTGAGCCTGGCTGTGATACGCTTTCAATGTCACAGACAGGCATTTCACACACCCTGGCATTCACAACTACAAAATGCCACAGAACCTCTGGCTGCAGGATATGTTGTGCTGCTAAGTGGCATGGAATCCGTATTAGTAACTAGATAATGAAGATGAGAAACGGTGGCAAATACATTATTTTACATCCTGTTTGTGCAGAAGTTGGCTATTTGGACCCAACAGCTTCAGCCAGTGACTATTGATTGTCAATTTATAGGATTTAGAGATAGAAACTTCTGTGTTCTGATCTTCTCTCCGGAGATGACTCAGTGCCCAGCCTTTGGCCAGTTACTTAACTTTTCTGTCTATGGTGTGCATCTTTTTTTTTGCTTTATGGGCAGTTTTGTAATGCATCAAGTCTTAGAAGCTCAGAGTACTTCCCAATCTTTGCCTTACTCATCCTCCTCACAGTACCCCTGTAACAAAGCTAAGGATTATCAGCCCCATTTCTAAAAGCTGGGGAAATTGAGGCACGGAGCAGTTACATTACTTGCCTAAGGTCAAAAAAGAAGCTTGTGTCCAAGCTAGGAATAAAACTAACATCCTTTTGCTCCTAGACCTGTGCTTAGCCACAAAATCATTTCCCTCCATGCAACCCCAGGAAAACAGGTTTTTCTTACCTGACTCCTGATTTTTTAATGTGGGCATGTTCCATGTTTTGAACATCTAAAGGGATACACAAGTAATTATTATCACGTATATGTTCCCTCATTACTAACAACAGTGATCAATCCCTAGGACAGATCAAAGGGCAGAGTTAGTCATCCCTAAAGCTTTCACCCAGGACATCATTTCTATGGCTCCTTGCCATGAACCCCATCCACAAATCCTTTTTGTTTCCAACCCACCAGTGTTTATCTTGGTGTAACCTATGTCACTCAGTGGGGTGGTTTATTCAGACCCATGAGAGACATATGCTGTCATATGCTGCAATGACTTGGCCAGTGATTTGATTAGGAGTTGATGAGTTGTGCTAATTCAAACTGTAGCCTATACTTGCATCTCCGCTGCATTACTAGTATGAGAGCCAGCAGCGCTCAGGCTTTGTCTAAACTAAAAAAGTTTGACGATGGTAGTGACTTCACTGATGAAAAAGCACAGTAATAAGAGCTTCCACCCGTCCACACAGCACTCACTGGGTTGCTAGTGCACATCCACACCAGGTGCTCAAGCACTGACAGTGAGAAGAGCACTGTGGGTAGCTATCCCACTGTGCAACTCGCCACCTTCTGCCAATATGAATTGTGGGAAGAAAGAGAGGATTGCAGTGCAGCAGTGGTGCTGGCTCAATGTCCCTTGATTTCTGTCCCATCACTCATGTTCAAAGCTGCATTTTGCATCAGTTTTCATGTTCCCCGCTTCATGAGCATCCACCATCTGTATTTGAGAGGTTGAATCCTGCATTGCTGTCCACTGCTGCTTTCAGGACTCTGAACACATCACGAGACCCCAGTTGGAACAGGAATCCAATGCACCTGATCTGCTGTGTGACATTGAAACAAACAGCACCATATGACAATTTGCATTCGTGGAGCATCTGCACGGGGCGAACAGTCATTGTGCAGGTCTGAAAAGAGAAGCAGTGGCTGCAGAACTTTGAGTGCACAAAGCCACCTTCCTGGAACTGAACGCAGAGCTCACCCCTCCCTTGTGGTGCAAGGACACTCGAATTAGAGCTGCCCTACTGGTGAAGTTCATGTGACTGGCATGTGCAAACTGGCAACTTTAGACTGCTACCAGACAGTCATTAATCAGTTTGGCGTCAGGAAGTCACCATGGGAACTGTCTTATCACAATTGTGCAGGGTCATTAACTGCACTGTGCAGCAAAGGACTGAGTCTGGGGAATGTGTGTGCAATAGAAGATGACATTTCAGCGACGGAATTTCCTAACTGTGGTGTGGCAATAGATGACACACATCCCAACTTTGGCCGCAGACCATGTTGCAACAGAGCACATCAGTAGAAAGGGGTATTTTTCTCACAGGTGTTCTTAGGGGCTGGGCAGTGTGGGCAGCTGTGCAGGGCCTCACATGGGCAAGAGGCCCTGTGCTGTCTCTGCTGGGGTCGTTGGGGACCCAGAGGGGGGAAGCCAGGAGGCCAGTGGGGAAGTGGGGAGGCCGTTCAGGGACCCAGCAGCAACCCCAGCAGGGAGGCTGGGAGGCCAGTTGGGACAGCACCTCCAGTGGGGAGAGAGGCCGGTTGGGGATCCAGGGGGAGGAATGGTCTGGGACTTGGTAAAATCCAGTGGGGGTGCTGGAGGTCTGACAGAGGCCCCAGGAAGGCCTGTTGGGGTGCCTGGAGACCCAGTGAGGGCACTGGGGGGGGCCTGGCAAGGCAGGGGGACAAAAGTCAAGGATGGGGCCCCACATGTGGTATGTGTGGAGTCCATCCTTGACTTTTGTTGGGGTTCCAGAATCCCTAAATCCACCCCTGACTTTTCTATGGTGCTTCAGGTGATCACTGTTGGTGTTTCACTGACATTAGCGTGGGTTGGTCGGGAAAGGTGCATGATGTATGTATCTCCAGGAACACTGAGCTGTACAGAAAGCTGCAAACAGGTACTTTCTTTCCAGGTCAAAAGATTCCAATGTGGGATGTCAAGGCCCCCATAATAATCCTGGGAGATTCAGCCTGTCCCTTACTGGTATGGTTTATGAAGCCTTATATGGGCAACCAGAATAGGAGCAAGGAACACTTCAATAACAGGCTGAGCAGGTGCCGATTGAAAGTGCATTTGACAGATTAAAACTCACTGGAGGTGCCTTTATGGAGGGCTAGACCTCAGTGAGAACAATATTCCTATGGTCATAGTCACTTGCTGCGTGCTCCTTGCTCTATGTGAAGCTAAGGGCAAAAAGCTTTCCCCTAGCTGGACCACAGAGGCGGATTGTCTTGTATCTGCATATTAACAGTCAGACGGTAGGGGGTATTAGAGGGGCACAATAGAGGCCATTTGGATCAGGGAGTCATCAAGGGCCCATTTTGAGAATGATAACCAATAGCGTGCTTTTGTTAACAGCAGTGTGACATTCTGCAACTATTACCCAGCTTTGGCTGTGGGTCAGTGGCCGGGGAAAATAATATGTGCAAAACACAAATAAAGAGCGCTTATTGTTCTCAGACCTTGTCTTTATTACACACAAAATGGTTCACAACACAAAAAACAACACAGTGTTGGAGGGAAGGAAGTAGCGAAGGGCAGCATGAGTAATGACAGCTGGTTGTAAGTCACTCTCATACCTGTCTGAAGGGGTGAAATACAAAGCGTAATGAGATGGGTCGGGAGTTTGGTAGGAATGTGGGGTAGGGAGAGTTTAGGGAATGCATAGAAAGCAATTCTGTAGTGGCTCCAATGGGGAGCAAGCATGCATGACCTCTGTCTGCAATGTCACTATTTAGCAGCTCCATCTGTTCCTTCATGACCTTGATCATGAGCATATAACCTGCCATCACCATACATGGTTGTGCTTCCTTTCCTGTCTTCATGTTCTGACTTTCAGTCATAGTTGCCATGTCATTTTTTTTTTCTTTTGGTCACCTCAGAGGACTGGAGGAGTTCCTCATCCTTGCTTCTCGAAAGTTGCTTCCTTATGAGCTGAAGGCACTTCACTGGCGTCTGGATTTAGTTGTGAAGGTCACATCTCTGGAAGCACAAGAAACAATGAACAGAAACATTATTATGGGTGCTCTAAGACTATAGAAGCAATATGGTTAAACACACCTCTTTCTCACTGTCCCCTGGAAAGAGCAGAGTACCATGATCAGCCGGGACATGGTGAGCTTGCAAGGGGTGAGGGCAGTGGCAGATTTACAATGAAACACATGGAGCATTGGCATGTGACACCTTGTGACTAGGAGCTTTATGCCTCTCCTCGAGGTGGTTTTATTTTGTCAATAAAAACAGGACAGTTGTTTTTTTTTCAGGGCAAGGGTTAAGGGGGTGACTGTGGTGTGTCCACCAGCACTGTTTTGTCAAAAAAAAAAAAAGCTGACTGATTTTAAAACAAAACAGTCTAGTGTAGGCCAGGCCTCAAGCATCAACTAGTCTGCTTGACAGATCAACTGTTTCATATTTATAGCACCACTCTCATGCAAAGCAATGCCTTCCAGGGCTTCGTCCCTGCAGGTCTGACTCCAGAATCCATTGTCTTCCTCCCCTTTTTCTCAGGGAGTTTCCACACAATCTTTCCTGGTGGTCAGTAGGGGAATCCAGGCCCTCCTTCTTTCTTGGGCTCCGCTGCACAGACCCTATGGCTACCCCCACAGATGCCCCACTGCCTTCCTGGACTTCTTCCTACTTCAGGCTGTTTCCCATATCCTCTACCCTCACTGGATTTCTCCAAACCTTTCCTCCACTCTCTAGCAATCAAAAAGGAATTGCAGTGTTTTTTCCTCTCTCCCAGAGCCCCCTTTATTATGTGGTCTTCCCTTCACACTGACCACTCCTCTTGTTCCCCAGTTGGGCATCAGCAGCAGCACTATTCATACAGCTCGGTAAGGTCTATAGTGTTGACATAGCCTAAAGAGTTGGGTACTGTTCTGAGCAGAAGGTCCAACCATCTCCACGTGTAAGGAAAGCGTGCTAGAGAGAAGAGGGCAGAAGGAAATCTCCAGCCTAAAATGCTGACAAACCTTGGACTCACAGAAGGGGCAAGATCAAACATAGGGCAGGTGTGTCTCAGGACTTTTGATTATTTTCCAAGATCTGTAACACATAGACTTGTAGATTCTAAGGTCAGAAGGAACCAGTATGATCATCTAGCCTTACCTGCACAATGCAGGCCACAAAACCTCACCCACCCACTCCTGCAATAAACCTCTAACCTATGACTGAGTTATATAAGTCCTCAAAGCATGATTTGAAGACTTTAAGATACAAAGAATTCGCCAGCGCATGAGCCATGCCCCATGCTACAGAAGAAAGCAAAACTCCCCCAAAGCCCTAGTCAGTCTGCTCAAATACTTTCAAAATTGAAGTTTCTGTGGTTAAGAAATTCCTTTGCTAAGTCCATGTTCCTTGTTTTCTTGTCACATTGTCCTTGAATTGGTTAAACAGAAGAACCCACAACCTCAGCAGAGTGCTGAGGGACCACATGTGAGCAAGCGCTGAGCTTGGAGGATCAAAGGCACTGGTTTTCAAGATCTAGTGTGGCTAAACAGCAGAGTCCCATGTCCTAAGGAAGGATTCAGACAAAAGATCTGAGCCTGGAAGTGTGCCTTAAAGACCCAAAGCTAGAAACAGTGATTGGACTCTGCCCCATCATCCAGTTAGCTTGGAAGCATGCAAAAATCTAGCAAAAAGGTCCATTCTCAAAAGATAGTACTGGGCCAAATCATAAGACACATGTCAGAAAAGCAGAGGGCTGTGTGTAGGGGCTGCTAGTGTTCAAAATATGCAACTTTTGCAGCATTAATGTTGATGCTTTCATGGGCAAATGGTGCAAAACTTGGCCCTTAAACCAGACACACCTCTCACATGGTCTACACTTAAAAGTTTTGCTGGAGTAGGTTGGTCAGTTAGGAGGGGGTGGGAAGAAGGAGGAATCAAACCCATAACGGAGATGAAAAAACAACAAGAGTCTCGTGGCACCTTATAGACTAACAACATATTTCTAAGGCATAAGCTTTCGTGGGCTCCAACCTAGTTGAAGCATCAAAGCGTCTGACAAAGTGGGATTTTCTCCCACAAAAGCTCATGCAATAACTAAATGTGTTAGTCTTTAAGTGCCACTGGACTCCTTGCTTTTTTTGCAGAAATAGACTAACATGGCTACCCCTTTGGAACTAGGCTATACCAGTACTCTTTTGCTAGTATAAACTGTATCCCCACTAGAAAAGTTTGCTGTACAGCTATAGATGTAAATATTTTTAGTGTAGACAAAGCCTCTGTCTGCCTTTTTAGGCTGACAAGCATTGATTAACTCATCATAAAATTCACAGGAGTTTTAAAAAAATGAAGCTATTTAGATTTGGCCTCTAGTTACCCTGCCACTTCTGAGAACAAATTCTTCATAGACATGCTAACAAAGGAAACTAGAGAGAGAGAGAAAAAAGGGCAGCAGAATCAGTTAAGCTCCAAACTGATTTTCAGCACTGTGGTGAGATTCTCTTTTATCATTTTTGGACCGTTCTCTTTCCCAATTAGAGAACACAGCTGTTAAGAATAAAGTGATCTCTGTTCAATGAGTAGAAGGCAGAATGCAGGCACTCATGGCCTCAATAGAAGCCATTGTTCAGAAAATATTGCCACTGAAAAAATGTGAATGCAAATGGGACTAATTTCTCATTGATCTTTCACTGTCACACTCCATTTATTTTACTGGATTGTTTGAATGGAAGTGGAGTTTCTTATTTACTTGTAAACCGAATACTGTCACACAAGAAATGCAGAATGGTTTGTATAGACCAGACTCCTTACTCCTCCCAATAAGTTATTAAAAGTTTTCTTGTGTAAATACCATACCATCCCTACACTATAACATTCTTGGTGTGGATGTGAAGCCAAGCACATTTCTTCTTTACTTTATTCTGTACAGCCTCTGTTTATTTTACAGTTTTGCTCTGGGAACAAAAGGAACTTTTCATGTTACAGAATCCAGAAAAAGAATTAAAAGAACACAGTATTCCAGGTAATGGTGCATTTCCATTGATCAGTTTTCTACAATGAACATTATGTACTGAAGCTCTTGCTACCAAAAAGAAATAAGATGTCAGATCCTAGAAGAAGTTAATTACACTTGACTAGCTACCCGGAGTCCTGAATTATGAATGTCATGCAAGAACACGATTTGTTGAAACCAGAATTCTTTGATCACTTCATTTCTTTTATGCCCATAATCTGCTCTGCTTTCCCAGGGCATCTTTAAAGACTTAAAACAGTTTTATTTATAATGAACAGGGTATCATTCCCTTGTTGAGAAAGAACATACATCTCCCTTTTAATTAATTTTAGTGCTGCAGGATTTTCAGGTGATGACATTGCCTAGGAAACATTATAAAAGGTACATCTTTGTGATTGTGTTTTTCTGTTTTACTCTCCGTAACAGACTGACACGATTCCCACTTCTACTAACACAGCACTTATAAATCTTCTGATTTACAAGGGACATGGTTCAATTCTTCTTGAAGAGGATGGGATTCTTACTGAGACTTCAAAGGGAATTGGATAACACCCACCCTATCGAAAACAGCTGATTCTGAATCAAGGTATCTGACCCCAAGCTACACTAGACTTTTCTTGACCAAAGTCAGTTTTATGAGTCAAAACAGGGGTTAAACTACATACTGAAATCCCTCTCTGCTGATCCAACTCCCCTGACTTTGCAATAAAACAAAATCACCTCGACAAGAGGCTTAACAAGAAGTTTGCACCAAACTTCTAGCAACAAAGCATCAGTGTAGACACCATGCTTGGTTATGACATGGAATATGGCCTCCAAAAAGTGCCCCACAATGTCTAGCCTGGTTGATCTGTTCATCAGTTTGAACTCATTCCCTTAAGCCATTCGCCCCTCTTCCTTTTAAGTTCCAGGAATTTTTGAAATTCCACTTCCTTTTTGGTCAGCGTGAAGAGCTCACGTCTCATCTTCCCAGGTATGGGAAGCTATGGTGGCTCCAAGAACCAAGTGCTCTCCTGCATGTAGCACACTACATCAGCATTTGGAGAGAGAAGGCTCTGAAGTCCCAATTTCACGCAGTTGAAAGAATTTCAATATGTAGGGTCAAATTTCTCATGTAATGGTGAAGAAGGGCTATGAACAGGACATGATGCAATGCCATTGAGAAATCAAGGAGCTGTTGCAGGGGTACCAAAAGACTAGGAAGTCAAACTGTTGTTATGGTGCAGAACTCAAAACCTGCTACTTCTATAAAGATTAGGAAGGCATCCTTGGAAGCATCCCTACCCCCACTGGCAGGAGACACATGGATACCTCTGTGGACCTGGAGGCAGCAGACATTAGACTCAGCCCCAAGAAAGAAGTTGTATATGAGAAGGTTGAACTGGAGGACAATGCAGAGCAGGGGACCAGGTCATTTGATGACATGGAGAATCAGGACCTCTTCTCAGTCCCATAGGGTTTGAGCCAATTCCAGCCTTCCAGCACTGGTGCACAAGATGAAGGAGAGGGGAACTCAGATAAGTGACTTTTTTGAATTGGTGCTGCTCATTTACAAAGATACAGCTGTCCTTTGCTCTGTTGCATGACAAATCAGGTTAGAAATGCACAAGAGTAGTTTTGTTTCCCTTTGCTTCACATTCCCCTCTGCAGCTAGGCAATGTGGCAATGAAATGTGTTAATGCACACTGAGCATTGCTCATGGGAATCCACTAGGGAGATCTCTGAGAAACTTTCAGTTAGGTATGCACCAATCCTCTGCAAAAGATTCATCTGCAGGGCTGCTTAAATAACTCCTTGTTGTTTTTTTCTTCCCCCATTGTAGGAAACTTTCCTGCACTAGTTGGCAATCACATGTAAAGGGACCACAGTGGCACACAGCAAGCAACTAAGGACCCAGTTTGAAGATGCTTGCATAGAGGAGATGCACCTTAGCCTCTCTGCTTATTCTAATCTAAGGAATAAGATACTAGCTTCTATGGCTCCCACCTGTGGAAAATGGTGGCACAATTTGAAATTTTGTCCTTATCCACCTGCATCAATACTCCAAACAATCTCACATGTTGAGAGCCTCCTCCCCTTAGGCACAATTCACCATGCACTGGCTGAGTTGTTTGCTTGGCAGGGGACAGTGAGAAAGAGATGTATGTTATAGTAATGAATCAATGTTGTTATTGCACTGACCATCATGCTTCTGTTTATTGTTTATTGTGCTTTTACAGATGTGCCCTAGAGAGGAATCCCTTCCACAACTGCCAAGTGCCCGTGCCTAATAAGCAAATGGCCAAGGAGAAGCAAAGAGGAGATGTCTGAAGACCTCTTCCAGTCCTCTGAGGCACTTCAAAAAAAAGGCATGGAGACACATTGGCTATGTCTACACATGCACTGTTATTTCAAAATAAGGATTTCGAAATGAGTTATTTTGAAATAAAATCCTTGTTTCGAAATAAGTTAATTCGAATTAACAAAATGTTAATTCGAATTAAGGGAAAGCCTGCAATCCAAACGGCTGTTATTTTGAAATGGTTATTTTGAAATAAAGCCGTTTGGACCTGTTGTTTCGAAACAGTTCTTTCGAAACAACAGGTCTACACGGTGTTGTTTCAAAAGAACAGGTCTAAATGGCGTTATTTCAAAATATCCCTTCTGAAATAACGGCCGTTTCGGGGGGGGGGCAGCTTTTACTTTTTCAAAATGACGATTCTTATTTTGAAAGGACGGGATCCGTCCTTTTGAAATAAGAAAACGTTGTGTAGACCTAATTTCTTTTATTTCGAAATAACGAGTGTTATTTCGAAATAAAAGAGCCATGCAGGCATAGCTACTGTGTCCAAAAAGCAAAAAAAAAAGCTAGTCGGGAGAGGAGGGAAAACAAGGGATGAGTAATAGTAGACCATGAACACATGACAAATGCCAGGGAGAAGCAAATACATCTACTAATGTCATTAGTAATGCTGCTGACTGAATTCATACTGTAAGGAAAAATTTGGCATGTTATAATGGTTTGTGTTTATTTGAGTTTTCTCCTCCCCAGAAGTGAGAGTGTTATTCTGTACGGTTCTGTATGATTCTGTAACTGCTGGGGACTAGTGAGCAGGGATGCCTGGCAACTGATGACGCAAACCTCATGGAGAGATTGACAGGGACACGGGCAGGCAGCTAGCAGGCTGAACTCTGCTCAGCAACGGGCCGTGTGCGACAGGAGAGGGCCGGGCGCAGACAGTCTGGAACTCTCTCCATAGTGCCTTATGGAGCCCAGTTCCAGCGTGAAATAGGACGCTTGGTGATTGGCCACTGAGCCCGGGTATTTAAGGGGAGACCTGTGAGGAGAGGGGGGTCTCCGGAGGGAGTTTGCTAGAAAGCGGTCCTGTGCTGGTGTTCTGTGGACGCTTGAGGGACAGCCAGAGATCGGGAGCCTGAGGGCCCAGGGACATTGGGACTGAGCATCTGGTCTTTTATGACCAGAAGCTCAGGGAGCCTGGGTGCCTCCAGGAGGGCTCTGAAGAGGACTTCAATGGACCAGTTGGAACCAAGTCCCCGAAGATACAATGGCCTTGATGAGGAGCAGCCCTGTTCATGGACATTGATTAGGGGTGAAAGGACTATTGATTAAGGGACCCCTGGGCTGCCAGAGGCCTGAAGTAGACGGTCCAAGTTTGGAGGCTATACCCAGAGGACGACGAGGGACCACTTCGGTCACCACGGGAGTTGGCATTCAGCGCTGAGGGTGTCGGTGAAGAAAAACCGTGAGGGTGCCTGGGTTCTATTTGGTTGTAATCTGACTCGGTGTGAGAAGCCTCCTCAGTTGGGCAGTGGGGTACTGGGTTCAATCCCACTGGAGGGCAGCATCTGAGGGGTTCTGGGGTTGTTTTCCATGAATTCGACTGTTTAATCATTTAAACCTGTTATATTTGGGGTTTATTCTTTGGGGTTCTTGTGGGTACTCTTGATATTGGGGTCACTATACAGGGGTTTGTGGGGTATTCTAAATAAAGTTCTTTGTTAACTTGATTTGCCTGGCCTTTTACTGCTGCTGTGACTAGGTGCCAGAGGTTGATAGACACCTCAGGTGGAAGGATCCCGATCCATATAAAAATTTCCCAGAACAATACATGCTTGCCTCCCCCTGCAATCTACCCAAAATTGTTTTTGATGCCCTTCCCAAATTCCACATTCATATTTGTACCGAACTTCTGGCCTCTCTCAGTACACCATTCACTCTGCCCCTTCAGATAGCTTCTAGCATGGAAGCTGGACTTACACCCAGTTGTCATAGCCCCACTGTGCCTCACTGCTTTCTCTCCTTCAGCTCAGCTTTTTGTATGTGGTGTGAATAACTGGTGTGTGTGTCTGTGTATATATATATATATATAATGAAGACATAGCCTATGAAGGATAAGCAAACTCCATTTGTCTCTTTCACAGAGTTGTTGCAGATCACACTAATTCACAGTACAAGCTCGATAGCAGTTATACATGCCACAGTGCTGTTTACAAAGACACCGTATTGGTTCCCAGTGTAAAAATGGCTCCTTGACCCCCTCCCCCCCCGATTCGAATGCCCCTTTAATAGCTCTGATGTCTGATTCTTCATAGTCAGCTGCAAAGTGATCCATCTCTGTGCTCCACACCAGGAGAGCCGCTGGCCCAGAAAAAGACCTGGGGCTCAGGCGCTGAGACTTGGGGCTCATGCTCCGCTGCTGCAGCTGCTGCTACGGGTGGCCCGGCAGCAGACCCAGGGCTCAGGCACTGGGACTCGGGGCTCAAGCCCCATAAGCCCAGCACCAGCGATGCCCCTGCTCT
Source organism: Podocnemis expansa (assembly GCA_007922195.1). NCBI lineage: Eukaryota > Metazoa > Chordata > Testudines > Podocnemididae > Podocnemis > Podocnemis expansa. The sequence continues at coordinate 33,361,369 of ML681998.1, read as the reverse complement.
ACACACTTTTCATTGTTCACATCACAAATGTTATAGAACACACAGCATGTGGTTATAACCAGGGGAATAGTTTCCTCTAACCTGTCATGAAGACATTGCAAGCAAGCTTTTAATCTGGCAAACACACTTTCAGCAGTGATTTAGCTCCTGCTCAAACTGTTATTGAAGCACTCCTTGCTTCTGCATAGGTTGCCTATATACGGCTTCATGAACCAGGACAGAGTAGACTGGGTCTGCCAGGATCACTGTGGGCATTTCAGCATCCCCCAGTGGAATCTTTTGATCTGGAAAAAAAGTCCCTGATTGCACCTTTCTACTACAGGTCAGTTTTCCTGAAGATGCATGTACCATGCAACTTTCTTGACCAGCCTGTGTTCATGTCAGTGAAATGTCCACAGTGATCCACAAGTGCCTGCAATACCAGAGAGAAGTACTCTTTCTTATTAATATACTCTGCCTCAAGATGATGTGTGCCATCTATTGCCCTACCACAGTTAGGGAATACCATCTTTGTAAAGCCATTCACTATTTCACACATATTTCCAAGAATCACAGTTCTGTGTAGCAGAATGTGATTAATGATCCTGCACGCGTGTGATAACACAGAGCCAATGGTGGACTTCCCAGCTCCAAACTGATTAGCGACCAACTGGTAGCTTTCTGGAGTTGCCAGCTTCCACACAGATATCTCCATGTGCTTCTTGACTGAGAGGGCGGCTCTCATTCTGGTGTCCTAACACTGCAGGGCAAGGGTGATTTGACTTCATTTTCTTCTATATGTTGTTCCCCAGTGCTCTAATCTTAACAACTGCTTTGATTTGCTGTTACAGGGTCACTGATCCTATGACTTACATTTCCCTGCATCTATTTTCCTCCCATTCTGTCAGTTCTCCCATCTTCAAAGTGTCTGATGGAAGTGAGATTGTCTCCCATGAAAGCTCATGCAAAAAATAAATTTGTTAGTCTTTAAAAGTGCCAAAGGGCTTCTTGTTTGCTTTGCTGAACTAGACTAACACAGCTACCCCTTTGGAACTGTTCCGATTGGGAGTTCAGGATATATAGCATGACAGCTGTAATGTAGTTAGAAATCAGACAACAGCAGAGAGCAGTGTAGGAGCTATCCTTTGGGGACACATAGGAAACTGAGACTATTGAATAATGGCACAAAATGCAATTAGAAACCTGTGAAATGGATGTTCTGCGTCATGGGATGATAACCCCACAGCCATGATGCACTGTGATTCTCTCCATCCTCAAAGTGTCTGACGAAGTGGGACTTTCTCCCACAAAAGCTCATGTAATAAATAAATTTGTTAGTCTTTAAGTGCCACAGTTTGTTAATTTGAATTAAGGGAAAGCCTGCTTTTGAAATAGCTGTTGTTTCGAAATGGTTATTTCGAAACAAGGCCGTTCGGACATGTTGTTTCAAAACAGTTGTTTCAAAACAATGGTGTTGTTTCAAAACAACGTGTCCAAACACTGTTGTTTCAAAACAACCGTTTCGAAACAACGGGTATTTCAATTAGATGTGAGGTTTAACGGTTTCAAAATAATGGTGCGTCATGTGGACATGCTGCTTCTTATTTCGAAACAACCTCTGTTGTTTTGAAATAAGAAGCCTGTGTGGACATACCCTTAGTCTAGTTCAGCAAAACAAACAAGGAGTCCTGTGTCACTTTTAAAGACTAACAAATTTATTTATCACATGAGCTTTTGTCTGATAAAGTGGGATTTTCTCCCATGAAAGCTCATGTGATAAATAAATTTGTTAGTCTTTAAAGTGACACAGGACTACCTGTTTGGTTTATAGAGCCATTAAGACACACATATAGAGACATTGGTTTCCTATTTTGTAAATGTACAAAAAAGAGCCAATCAGCAAAAATACACAGCAGCTGATTCTCTTTTCTCTTATGGAGTTTTACACTGACTTAAGTGAAGTCACCCTTGATTTATATCCATGTAAGTGAGAGGGCAATCAGACCACATTTACAGTAACAGTGGGGATGAATGGAATGAACATTCGTAGGGACAAAAAGCAAGTGCAGAAAGAAACTGGCCATGCCATGTGTACAGTGCAAATAGCAGAATGATATGATAGGAGCACTGAGGATATGTCTACATTTACACTTGAAATGGAAATAATGATGGTAATTTTGATTTAAAGTAGTGCATGTCTACACAAGCTTTCCTTATCTGGAAATGAGGAGCTCCCTCATTTCAAAATAAGGAATGGTCATTCTGATATAATAAAACCTCGCTTTATATCAAAATGACAGTTAAATTGAAATTATTATTTTGAAATAATGCAGTGTAGCCACGCTATTTCGATTTAACTGTTATTTCAATGTACCACTTTTTGCCTTTCTCCCTCCCAGGGTGCCTTCCTCTTTCTGTATTTTGGGTGGGGACATGGCCCTTCCTGGGGGCCATCATGCCACACCTCCCATGGTGCACCTCTCCTAAACCGAACTAGCAAGTCCTGTCCACGGACCTGCCAGTTCAATTTGGGTTTCTAGTGGGGACATGTTAAATCAATTTAACATAAATCAATTTGATGATTTTTATTTTGATTCAATTAGATTGATATAAGTTAAATCAATTTAACAATCTAAGTGTAGACATAGCCTGAGAATAAACAAGATTATTCCTAATGTTCCTATATTGTTGGCATTATATCCTCTAATCCTTTCAGAGGAGCAGATCTTAATGACATACTCTATGGACAATACATATATGATAGCAAGATTGTGTTTGTATCACATAGGGGAAATCCTATCCCTTTCTTCCTTCTTGCAGTAGGAACCAGTGTGGTTCGGCTGTGTGGGGAGCGGGAATAGGATTCCAATTGCTGGTTTGGAGAGACTGCACACTGCTGTGCCACAGAAACCAAGCAGGATGGTGGTGCAGGCATCAGCGTTCATTAGAGACTTGAGGGTGGGACGTTCCTCCAACCCTGAGTCTGCTGGCATTGCAGCTATGGAGTGTGTTAGTGATTTCTGAGGACTGGTTGGAGAGAATTCCTTCCCCAGACCTGGGGAATTTTCCTAGTACTCTTACTAAACCATCAAATTGGGCAATGCAGTTTTTGTATCCTGGACCCAATCCATCAGTTATTATGGAGACAAAACTTGCAGGCAAGTCAAAGAAATCACTTTGTGACATCAGCAGCATCCTGGCTAGTCCATTGCCTTTAACTGCAGTTTTATTTGTATTGGAATTGCAGGATTAGGCTTTTCAATTCTGTATTTGGAAGGTGACTGTTGCCGGGTCCTTCTGCAGCATTAAAAGAATGGGGCTGGAACATGGGAAAAAAGCGGTTGGGTATCTTTGATGCCTAGCCAGATGAACCTGTTTCTGTTTGCTTCACCTCTGATCCAACAATTTGTCCCTTTTTCTCCTTATTTGAATTGTGTTTGTTCAACAACTGACTGACGCTTAACTCTTTGACCTGGGCATTGAAAACAACCTGCTTTTATGCAGCCGATAAAGTTGATTAAAGAATCAGCAATGTGACAAAATCAGAGCCATTTGGAGAGAAACATTACAAGCTTCAGCGTCTGGGAAAACTAACTGCATTGAAATAGACCAGCAGAACAAGTACAGGATGCCAAGAGAGGGGAAAAAACCCACATTATTGTAGTTAATGATGCATCAACACTTGAGTTATGAGCCTTTATTTTTAGTGTTCGTTGTTTTTACCTCTACCATAAAAGTGACTGAAGCTGATGGGTAGACTGAAGAGCAATGGGCCCTATCCTGACAAGTCAGAAATGAAAATTTTAGGATTCATTCCAATGGGAGCAGGATCCGGCCCATATTTTTAAAGGGACGTGCTCCCCCCACTTTTGTGCATAAGAAATGTGCATGCCCACCTGCCCCCACATTCGTGATAATGTTTCCTACCATTGCATGTGCAGTGTAGAGCGAAGTTTCCAGTGGCAATCTGCACACTCATTCATGGGGCACGTGGGTATTTCTTGCACAGGTAAATGAGTCTTAGCTTTAAAAAGTTTAGTTCCTAACATGCTCGCTAATGAGTACATTCTTACTAATTTTCTAATGATGACGATTTAGATGGAAACTTCTGGCCATCTTGAAGCTAGAGAATAACAAAAATCAGAATGCTCTATTAGTTTTGGAAGCAAAACACAATGCAACTTGAAGGATCTAACAGCCTCAAGAGGCATCTGAAGTCTTCAGCAAACCAGGAGAGCCAGGGAGAACTTGTGTGGAGGCTTTAAGGCCTATCTTCCCCAGTGCTGTAGCACAGTGCTCTGCCAGTGGGATGGGCGAAAAGGAAACAGTTCTGGTTTCTAACACTGTCACAAGCAGGAGATGCTTACACTTGGTTCCTACAGTATTTGGTACAACTACAGGAATAAGACTCTACCCCACTCCCTTCTCCGCTCTCAAGCATCCATCTCTAAGTTCTCATCCTACCTGGATTCCCCTGATAAGCTGGTCTGACTCTGGGTCAACAAGCTGGCAACTTCATTATCCAAGCTAAATTTTTTCTAACCTCCATTTTCTGAAACATGTCTGCCCTGTTTCTGATTTAAAAGAAGCTCTGATGAGTGTGGTTATTGATGCTACACTGTAACCCCTCTTACAACACTGGATAGGAAATTTTGATATGCCGATGAATTTTGAGATATCCTGTAGAAGTTAATAGAAAAGCATCTCCCAGCTGTCGAATAGCATAAAGAGGGTCAAAAACAAAAAAAACCTATGAGTTGGATATCATTTACCACTATATTCTGCTGAGTACCCTGGATTTCCACTGAAGCCATCAAAAGAAACTGAACCTCACAATTGCAATTATATTTTTTCACAGAACAGCTTCATTTGTACTTTAAATTATGAGCACTTTCGAGCAGGAAGTGTTATGAGCTGTATTATTGCCAATGTGACTTAAAAGGCAATAGCAATATTTGGCCCTTGTTTCTGTTAAGAGGAGAAACTGAGGGTGCCATCAGGTACATTCTGCAGTGAAATCATCTTGACTTACAATTAACTTACAGCAAGTCCTGTTTCCCTGAGCAATAGTAGGAACAAACAACTGGCTCACTATTCCAAGTCTACCCATTCAGTCAGTTCTGTACCCAATAAATACCCTGCTACCTCCCAGGGCCACATTCATAAATATTTCTCTCCCTTTCTGCTTGCTTTTTACTGGCTTTCTGCTTCTTGTGCACCTGCACATACACACAGGTTGCCAAATGATCCCTTAGCCTGAGCCTGCATATTGAACATCTGATCAAGGGTTGCCACGTGGCCCACCGCTTTCTGTTGTTTCCAGCTATCTCACCAAAGAAAGAAACTAGTTACTTGTTCCACAGAGTTTGAAAAAAGGGTGCTTAGCACACTCATTAGTGTCCACCAGCCTTGTGATTATCAGAAGATCCACTTGATACCAACCATCAACCCTTTCCAGTGCAACCATATGTATACAGTGTCTAGTACAATGTGGCCCTGTGCAGGCGAGGACTTCAGACACCACCACAATGGAAATAATAATAGAAATCAATAGGCTTGAATCTCTATTAAATTGCATATGGGGCTTTTCCAAAAAGGCCAGTCATCTGGTGTAGCTTTCTGTGTGCTGTGTTTACAACAGTGAATCTCTTTGTGATGACTGTGGACTTGATCCAGCCTTGTGCTGAGCACTCTGATTAGGTGCTGAGTTCCCTGACCTCCCACTGAAGCCATCAAGAGAGCACTGAACCTCATGACTATAATATGGCAATTACATTTTTTCACAGAACAGCTTCACTGGAATGAGAGCTGCATGCTGCAATGCCCTACAAACAATCGAGGGCCTTTGGCCTCCTTCAGAAGAAACAGAGTCCCCTACACAGCAACCAGTGTTTATCATTTAATGTTTATAAAGAATCAAATTGGGAGACTGAAGGAGAGAAAGTAATTGGAAACGCGAAATAGCCAGAAAAGTCCCATGACAGTGCCTTAAATACCCTCTATGGTGTTCTTGTTCCTACTATATGTACACTCTTGCCTGCATTTCAGGGACCACTCATAAGAGTGTGATTTAGATTTAAAGACCATCCTGTGTCTAACCCAGTTGGAGAGCACAAGAAGGGGAGAAGACATAAGAAAATGCCTGCTCCTGCCCCTTGGCTTGGAGGCCAGATACCTTCCGAACTTTTGTTGCTACAGAACATGAGGACAGTGAGAAACTAACTCCTTTCCAACTATGGTCCTAGCTTCCCGAAACAGAATGAGAGAGGCCTGAACACAGTTGAGCAATGATACACCCCTTCTCCACAGCAGAGACCAGACCATGCCCCTCATGGCATGGAGGACGCACTGCACCTTGAAGACCATTGCAATGACAGTGCTTCTCTTGTCGTCTGCAGACACAGAGCCTGCTTCAGGTATAACACGGTGGGTGGGTTTCTCCTGCTGGGGTGATGTGCCTTTGCCTTTCAAACAATTTGCAATAGAACTGGCCCTAAGGGTCCACACGAGCTCTTACACCTCCTGCTTTTTAACAAGAAAAATGTCAGCCCTAGTTTCTCCCACCTCTGGACTAAGAAGGGAGTGAGGACACTCTTGCCTAGGGCACCAGTACATCTGATGCTGGCTCTGCACAGCCTTATTATTTACCTTTGCTGGCATGGGAAAGGGAGGAGACTTTAATTCAGCTGGGAACAGGACAAGCCTCAAATGCATATAGTGCAATTGACATATAATATTTGTATTTCAGTGGGACCCACACACAAGTTTCAAAATGGCATGAGCCACTACCACACAAGTAGTAAACTCAAAGATCAATGGAATAATTAAACAACATTCACTGTATTGGTTGTAGAATTTAAACCTCAGCCATTCTATGAAAAGGGCAAAACTCACTAAACTCTTGATGGTGGGGCTGTTTATAGTTTCTAATGTTTGAAAAATATTTACAGCCAAATTTCTGTTCTGTAATGGATTGAATTGATTCTCTGATAGTGTAAAAATTCAGGGACTACTGCTTGGAGCTCAAAGGCCTTGGGGAGCTAGACCAGTTGGTTTTATAACCAGAACAAGTCACTTTGGGTGGAATCCACAGAGATACATAGGCACCTGAGTCCCATTTCCAGGAACCATTGTGATCCACAAAACATCCAGTCAGCTGCCACCTAGCCCAGTAGGTGCCTAACGTTACTCAGCACCTAAATTTTGCAGTAAATCCTTCCTATGTGCTTACAGTTCTGCCTCTGGGCATCTGCACTGCTGCACCACTCTAAATGCCTGTCCCCTGCCTAAGCCCAATTGAAGAGAGATATGCAATTTACTTAAATTAACTTGCATATCTCCCTTCAACTTCCTAAGTCCACTTAAATTGGCAGCTCCACTGTGCAGAGTCAAAGAGAAATGCCGCCCCTTTGACTCAGCACTACTCTACCCGAGGGGGTGTTCAGCGATTGACTTCTGGATTGACTGAGTGGGCCTTCACAGACCCCCTCAATCGAACCAAGAAGTTCAAGCTAACAACAGCAAATTTGCTTCCATCATTATAGATATGTCCCAAGAATGATTCATGATGAACCAGGGGAAAGACAAACATTGAGTTGCCTAAGTTGCCTACAGGGCCTGATCCAGTAGGGGTGCTTAGAAGCTGCTTAACCCCACAAAAGAAGAGCTCAGGGGATGCAGCAGGGGGGCAGGAAGACAATTGCCCCTTATAACAGTTAGCCCAGTGGTGAGGGTATGCCTCCGGGATTTGAGACTGCTGGTTAAAGTCCCCAGTCTGTCTGAAACGGAGGGTTTTCGATAGGGAACTGCCATCTCACAGATGGGTGCGCTGGTAACTCTTTTTCTCACTCAGATCAGGTTTAATTATTTCTTGAAGTGAAACAACGTCAGTATAGGTATTGAAGAAGCCCCACATCAGATTACTCCATAGCTTGGTGGCAAGGGCTCTGCCCTGAGAGGTGGCAGATCCTGTACAAGCCCTTGTCATTAAGCAGAAAGGGAATTTGAACTAAGCCTGCTTCTGTAACCTGGGTGAATAACCTTGCTAGCACCTCCACTTCCCACAACTCACTCTGCCTGTTTCCGTTGCAGGTAAGCTGCTTCTGATCATGCCCCGTGCACAACTTAGGCAGCTAAACAATCACCTTTCTCCCATTCAATGAACCACAAGCAGAAACAGGCACCTCCCTCAGCATGGATTTAGGCACCCAATCATGAAAGAGGGGAAGGATTTAGCATACACCCACCCCCATCTTAGAGACTCTTATTGGCTACCCTAGGCAGCTCCCTGACTGCATGTTGGTTTTGTGGATTTCATTCTAAGGCACACACCTTTACCATTCATTGTATACGAGCCTATGTATCCAACTCAAGCTTTGCGCACTGCATGGTTGTTCTGTAATTTTCTAGGCACCTAAAAGTTACACAATGTGACACTCACTACCTCAGTGCCTGAGTCCTTTTGTGGATCCAGGTCTTTATTGTTCCATACTTCTCCTTCCCCATCTATAAAATGGAAATAACAATCAGGGTCAGCTCAACCAATAAACAAATGAGGCCCTGGCTCAGAGCAAAGACCAGGTTCTGTCCCCCACCACACCCCCATGCCGCGGTGGCAGGATGAAAATTGAAAGCTGGCTCAGGGTGCCAAAGCCCCTTGAGCTTGCCCTGATAACAATTCTTGCCCCATTGTGGTGCCTAGTTAATTACTGTTTGAAAAGAACTGAGATCTCTGGAAAAAGGATGCTAGAATGGAGCAAAGTATTATTAATCTCTCCTAATCAGACATGTAGAGTTCCCCTACTCCTTGTAAATGCTACAGGACCTCCCCTTCAATACTTGTGCTGTCATAAGTGAAATACCCTGAATTGCGACACAAATTACAAATAGCAGAGATGAGTGATGGTTTGTAGGCTTGCAATTAAGACTGTTTTTTTCCCACCCCTTGATTCTGGATTTGATAATGGCTGAAAATCTAAGAGCTGTGCAGCAGATTCTGTGCAACACTCAAATGGCTTCAGTCCCTTCTAGCTTCCTGGGGGCATGTTCTCCACTCACCCCCCCTGGTCCTGGAATACAGCCGGCTAGTTTTCCTCCCCTACCTGATCATTCCAGCTTGCCTATCTTCTCCCTTTACTTTCTGGATAAGAAGGGAATCCTACTCTGGTAAAGCCAGTGTTACCAACCACAGATGTCCCTGAAACAGTACAGACTCAGAAGGGTTCTGTTTCCGGGACAGAACATGAATATAAGAATGGCCATGTGGCGGCAGACCAATGGTCTGTTTAGCCCAGGAGCCTGACTTCTGACAGCAGCTCCCAGATACTTCAGAGGGAATGAACAGAACTGTGCAATTATGAAGTGATCCACTCCTGTTATCCAGACCCAGCTTCATGTAGTGGTAGTTTAGTGCAGGGGTTAAAGTAGAGGTCTCAAACTCAAATCACCACGAGGGCCACACGAGGAATAGTACATTAGCCTGAGGGCCATACCACTGAAACCTTTTCATACATCTATATTGGAAATATCAGTAATTATAGTGTCATTGCGATCCACAGGAAATAGTTTTAGGGGCAACATGTGGCTTCCCCCTGCCCGTGTGTTTGAGACCCCTGGGTTAAAGTAAGCTGGAATGTGCTGGATTGCTGTACCAGGGCCCCCTATTTTTAGGGGCTCAGCATTCCGGGCCCCCTAAAAATAGGAAATGGTGCCAGGGCCCACCATTGAAAAACAGCAGGCCCCGGAGCACAGTGTTCTGGTTGCATTTTCTAGTTTGAGGGGCCTGAACGCTGGGCTCCTAAAAATAGCAGGCCCCAGAACAGCATTCTCCTGCACTTCAGCAGGCGGGGGATAGGGGTGGTGCTGGGTAGGACCCTGCCCCCAGCTCAAGCCCCGCCCCAAACCCCTCCCCTTCCAGGCCATGCCCCAACCTGAGGCCTGCTGCCACTTCCCCCCAGCCAATCCCAGGCTGCATCACTCCCCCAGCTGGGGGCCTGCTGCCTTCTCCCCAACTGCACCGCTGCCCTGACCTGGGGCCTACTGCCCCCACCTCCCCAGCCACACCACTGCCAGTAAGTATTGGGGTGGCCTGGCTCACTCTGGGGAGAGTGGGTATTGGGACCAGGGGGTGGATATTGGGGACAGGTATTGGGGGCATGGGGTGGATTTTGGGGGTGGGTATTGGGGGATAAGGGTGGAGTTTGGAGATGGGTATTGGAGGCAGGGAGTGGATTTTGGAGGTGGGTTTTGGGGATGGATTGGGGGTTGATACTGGGAACAGGGGAGTGGACATTGGGGATGGGGAGTGGCTATTGGGGATGGATATTGGGGGCTGGGGTGGATTTTGGGGACAGGGGAATGGATATTGGGGGCAGTAGCTGTGATGTTTGAAGGGGGCCTGGATGTGCAGGAGGGGGGCCCAGATGTATGGGACGGGGTCCTACCCAGGCAGGAGGGGGGACCCATACGGGAGGGGGGCCCGCCTGACTAGGAGGATTCTGGGGCCCATCAAATTATACTTTAACCCCTGGTTTAGGGACATCCAGATCATGGGTTTGCATCCCTGGTCATTTTGACTAATAGTCGTTGATGGTCCTATCCTCTATGAACTTATCTATAGAGCCCTGCAAATCCGTGGGTATCCACAAATATCCGCCTTATATCTGCATCTGCAGATGCAACACAGATATCCGCAGACCATCTCTTGCGGATGCAGGTCAGATATGGATCCACTTATTTGTATCCATGCAGGGCTCTACTTACCTAGTTCTTTTTTGAACACAGTTATACGCTTGGTGTTTGCAACATCCCCTGATGAGTTTCATAGATTGGCCATGCAGTGTGTGTATAGGGAGTAATTCTTTTATCTCTTTTAAATTTGCCATCTATTAATTTCAGTGGGTGACCCCTGCTTCTTGTTATTATGTAAGGGATAAATAATACCTCCTTATTCACTTTCTCCACAATTTTCATAACATTATAGACCTCTCTCATATTCCCAGCTAGCTGTCTCTTTTCTAAGATGAATAGTGCCAGTCATTTTAACCTGATTTCATGTGGAAGCTCTTCCATCCTCCTAAAAATTTTTGTTGCCCTTCTCTGTGTGTGCATATTATATATGTGTGTGTGTGTGTGTGTGTGTGTGTGTGTGTGTGTGTGTGTGTGTGTTTAAATGGGGAAATCAGAACTGCAAACAGCATTCAAAGTGTGATTTAGATAATCACAGTATTTTCTGTTTTATTCTCTAGTTTTTTTCCTCATGGTTCCTAACATTCTGTAGCTTTTTTTTTTTTTTGACTGTTGCTGCACATTGAGCTGATCTTTTAGAGAATTAGTCACAATGACTTCAACATGTATTGCTTCACCAGTAACAGCTAATTTAAATCCTTTCATTTTGTATATACAATTGGACTGTGTTTTCCAATGTGTTTTCCCTGTTACCCAATATTGTAAGATCCTTCTGTAACTCCTCACAGTCAGCTTTGGATTTAAATATCCTGAGTAATTTTGTATCTACAAACTTTGGCACCTTACTTATCCCTCACTTTTTCCAGATCATCTATAGATATGTTGAACAGCATAGTGCAGATCCTTGAGGGCTCCTGCTACTTACCTCTTAACATTGTGAAAACTAACCACTTATTCCTACCATTTGTTTCCCATCTCTTAACTAGTTACTGATCAACGAGAGGATCTATCCTCTTTTCCCATGGCTGCTTACTATGTTAAAGAACCGATGGTGAGGGACTTGTCAAAGGCTTTCTGAGAGCCTAAGTACACTATAATCACCTGGATTAACATTGTCTGCATGCTCATTGACACACTGAAAGAATTCCAATAGATTTGTGAGGCCTGATTTCCCTTTACAGAAGCTGTGTTGACTCTTTCCCAATACACTGTGGTCATTTATGTGCTGATAGTTCTGGTCTGTAGTATAGTTTCAACCAATCTGCCTGGTCCTGAAGTTAGCTTTATCAGACTGTAGTTGCTAGGATCACTTCTGGAGCCTTTCAGTAAAACAGGTGTTACATTTGCTATCCTCCAGTCATCTGACATGCAGGCCAGTTTAAGCAATACTTAAAATATTTATTAAGAAAATGTTATGAAGCAACAGACAATCATAGTTTTAAACATATGGAGTGACGCATCCAGGATCACAGTACAGGTCATTGGGAGGGAACATGTTGCAATAAAGAAGGCAAGTACAACCAATACATGAGCTACGGCATTCTGGATGGAGAAAGTCAAGACTATGGGTTTGTAATACACAAGTTAAGCAATTCAGGAACATTGACTCTATAAATCAAACAAGGAGTCCTGTGGCACTTAAGACTAATCTATTGCATGAGCTTTCATGGGAGAAAATCCCACTTCATCAGATGCTTTCAAGATGGGGGGAATTTACAGAATGGGAGGAGATAAATGTGATAAATGCTGAAGGCATACAAGGTGTGATAGAATAGAAATACATATGTTAATAAAGGTTAGTCATCCTGAATTGTGTTAGTATTTTGAGTTATGTCTACACTAGCAAATTAGTTCAAATTAAGGAGCCTTAATCTGAACTAGTTTAAGCCCTGTCTACACTAGGCTTTGCCTAGTTTGAACTAAAAAATTAAGCTTAGTCTGAACTAACTGCTTAGTTCAAACTTATTTTGAAATTCAGTTTGAACTAGCACAATGTAGTCATGCTAGTTCGAACTAAGCATTTTTTTAGTCTGAACTTTTAGTTCAAACTAACTGAGCTTTTTTTTAGTTCAAACTAAAAAGTTAATTCAAACTAAAAAAAGTGTGGCTAGTTTGAACTAAAAGTTAGTTCAAATTAAAAAATGTGATTAGTTTGAACTAACTGTGAACTGCTTAGTTTGGACTAAGAAAGTCCGAACTAAGATTTTAGGTGTAGACATAGCCATGGTGTCTAGGGTGCATTAGAAGATGCATTCCTGTTTGTAAGGAGAGAGGGCTCTGAATCCTTTGGTGGAAGTTTGTAGAGGTGGTCCTTCTTATGCCTCCTGCTACCTACCACAGTTAGCAGTTCTGCAATTTCTTATCTAAATTCCTTCTGAACTATTGTATGAATACCATCTGGTCTTGTGACTTATAATTGTCTAATTTATCAATTTATTCCAAAACTTCCTCTATTAACACCAGTCTGGAAGAGCTCCTCAGATTTGTCACCTAAAAAGAACAGCTTGGGTGTAGGAATTTCCCTTACATCCTCCATAGTTAAAGGAAGGGAATGGCCTAGTCTTGCTTGAGTACTCCTTTGGCATCTCAGTCGTCCAGTGGTTCCACTTAATTGTTTTGGCAGGCTTTTGTCTTCTGACAATTTTATTAGTTTTGTCTTCTGCTAGTTGCTTTTAAAATTCTTTTTTGGATTGCCTAATTACACTTCTACACTTCACTTGCCAGAGTTTATGCTCCTTCCTATTTTCCTCACTAGGATATGACTTCCAGTTTTTAAAAGATGTCTTTTTGCCTCTAATCATCTGTTTTACTCTGTTATTTAGCTATGGTGGCTTTTTTCCCCCCATCTTCTCTTTTTATGGCTTCACTTAATTTGGGTAAGCACTTAGCTTGAGGCTCTGTTACAATGTTTTTAAATAGTTTCCATGCAGCTTGCAGGCATTTCATTCTTGTGATTGTTCCTTTTAACTTCCATTTAACTAGCTTCCTCATTTTGTACAGTTCTCCTTTTTTCAAGCTAAATGCTCCTATAGTGGCTTTCTTTGGTATTATCCCACTACAAGGATGCAAAATTTCATTACATTATGGCTGCTCTTAATAAGCATTTCAACTATACTGATCCTGTGCTTCTTGTATGACTAAATCAGCAATTGCCTCTCCCCTTGTTGGTTCCAGGACAAGCTGCTCCAAGGAATAAGTCACTAACATTTGATTGCTGCATTCTCTCCTGAGGTGGAAAGTTACCAGTCAATCTGGGGACAGCTGAAATCCATTATTATTGGAGTTTCTGTTTTTATACTTCTCTAATCTCCCTGAACATTTCACAGTCAGTCACCACTCTGGTCAAGTGGTCGGTAGTATACTCCTACTGATATACACATTCAAGAATAGAATTCCTGTCCATAGAAAGTCTATGACATGGTTTGAGTCATTTAAGATTTTTACTTTATTTGATGCTTTCGTTCACATCCAGTGTCACTCCTCCAACAGCACAACATCCTGTCATTCCTATGTATTTTATACTATGACATAGTCATATCCCATTGCTTACCATTGTTCCACCAAGTTTATGTGATTCCTATTATATCAATATCCTCACTCATACCGGCACTCCAGTTCAACCATCTGAGTTAGACTTCCGACATTTGTATACAAGCACTTATGATTTTTGTCAGTATTTAGTTGTCTGCCTTCATGTGTTGTGATTGTATAGGATTTTTCATTTGATAGTTTGTCTTCGTTTTGTATCTGTACTTTGTCAACTTCTATCCTTTCCTCTTTCATAGGATACAGTGTATCCCCTGTAATAAACCTTCCCTACAGGATGTCTCAGTCTGAACCATGTGTTCCTCCACAACTGTCAGCTCTCCTCCAACACATACTTAAACATTCTCTCTTTTTTTATTTTACATGTCAACAGTCTGGCTCCACTTTGGATTTGTTAGGTGCATCTTTCCTGTAGAAGATCCTCCTTTCCCCCAAAGTTCCCCAGTTCCCAATTCCTTCTCTGAACACCACTGTTTAATCCAAGTATTGATATCCTGCAGTTCTGCCTGTCTAACTGGTCCTATGTGCAAGGCCGTAACTATGGCGGGGCGAAAGGGGCAAGGCCCTGGGCACCAATTTTAGAGGGTGCCAGACCCTTCCTGGCCCCAAAGAAGATTGTGCCTTAAAGGCACGCTCCTCAGGGAGCTGGGGAAGGGAACCCCCACCCGGCTCTGGCTACAGAGGGGTAAGGGAACTCCTGCTAGGCTTTGGCTGAGTTGCCCGGCATGCATGGCCAGCGCCGGGCGGGAGAGTGCCTTTCCCTGCCACCTGACAAGTGCAGGCAACAGCAGGTGGGAGGGTGCCTCTCCCCGCCATCCGGCAAGCATGGCCAGCATCAGGCAGCAGGGAGCCTTTCCCTACCATCTGGCAAGCACAGCCAGCCCTGGGCTCGAGGGGTGCCTTTCTTTGAAAGCACCCTTCCACCTGGTGCTGGCCATGCTTGCCAGGCGGCAGGGGAAAGCACCCTCCCCGCTCAGCATTGACTGTGTTAGCTGGACAGCAGGGAACCCCAGGAGTCCCCGCTGCTGGCTAGGGGACTCCCCAATGCTGAGGCTGGATTGGGCCCTGGGCGTGGGGCTGGGGGACACATCCAGGGCTGCTTAGCCTGGGTGCTGACTTTTCTAGTTACAGCTCTGGTGGCAGGGCCCACCAGAATAAGCTACTGTGCACAGTCTAGGACATGCCTGTGCTTCTTCCGTAGCTACAGGACTTGAAGTGAGGATTCCTTAACAGGAACCACTGCCTGTGTGCCCCTTGCAGTGTATGGTCCCTTGAACTTTTCCATAAGTGAACAACTGCTTTGATTTGCTGTAACAGTCTCACCTGATCTTCTACTTACACTTCCCTACATTTATTGCTTCCATTCTGTAAGCTTCCCCATCTTCAAGGGTCTGACAAAGTGGGATTTTTCTCCCACAAAAGCTCACATGATAAATTAATTTGTTAGTCTTTATAAGTGCCAGCAGACTCCTTGTTTGTTTGCTTGCTGAACTTGACTAACACGACTACCCATTTGGAACTTTCCATAAATGAAGTTTCACTGTATTTTATTTCTTCAAATCCATGCATCTTTTAAAAAGAATCATTTCTACAGTGTTGCTTAATTGTGTCTGTACAATTCTGTGTATGAAAAAGTAAGATTGTATTTCAGCTATCCCTTCCTCACCAACATCACCCAACCTACTTCCCTTTGCAGTTATTTGTTTCAGCCCGTATTACATCTCGAGACTGAAAGCTCTTTGGGGCAGAGGCTGTCTCTCACTATGGGTCTGTCCACACAGCACAGAAACTGCTGCTGGCCCATGCTTGCCAGCTCAGGCTCACGGAGTTCAGACTGCAGGGCTGTCCCGAGATCAGGCTGGAGCTCAGGTTGCCAATTTTGGCTGGATGTATTCCTGTAGGTTTTCTCACATGGCATATTCTTTAATTCTTGGACACTCCAGGAAAATCGTGGAGTGTTGGCAACCTCAGCTAGAGGCTGAGTTCTAGGACCTTCCTACCCCAAGGCCCTACAATCCTGGCTCCAGCACAAGGAAGCCTCAATGTGGTTAGGGCCTGGAGGCACCACTGTAACTGCAAATAACAGTAACAACTAATGAGGTGATACTTGCTTTGCTAGCTAGATTTGCTATTTGAGACTTCCTAGGTGCTTGTCTGCTTCTAAAAATGCTTTTTATCATGCCTTGGACTGGAAGTTGTGCAGCCAGTTCAGAGGAGCAATTCATTACAGGAATTCATGCCTTTGTCACCTCCCAATTGAATTATTGTAATACGTTCTACATGAGGCAGCACCTTAGGACCACACAGAGACTACGCCGCCTTCAGAGTGCAGCTGTACTCTTGTTTTGTAACCAAGCCTGTGCTCCATGACCTGCCCCAGCTTCTAGTTGGTTTCCATACATCCTTTAAGGTGCTCTTTTAAATATATAAAGGGCTGTCTCACAGACTCTCTCTCTCCTTATGTGGTAGTATTTCAGCTATGACCATGTAAAGTTGCTAACAGTCACCTGGTTTAAATCAGAGGGGGCAGGTCCTGGGTATTTTCAGGGAATGGGTTTCAATTCTAGTGCTTGCATCCCTGCATTGGTGGCCCAGTCTCAATGTAATGAAAAGTAACACTACTAAGCTCATCTTTTCTTCCAGGCTTTTTGTAGGATGACTGGGTTGTACTTAATGGATTTTGGAGTAGGTCTTGCAAGTGGCTTCTTTAAAGAGGCACGAGACTGCCCACGTGGAACAATTTGCAGGATTCAGAGGAGTAGCCATGTTAGTCTAGGACTCCCTGCTTAATTTGCGGGATGGTATTTTAAGGTGCTGGACAGCTAGAACTAGCTATCTTGGTGCATGGGACAAGCAGCCTGAAATGCTCCTTCCTCCCTGACATGGCTCAGGGCCTGATCCAGCCCTGGCTGCCGGATCAGGCCCTGAACCAGGTCGGGGAGGACACATTTTGTGCTGTGTTTCAGGCACAAAGCTGGTAGCTATGCAGGGTAATGCGACACTCTCTGCAGCCCGGTCTCACAGTGAAGCTGGGAGCGGGGAGTGCGACCCCTCACTGCCTTGTTCTGGCACAGAGCTGGGACGGGGAGTGTGGCCACCCCCTGCCCCGGTACAGAGCCAGGAACTTGGCAGGGGGGGTGCAGCCCCCACTGCCTAGCCTCAGAGTGGAGGGAGGCAGGGGGAATGTGACCACTGCTGCTGGCTGCCATCGCAGAGCTGGAAGTGGGGTGGGGAATGAGACCTCCTTACAGCCTGGCAACTTCTCTGTTGACCCCCTCAACCCTGGACCATCCCTCTGACAGCCCCCATGCCTTTTCCCCAACCCTGCCCTGCTCCCCAGGAGATCCCTTCCCCTCTTGCCTGATTGTTGGTCCTGGGAGCTTCTGCCTGGGGCCACAGGCTGCTCCTGCCCTGAGCATGCTCGGGGCAGGAGATTTAAAAACTCCCATCCAACACAGCTCCCTGGCTGCCAGAGGACCATGTCTTCTGAGCCAGGTTGGAGCTGCAGCTGCCAGCCATTTGCTAGCACCCTCTACAATACGGTGCCTGGGGCTTTGCCCCAGTTGCCCCACCCTGGTTACAGCCCTGCCTGCCACTATACCCCAGTGCTGTGTTAACTTCCACCAAGTAAGACAAGCAAGAAGTCCTGTGGCACTTTCAAAAACTAACATTTTTTTCACATGAGCTCTCCTGGCTGAAATTCCATCTGATGAAGTGGGACTTCTCCCACAAAAAGCTGATGCAAAAAGTATATTTGTTAGCCTTTAAAAATACCACAAGATTCCTTTCTTGTTTTGCTGAACTAGATTAACAAGCTGCCGACCTCTTTGGAATTTTTCCACCAAGCCGTCGCTGTGCTTACTCTGCTTGTGAAATATCTGCCACCTGATGGCAGTTATGCTTGCATGGTTAAAGAACAAGCACTTGCACCATCCCCAGAACTCACACATTATGAGCCTGGTTTTAAAAAACCACAACCTACAAAAAAGATATTTTATTTTCCCCTTTATTTGTTTGCTTTCTGAGCATTTAGGGTGCATATACCTGTCCCCCTCACAAGCTTGTCCTGCAACTTTGAGTGGAAGCTGAATTCTATCCTTACACAATCACCTAACCACAGGTGCTGGGACTGTATAAAACCCCCAAACCTGCAAGAGTTGGGAAATGGGACTGAGAAGGGACCTCTTTAGTGAAAGCTTCCAGAGTTCCCAAGGGATAGCCGTGTTACTCTAGTTCAGCAAAATAAACAAGGAGTCCTGTGGCTCTTAAAAGACTAACAACTTCCTTTTAA
>ML681998.1:33237162-33342857 GCA_007922195.1 Podocnemis expansa | reverse complement strand
GTGGCTCTTAAAAGACTAACAACTTCCTTTTAACTAATAAGTGTCAGCTTGAAGTGCCACAGGACTCCTTTTTTGCCCGCACACAGCCCAAACAACAAGAACTCTGCCACCCTGAAAGCCTCACACACACATTTTTTTATTGCACCTGAGCCTTCCTGGCAAAAAGTCTGCAGGCAGCAAACCCAACCAAGCAGCCCCGTGTCCCTCAAAGCCCCCCACCTGAATGCATGGCCCGAGCTGTCCCGGCAGAAGGTCTGCAGGCAGGAGCGAGCCCCCCGCTGCCCCGGCCGCTCCCCTCCTTCCCGGGCGCGGCACGCGCGGGGGCCCAGGTGAGGCGCGGGCCGGGCGCACGCGGCGCGCTTGGCTCCGCCCCGGGCGCAGCTGGAGCGGGGGCGCCGCGCTGTCCCGAGCCGGGCGGTGCGGTGCGGTGCGGCGCGGTGCGGGCGCTGAAATGCTGCAAAGATGGCGATGGCAGCGGCTGGCGGGCGGGCGCAGCAGCGCAGCGGCTGGCTGGAGGTGCTGGTGCGGGAGAGGTGGCACAAAGTCCTGGGCAACTTGGGCGAGGAGGCGCTGGTGCTGAGCTGCGAGGAGCGCCCCGACGGCGCGGGCCAGGAGGGCGAGGTGCGCACCGCCTTCACCGAGCTGCCCGAGCAAGTGCCCGAGGCGGTGTCCAGCAAGAAGCGGTGCGTGAAGGTGCAGAAGCAGGAGCAGGGCGGGCTGGGCATCAGCATCAAGGGGGGCAAGGAGAACAAGATGCCCATCCTCATCAGCAAGATCTTCAAGGGGCTGGCGGCCGACCAGACCCAGGCCCTCTACGTGGGCGATGCCATCCTGGCCGTCAACGGGACGGACCTGCGGGATGCCACCCATGACGAGGCGGTGCAGGCGCTCAAGCGCGCGGGCAAGGAGGTGCTGCTGGAAGGTGAGGGGTGCGGCGGGCCGGGCACCCAGCAGGGCGGCCCGCGGGCTGGGTGCAGGGAGGCTGGCTGGGGGGCGCGGGCGCGCGCTGGCCTGCCCCGGCTAGAGAGGATTGCAAGGCGGGGCGGGTCAAGGCCTTGCCATGCCTCTGGCAGGCCCGCTTGGTCCCTGGTATAAAAAAAAAAAAAAACAAGGAGTTTTGTGGTACTTCAAGACTAACGGGTTTAATCTTAGTCTCAAACTGCCTATGTTGTACCCTTCCCTGCAGTTATTTTCATCCCATTCTGTAAATTCCCCCTCTTCAAAACGGTTGACAAAGTGGGGTTTTCTCCCACGAAAGCTCATGCGATAAATCAGTCTGTTAGTCTTGAAGTGCCACAAGACTCCTTGCTTTGTTTTTGCTTTACAAGGCTAACACAGCTGCCTCTTTGGAAGCTGGTCCTTGGTGTGTTTGTAGCCAGGGAAGAAGGGGGAGACATGTCCTCCCCAGAGCACCCAGTTTGCAGACTCCAGGGCTGTGCTTTTCTGGGACTGGGAAGTGAGGAGTTAATTGTTTTCCGTAAAGCGGTGCTGAGATCCCAGGAGCACTGGTGAGGACTTTTCTGCTCTGTAATGGGAGAAAGGGACAGCTTCCCCAAGCAGAGCAGGTCCTGCCTTAATGGAAAACAAACAGAGCGTCCTGTGACACTTCAAGACTAACATACTTGTTAGTAGGGATTTCCGTAACACCCCTGTTACACCCCCCTGAATTTCCTAACACCCTCCCCGTTCTCAGTTAGTAACAGCAATATACCAATTTAGGGAGCGCCCCCAATAACCCCCCTTCACCTCCCCTCCACAGCCCCTAATTTCGAGTCCTGGGGAGAATACTGCTTTGTTAGTCTTTAAGTGCCACAGGACTCCTTGTTTGTTTTACTGAACTAGACTAACAGGACTGCCCCTTTGGATCTTCCCTTCAGTGGGGAGGGGGAGCAAGGAGTCCTGTGGTGCTTAAAGAGTAACACATTTATTTATCGCATGAGTTTTCATGGGAGAAAATCCCACGGCTGCGCCTTTGGAACTTGCCTTAATGGAGAAATTCCAGCCTCTGGTTAGGGAAAGTTAGCTGTTAATTTGTTCAGAGGAACTCTAGGAAGGGTTACTGCAGAGCTGAGGGCTTTGCAAGTTTTCTCTCTGTGTGTGTATGTTTAAAAACGAGAGAGAGATAGAGAGAGGAAGAAAGCCTCATCACCAGCTCAGATCACAGACTACAGTACAGTGCGAATCTTCGTTGGACCTATGGCAATGAGGTGTCCCTGGCCGCTCAGCTGAGGGATTTGAAACTCCTCAGTGGGGAGAAGAAGCTGTCAAAACTCCCTGAACCACTCAGATCACACACTCGGATATCTGACTGCTGGTTAAGTGAAATTTTTCTCCAGGATCTCCAGCGTGGGGGCTTTGCAACCTTTCTTTCTGCAAGAAGAAATGATTGAGAAATCTTCCTTAACAGCTCAGATAACGCATGACAGGGTGTGTGACATGACTTTGCCAGCTTGTGTTTGGCTAGGAAAGGCAAGGGTGAACAACAATTAAAAAAAACTCCACATCCACAAGGTGGAGAGTTTGCCTTCTGGTTTCACTCTGCAAAAGGAGAGAGAAACAAGCAGGCTGCGCCAGCCTGTATGACTTGAAATGACTGAAATTTTCACACACCCCTTACTAGTTCAGTAGCGGGGGGGGGGGCACACACCTGACAGAAACTGGCAAATACTTCATTGAAACATTTGTAGAAAAACAAAAACATCATAGACTTTGTTTCCTCAGCATCAGTGAGATGATCGTTCAGAAGCCACCTTAAAAACTAAATCCAAAAGAAGTGAGTCGTACTCTAAATGAGTGAGTTTTGGCACAGATTGTATAAAAAACAAAAAAGAAGGCAAGTGTTTTGGAAGAAAAGACAAAAACAAGAGAGAATAAGTTTAAAACCAGAAAGTTAGTTCTATAGCTCTCAAGACTTGTTATGAGAAGGGAGCTGAAAGCTGCTGCTTTTCTTTTTCTTTCTTTCTTTCTTTTTTTTTAACGTTTATCAGTGCCTTTTTCCTTGAGAGTTTATAGACCCGAGACAAGAAACATGCTTAATGAAAGTTAAAAAGAAGATGCCCTTCCTGTGTGTGTGTGCACGTGCACCCATGTGTGCTTGATAAAGTGCTTGCTTATTTGTACATAAGTTCATTTAACCAGCGGTTCTTGACCTTTGAGTCATTGGCATTTGTGGGGTGAGGTAGTGAACCTGCTGTCATTCCAGGTGGCTTATCTTATTTGGAATTGGATTTTGCCAAGTGATTTGCAGCTGATCCTTCCTCTGGTTCCCCTACGCAGCAGCATAATTTCTGATCAGGCTCTTCAATCACTGAAGAACAGGAATGTTCTTGGAGGAGCCCAGTTTTAAGGATTATGGGGTGCATTTGAGAACCAGTTGTGAATAACTGAACACGAACTGATTGTATGGAAAAAGGATGAGAATCCTTGCTTTAAAACCATATAGAGTCTCTGAGGTAAAGGACATGGAAGATGATTTGACTTGTTTCCTGTGGCAGTGAAAGTGAGGAACTGAGCTGCTTTGAATCTTAGGACAATGGGAAGTGATAATCCACCTTAAAAGATTTAAAAGGACGTAATCAACCCTGAATGATTGAGCTCTGAATTAATTAACCCTAAATTATTGTTTGTCAGAAGGTTCCTTACCTAATTGCCCTTTTTAGTCAATTTCCAGAGGGATAGCGGTGTTAGTCTAGTCCAGCAAAAAAAAAAAAAGTCATGTGGCACTTTAAGACTAACAGATTTATTTGTTGCATTAGCTCTGATTTGCTGTTACTGTATGAGCTGATCCTATGTTTTACACTCCCTCGCTTTTATTTTCATTCCATTCTGTAAGTTCACCCATCTTCGAAGCATCTGACAAAGTGGGATTTTCTCCCACGAAAGCTCATGCAACAAATAAATCTGTTAGTCTTAAAGTGCCACATGACTCCCTTTTAGTCACCCAGCTTGTAGTTCATGAAGATGTGTACTAGGTCAGAGAGTGGAAGAGGAGAGGCTATTGAGGTCAAATTCCATCTTTAGTTTAGTAAGAGGTTACAGCAGGTATGGCCCTAGGTATGGACTGAATTTGACATTTGGTGTTGTCTAATGATTAACAAAGTAAACACTGTACAATTTTCTTAATTGTTTTCCTCTGCATGTAATGCACAAAGCTGGGCATGCAGCAGCTCTGAGAAACTTGTAAAAGACTAAAAAAGAGTAAAGACCAGGCAGTTTGAACATGTTCTCTTAGACTGCTCAGATGCCCTTCCATCCCATTTTAAACCCTGTTGTTCCTGCGGGCTCATCGCTCCACTGAAGTGAATGTTGATTTCCTGGTGCCTTATTTCTGTAGTAGAATAGGAGTGCTCATTAACATTCAGTTGGGTGTTTTAATAGTCACCCCAAAGGAGGACTGAAGCTGAAATGCAATGGGCCAGGTTTTGCTTACAGGCTCGCTGTAGCAACAGGAATCAGAAGCTGCCTAGTGTCTCTGAGAACCAGTTATTCAGTTATGAGCAAGGAATCTGTGAAGGACTTGTTTCAACAGACAGTTGCAAACAATTTTATGAGAGCCAGTTTCCCACTTTGAAGATCATGCTTCAGTGACACCGCTTAAAAAACAGTCCTTTTATGACAGAAGAAAGGAAAATGAAAGGTTCTTTAAACTTTTGTTGTGTTTCTTAAAGAGACTGACACACAGCTGAACTGATTGTGCTTGTGTATTTGCAGTCAATGGGGGTTTTGCAATTGCCTGCAGAGGGAGCAAGATTAGGCCCTTCTGACTAACTTATAGTTCCCTAACCCTAACCTCCTGGAGAGCTCTGTATTTAAAAAAAGCCAGCTGTGCTAGAGAAAATCATACAGGGGTGTTGCAAGGCAATCCTCCAGGAATTCTCCCTCATTTTAAACAATTGGCTGAGCAGAGGAACATTGCTGGCTGCTGAGCCAACACGTTGGTTCTTGTGCCATGATACGTTATGCTTATATTGTTGGGGAAATAAAGGAACTTACTCATGCCTATTGGGCAACAAAATCTGAAGGGGCAAGTTCAGTGCAGTCCAGTTCTAAGGGCCCAATCCTGAAAGGTGTTGAATGCTTTTTGCTCCCAGTCTGAAGCAGGTGACGTTTGAGGGCATCCAGCATCTCACGGTAGTGGGGACATTGTTTTGCATCATGTCCTCCCTGCAAACACTATGCAAAAATGCTCGACCAACTGAATGATATGTTTAGAAAGGGAGGGCCAAACTGGGGCTCATCCTGCTTGCTAGCCCAGGGGGTTAAAGTGATCGAAGACATCCCCTTGTCTCCCTGTGCTTTCCATTTGCGTTGTGAGAGGGAGAGCTGCATATATGGGGACGCTGCTGTCCCCCCCGCATAGGGGTGTGTGATTGGGCTGAGCCTTGGCTCTAATCCCATTCTCCCCAAGTGCAGCGGCCAACCCATCTGATCTGGTGCAAGGGGATGTAATCTGCACCAGTGTAGGAATGGCACAGTTTATTTCTGCTCCTTGGGCAGCAGAACTGTGCCCTGCCCCTTGCTCAGGAATCGTGGTACAGCAACAGTCTCTAATCCTTCTAATTATGACAGTAAAACAAGAACAGTATGGAGTGTATGTCTTGAGGAAAGGTACATTTATGTAAGCCACTGTCCAGTGTGTTTTGTGTCCTCCTCTGTGCCCCATCCCCAGAGGATAGGAGTGTGTTACTTTCTGTTTTCAAATCTCTGTAACTGAGCCAGAGAGGATGCTATTTCAGGAACTGTTAGGTGGAAAGTGCTCATGCCCAGTGGTTAAAGAAGCCTGGAAAAAGAAAAGGGAGCCGTCCGTGACTGGCCAAGGAAGGAGGGGGAGAGGGGGAAGCTCTAGACCAGTGGTTCTCAACCTTTTATAGGTCATGACACACTTGGGTACATGTTGGGACCTTACAGGACACACCAGTTCATCCTCCCCAGGCTAAATCCAACCATCTCCCTGGCTTTCCGTGACACACATATCGTGTGGTGACACAGTAATGTGTCCCAGCACAGTAGTTGAGAACCACTGTTCTAGGGACCTCTTCCAGGGAGAAGAGACACAGCTCCCCTGCAATCATCCCTGAGGAAGTGGAGCTGTGCTTCCATCTGTGCCTCTTTGCTTTAGTCCCCACTTACACCTATAGAAGGAAAATCATGAGATGGGGAGAGGGAGAAGGCAGGCTGATGAGCAGGGGTGGTGGAGATAGTAATGAAACTGAAGTTGTGTTGTCATCCTCAAATTTCACCATATAGGTTCACTGCATGATTAAATTGTATGCTTGGGAGAGGCCCGTTCACATTGGGAGACTAGAATATCTCCATATAAAATGTGAACTGTTTACCCATGGACGTGGAATACTATCCATATTCTAGTGATGGTTATTGCTTGGAAAGTGTGTGCGCATCTATTTTATATTTTACCTCAGGTTCTGTTGAATTAGGTCCTTTTACAGTAGGCACCATAGAAACCTGGTGGTCTTTGAGCTTGTGCAATGAAAGCACTTAAATTCAAGTAGATATGTTGTTTTTTGACTCACAAGGGTATGAAAACATCCAAGAATAATTGCTACATTATGGCACTTTCTGTAAGTACTAACAGGCCAAACGGATTGTATTGTGCAGTTTCCTTTTGTATGTTCCTAATAATCAGGTTAAAAACAGAAACATAATCTGTTCTGGGTTTCAGGCAAGATTGATCTGCCTGCTAATTCATTTGGACCAAGGTTAGGGAAAGTAACCTGGCCAATGCATGTGTTTATGTCCAGTGGATCCAGGAAACACCTGAATCTATCACTTTCTAACATGCTAATACAGAGGTGGTGATGGTGGTGGTGAAGCAGTGGAGTATAAAACAGAATGGATCTTCATAGGGGTTCTTCTTAATGTTTGTTTTTATTTCATGCCGTATCTGTTGAGTCTCAATTAGACTAGAATAACAGTCATATATGAGCAATTTGTGGCTCTGGAGGTTGAATGGAAGCATATTGTTCTGTGCCTTTATACTGTGTCACGTTTCCCCAGCAGTATTTAGATACAGTATTTCTAAGGGTTGAATATACTGATATCATGTACATTTTAATCTGTAAAGTAAAGGAACATGTGGAAGATGACAACTGTAAAAATAAATTTCCCTTCCCTTAATTTTCTGTTGAAACAAAATAGAGCAAAATGGCCAGGTAACTGTTCTCAGTTACCTATATTGTTGTGATTCATACAGCAATGGCCTAGCAACAAGTTATTTTTGTAGGATAACAAAAGACATTGCTTATCAAACAATGGCTATCTCTTGCAAGAGTATGAAATAGTAAGAGATCTGTAGGGCACATAAAATGTCCTTGATGTCCTATGTTTTATGATATAGCTAATGTATGGTTTGGTCCTGGGAATGTAGAGCTAAAATTGATTGCCAATCAAATATATTACACTTCTTATACCTGCAGCAAATAGATAAAATAGTCTAATCACTCCCTTTTATGCCAGCAAATAACTAGTTGAATAAATACTTCTGTTATCATCTAAAAGCTGGATCATTCTTAATGGATTTTCTAGATATCTTTTAAATAGTTTTATTTGAATATCAAATCATAATGTAAAGAAGAAAAAGTTAAATCACTTTCATCTCAATTGGACCAGTTCCAAGAACTGTGTGATAATCTGAGTCCTAATAGTTATGTTTGCTTGAAAATATTGGTAAAGGTTTTGAATTTAAGTTTTCATTTGAGTGGGAACACTTCAATATAATCAACGGATGATCTATAAAGGCTAATTTAGACAGTCTGTAGCACCTTTCACAGACAGAAATCAACATATCCTCACAGTAAATCCAAGGACTCTGTTCTCTCCAGTTTATGTTTAAAACAACAACAACAAACACCACAAGATACTGTGGGCTACATTTTACTGGGTTTACTAGACCAGTTCATGCAGGTGGAACATGATTTCTCCTGTAATGCGCTTTGTCACTTGAACTGCCTTAAAAGAATTCAGCATTGCATTCAAGTTCAGAATACCTGGAAAGGAAACCACAACTCTTGGCAATAGTTCCATGATTAAAGACTGAATTGTAAACATGAATTCTTAGCTACTTAGTTTGATGAATGTTTTAAAACATTATTTATCTTAGAGGAATTATCTAATGTCAAATGAAATGACTCAGGCTTTTGCTGCAGTTTTTGAAGTAGAACTATCTTAATTATGACCATTGTAAATGTATCGGAAGATGGTTTTGAAATTAACTATGTAATAAACTAGCTAATATGGATGTACCTTTGTTCTGTGCTGGACTGAATCAGAACTGCTCAGCTGTGTGTCACTGGTCCTGTAACAGGTAATGGATATTCTGTTTTTGCTGAAATAGGAGACTGAATTAGGAGCAGACAGATCTACATTCTGTGGTCCTGAAGTTTTCAGTGGTTGTGGTTTTCAGCACAATAGCCATTGTGAAGATTCATGTGTAGATTTTCTGTCTGTAGCCATGCAAGGCCAGAATGGACCATTATAATCACCTAATCTGAGCTGCTTCTTAATACACAGAGTAGAACTTTTCTGTTTAGCTCAATGGCTTGTGGATGAGCTAGAGCAGCCTTTTTAGGTAGGCATGTAGTCTTGATTACAAGGCTCCCAATTTATGGAGAACTTGCCACATCCATTTGTGATCTGTTCTAATGGTTAGTTAACCTTACCGTTAAAAATCTGCCTCTCATTTCTAGTTGGAATTTTTTTTTCCTTATTTCAGCTTCTGGGTGTTGGTCAAAAGTCTAATCTAGTCTTCTTAAAGCCTTTGTCTCCTCAGTTATGTAACTGTGGTTTTGTTTTAAGTATTACAACTACTTCAGTACAAAGGGAAATTGGTTAAAGCAGCAAATTACAAGCCATAAAATACCTTCATAAACAAAATATGCTAAGGACAAACCTATTGGGCTATTGTGAAGGAAGACCATGACCTTCTAATCTGAAAGAATTCTGTAAGCATGTCAGTAAAATCAGGGGTTAAAGTATAATTTGGCAGGTCCTGGAACCCTCCTAAATTTCCGGACCCAGGTCCAAGCGCCCTTCACCCACCCCAGCTACTGCATCCTACAAACGCCTGCCCCCCAACAGACCCCTCTTTTCCAATGTCCTGCTTAGCCCCCATCCCCTTCCGTAAGCTATCTGCCCCTTTGTCCCCACTCCTGCGCTCTGATGCTTTTACCTTGAGTGCAGCCTATGCGTGAGCAGGAGGGCTGGCCAGCACATCACAGGAGGCCAGGCACACCTCCCTTCTTCTTGTAGTGGTGCCTGCCCTGCCAAAACACGCCGGCTTGATTTTCTATTTTTAGCGGCCTTGGAATGCTGGGCTCCTTAAAAATAGGGGACCCCAGGATGCAGTGTTCCAGCTCCATTTTCTATTTTTAGGGGCCCTGGACCGCTGGCCCCCTAAAAACAGTGGGCTCCAGAATAGCATTCTGCTGTACTTCAACTGCTTAGTAAAATAGTGTAATGTGGAGGCCTTTTGGTGGTTCACAACTCAGCAACTCCCTTGAGGCCTGACAAGCTTGCTGCACCTAACACATTGCTTTCATGGTTTTAATCTATAATGAGTGTTGTGTGATGCATCAGTGAAAGTATATGGTAGCTGATCATTAGCATCGTTGTAAAACGTATGTGTTAACACTGTATGAGGAATTACAGATATTTGCTATTATGATGCTTTAAAGTCTGTAACCAAACAGAGGAGAAAAACTGGTTTTTTCCAGACAGGAGGAGAAGTCTTTATCTTCCTGTCCCTAATGTAAATTAAGCACAGTGAAACCAACACAAAGGAAGCACTATTTGCATATTAAGTCAATAGGAAAAACAGGTTGATGGGAACAATGTGAACTCAGTGTGGTGCCAGCATACTGGGAAAACAAGCAACAGGGGATCTTATCTGGGGTGCATTTCAAAAGGATACATTTCTAAGATTTACAGAATTATAAGAGGGAGGAAAAAGAACCATTTTATCCATTTTGCTGAGGAACAACCTTGGCAGAGGGGTTGATTGTGAAGAAATGGGTTCTGGGTTGCTTAAAAACCAGCAAGCTAAAAGATATTGAGGATGAGAAACTACTTTTTAAACTGGAGCTGTACTTTTATATGCCTTTGGTTTTGTTTACAACCATTTCTGTTCCCATTATTCTTAACACTCACTTGAATCTGTGGTTTGTTAATAAACTTACATTTTTCTCCATGTGTTGTAACAGCACAGCACTGCAAAGGACCTGAACCTGAGTTGTAACTTTCCAGATGTGTGTACTTTGTCTTTCTGAGAACACCTTACATGTGTACGTTGTCTTTTTGGGGTCAGTTAACCTGCTAATTAGCATGACTGTTGAGGGACAGAAGCGAGATGCTACAGCGAATGCTTCTTGTGAGTTGAGGGACTAGGGTATGCTAAGGCAAAATAAGGGCTGGCAAAATCTGGAGGAATGTGTTTGTACAGGAGGAGATCAATAAGCAGTTGAGCACAAGTCTCTCTTGCTGAACCAGAGGTGTAACATGGTGGCCCATGTTTGTGGATGCTCCAAGGAAGAGTCACAAGAGATGAAGAAGAATTGGTGGTTGTCATTTATGTGGATGTTCAGAAAACCTTTTAACAGAGGGTGTTAAGGAAGCAAAGTAGTCATGGAGGGAGAAAGAAGGTGTTTTCATGAACTGGAAACTGGCTGAGAGACAGACAACAAAGAGTTAGGAATCAATAGTCAATTTTCAGAAGCATTCCAGAGTTCTGCGCTGAGTGGAGGAGTGGCCTACAGTGCTGTACTAGGACTGGTATTTAATATATTTTCCAGGGAGCAGGAAATGGGATGAGCAGTGAGTATGAAAAAATTCCAGAGGCAAAATTATTCAGGGCTAGAAAGGCTTGCGGGGAACTCAAGAGGAGCATGCAACTAGGCCTGGGTAGCTGCAAGGACCTTTTGACAGGAGTAATGGCTGTTGCCCTTTGCATAGCTCCTTACTGGCCTTCACGCAGCATTTGGGGCTCTGGATCATGCTATGCATTGAGCAGCGGATCATCCCTATCGGCATCAAAGGTTTGTGTAGACGCTTCCTGCAGAGGACAGTTCTTTGGCAGTTCCTTGGCAACTCAGTAATGCCTTTAAAGGGGAATCTGTGGCTTGGCCTCCAGGCATAGCATTTCTACTACATTTTTTGCCTTGTGTGCCTGTGAAGGGGGGAGGAGCTCATTGAAATGAGGGTGCCCAACATCTTCCAGGATCCCCGCGTGTAGCAATACTATATAAACAACTGGGGAACAAAGTAAATTATCTGATACCACCTGCAGGGGTAGCTGAAATAAGCAGAATGTAGCTGACCAATTTCAACTCAGTAATTACTTACGTTTAAATCTGACCAAAACAGCAATGTTAGCTAGCTTGCTTAAAAGGAGCTCTAACTCTTTTCATTTAGCCACTGATGCATATCACCCATAATCCAGAACATCAAAGTGAACAATAAAACCACCAGAAATATCAGCATAAAAATACCAAACATGGTATTGGCTCGTCAATCATCTGGGTTGTCTATGGGCGAGACTATATGTATTTCATGAGCTGTTTTGCTATGGAGTTTTAACTGTGTAGTCCATGGTTCTCAATCTTTTGCAGGTTGTGATACACTTGGTGGTATACTGCGACCCTACAGGACACCCCCATGCCCTGCCAAATCCCACTGTCTCCCCGGCTCTCTCTGACACGCTTTCCGCTGTGTGGTGAAACATTAATGTGTCCCGACACAGTGGTTGAGAACCACTGGTGTAGTCTCTTATGCCATTCTATAGGATAAGAGAGTAAACGTATGCTTTGTGAAGAGGTCCTTTAGGTTTGTGTTCCACACAGAATTAGGGTTGATGTACTGTTACATTGTTGTATCCTTTTTAATGTTAATGAAACAGAGGTTTAATTTTTAGCTAACTGTCCAGGCTAGGTAATTTACTGTCTGCTTCTGTACACTTCCATTCTGGTCTGTTTAATTATTCCATCTACAATTTCAAATATTAAAAGTGTTAAGTTGTCTCTAAATGCATACTTATGGAGGGCACAGCACAGTATGTCATATCTGAACACATAATACATCTGTATTGAAGCACTTGAGTAAAATATAGTTTTTAATTACAAGGAAATGAGCCAGAACAGTAGCTGGGGAGAGACTGTCTCTGATTTGAAATGATTAACATACAGTGCGCTCCTGATTAAAATGTTATGTAGCCTTTTGCTGAACTACTGAAAGTTACTACTGTTGGCAGAGTTAGTAAAACTAGATCCAAAATAGGACTTTGAACAAGCGTTTTATTACCTCAAGGTTTGGGGATGTTTTATTTGTCATTTTCGTTAAAGTTAAATATGCCAATAAAAATAACTTCAGCTAAAGTCAGGGCCTACTCCTGGAAACACTTATACATGTGAGTAGCTTTGTTCTTGTTAGTAGGTTCTGTTCACGTCAGTGACACCAACTAATGTAAGTAAGGTTATGTACTGTGTACATGTCTGTAGGATTGGGCCTTAGAAAAGCAGTTTTCCCCCTTTCTACCTGCCCCTTATTGTTTTAATTCTCCATTTGAAAAGACATTCATTGTTTGAACATCACAATATAAAACTTTCAGAAAAAAGAAAAGTATCCAGATTCTCTGGGAGTGTAAAGGGGTTCTCTTCAGTTCAGCAGAGTTTGATTCCTTACATTAGCAAAAATTTGGCCCTACACTTTGGGGATCCTACTCAAGATTCATGGGGGAGATATTTCAGTTAGATTTGTTTCCTTTAAGAGTAATGTAGGTATTTATATGAGTTTTATATGCTGTTGTTAGTTTGTTTAATGGTTCAAAAGCAGGTTTCACTTTAAGCCATTAATAATGTACAGAATAGTTAATATTAATTAGTAGGTGAGAGATATTTGGGAACTATTTATCCAGTAGAATGTCATAGTCGTGAACACCTTGGAACCGGATGTTGGTCATATTCTGAAGAAAAAGTTATAGTTCTTTAAAAAGTTTGCAATTAAACATTGAGTTAATACTGTTTACAGTCTTTAAGATACAGAATAAAAATGCTGCTCTTAATCATCTTAATTCAAATGAAACCAGCACAGGAAGTGTTTTCTTACCTTGTTACATTTTTTTAAACTTTATATTTTTAGTAGTTTACATTTTAACACAATACTGTACTGTATTGACTTTTATAGTGGCTTCTTTTTGGTCTCGGCTGCAACATGATTGCTTACTTCCAGTTCCAAATGTGGTGTGTGGTTGACCAGTCAGTTCGTAGTGCTGGTGTTCATGACCCTGAGCTTCTACTGTATAAAAACTCTTGTGGAACCCCCTTTAATACTAGTTATTTTTGAAGCAGTTATTCCAAAAAGTGCTTATTTCTCTAATACTTTCTGTATTTAATAATGAAAATAAAGTTCTGCACTGAAAGATGTACAGATTGCCTGTGACAAGATTTCATTAATTAAGGTACTCAGAGTTGCTTTATCTATATCCCATCACTGGGTTTGATTCTGAAAGGTTCTGAAATGGTCAAACTTGTTGCTGATGCAATTGTTTCTTTTCTTCCTTGGAGTAACAGCAAAGTGAACTTGGTCCAGTGTATTCAGGAAGGATTTAGCATAGCCAACAGTTACCGTGTAGTACTTTGTCTTCCTCTGGTGGCTAGACCACATAGAGGTATTTGAGTCTGCTGCCACCTCTCAGCAGATGGTCCTGCTGTTTTAGCTTGAGCAGTAGGGGCTCATGTTTTATAACAGGATCCCAGGTTCAGTCACTGTGAACAGACACCATCCAAACTGGGGGCTATCTTGTTTCTAGCGGAATCAGTGGCAAAAGTCTCATTGACTTTAGTGGGAGCCTTAAAGAGAATAACAAGTAGATAATGGAAAATGCTGTTGCAGACCCACCTAGTGGGCCAGATCCCATTTCCTTTATTCGTTCATTGAGACTCCCAGGGGTGGAGGTGGGAAATTAACACTGGACTTGATGAGTGTTTTGCATGAATAAGATAAGCAGGTTTTGTCTTGAACACTGTTGCTTGAGCCGACTGAGTTTTATTCCCTCCATACCCCCCTTTCCTGGTTTGGCAGGGGGATGGGAGTTGTGTATACAAAAGTTCTCACTGTACCTTTCCAAAGAACATTTTATCCTCTGTAAATGCCCGCTGCTCTTGCATCATTCATACTAGCTACCTTATGTAATTGCTGACTCTCTGGGTATGTGTGGCATCCGTGATGCATAGTGGTGGGGAGGGCAGGAGGAATCCCTTGAGAGCATGTAAGAGAAGAGCATGTTCCTGGAGGAGATAGCTATCTAGATAGATAGATAAGCATATTAATAGTTATATTGTTCTTAAATCCTGTTTCTGTGGTGAATGTGGTGAACCTTGTTTCAGTGTTGTGGGCAATACTGGATCATTTTACTCTTCAGCAGAGGAATGTTTTCTATGCATTCTACCACTGGAGGCCTTGTCAGGGTCTACGGCAGCAGAATTTCTCTCTGACTTTAACTCTGAAAATAAATACAGTTTGACAGAGATGTTTACATGAGTAGATGTTGTTATGGACTCAAAACTGGAATGAACTAATTAAATGTATACTCCTCATGAAAAACCCAGCTGTGATTACTGCAGTTTGTGAAAGTTAAGTTTGTGCAGTACATGTCCAAAGTTAAATCTGGATATTGCCCAAGTAAATAACCTGACAAAATGTTAACACAGCTCTTGTTTTTTAAACAACTAAAGTAGTCTTGAGCATGCTACTAGGAGAGAGAGCAAAATAGCATAACGTCTGTCTACAGAATTCCTGCTAGCATTTGCAGATGCCGCTGTTAATCCATTCACTGGTGCTTTGGATTTGGGAGATGCCGTTTGAGCTGATATCCTGTCCAGCTGTTTCTGCCATGCAGTCCCTGGCCGCTGCACAGGCCCTTCTGTATCTTGGCTACAGAAGAGCCAGTTTCCTGCATTGGAAACTAAATGGTGAGTGCAGAAGGTCACCAAGAAATTCAGTCTTCTGTATGGCTGTGGAACACTGGAGAGAGGCATCCAGCCAAGGAAAAGCATTGGAAAAATATGCAATACTCGTTCAGTAAAAATGCTAGTGAAAGCAGCTATGTTAAAATCTATTCACAGTCCGTTCATTAAATAGCTGTTTGTGTGACTAAATCATGCCCATATGTTTCATGGGGGCAGGCCATAAAGAACATGTATAGGGAAGGAATTATTGGAGTTTTCACTTCATATACAATAAAATCAACCTTCAGTGGACCTCCTAAGGCAAGCTATAAATACACATTCTGAAAGGGTCACTTAAAAATAGTCTAAAAATTCAAAAATGGTTCCAAATCGGTTACATATTCCTTTCATCATCCGTTACACCTATTGCTTAATAAACGTAAGGCATGGACTATCGAAATAGCAGAATTAAGCCACAAAGTATCAGTGAAATAAATACTGACTTGAACCCATACCATGCTCCTCACCCCACCAAAGCAAAGCAAATTCCTGCTAAGATTTGCTTTTGTAAGGAACACTGGATCAGGGCTATTGTAAGTTAATTAAAAAGTCTGCTTTTGTTATTTTAGACCCTACAAGAGCATTATATTTTCATGAAAATATAGTTTTATATACTAATAAGACTTTTCAGACACCCACATTTTTCCAGTAAAAAGGTTTCTGGGGGGAAAAAAAACCCTCTGTTTTTTTACGGGTGAAAAAATTCCAGGTTTTCCATGGGAATTTTGATTTGAAATGACATTTGCAAAGTATTTTTAAAATAGTTCTGTTTCAAAATGTCAATTCAAAATGAAAAATTTTTCATTTTGAATTTTCTGTTAAGAAAAATCAAAACATTTTTGATAGTGACATTTTCAAGTGGGAAGATACTTGGGCCAGAAAATGTTGATGCTCTCTACATAGTAGTTCTGAGATATCAAATGTCACAATTATATAATTCATTATATGCCTAAGCAACTGTATTTTTATAACATCTGACAAAGCCTTTGGACGTCCTATTCCTTCTAACAGGTTTCAGTGCTGTTCTTTATTACATATCCCCATGGTTAAAGTATAATGGTACAGGCCCTGGAACCAGGCCCCCTTCCTGTATTGTCCGGGCCCCTTTATGTATGTGTGGGCCCCAGCCCAGATAGGCATTTTTGAGCCTCACCAGCTCTTTCCTCAGATATGAAGCACAGCCTCAAATCCACATCACCCCAACCTTGTCCACTAGTGCCCACATCAAACTCCTCTTTCCCCATGTCCTCCTCTGCCTCCATCCCCATTCCTTAAGCTCCCTGCTCCCAAGTCCCCACTCCAGCCCTCCTAATCCCTATCTTCCCTGCCTTCACTCCACCACCCTTCAGCCCCCCAACATGACCCTTTTTTCACCACCCTACTCCCTAGCTGGCTCTCCTGGTCCCCCCGAGTCAGCTTGACCCCTTCTTCCCCCACGCCCTTTCCTAACTGGTTGCCCGAACGTCCCCAACACCCCCTCCTACCAGGGCCCCCTTATCTGGCCATCGGAGCAGAGCATGGCTGCTTCTCCCACTATGAGCATGTTCAGGGCAGGAGTTTTAAAAACTCCCAACCTGAAAGATTGGGGTGGGGTGGCACGGGGTGGCCGGGCTTCAGGTGCATGGTGGTCATTGCGCAATGGGCAATCTGGAACTGGAGATGGGATGGGTGCTGCTGCGGAGGGGGAGGTGCAGGCAGACGGTGGCCAGAGCTGTCTGCTTACCCTCTGTCTCCTGTTTGATCATCCAGAGGGTCCAGCTTGCTGTCCGTGTAGCCGACAGGCAGCTAAAGGGCTGCGGTGGGTGGTGGGGCTGCAGCGGGTGGCCCTGCCCCACGGTGGCAGTGCTGGCCGCGTCCATGCCATGAAAGTTGAAGTCTCCTGCCAGGGCAGCCTTGGGCTTTCTCCTGCTGCTCGCTGTGCTGGAAGAGGTCGGCCAGGAAGTTGTTGTTGAAGGTAGCTGGGTCAATGTAGGTGCTGATGTCGATGGAGTTCTCGTTCTCTCAAATCATGCTCAGCTTTGCTCTGCCCACTGCAGGGGTTGCCACTGCAAATGTGGCGTCTCTGTAGCTGTAGGTGCTGCCACACTGGGGAGGCTGCAGGTGGCACTGGCTGCCGCTCACTGGCGCCTGGGACTCGATCTTGTAGAAGTTGGCTTGCTCCATGGAGTAGCTAAACTCTGCCAGGCATGGCGAAGGGCTCTTGGGATCTGGAGGTGGAGGGGGCCCGCCACTGAAGGAAGTGCTCCATGCCTGGGGGCCAGGCAGCCAAGCGTCCCTTCAGAGCTGCTGCTGTGCCAACTTCTCCCTCTTTCTCACTTAACAACCTGTGCCACTTCCTACCCTGCTGTGAGTGAGCAAGCCCTCCCGTGGTGTGCAAACTTCCCAGCCTCCAGTCATAGAATCATAGGGTTGGAAGGGACCTCATAGGTCATCTAGTCCAACCCCCTGCCAGAGGCAGGACCACTCCCACTAAACCATCCCAGTCATGGTTTTGTCCAGCCGGACCTTAAACACCTCCAAAGATGGAGATTCTATCACCTCCGTAGGCAGCTCATTCCAATGCTTCACCACTCGCCTAGTAAAAAAGTTTTTTCTAATATCCAGCCGACCTCCCTAACTGTAACTTGAGACCATTAATCCTCGTTCTATCCTCTGTTATTACCGAGAACAGTCGAGCTCCATCTTCCTTAGAGCATCCCTTCAAGTGGTTGAAGGTTTCTATCAAATCCCCCCTCAATCTTCTCTTCTGCAGACTAAATAAGCCTAATGCTTTCAGTCTTTCCTCATAGGGCTTGTGCTCCAGCCCTTTAATCATTTTGGTTGCCCTCCGCTGGACTCTCTCTAGCATGTCCCTGTCCTTTTTGTAGTGGGGAGCCCAAAACTGAACACAGTATTCTAGATGTGGCCTCACCAGTGCAGAATAGAGGGGAATGATCACATCCCTTGATCTGCTGGTAACACTTCTTTTGATGCAGCCCAGTATGCCATTGGCCTTTTTGGCTGCAAGAGCACACTGCTGACTCATATCCAGCTTCCCATCCACCATGACCCCCAGGTCCCTTTCTATAGTGCTGCTACTTAGCTGAATGTTCCCCAGCCTGTAGCAGTGCATGGGGTTTTTCCGTCCCAAGTGCAGGATTTTACACTTGTCCTTATTGAAGCTCATAAGATTTCTATTGGCCCACTGTTCCAATTTATCTAGGTCTCCGTGAATCCTGTCCTTGCCCTCCAACGTGTCTACTGGTCCCCCCAGCTTGGTGTCATCCGCAAACTTACTGAGCGTGCAGTCTGTTCCATCATCCAGATCATTGATGAAAATGTTGAACAGAACCCACCCCAGGACTGACCCCTGGGGCACCCCACTCGTGACTGGTTGCCAGCTAGACATGGATCCATTGATTCCTACACGCTGAAACCGTTGATCTAGCCAGTTTTCTATCCACCCTATAGTCCACCTATCCAACCCATTCTTCCTTAATTTGCCAAGGAGAATGCTGTGGGAAACTATCAAAAGCCTTGCTAAAATCAAGGTATATCGCATCAGTGGTTCTTCCTGCATCCAGAAGACCAGTCATCTGATCATAGAAGGAAATGAGATTGGTCAGGCATGATTTACCCTTGGTAAATCCATGCTGACTGTTCCTGATCCCTTTATTTTCCTCTAAGTGTTTGAGGATGGATTCTTTGAGAACCTGCTCCATAATTTATCGAGGGATTGAGGTGAGGCTGACAGGTCTGTAATTCCCCGGATCCTCCTTTTTCCCTTTCTTGAAAATGGGTACTATATTTGCTTTTTTCCAATCCTCTGGCACCTCCTCCGTTCTCCATGAGTTTTGAAAGATAACGGACAGTGGTGCTGCTGTCTCGTCAGCCAGTTCGCTTAGCACCCTTGGATGCACTTTGTCTGGCCCCATGGACTTGTGCACATCCAGCTTCTTTAAGCAGTCCCTAACCTGACCTTCCTTCACCAAGGGCCTCTTTTCTTCTCTCCAGCTTGCCATACCCATGGTAGTGGGCTGGGAGCTGACCCTGCCTGTGAAAACTGAAGCAAAAAAAGCATTGAGCAGTTCAGCTTTTCCCTCATCCTCTGTCATGAGGATGCTTGCCCCATTCAGTAAGGGACCTACACCATCCCTGATCCTCTTCTTGTTATTAACATACTTGTAGAACCCCTTCTCGTTATCCTTTATGTCCCTCGCTAGCCGCAGGTCCATTTGTCCTTTGGCCCTTCTGATTTTATCCCTGCAGTCCATAGCAATATCTTTATATGCCTCCTTGGTCATCTGACCAGTCCCCCACCAGCCTCCAGTCTTCTGGCTGGCAGGGAGCTTCCCCTAGGCTGGGAGCTTTTAAAACTGTGCAGGGTAAGTAGGGCAGGGGGAACACGCCAGAATGCAGCATTCTGCCCCATTGTTCTGTTTTTTAGGGGCCCCAGAAACCCGATGCCAGGATGCCTACTCTGAATATGACAATGGTTTAACTACCTTAGTTTTTCATCTCTGGAGTCCTAGGCTTAATCCTGATTAAGTACTTGATGATAACTGTGTTCACATGAACCATCCCAGTGACTGTTAGCGTGATTAAGGGGTGGCAAGACCACACTATCGGTCTCAAGTAAAAAAGGCTTTTTGTCTCTGTTCCTTGGGGAGATTTGTCCACATCACAAAATCACCACATAGCTTGGCACCAATTAGCATGGCTGGCAGTAGATGTTGGTTAGGGCTGAAGTACGTTGGCAGAGACGCAGCATTAGCCTTCACTACATCCGGCTTTAACTAATAGTCATCAGACCAGGTGTCTGTGTGTCTTCATGGATACGAAGTGAAAATGCTCAAGAAAGAAAATTCAGTATACTCAAAACAACACATGAAAACAATCCACACTGTTCAGGCCTGTGCTGCTGAAGGGGACTCTAATGACTCCAGTGGGAACAGGATCTGGTTCCAGGTGATGGTTTTGCATTACAAGGAAGGATTCATCACTTGACTAAAGGCTGTAGACCTAGGCCAAAGAGCATGCCAATAGAATAATGCTGATTTAAAGAATTAACACATCTAATCTGAATCTTACTGCTTGCAGTTCAAGCTGTTGTTCAACAGAACTTTTTCAACATGGCCTTGCTGAATCAGGAGACAGGAACCCAGTGGACTTATTAAAGGTTCAACCTGCAGCGTTCTGAGAACCTTTTGGTAGGTGCTTAGTACCTCGACCCACTGAACTCAGCCCTAAAAGAGAGACTTGGCCATAGAGAGTCCAGAGATGTTCTCACTGTTTATCATAACAAGTACAACGGCTGCAGTGTGTTTCTTTGCCTAGGTCCTAGTTTTGCAAATGATTACACTCTTCAATAATTTTACCTACCTTCAGTAGACTCACTGATGTCAGTGGAACCTGATATAGTGGAGAGTTACTCACATGTGTTAGCAGAATCAGGCCCAGATTTTGTTTTTCATCTGTCATGTGTGCAAGGATTTGTTCAACTGTCAAAAATGTCTTGCAGTTTGAGGAATGGTCGGTGAATAATGTTCTCACAAGTTCAAGGTGAGAACAAAAAGTGATAAGCTTTTTCAGTGATGTTCCTACTGTCATATTCCCCTTCCCACCCAAACACACCAAAACAAACAAAAGGTAATAGCTGCCAGTGGAGTAACATTTGGGGGAGATAAGTGTAAAAAAAAACAAACTTAAAACTTGCTTCAAAAGAAGATCAGTATTACAGAATGTATGAATTTAGACCTGGGTCCTACAAATAGTTATGCATGCAAGCTTCCTTGCTGAATCTATTTTTACTTATGTTTGGTCTAAGGGTTAAAAATCTGTTAAATCATTAAAACTATTTTGAAAAATGTGAGGTCAACTGTATTTTAACTGTCAGTATAGACTCTCTGATCCAGAGCTGCCCAGAAGAACAGAACCCAAATCTGAAACAAAATGGCTTTGTTTGTAAGTATGCAAACAGAATTATGCTAATAGCTTTCT
The DNA here is from genome assembly GCA_007922195.1 of Podocnemis expansa. Classification (NCBI taxonomy): domain Eukaryota; kingdom Metazoa; phylum Chordata; order Testudines; family Podocnemididae; genus Podocnemis; species Podocnemis expansa. The sequence goes on along the minus strand of ML681998.1, from coordinate 33,321,867 downwards.
TTCAAAGGAAATGGGCAAATAGGTTCTAAATGGATTCAGTGACATGTTTGTGGTTTGTGCATCATGTAATAGACACAAATGTCTTTTTCTTTTGTCAGTTTAAAATGTTCCTGAGTTAACTATCCACCAAGTAAATGTATAGTAGCTAACATTTAACATAAGCCATAAAATAAAACCTCAACTGTCTCATAAGACTGTACTACAGGCAGGGGACTTGAATTACCAAGATTTTGTTCTCTGATTAGAGACTTGGAATTGGTTCCCTGAATCTGGTTGTTGTTTTATGGAAGACTGTGCTATAGGGCTGCCGTCTAAAGCCGCTTTTTTTCTGTTGCTTTTTCGCCTTGCATGTTTTTGCTCTTTTGCGATTATTTGGTGGAAATACTTCCCTTAATGAATCACAGTTATTAGAGAGGGGAGCCCAGGAAGGTACACACTGCTGCTTTCATATGACCTGCAATGGGGCTATTTCAGCCTCCCTTATGCTTGTTCAATTTCAGTGTATATCTGAGTTCTGTGGTCCTTGTTTTGCACCTAGTTTTGAAATGACTAGCAGGGGTTGGCAACCTAAAAGCGAAGAAGAGCCATTTTAAAAAATTCCTTCAATAACCAAATGTTTTGAGAGCCACAATGAGTGTAGCCGCATGGTGGTGGGGGAGCCAGGCCAGGGGTAACTGGATGGGGTAGGTCTGGAGCCCAGAGCTGCAAGGGGGGCAGTCAGAGCCAGCTGCATGCATATCTGAGGCTGCAGGTTGCAGATCCTGCCAGGTTTTGTCCAACACAAGTAAATCCACAGATGATAAGCTTGAGTTATGCCAATGAAAGGGAGGATTGAATCAGGCATGTTGTGCTCATGGTGGATGTTCCAAAAGAGAAGTAAATTGAGAAGCAACAGAAAGGACAGCTATGGAGCAAAGAATGTAGCTCAGAAGTAGAAAGCCCAGTCATACTTCCACTTAATTCAGTGTGAAGACTAATGTCAGTAGGAGCAGGATTGGGTCTCTGTCTCTCTTTTAAACTGTTCTTTGAGATTGTAAAGTACTGGTTATTCTTATTACTATTATTCATGGGTGCCTAGTTAAGAGCCAGATAATCCACTTGTCAGAAGCCTATGTAATTTGTGTAAAGTAGCACAGATCCATATCTTCCATGATAGGGAGTTGAGGCTCGTGACTCCAGATTCTTTGGTGACATTCCATCTGTGTATCACACTCTGGCTACCTATGAATTACAGCATATCTCAGTTGTATTTGGGAGAAGCAAGAGGAAACTGCCTACAACTCGCTGATACTGAGAACATTCTTCAGTGTCTTTGCATCAGGTAGAATTCCAGGAATCCTCCCCTTGTGCTATCTGTCTTAAGAATTTTATCTGGCATGTAATAAATCGGGGACAGTCAGCGAGTTTACAGTAAGCCTTCTGTAATAAAGTGTGGAATGTTTGCCTCCTTCGGGACAATGCTTTAGGTACTCAGGGGTACTGCTATTTGACTAAATGGTTCCTGATTGTGCCATGAACTTTCCTCCCTAAGGAAACAACACATGGCTGATAGAGTAATCAAAGGTGAAGCACATGAACATGCATATTTATAGCATGATCTAACCTCAAGGGCTTTTCTTTCTCTTTTTCTTTGCAATTGCATTGCTGTACTGTAGAAGTAGATGTGACTGGAATCTAACAGTTGTTGCCTGGTAAGAGTGAGCATTAGCAAGTGTCTACTGTTGCTAATTAGTTGTTGTTTAAGAGGCATTGTGCTGTTTTTTCCTGTGACTCCATGGTTTATTCCGAAGACTGCCTTCTTCCACGGGTCTATTTCTGTGGATTCTGCTAGCCTCCAGTAAACCAAGTTATGTGACGTTACATAACTTATGGCCTTTAAATTGTGTTAGTTTTGCAACAAATCCTGATATTTTTGCTATGTGTACTTTCAAGGGAGAAGTGGAAGAAGAAAGCACTCACTGTCCTTGGTATTCAGGCTATGGATGATGTTCTGAGTGTTCACTGTGTGTCTGTGGCTACGACTCCCAGTATTTACTGCCACCATGCATCCTGTGTGCTGTTTGAATTTTTATAGCTGTTCCCATATATAGCAGCATATTGGTTATCTAATAGTTTGTTCACTGCTGGACTCTTACGAGGAGGGAGCCACACTAAGGATTTCAGAGAAGCTCCCAGGTTTTTTAGCTTTGGGTGTTTCCACTGTTCTTAGTTAAAGGTTTGAAATCAATCTATGGGACCCCTTACAGTGCATTTTGTAGCTGGATTGTCCAATAAGAGAGTGTGATATTATTTCTTTAGGACCAAATTAATATTCCATTTTCTCTGACGTGCCAAAAATGCATCTAAGAACAGAGTTGTTGCTTTTTAACTGGGCCATTAATTAGGACATCTGTACTTAAATGCACGGAGAAACATGCAACAAGATAGATGCATTAATGATCTGACTTTTCTAACTTCCTGAATAACTGTGACACAGTCACAGAGGTCCAATGTTTAAAGTAGGAGCACAGCCAGGTACTATAATCTTATCTGCATTTGGGCCCTATTCATAAAAAAGGCATTTGATGTAGTTTCTTAAAGGTGTTGTGTGAGATCAATCAATCAATCAAATCATAGGGCTGGAAGGGACCTCATGAGATCATCGAGTCCAACCCCCTGGGAATTGAACCCAGGACCTTCTGCATGTTAAGCAGAGGTGCTAGCCACTACACTATTTGCAGGGCTTATGTAGGGCATGTTCTTAAAAGGGCAACGTCAAAAGGAGTTGTGCATTTTATTGAAAGAGAAGCTAACTCCCCTTTTCACTCCCTCTTGCTTTATACATTTAGGTGTTCTTTTCTTTGGCATTTTCCTCTCACTTTTGCAACATTGTCAATCCCAAGCATTCAAACATTTTGAGTCGGATACCCCCAGCTCACTCCCAAAAAGCATCTTGATATTTGGAAACCTTGTGAGTACTTCTTGGAACTTTAAAAAATGCATTTTGGGCTCCAGTCCTACAGAAGACGCTATTCCATCAAAGGCTCATTCACCTGCTCATCCACCAATTTGATTTATGCCATCATGTGCCAGAAATGCCCCTCTGCCTTGTACATTGGCCAAACAGGAGAGTCTGTGCAAAAGAATAAATGGGCACAAATCTGACATCAGAAATCCAAACATTCTAAAACCAGTGGGTGAACATTTCAATCTTCCTGATCACGCCATCGACCATTTACTAATTGCAGTGCTCAGGCAGATGAATACCAGGTCAAGGATTCAAAGAGAAGCTGTGGAGATGGAATTTATTTGCAAATTTGATTGCATTGCTTCAGGGCTTACCAGGGACTTTGGATTTTTCTTTCATTACCACAGGTTATTTGACCTCGTCTTCCTCTATATGCTGTTCCCCAGTGTTTGAATTTTAACAACGGCTTTGATTTGCTGTTACAGTGTGATCAGATCCCATGACTTACACTTCCCTGCATTTATTTCCTCCCATTCTGTAAACTCCCCCATCTTCAAGGTGTCTGACCAAAGTGCGATTTGTGTTGATGCTCTGAAAACTCTTTAGAAGCATTGGCCACAGGGCCAGCATTCAAGCATTGTGCATCAAAGCTTATCTTAACTCCTGTTATAGTCAAACCCTCATCTTTTTCAAAGACTTACCTCTGATGAGGTTATGGAGATGGTGAAGTATCCTTTTTCTAATTAAACTGCTCTATTGTGGGATGGATGCCACCAAGGGGCAGGTGGGAAAGGAGAAAGTAATGACAAGAAGCAAACTTAAATTGTAAATTGTTCTTACTGTACCTGGGAGAGTGCTGCTTTCGCTTTCTGATGTGGCGAACAAATCCCTCCCATGTTTCTTTAGCTATCCTCCTTCCTTTCCTGAGACTCTCCATCCTCAGAGGTTTTTAAGGCCCAGCTTGACAAAGCCCTGGCTGGGGTGATTTAGTTGAGGTTGGTTCTGCTTTGAGCATGGGGGTTGGACTAGATGACCTCCTGATGTCCCTTCCAATCCTAATATTCCCTGATCCTCTCATTCTCGTGAGTGATTTGAGTCTAATGCAGGGGTGGCTGACCTTATGGAACTCAAGAGCCACACAAGTTGATTATTAAACATTCGAGAGCCACACTGAGGGCTATAGCTATATACTTTTACCTACTCCAAAATCACTAAGTTTAAAATTCTTTGCACCCTTTAATTTTATCGTAAAAAGAGGACAAATATTGATCCCACTAATGTCAGATTCTACTTATTACTTAAGATTACCATGAAAATTAGGCCTATACAGTAAAAATTTAGCTGCTGCTCGATGTACGAGACTGCAGGCTAGTGGCGAGTTTTTTAAAATCCTGACCATGCTGCACTTCTCCCTGCCATCTCTGACCATGCTGCACTTCTCCCCACAGTCCCAACCACCGCCTGAACTCTTCGGCTGGGGCTGCTTCCCTAAACTAATTTGCTGATGTTCTTCTGGGAGCCAGAGTTTTTCGTTCAAGAGCCACATGTGGCTCCTAAGCTGCAGTTTGGCCACACCTGGTCTAATGCTTCTGGATTTAACAAATAGGAATTAAAAAAAAAATTCTTTTCATTGGAAGCTGCACCATGCCTGGGGAGTGGGGCTCAGGGCCAGCTGGCCTGTGGGCATTCCTGCTTTCCCTGTGCTGGGGAGGGCAGGGTCGTCTGGCCAGCCCAAAAGCGAGGCTTTAAGCTCCAGGCTCCTGTCCTACCCTGGCCCTTACTTTTACTAAGTTTGTATCTTAGAAAATGTCTTCATTGTAAAGCTGCTCTGATTTGAGCACTCAATTTAGCCTAGTCCAGGTGTGAGGAGCAAAACTGGAATGCCCAGTCCAAGTTACTGTGTCTTCTCCGCTGCTTAGCTCCTCCCAGTTTATGGTTAGGACTTCTGGGGGCCCATGTCAGTCTTTTTTGAGCCACTGTTTTTTTTTCCTCAGTGAATTATGGAAGAGCTTGTCTGTTTCTCTGGGGAATCTGTGGGAAGACGCAGGAGGACTGTAAGCTTTTGAGCGATTTAGCCTGTGCAAAGTAGGGAGGGATCCAACCTGAGCAGAAATGGAACCTGGACTCTAACCTACACTCTCAGCAATGCCAGCTAGACTAGGTTGAGAGCTCCACTTACCTTGGGTGAGTGTGTGTGGACCAAGGACAGGTTGGGAGCATTGCTAAAGTCAGAGCCGGTGTTAACACCCTAGTAAATACCAATAGTAAAATCCTTTGAATGTGTAATCAGCACATGTGGAAGTGTATTGTGACACTGAGTTATAGAGTTAGTAACTAGGTTTCAATGACAAAGCCAGGTGGGATTTTCTTTCATGAAAGCTCATGCAATAAATAAATTTGTTAGTCTTAAGTGCCACGGAACTCCTTGTTGTTTTTGCGGCACTTCTGTAGACCTACTGAAGATTGCGTTAACGCTTGGTTGTAGTTACTTCAAAGCTGGATTGTGTGAGTGTAAGGGGAGGGAAGAATTTGGTCTGGAGCATTTTAATTGCTTGGGATAATGAAGGCAGCAGGGCAGCGTGACTTCTAGACTGAAGCATTTTTCACTTGTTCTACAGGACTCCTTGTTTGTTTTTCATTTGGAGACTGAACAAATTGGATCATGAAATCTATTGATGCTTTCTCTCCACCTGGCCAAAAAATCCATATTGTCTTCAACACCAGTGCCATTTCGCCAGTGGTAGTGAGGTGAAGACCCTAATATGAATGAAGGTTGAACAGCCGCTAGCACTTTAAACTCCTAGTCATTTTAGACCTTGTAATCAAAGTTAGAGGACACAGTGTCAGTAGGCTTAGGGCTCTGTTTATGTTGTTGCTTCCACATTTGCTGGAAGAGCTGGTGTTCAATGCTGGAGAAACTTTTGCCCCGAGTCCTGAGTGGAAGAGCTGCCAGAGAGATGATAAATGTGCCCCCCCCCCTTTTAACAGGGAAACTTCTCCGAGAAAGAATTCTTTCAACAATCATACTGAGAAATGGGGGAGGGGGAGGAAATTCTTGCCCTGCCAGGACAGGATTATCAAAACAGTTATTAAATTAGCAGAATTTGTTTGTTTGTAGGATTTTTAATGATTCAGATTTGAAAATACAGTCCTTAATTTCCATGGCAGAAGAACATTGAGTTTCACAAATCTTTCCAATTCACACATAAAAGTTGATGAATGGAAATTGCTACCAACTACTGAAACTTCAAAGGCAGTAGTTGCAGTTAGTTTAATTAGTTTTTACTGTTTAAATATCTGCAACCCACCCTGCATTGGTTTATAGATTTAGTAAAGAATTTATTAAGGCTGTGAATAGACTGGGGGAATATATCTGCTCTGTTAACCTTTTTAGCTGATCAGAATTATAAGCACATGTGAAATGTCACCGTTGTTCAACTGTGAGAATAGACTATACTTTTTAGTGTGTTTTGTTAATCTGGTAGCTGATCAGAGGTTTTGGCTTCACAAGATGAAGCAGTGAGTGAAGCTGAACAGGAAACACTGTACAGAAAGAGTTGGTTGGGTATGTTCTTTGCAAAATGCATGAGTTTGATGCCTGGAGAATTAGATGGAAAAGGTGTGCAATCAGAATAATATACAATTTCATTCATTTGCTCTGCCTGAGTCTGTCAAATATTCTGGGAAGTGAAGATTTTTAATAATTATGCCTCCCCTTCATCCAAAAGCAAAAGGGGTCCATTGATTTTGCTCCCTTCCCCGGCTTTCATTCTAGGTCACAGTTTGATCCCTTTTTTCATGTTCCTTTTTATATGATTGCTGGTGTAGTGTGCTTGTGAGAACAATATGTGTCGCTTCTTGAGTAGGAATGTAGGAATCATTAGTGAGTGAGGTGAGTCCCCCAGGTACTTTTACACGCCACTGGCAAGATGCATTGGAGCTTTTCTTATCTGTGGAGTGAGATCTCTAGGCTTCCTTTAAAGGAGAACTACTGAAAACTCATGCAAATATTTTCTTCCTTAATTTCAATTTGTGAGAATTCCTATCCATTCTCTTTTACAGACACTACACGCTCATGTTGGCTAGGTAAAATATGATTGAACAGTGTGCAACTAAAGAGAAAATCAGGCCTTGTGTGATCATGGACAAGTTACTTGTTTGGCGTATGCCTACAACAGTTATTTTTGGTGCAAGCCCTGTGAGCCTAAGACTGTCAACCTGGTGCTGGAGGCTTGCTGCTGAGCTTGATCTGTGTATGCATACCTGTTGGGGTGAATTCAATAAAAGCTTCAGCAGCAGAAGTGTGTGTGGGGGGATTTTTGTCAGTGCCTCAGTTGTTTAGTTTCTGAAATGAGGATGATGACAATATCTACCTTGCAGCAGCACATTAAGAGGATGAAATTAGTTGAGGCCCAAAATCTACAAATGTGTCCATTTCCTCAATTTTTTGGCTGCTCAACTTGAATAACCAGAGAGTTATCGGTAGAACCTTTTTGTGTTTCTTATGATGGGCAAAGTAAATTGAGGCACCCAAATCAGTAATTGATTTTGAAAATGTTGGTTTTAGTGTTTGTGAAGCACACTGCAAACTGCCAATGAACAACGGTGTAAAAATAAGTAATAGTATGGTGGTAATGATGAAAGTTTTCCATAGTTTGAGCTCCGAACACTAGTGTCTGACATGTAACCTAATGGGCTTGATGTTCAGAGGTACCAAGTAGCTGCAGCTCCCAGTAGGTATTTTGTTTTCAGCCTTTCTGAAAATCAGCATCAAAGTACTCTAGCTAAGCCTTGAATCCATGAGAAATTTAAAAAAAAAGTAATGATGGGACGTTTCATTTATGAACTCAAAGCTTAGTTTTAAGAGAAGGCACAGTTATGATTCAATGCACTTTCCAAAAGCCATGTTTATTTAAAGAAGCAAAAAATTCTTCTCTTGAAGAAACTGATTCTTAGAGTATTCTAGAAGACAATCAAATCAGAAGATTCCTTCTCAATGTAGCAAGAAAGCATTTTAGGAGTTCCAGTGGCTGATGGAGATCTTAATGATGTCACATAGAGCCAGATCCAAAGCCTTTTGAAGTAAAAGGGAGTCTTTCTGTTGACTTCTGTGAGCTTTGGCACAGGCTCACAGACAGAAAATAATTTGGCCAGATTCTGTCCTCAGTTACATCCATTCAGACGACACTGACTTTTCCATGCACATCTCTGAATTTGGCCATGCTCATTTAAATTGTCCTAAAAGGTATCTTATCTCCACTGAACTGCCAATAAATAATCTAGTTAATTGAAGCATACAATGTGCTTAATCCTGTAAACTCAAAACACTTTGAGTTTAGGTGGGTCACTGAAGACCTTCAGTGGTGAAGACAATTGTGCAAAGCTGGTCAGAATATTCCTTTATGGGGCATTACAAATGTACTGTTGTTTGGTGGAGAAACTAATGTAACAATCAAAGATACTATTGCATGTAGTATTGCACACTCATAGTAAGAAATATGAAAGTGTGATATTCTGTGTTCTCCTTTTACTTGGATTTGTGCAACAGTTAAAAATCAAAAGCAGATGCATTTTTGAACGGTCCTGTTTTTGTAAGCTTCCTGTATGTACCCAGGAAAAGCTCTGTTTTGAAACTAACTCATTTTAATGTAATCAAATGATTGAAAGGTCATGATCATCTTAGTTACGTTTTAGAAATACTAATTATAGGGTCTAATTTATTTTCATTTGAAGGAGAAGTGATCTCATCTTGGGTTTAGGCAGTAACAAAAGCTCAGCAGGGCCACAAATAGCCCTGACTATGTTGGTGCTGTAAGCAAAAATACTGCTTTGCTTCTGTGAACAGTGTCGGACTTTAAGACACAGATACAGAGCTATTGTGTTGATTCATCCCAGCATTGAGACCAGGTGTGTGTCTTGGCTCCATCTCATCATTATAAAAGACTCACTTCCTACAAGAAGAGGAAAGTTTGAGGGAGGACTAACATTTTGCTTAGGAAAGCTCTGAGATTAGTTATCTGAGGCTGAAGTTTTTACATTTGTAAGTACAGTGTAGCTTTGGGGATTTGTTACTTCCTTTAAAAAAACAAGGCAACCCCAACAGGGGAATGTGAGCCTGGACAATATCCTATGGAGTGTGGGAATGGCGTGGGCATGCTGCCTGTTTACATCATATTTCTGTAAATTCTCAAAGTGAGACTATCTCTTTCCAATCCTCACTTCCTGAATTGCTCCCCTCCCCTATTCCTGTCCCCTTTTAACTTGTATATTCCTGTCTTTTTCACTAGGATGGGGAGCCTTTGCATCTGGCTGCCTATTGTCTTTGTAGTACAATTGGAGGCAGGAGATTGGGTTTCAGGAGGGATGTAGTTTGGTGCAACACCAGGGGTTTGGAGAACATTGTCAATGGGATGCCAGGCTGCTATCAGAAACACAGGTCTCTTGGCATATAACAATGGTCCTCCTGCATCCTCCATGAAGATCTTTCCTACAGCTCTAAATTACATAATAATCATAAATTATCTTGCCTGTGTATGATACTATGCTTTTCCTGTGGCTGTGCCCAGTGTGGCCACACTTCTTTCCATCCTTTATCGACTGAGGGGAAAGGAGTGGGCTCTAGTGGGTTGTCTGGGGCTGTTCCAGGCTCCCACCAGTGTAGCACTGCTCCTCTCCAGCTGGGCGCTTGGCCAGTGTGGAAATGAGGTGGGGGAAGCTGCTCCTCTGCTCAAGCTGTTGTGTAGCTTGGCCTGCTGCTCCGTTTTGGGGGGAGCCCTGCCCCTTTGATCCAGCCAGCGCTGAACTCAGGGCTACTGCACCCAGTCCAGAGCTCAGGAGCTAAATGGCCTCAATATTACTGAAGCCTAATGGATCCCTTGGAAGCTTTGGCATCCCCCCCAAGAAAGGCCAGCCCCTCCTGGCTGGGAAACCATGATCTATAATGCTATAAATGGGCTCAGTTCCTAACCACCCATATCCTGTACTTTCTAGCACCCTCCCAAAATGTGGATGCTTTAGTTCTTTGTTCATGGTGCAGAGCGGGAGAGCTTGACTTGCCATCAAACTTGACTGTTCGGAAGACAAAGAAGGTTGGCCCTATGGGACTGTGGGATACTTTTTTGGATTCCCAAAGCCTGAGTCCAGTGGCAGTGTGTCAGCACTGCAAAGGAATACAGAACCCTGGATTTTGGCTTGACTCTGGTTCAGATGTTTCACCCCCATTTGGTCCTGGGAACCTTACTCAAGATGTGGGTTCATGCTGTTTGTGTGTAGATGGAAGGGAATTTAGGAGTGAGCCTGAGTTTGAGCCCTGGACTTACACTGTGTAGATACTCTGACAGGGTCCTTAGTCTGTCTCCAATCCTGACCAACCACAGCAGCTGCATTCTTCAGACGCTATGAAACTATCAGCTATGGCAGACAAGAAAACAGAGAAACCTGGGGACAGAGCTTTCTCAGTGGCACACTATGGAATTCCCTTTCACTAGCTACCAGAACAGATACGTGAATGATCAGCAATAGGACAGAACGTAAAGGCTGCTTCTTTGCCTTACCTGGCCTAGAGTAGTACTAGATAATAATTTTAAGAATCCCCCCCTGCATATGTAGGGAAAGAGGAGAGAATTTCAGAGTCTGTATTCAAACCATCCATATATGGGTACAATTCCACTGGAGTTGAATAAAGTTTTTTCCATTATCTTCAGTAGGTTTTGCTTCAGGGCCTGTGTGATCTGTCTGTGGTTTCCAAACTGAATGAGTGGTGGTCTTTTGAGAGTTATCCAGTCCCTTGTTGCTTTGCTTTTTAATAGCTGCTTAATCTTGTTAAAAAGAGCTAAAAATATTTTAAGTAGTTTGTGAGCATTTCTCTTCCATGCATGCATTAACCTTGGTTGCCACAGGAGAGAGAGCAATCATGAATGGAATCAGAGGTATCAAAGAGAGAATTTTTCTATTACATTGTAGTCCACACTATACAAAAAAGCTTGGGAGCTCCAGGTTTCATGAGGCAGCTTGATACAATGGTGATAACCATGGTGTAAATACCTATTTGGAGAAGATGAACATTGAATAAAATTATGGGAGCTACGAATGTACACCCTGCATATCTGAGATTAGAATCTGCCCCTTAAAATTTTTCTTTAGTTCTGGAACCTTACAGCAGGATCCTGGGAGAAAAATACATAAAGGGATTCTAAGAGAGCTGAACCTCTTTATAGCTGTTGAGCATCTTCAGTGAATTGTTACTTCCATGGCCAAATTGTGGTTTCCATGTAGTCCAAGGACCATATCAATCACAACTTGCCTGAAACACATTTGGGGTAGGAGGTGGCACAACCAGAACCTCAGATATTCAGTAACTGAATCCAGACTTGACTGATATTGAGATTATATTTTCCAAACAAAACCCTTTGTGTAGATCAGGTTTCATTTAAATTGTTGAGCTGTTTGTTCAAAGAGTGTTACAGCAAGGACCGTGAGTGTGTAGACAGAATGCACTCTAGTGCTTGTCTTGTTTGTATTCCCAAATTCATGGTATTATTTGAGAGGACATCCCTGATGAGATACTTGTCGCAGAGCCACAAGTACATTTAGCTGTAATTTAGTAGTAGTCAGACTTGGTGAACCAATATCAAACCAAAACTAACTGATATGCCAACCCAATCCATTGTTGCAAACCCCCTTTTAAAAGTGAATATAGCAGCAATTGGAGCCTGAAAGAGGTGTATGTTGCACTCAGGAGCTGTGAAGGCTTCCTCTGTGTTGTCTCACTAGTATGCCTGCTCTCTAATGCAGTGGTTCTCAACTTTTTTTTTGTTTTTGCAGGTGGTGACACACTTAGTGGCTTATTGCGACTCTACAGGACACACCAGCTCAGCTCCCTGGCTTTCCAGGACACAGTCACCACTGTGTGGTGACACAATAATGTGTCTTGACACAGTGGTTGAGAACCACTCCTCTAACATACAAAAGAACCTTTTATAGGAGTGAAGAGAGAGCTCACTTTTTTGGATGGTCATCTTTGTTCTCCCATAATGCTGTCAACAAATGTGCAAATCTGTATTGCACATGCTGGTGTCTTTTGCAGACTTGTCATCTGCCACAATCTGTTTGTGGAGTTGCGACTCATTGCATGTGCTCCTGTTGCTGATGTTAATCATATAATGGTGAAAATTGTGTGTCATTACCATTCTGGGGAAGATTCAAATGAGGGAAGGGCTGTGTCCTATTACTGTTCTTCTGCACCACCCAGATGTCACCACCTTTATCTGTTGCCTAAATTGCTGCCTTTAATGCATAAAGCCTTGTGTTATTTTGCACTACCGTAGTGCCTAGAGTAGCACCTACCTACAGTAGCACAAACCAAGACTGAGGCCCCAATGTACAAGCATAGAGAAAAAGATAGTTCCTGTCTTGAAGCATTTACAATCTAAATAGACAGGACAGAGGAGGCAAAAGGAAATGTAAAGTATGAATAGAGTAACAATGGTGGTACTCTATAAAGATATTACTTCTGTGTTTTTTTCTTCATTAAGGTCTTATGCTGTTCCCTCTCCTCTAGCCCCAATTGTTTTTCCAGTAAAAAGATTATAGGAATCCTGATGGCAGCCAGTATTCCAGCTGTAATTTTTATAGAAGCAGAAAGGGCCACAGGTGGTGTGGTGCCTGCTTAACCAATGGATAGAATCATGTTCTCCTTTTTCCTCCTGCTTATCTTTTGGCTGATCTGTTCTGCTTGTGGAGCACCTGGGAGTTTGCCAAAGAAGCAGATGCTGCAAGGGTTAAATATCTTATTGTTTTATTCTAGACATCTGGGGTCATTGGTGACCATAGAAAGGAAAAAGGAGGCAGAATTCTGGAATTGGTCCCTCCTTTACCACTTTCTAACAAATTTTTCAAATGTTTGACCATCATGCATGATTAAAAGTAGCATTTTCTTATGAAAATGTTGGTAGGAGTAAATGTGGAAAGAAAGCACCTTGTGCCCCCAGCTTCCAGCCCCTCCTGGAATAGCAGTACATTGAGCTCATGAGACGCACTTTGCATTCCATACCTGCATCTCTGGGAGGGAAAGGGGAAATTCCTTGTTGTCTCCACATACGGCAAACCATTTAACTCTGTGCATGTGCGTAAGACTCGGCTCCAGTTACTCATCTAGTCTCACTTAAAATTGTAATGATCCATTTCCCCCACTTGATTTCTACTAAGGTGAATTTTGCTAGTTCATTGAAAATGCCAAATGTCTGTCCTCAGAAAGAAAAATGTCAAAAATAAAATTCTTTGAGTTGTTTTAGTGAAGGTGGGTTGATCTGTTTCCCACATTTAGGAGAATTGAGTGGGGGAGTGGAGGATGAAATCTAGCTGAAAGTGGGCTCAGGCAGTTGGGGTGTGTGTGCAAATGGTAGTGCTTGTCAACACTGCTAGTTGGTAGTCCTGGAAAATGAAGACCTCAGGCAGGGCCAGATTAAGGCAGGGGCTTCAGGAGCTACAGGCTGGGGCTCCAACAGGACCTGCAGGCAGAGAGGAGAGCCTGATGCCAGCTGCCACCAGTCCCACCAGCAGTGCACACATCAGTGAGGAGCCCAAACCTTGGCTGTGGGATGCCAGGCCGACCCTTCATGAAGTGCAGGTGATGGTGTCTGCTGCCCCACCGCCCATCTGCCCCTGCATGTCGTGAAGGGCTGGCCTGCTCCCCACTCCCACTTAGGCCAGGGAATGAGGCAGCTCCATCCGAGACAGCAATCTTAACTGGCAATTGGCAAAGCCCCCTGCCCAGCTGTGAATGCCCAGCCCAAGGCACACTAGCGTATCAATGTCAGAGATGATGTCCCCACCACTAACCTGGGCAGAAGGGCCACTGACTGGACCCTCCTTGGAGGAACTGCTCTTCCCACACCCCTTGCAGACATATCTGTTGGCTGTGCAGACCCAGTCGCTTTGCCTCCCAGCCCTGCATTGGGCTCAGTGAGGGAGCCATGAGTTAGTTAGGGGATGTCAGAGGGGATGGCTCCTCCAGGGAGCACCCTGCCAGCACCCCCTGTCCTCAGCAAGTGCCCCAGGGTATCTGGAATGGCCCCTTCCTGCCCTCTCCCTTGGTCCTCCATCAAATGAGATTAGGGACCATTGCTGAGTGTCACGTGTTAAAATGGTAGCGGTGCATTGCTAAGCAGGGGTTAAAACATTAAGGGGGCATTGCCCTCCCAACTTCCCCTTGTGCTGGAGCGGGAGAGGTGGGCACCACTGGTGTATGTGGGGGGGGAGGCACCAGAGCCAAGACTGCCTTTGTGGATCCCCTCATCCCTACTGCAGGTACAGATTCCCCTTCCTGGGGTGGCTGAGGGCAGTGCTGAGATTTTGTTGGGGGCCTCACAAAATCTAAGAGCCCTGGGCCCACAGGAGAGTTAATCTGGTCCTGCTTTCAGGACACAGACAAGAGGCAGTGCCGTTTAAAACTACAAATTTCATGCTGCACCTCTCATGAGCCTCTTTAATCTAGGGGTCCATCCAATAACAAGAAGTTCAGTTTCCATTCAGTCCTTGGCTGCAGAAGTGGTCTGAGCAGGGCTACATAGCCAAGAGCAATGGGAATGTGATACAGCATCTTTTCCTCTCCATGGAGCTTTCAAATCCTGACCATGTCAGTAGTGACTGAAGTTGGTGGTCTCTGGTGGCTGTTCAATGGTCTTCAGGACAGGAAGAGGTGGTTGAAAAGATGTATTTCTTTCCACAACTCATAGTCAACCTGTGGAACTAGTTGCCACAAGTCAAAACTATAACGGGGCTCAAAAATGAATAAGTTCCCAGAGGCTAAGTCTGTCTTGGCTAAAAGCCAGTGATGGTCAGGGATGCAGCAGCATGCTCTGGGTGTCCCTACCCTCTGACCGCTAGAAAGCGGGAGTGGACGAAGGGATAGATCACTTGACGACTTCCTGTTCCATTTGTTGCTTCCCAAGTGCACTGGCCATGGTCAGAAGACAAAACATGGGGCTAGCTGGACCATTGGTCTGACCTAGTATAGCAGTTTTTATGTTTGGTTTCAAACTAGCTGCCAATGAACAGATGTCTCCATTATAGGAGTGGCTGTCTCATGATATTTTTCTTCTGGTTTGCTTCAAGGTTTTTTTTTACGACCGCTTCCAGCCCCTCCTTGTGCTTACAGAGGGAGACAAACATTTGATCTGTGTTCACGAACAGCCTGCTTGTCCTTGCTGAGGCATAGGGAGTGCTTGGCTTGGGCTTGGGGAAATTTGTAGTGAAGAGAAGGTGTTAGTTAAAGCTGTGACAGCTTTAAGAGGAAAATTCCCCTGGTGAGCCCAGGGGAGAACAAGGCACCAAAACCAAAAGATGCCTGAACAAGTTTATGAGCATAAGGACAGTTTAATTAAAGTTACAGTCAAATATGCTGCTCTGGCTTAAAGCAGCTCAGGAATCTATACTGAAGTGAGATCAGCAGCGGAGGACATTTTTTTAAAGTGGCAGAACGAAAAAGAAAAAGGTTCTCCTGTTACCCTTTTGCCTTTCTGTTTCAGATTCCTATCCCAGTTCCCAGCTTTTATCCATGATTTTGTGAATGTGTTTAGAACCAGAACTCCTGCCTTCTCCCTCATTTGCCCATTGCTTTACTAGATGTGTACTGCTCCCTGTGGGGACATCTTGCTGGGTTACAAACAGGGCAACAAATCCCTGTTGAAGTGGAACCAGCTATGTGAGAGTTTTGAAAATACGCCCTCTAGCATTTGAAGTCCACGGTGTGTTTACATAGAAACAACCAGCGAATATGGGGATTTATTCTGCAGTGAAATCAGCGGTAATGTTACGTGCATCTTCTGAAGGGCGTATGGGGCAGAGTCGTCTTTCAGTTACACTGGCGTAATTCTGGAGGCAGGTGGAGTTGCTCTGGATCTACACCAACAGAACTGAGAACAATGTAATACATTGGGGACTTGGCTATTGATAGTATTCATCTGTCAGACGTAGAGCCAGACGTGGATTGGCAGAATGCAGCATTTTGGCCTCCCTTCAGTTGAAGTGGACTGGAAATATGAAAATTAATAAGATATAACTTTTTTCCTTAGCCCGCTAAATTTAGAAGGTGTTTTTATTTGGTGTAAAATATAAGTGGTTTAATTCAGCCTTCTGGCATGTTGTGCTTCCAACTGAGAGAGATAAGTTCAGGAACAGACAGACTTCTTTACTACCCCCTGCCAAAAATAATAAAAAAGAAAAGAAAAGAAGAGAGCCCTTCAAAACATCTTCAGTCATTTGATTACCTGCTGTGTGTTTAATGTTTTATTCATATCTCACGCATGCTCTTCCTTCTTCAAGTAATAGGAAATTTACTGCAAATTAAACTGCATTGGATATTGGGATTTCTGTTTGGGTGAGACATGCACTTCAGAGGTTTTTGTATGGACTAGCAGTAGAACAGCAGGCTGTCTGTCAAAGTGGTCCGATTACAGTCCTCTGCAGTGCAAGCATCAATTTGTCAGCTGGATGAGCCTGGATGGGCCTGATGAACGCTGATCAGGAAGCCAAAGGAGTCTGTGTTGGCCATAGATTTCTATAATTACTGCTGCGTCATGTGGAATTTTTAGACTCCAGTTGATTATAAAATGACACTCTAATATGATTTAAGGGCAAAAGATTCAAGACTCCTGTTTCATATGGAGGTCAGGTCCCATTTGTGTTTAGTCTTGCACATCTTGTCATCCCAAAATTATTGGTTAGGATACATCACAGCCCATTTTCATTAGAATTTTTGTGTTCAGAGTTCTGAAGTGGGTGTATGGGGGGGGGGCCCTATGGAAACTAGCTTGATCCAGCACAAAAGTAATGTCTCTGAACCACAGTGTGTAGTAAATTCCTGTGGTACTGTTTTCTTTACAACTGCTTGAGCTATGTCGGAAATATGAACAATCAAATTTCTGCCCAATATTGTTAAACTTTGTGTGTCTGACTTGAAAAAAGTTCTTTATTCTAAACAAGTCATTTTCTTGCTAGTGTGGTTTTACTTAGAAATTGATCCGCATTTGGGGACAGGTTATTGCCTCTAATTGTAACTGCAAAGACATGGAAAACTCATACAGAGGGCTAAAACTCTGTCTGAGGGTAGGATGTGCCTAAGCGCACACTCTTTTTCGGTGAGCAGAAGGCATTCTGTGTCAATGTTATGTGATCAGGGCTCTATTGGCTTTGGGGTGACTAGCTGAGGGGACATAACCAGGTGAGAGATGCTCTTCCTAATATCCTCCATTGTCAGGCCATGAAGCTCCATGCTCGTATATCTCATTAATGCCTATGCATTCCTTTATCACGCCTTCAAATATCCTGGGATGAGAGGACAGGAAATTTGTGGACCAAGGATGTCAGGCCCTTGAGAGAGTTCTGCTGTCAAAAAAACCTACGGAAGATCATGACTAACATGCCACAAAATATGCCTACTGATTTCAGGATGTCAATGAGGTATGGGGACAGCAGAAACTCTTGTGCTCTATAAGTTTGTGAAGTCTTTTGCTTAACTTTGATCTGCCAACAGTCCTGTGGCAAGCTATTGATTCTGACTTACTGGTGATGAAGTCAGACACTGGATAACCTGTTGGTGGTGTGGCTAGCAGTTAAAGATGGGAGTCATGGTACCTGATGTCTAATTCCTGGTTTCTCTTCTCTGCTCTATCACTGCCTTAGCATATGATGCTGGGTGACTCATTTACCCTCATTGTACCCCCTTCTGAATTGAGTAAAAGAGCAAGAATAGATCCATAAACACAGTTTGACGTAAGGAAGTAAGTTCTGAGAGATTTAAGGAATTAATACACCAGAAACCCATCTTATTGGCTCATTCAGCTAATACTCTTAGCATTATGTTTCATTAGTTTGCTTCCTCCTTTTTTGCAGTACATCACAGTAATGATGTGGAAGTCTGTCAGGTATTTGGTCTTGGAAGCAAGATTTTCAAATAAGATCTTTAAAAGAAGCAAAGTGCTCTTTTGTTATACAGCTTCAACATTGTAATAAGCACAGTTTTCTTTCTCTCCATGTTAAGTATGAACTCCTTCATGAATTATATCTTCATCTTGATTACAAACATTCCTTTAGCAGGTTAAGGAATTTAGGTAATATTACTTTTGTAGACCAGACACGATACATCAACAATGCTATAAAAGTTGAAAGTATTCTTGGTTCACATGACAAAGCCATTGACAGGACTTGTGCAAAAAAACATGTGACTGTGTGTTGGAAAAGAAAATATCTATACACCCTTCTGAAAAAGGATACTGTGGCCACCAGAGATGGTTCAAGAAATGTGCATCTGATTCAGAAGAAGAAATTAGTGTAGAAAGCCAGGTTTTTCCCTTCAGGCAAGCTTGCTTCTAATTTTCAATTTAGTAAACGATTTGAGTAACAGAGCTTGTTCATCTGTGTAAGCTAGTTCTTAAAATTACTCTGTGGTCTGTCCATAATCTAATAAAGAGACAATGAAAATGAAAACCTTTTTTTATATTCCATGGTTTGTGAATGTTATGTGTATAAGCTTGCATTAAACCATCCACTGAGAATGAGGAACTACCAGCTGTTTTAGAACTGTCCCGAAGACAACAATTGTTTTATGACAACTTTCAAGATTTCGAAGTCTTTTTTTCTGCATTGGAACAACACCAAAAACTTTCAAATGTTCTTACAAAATGGAATTGTGTCAAAATGGTAGTTTCAGATCAAGATGCTCAGGTATTCTGTTTGTCTCGCTAAACACGGATGTGAGAAACCCTTGGACTTCAGAAAGCTTCCCAGACTGAAAACATAATTGAAACTGATTCAGCTTTAACGAAACAGCATATTTTAGTGTAATTTCATTTAGTTGAAAATGTTCTGACCATTTCTAACATTTTTGTCTCTGCTTTTGGCTAGATGGTTATTAGCTCTGTGTTTAAATTTGGCATTTTCTTCAGTTAAATACATTCATAAATTAAAAGGGAGACATCAATGATGGACTCTTACAGTTGGATAAGTAATGCAAACCAAAACAAACCAAAGTAACAAAAAAAACCAAACCACTTCCACAGGTATTCATTCATATTTTTAACTTCCATACACCCAAGCATACACATGGAAAACAATGTGGGAACAGAGACAATAGTATTTGACTTATCTAACCAACAGCAACTGAATTACATGGTTAGAAGCTGTAACATTCATAATAAGCAGTTGAGTTTAAAATTCACAAATGATATTTTGTTGAAGAAATGCAAATGATGACTGCATCTGTGACAATCACAATCTTTTACATGTATACCACAAACAGAAAAGGAAACTAAATTCATCACATAACTTATTCAGTGTGAATTACTCAGTCAGCTCTGCAATGAGGAGTGATGTTATGAAACTGTTCTTTCCATTCATCTTTCCTGTTAAAATTGGACAACTTTTGTTTTACTGTTGTGTTGATTGATATCTACATAATATTAGGTCAGATGTTTTAAACTGAGGTGGCTAAAGTTAGGCTTCTAAATCTGTATTTATAGTTGGCACCTGGTTATAAGTGCCTTAAATGTAGATTTGAAATTGTGGGCTGATGTTCTCATGAAGTAACTGGTTTAGCTGTACTGCTACAAACTCCAAGTGCAGACAAGGAAAGACATGATTTGCGTCAGTTGAGCTCGCTTTTTTTTTTTAAGTTGGTGTAAGTGCGACACCTTCAAATAACAGTTTTCCTTTTCTTTGCTTGGGATTTGCAACTGTGCTGCTATGCTAGTTAATGGCAATTGGTACCTAAAACCCAAGTATAGACAAGGCTTACATGTATAAACCTGAATACAATGTTTAGAAGGCTGACCTTGCGAGGGATGACAAGCAAGGTAAATACGGGTTCTACAGATTCAATTAACACTGCTAGCCCTGAAAGGTATACCAGGGCATGATCTAGTTTATACTACTAGCATGCAGAGAAAAATAGCTTGGAAGAAAGGCTGTGCCTCTGAGAGAGAGAGACCTGTTGGGGGCAATCCTCTTTTTGATAAGTCATGTGGATCACAGAATGTTATAGCTGATGAAATCCAGATCAACACAGGGGAAGAAAATAGGACCCAATCTATTATACCAAAATTACTCAGTCTTCCAAAATGTTAGCATGCATTAGCACGGCTTTTTTCCTTTTAATTTCTTCTTCAGCAGTG
This sequence comes from Podocnemis expansa, assembly GCA_007922195.1. Taxonomy (NCBI): domain Eukaryota; kingdom Metazoa; phylum Chordata; order Testudines; family Podocnemididae; genus Podocnemis; species Podocnemis expansa. The sequence continues at coordinate 33,301,752 of ML681998.1, read as the reverse complement.
AAAAGGATGAATGCAATTAGGTCCTCTTGTTTAGGATTCAGTTATCTATCTAAGTCTCTACTATAATACCTGTTGGGAGTTAACTTGTATGGGACAAAAACCTGCTCGGTTACCGCTAATATAGCCTGTGTCAGGATGGTGATTAGATATTAACAGTTTAAAGAAGTAGTTTAATGGATTTATATACAAGCTAGAATGGCAGCAGTTCCTCAGTGACAAGTCTCTATGCAAAATATATCACCTAATCCTAAATACCTAGACCCTGTTAGGAAAGGATTCTTCATGTTAAGGCTGTAAATGGATATTAGGTGATGTTTTCTGGAAATGATTTCCCCTCAGTGAACACCAACTCCAAACTTTTTCCCCCAGTGTCTGTCTTGTAGGGATTCAGGCTTATTGGATCCTATTGTTCATCATGCCTATCAAAATTGCAACTTGCTGCCCAAAAGAGGACAGCATTTGTTTCTTACAAGTTTCACTTGGAGCCAAAATAGCCTTGGTGTAAGCAGGTGTGACTCAACTGAAATGAATGCAGACACATCTTTTGCCCAAGACTCAATTTGTGTAATCTTCTTTTAAATCCAGTGTGTGTGGTGATGGGTGAGAATTGGAAACAGGAAAATACAGTAAGGAACAGATTCACATGTGGTAATTTCTTTGACCTGAGTGGAAAAGAACCCAGAAGTCCAAAAGCAAACATGGAACTTTAGTATTCTAACACCTAATACTCCCTGCTAAAATAAATAGCACTGTATGAAATCATCACTTTCAGTGAGGGGGAAAAAAAAAGCTAACGAAAACAGAGATGATGAAGTAATTTCAGTTCCACCTCAGCAGTCCTACTGTGTCCTCATAACTACCAGTTCATAGGTTCTGCTGTTGTCAGCAGGGCTTTTTGATGCAGATTATGAAGTGGTATACACTTTGTTTTAGCCAAGGCACATAGCTTTCTCTGTTGGAGATTAATTCTGATCTTGTTTCTATTGTAACCAGGAGACTGTTTCAATAGACAGGGTTTCTGAACACAGAATGGACGAGGTACATTGTTAGGACAAACTTTGGCCTTTGTAGCTGTCCTCTGTGGCAACTAAACAAAATGACAAATTCCTGGGAATTTTAAATTTCAGACCAACTGTTACTATTAATATTAGACTATAGTTATGGCAGAAGTATTATGACCTCTTGTTTTATTACTTCCTTATTTTTTATTATTTTTCTTAGTATTACTGTATGAATTCTCTATTCAAGCTACAGTATGTTTGTTTAGTCTGTTATCAACATACATCAATGATTTTCAACCTTTTTTTTTTTTTTTTTTTTTACTCTGAGACCCCCTACAAATTTTCAAATGTAGGTGCAGACCCCTTGGGAAATCTTAGTCATAGTCCATGAACTTCTAGGGATCCATAGACCACTGTTTTATGGTAAAAACAACCCTTCGTTGAACCCCTTAGACATAATGTATGGCCTCCCAGGGGTCTGCAGAGCACAGGTTCAAAACTATTGACATAGACTTTTCTGGGTCTTCATGAATGAGAATGGTCAGACTTGGCTCTTTGTTTTTTCTTGGGTGTTTTAGTTTTGCTTCCACTGGTGTACCATGGGTCTCTAGCACCTGGGGTTCAGTACTTACATTTGTGCCCACTGCCGTCCATTGGCAGCAGAGGCAGCAGTGGGCCTGTTTCCCACTCTGGTTGCAGAGAGGAGCAGGAGTTGCAGGGCAGATGCACCCAGGCCAGTTGGTGGTGGTGGTGGTGGTGATGGGCGTCTGGGGTATGGAGTAGAGGGGCTGGAAGGAAGCCTGCTTTCCCTGCCCACCTGTAGTGAGCATTATCTCCACCTGCAGCGAGCATTATCAGCCACCGACTGGCCTGTGCTGGGGTTGACGCTGCCACCAGGGCTGTTTAAAGCCTAGTGGCCCTTGCTGGCTGCCTGTGACAGGGGGTGGCTCCTTTTCCAAGAGTGCCCAGCCAGCGGTTCCCCACCAGGCCAGCACCCAGCAGCATGGCCACCTTGCCCTTCCCTTGATACACCATTGCTTGCTTCCCTCAGATTTAAAGTAAACTTCATATTTACTCTTCTTCAAGCTTTTTTTTTTCATTTACTGTATATTGTGACCATGATTCTGTGAATGAATTAGAAACTTTCAAATAGCTTGCCAGAGAGCACTGAGTTTGACTATAGCTTGCCAACAACTCAAAAAAAGAAGGGAGGGGTGAACATGTCTCTTAGTTTCTTTATAAAATCTGAAGATCTAGATTATACAGGTTTCAGAAATGCTGTTTAGACAAACGATTCCACATACCAGTGGGGGAAAAAGATAGTAGAGGGCAAGGAAAAGGGCACATTTCCACTAAGCATCACTTGATTTATCTACTTGTATAGCTGCTTAGTGTAGCGGGGTGGCTTACATGATTTAGTTGGCGGGTGCTAACAGGACTCTCTCTGGGAAACAAACTGTCACATCTCAGTGAACTTTCATTTTCATTGTTTTTTAGTGTGTGACTCGCATCTCTATTCATGCTGTCTCCTGACAAAGTCAATGTTCTCTTTGAGCATGGATATTTATAGGTGACTTCATGGCTCATTTTATTATTGGGTCCAGTCCAAGAAACACGACTTGGTTGTTCCATAGACGCCCTCCCCCCCCGAAATTTTTCTCAGTAGCATTTTCATTCTGCGGCATTTGTTTTCTAATGTTCTCTCAGGATTTATCAGTATGAAGGGCTAAGCCCTAAAATTTAAAACAGCAGCCACTGATTCTGAGTGCCTCAATTTTTTATTGTATAACTTGAGACGCTTTGGGTCTGATCTTCAGGCGTGCTGAGCTCCAGAAACTGAATTTGACGTACAGGGTAAATGGGATTTGAGCATGTGCCGTGCTGCTGAATCCAGGACTGAGGACTGGATGAAAACTGTATGAAAACACTTGTACGATAAATGAATCTGTTAGTCTTCAAAAATGCCACTGGACGTCTTGTTGTTTCACTGAACTAGACTAACATGGCTACCCCTTTGGAGCTTGTATGTCTTCAGTTCTTGAGTGAATTAGGTGGAATGATGTAACATTGAGCAGAAGTCAGTACGTGTTGCTTACTATTTTTTCCCAGAAATAGTATCAATTTCATTCTATTCTGAAATGGTTCTTGTTATTTGGCAGCAATGGGTATGATTCTGGTCTCTCTTGTGTCACTGTAATTCCAATGACTGCAGTGAAGTTACTGCTGATTTAAATGTAGACAAGTTCCAAAGGGGTAGCTGGGTTAGTCTAGTTCAGCAAAACAAAAAAGGCATCCTATGGCACTTTTAAAGACTACCACATTTATTTATCACATGAGCTTTCATGGGAGCAAATCCCACTTCGTCTTCAAGTGTCTGAGAAAGTGGGATTTTTCTCCCACGAGAGCTCAGGCGGTAAATAAATCTGTTGGTCTTTTAAGTGCCACCAAACTCCTTGTTTGTTCTGATTTAAATGAGTGGAGTAAGGAGTCTGTCCCAATGTCTCCTGGAACTATCTGGGGAAAAGGGCACAAAGTTGAACACTGGCTTTTGCTCATTTTTCTGACTTGAATTCACATTTTGTTGCACAGTTGCCTCTTTATGAAAAATCAAACTTTGTCTAATCCAGGAGTTTTTATACAAAACCACAAGACCAGTAACATCTTTTATTTTGCACCTGGTAGCAAAATATTATTTTTCCTTCCCATATATAGGAGAAATGCTGGTGCAATTTAAGAGCAAATCCTGAATGAGTCTTTGGGAAATCCAAGCCCTGTCCACCATATGGCAAAAAAATACATGCTAGCTACATGTGTGTTTAGTACAGCTTCTTCAACCAAAACAAACAAGGAGTCCTGTGGCACTTTTAAAGACTAACAAATTTATTTGTCGTATGAGCTTTCGGGGGAGTGAATCCCATTGCCAGACGGATGTTCTCCCTTGAAAGTTTCTGCGATAAATAAATTTGTTAGTCTTTGAAAATGCCACAGGATGCCTTTTTTGTTTTGCCTCGCACCTCATGGTAGTCATTTACACCTGTTCAGAGTGAGTGCCCTGTGAGTCAAAATCCACCACTTCCTTTCTCTGAAGTATTAACAGGTTTACAAACATCCTTGTAATGATTACTGTTTTGCTTCTAATATTTACATAAGAAAAGTGAACTTTTATTTTTAGAGGCATTAAATGGGAACACAGTCATCAGAACTCTTAACATTCTAGAACCTTCTCTATAACAGCGTGAGCATCATTACATGCACAAGACGTGATTTTACCGAACTGAGTGAAATTTTTGATCATAAATATTTAACGGACCAGGCAAGTTTATCAAATTTAAAAGAGGGTGGGGTGCTGGATATTTTTTCCCAGTGAAGATACTTTGTTGGCATATTGAATAAAAGGTAATTAAATATCTAAGTATCTACTTGCGGTCTATCTATTTTACGGTGTGAGTAATTGGTGTGATAAATTGTCATAACCACAACCTCCCATGTTTTTGAACCATTCATCTACAATTGGACTATTTTATATTTCCAATGAGAGGCTATGAGTAGCTGAGTGGCTACTAGAAAGTGAAAGATCAATTAATTCTTCATTTTCTGTTCTGTGACCATTTAACCTGGGAAGCTCCAGCAAGATTACCAAAAGATCGTCTGATACTACACATCAAGCATTTCAAAATTCACATTTACACATCTGGTGGTCGCTTTTTATATTCACTTTGGATTGATGCAAAGACTGTAAGGCTCAACGAACCCAAGAACCAGGTCAAGTGTCTGGGTGTAACAAAGTTTAAAACATTGAATTGCATGTGATAAGTAATCTGCAATGAGGCTGGGCATAAGCCCTATGTCCCAGTACCTGTGCCCCTATTCTGGCTGGGGACACGGGGCCAGGCTGCCAGCTGGTGGCAGCAGGATCTGGCCAAGGCCACCCGGACAGGGACATGGGGCTGGCTGCCTGCCAGTAGCAGGATCTGTCCCCAATCCCTGGTGGGGGCCTGGAGCGCCAGATCGCCAGCTGGCAGTGGCAGGAGTCCAATCTGGGCCCTGGCCAGAGACCCGGGGCTGGATTGAGCCCAGGGGGCAGGGGCCGCATGGCGGGGAGTGGGGATCAACCCTTTTTTCAGGGCAACAGCATCCCTGCAGAGAAGTAGAAAAGTCTCTTTGCAGGTGAGAATCAAAATCTGGTCCAAACCACCTCACAATGATCTGTGTTTTTATGCAGATTTCTTAATTTCCTGTTCACTTTACAGAAATATGCTGGTGAGAAAGAATAGGGGCTTGTTTATGTTACAAAGGCTTTGGCAGTATAGCTATAGTATATCTATGCCAGCAAAGACCCTTAGTGGAGATGCAGTAGTTCTTTTGCTAGGATAGTTACACCGCCTCCCTGAACAACATAAACTAGACTGGTAAAAGGACTCTTGTGCTCAGGCATGTCAGACATGAGGCTGAAGGGGATGGCATAAGTCAGCAAACTGCATCTTGGGCCTTAAGACACTGTTTCAGGGATCCAGGGTGGTCACGTTTCACCTATCCCCCTCCCTGAGGTCAGTCACATGGGCCATGGATCAGCCGATGAGGTAATGCCCCATATAAGGAAACAGCTCACACTTAGACCATGTGGGGTGACGAGCCATGTAAGGTAAACAACCCAAAATCCAGGTTTGTAATTGGCTTGGTGTCAGCATCCCTCAGACCTGACCCCCTTCCTCTAAACTGTACTGTATAACCCATGTTATTGTTACCCTCGGGGAGCCAGCTTCCTTAGGGAACTGCTCCACCAGATGTGGTAGGTAAATAAAGCATATGTGTGTGTGACCTCCTCTGCCTCTGTGTGTCTTGGGGCCACTCGGGCCAACTTGGGAAGAGCAAGGGCTTTGGGCTCTTACAAGGCCCATGGGCCAAACGTGGCCCACAAACATCTCTTCCATCTGGCCCATGAGTGCGTAACATGGGCCCACGCTCTGTCTAACAGAGAGAGAGAGAGATCTCACTGAGCACTCTGCAATTCTGCAAGAGTGTCAGGTCTTGCAACATCCCGAACTGCTGGGTGCGTGAGACAGAGCTCTGCAAGACCACACTTTCTCCTTGAGAGAGAGAGAGGGAGGGCTATCACAGAGCATGGTTTCATAAACATAGTATTCTCCAATGCCATAAGGCTATGATTGTGTTTCAATTTATGGTACGTATGGCCCACATGATGGATGCAGGCCATACCTAGGGGTGTGTGAAGCCCAGGACCAATCAGAGGGGGCAGCATGGGGCGGCCTATGCTCCTGCCCCTCCCCTGAGCCAGTCACTCTGGGGCAGACTGGCCTGGGGCAGAGCAGGCTGGCCCAGGGGCCAAGTTTTGCTCTCCTGCCCCACCTCAGGGCTGGCTCTCTCTACCTCCAGGGCTGACTAGCTGGCCTGGAGCAGAGTGGGAAAGTGGAGCCTGGCCTCTGGGTTGGCCTGCCCCACCCCTGGGGTTGGGGGACAGTACGGCAGTAGGGGTGGGGCAGCTGGACAGCGTAGGGCCCACAGAACCGGGGAGCCAGCGGTGATTGCCCCTCTTACCACCCCCCAACAGCGCTCGCTGTACGTTTAAGTCAAATCTGGCCCACCATAGCAAATGAGTTTGACTCCCCTGATGCAACTGTCTTCACAGAGGTTTGCCTGGGTAGCTCTTCTGGCTTGAGGTGTGATTTCCTCTCCCCACACCCCCATGCTCTTAACTGGCAAAGCTTTGTCATGTAAACTAGGTCTAAGTGTGGAGCCTGGATTCTATGCTTTGTCATTTATTGGAAAAAGAGTTCACGTCTTGAAATGGCTTCAAAATTTACAAGAATGTAGTAGTTATTAGATACTTAAACATTTTTTGATCTGGGTATTCTCAGAATGAAGTTGAATGCCTTTTGTATGCAGAGATTCACTGTATCCACACAGCCTCATAAATACTAAAATATTGTGGGGGTTTGGGTATTTTTTAGTGAGGTAGTTTGGTAAAGATTTTTGATAAATGGAAATGTAAGATGTGGAGCAGTAAGAGTTTCCGGTGTTTTGGGCGGAATTATTTTCTATCATACTGGGAAGAAACCATCTGAGCCTTTTGTGTTGCAAGATATGGGGACCCTGATTATTCACAGAATGCACACCTAGTGTTTTTGATTCTTAGTTTGCTCCCTCAGAGATGGCTGCACTCTTAGAAATTTGGCCCTTGTGTTTAATCTCATGACTCATAGAAACAAATAAAACAAACAAGGAGTCCTGTAAAGACACTTTGAAGATAATTTTACTGAACTAGACTAACACGGCTGCCCCTTTTAAATGGAAACAAATGTTGCCTTCAGTGATTGGAGGATTAGAACTACCCAGTGAAATGGAAAGTTAGTTAGTTACCTGTAAATGTCCTTCTTCAAGATGGGCTGCCCACATACATTTGCATGTGAGTGTGTGCGTGCCGCAGTGCACAGACTCCTGGAAGGCTTTTGCCCTAGCCTGCCCCCATAGGGTCAGTGACCAATGCCCCATTTGACCTGCGCACCTGCATGATATATAGGTGGCCCTGCCCCTACCCCCTCTTCAGTCTTTTCTTTCCACTAACTCAGAAAAGTGGGGGAGGAGGGAGGGTATGGGTATGGGACGTTTACAGGTAAATAACCTCCCACTCTTCTTTGAGCGCTGCTCACATCCATTCCTGTGTAGGTGATATACAAGCTTTATTTAGGATGGTGAGCAAAGTTAAGGTTTCCCTGCTTGTTGTTTGCTGGACAATTGTGTAATAGAATGCAAAAGTATGCACTGATGACCAGATTGCCGCTCTTCATATCTCTTGGATTGGCACCTGACTGAGGAAGGCCATGGACTAAGCTAGTGCTCTAGTCGAGTGTGCCTTGACTTTCCCTGGGACAGAAGTATTTGCTCTGTGGTAGCTGTCTTTGACGCAGTTTGTTATCCAGGATGAGATGCTTTGGGCCGTTACTACCTGGTCTTTCATATGCTATGAAAAACTAGGTCATTCTGTGGAAGGGTCTGGTTCACTTGATGTATGTCGTGAGAGCCCTTCTTACATGGACGGTGTGCCATTTCCTCTGGTTCTCTATAACCTGTGGGTCTGGGAAGAACACTGAAAGGCAAATGTTTTGGTTAATATGGAAGGTCGACACCACCATAGGTAAGAAGGCTAGGTGGGGTCAGAGTTGTACTTTGTTGGAGTGGAACACCATGTGTGGGGGTTCCGAGGAAAGGGCTCTTAGCTCTGAAACCCTTCTGGCCAACATAACTACCAAGAAGGCCACTTTCCAACACAGAACTAGTATAATGCATGAGTCTAAGGGTTCGTATGGAGGTTTTGTGAGCCCCTCAAGTATGAGGTTTAGGTCCCATTGTGGGATTGGATTGCAGGTTCGAGGGTAGAAGTCTCTTTAGGCTCTTGAAGAACCTTGTAGTTGTGGAAAAGGGGGTAACCCTGTCAAAGGTGTTGTGTATCCTGAGAGAGGGATGTGTTAGGTTGCTCTCCTTTAGTTCTAGAAGATAGTTCAATATGGCCTAGATCAGGGCAGACCTTGGGGGTGCCCTCTTTCCTATGCCCAGTGGGAGAAGTGTTTCCACTTTGCCCCATAGGTGGCCCTTGTAGAGGGCTTCCTATTCTCGATCAGGACCTTCTGGATCTTTTTAGAATATACTTGCTCATTGGAGTTCAGCCATGCAGCCTCCATGCTGTCAGGTGTAGTGACTTCAGGTCCAGGTGTGGCAGACAACTGGAGTCCTGTGTGAGTTGGTCTGCCTTGAGTGGGAGTGTTATGGGCTGGGCAATTGAGAGGTCAAGAAGGGTGCTGTACCAGGACTACCAGGATTATATCTGCCTGGTCCCTCTTGATCTGCAACAGGACTCTGTGGATCAGGGGGCAAGGCGTGGAGAAGCGGGCCTCCCCAGCATATCAAGAGGGCATCCAATAAGCAGGGGCATCGTGCCCCGGGTCCCAACGCCAGTGCCCTGTATCTCCGGCCCAATTGGGCCAGGGATCCGGGGTCCAATCCCTGGCTGGCCATGGCTGCAGTGGCCCCATCCCCAGCCGGGGATCTGGGGCCTGGCTGACCGCCCAGCAGGCCCCGCCCCTGGCCAGGGATAGGGCCAGGGGGAGGCCGCACCACCGCGGGCAGCTAAGCCATGGCGGGGCCGGGCCAGAAGTGGCTGCTGGAGGCTGGTGCCGCGCCCGCAGCCGCAGGTGGCCAGGCCCCCGATCCCCGGCCGGGGCCGCCACTGCTGGGGATCGGGGGCTTGGCCGCCCGCGGGTGCGGGCCTGGCCTCCAGACGCCACTTCCGGCCGGGCCGCACTGTGGCCTAGCTGCCCGAGGCGGTACAGGCCCCCCCCCCCCGGCCCTCTCCCTGGCCAGGGGGCAGGGCCTTCTGGCTGGGGGCGAGGCCTGCCCGCTGGGAGCGGGGGCTGGGCTCATGCCCCAGGTCCCTCCCTGCCCTAGCACCACCTCTGCCAATAAGGATTCCCTCTCTCTGTCTCTGTCTCTGAGCTAACAGAATATGTCACATTAGTGGCTTGCTTGTGTTGCAAAGAAGTCTGTGTGGGGGGAACCCCATGTCCCAAAGAGGCAGGATGTTACTCTCAGGTGAAGGGAGAACTCTTGCTGGAGAAGGAATTGCCTGCTGAGTTTGTCTGCTTGCCAGTTGCTCCCCCGTGGGAGTTGGGTGGCTACTGGCTGGAAGTCGAACTCCAAGACTGGTCCCCATAGCAAGGATGCCTCCTTGCATAGCACGGGCGAATGAGCTCCCCCTTGGTGGTTGACGTAAAACGTAAATGCTGTGTTGTCTGTTAGAACCTGTACTGTTTTCCCTTTATTTTGTCCAAAGAAAACCCCACAGACTCGGCATATCTCCCTCAGTTCTTTCACATTTATGTGGAGAAGGCTGTCTGCCTACGATCATGTTCCCGGGGTAGACAGGCCTCCCATGATGTGGGCTCCCCAGCAGAAGTCTGATGCATCTGTGATCAAGGTAAGAGAAGGGTTCTGGGCCTCGAAAGAGATGCCCCTTGCACGCAAAATCCAGTCCTGCCATATCATCAGGGAATCCAGTACCCTCCCTGGGATGTTGATCATCTGGTTCAGTGAGTGGTGTTGGGGATGGAACACTGTTGCCAGCCATGATGGTAAGGGCCTCATGTAAAGGCGAGCCATCCTTATCACATACGTGGAGGCAGCCATGTGGCCTAGCAGCTGCAGTCGTTGCCTTACAGTTGTGATGGGGGTGTGGTGCAGATTTGAAATGATGGTAGACATGGACCGAAACCTGGATCGGAGCAGCGAGGGTCTTGCACTCTGTGAGTCCAGATGTGCCCTTATGAACTCTATTCAACATGGTGGAGTGAATTTTGACTTTTCTAGGTTTACGGGGAGACCTAACCAGTTGCACAGTCCCTGCACAGTGCCAGTGCTGCGTCAGACTTAGCCCTTGGACTTCTCCTTATTAACCAATCATCCAGGTATGGGAATATTCATACCCCTTGTTCCCTCAAGTGGGTCGCTATGGCTCCTGTGCACTTCGTGAAAAACCTTGAGGCCAATCAGTCCAAAGGGAAGTGCTGTGAATTGGAGGCATCTTTCACCCCACTACAGAGTGGAGGAACTTCCCATATCTTTGCCTTATGTAGATGTGGAAATAGGCGTCTTTTAGGTCAAGGGCTGTGAACCAATCCCCTGGGTCTAGTGAGGGAATAATCTGAGATAGGGAGACCATTCAAAACTTTATTTTTCTTAAGAACCTGTTCATGGCTCTTAGGTCTAAAATGGGTCATAAGCCCCTATTTGTCTTTGGGCCCAGGAAGTACTGAGGGTACAAGCCCCTCCCTTTTTCCCTTGTGGGGACTCCTTCTATTGCCCCCTGGTCCAGGAACATTCAGCATTCTAGCTCCAATAGGGCCTCATGGGAGGGGTCCCTGTTTTGGTAGTGAGGGGGTGGTTTCCTTTCAGGGGGCCTGAACCTGAACTGGATGGTGTAACCTTGCAACAGCATATCCAATATCCACTGGTCTGATGTTATCTCAGACCACGGTGTCGGAAGGTGGCCAATCTGTTTTGAAGTGGCAGGGGTTTCTGGTTTTGGGTTGTTGGTGGCCGTTGGGTGAGAGGTCAAGACCGCTGTCTCTGGGACAATGGGCAATTGTTATTGCCTTGTCGGGTGGCTTGGTTGGAGCCCTGAGGTCTCGCTCCCCTTCCGCCTCTGACTCTGTCCCTACCCTGCTTCTGTAGGGCCAGTGGGATGGCTGGAAGGGTCAGTGATGCTGATCCTGCTGCTGTTGCTGTTGCTGAGTCTACAAATGTTGCTCCTGAAAGGACCATCTAGCCATCTGAGGGGTGTACATCCCCAGGAAGTGGACTGTCGCTCAGGAGTCCTTCACGCTGTGCAGCTTGGAATTGATTGATTCAGCAAACAGCAATGGGGCCTTATATGGATGGACTGTTGCATCTGGGGCAATAATCCCAACCCCTGTAGCCATGCAGCCCGATGCATAGTGGTTGCTGAAGCAACCCCCCTGCTGGCTACGTTTGTGGTGTCCCATGAGGAGAGCAGTGTTGCATGTGCCACCAATAATCCTTTCTTGACCAGCAGAGCCGTAATGCAGCGTTTTGTCACCCAGGGCATGTTCCAGTAGGAATGCACCCCTTCCCATTAGCAGCACTTAGAGCCAGTGCTGCAAAGCCGCCCCTTTAATAGCGTGGCTCTATTGAGCCGCTTTGGGCCACCTGGGGTTTGCCCCAATGGCCCAGCCATAGTTACAGCCCTGTTGACCAGGGTATCGTAGTCCACCATGTAATTGGAAGGGGATGAGTTCCCAAAACCTCTGCATGGATTTCCATAAATTGAAAACGTATCTTTCCATGAGAGCCTGCTGGTTGGCAATATGTGGTTGAAGCACTGTGGTGGAATAAATCTTCCTCCCAAACAGATCTAACTTTTTAACGTCTTTATTTTTGAGGATGGTGGTGGGTTGGTCCTGCTGTTTTCATGGGTTCACTCTGTCCACCACCAGTGAACTAGGGGTGGGATGTGTAAACAGGAGGCTGAATTTGTCTGCAGGGATGTGGTGCTTCCTTTCCATCCCCTTTGAGACCAGGGGAACCGATGACGGGGTCTTCCACTGAGCTCAGGCAATCTTTAGCACCCCCTTCTGCATGGGGACTATTCCTCTAGCTGGAGGGGTGGTGTCACCCACGTCAAAGAGGGGATCAAAGTACTCTCTCATCATTTCAGTTGGTAGGTCAAGGTTCGTGGCCATGTGCTTTAGCAGTTCTTGGTGCACCCTTTGGCCTTTCCTGAAAGATAGGGACCTTTGGTAGGCCACCTCATCAGGCGAAGAGGAGGACATAACTAAGAAGTCACCTCTTCCTAGGCATGAAGGGCCTTCACCTGTGTCCAAGTCCTCGTGTGATGCCTAAGGGCCCCAATCCCATTGTGAGGTGGCAGGTCTTGAGAACTTGGGGAATGGGGGATCCCTTTGGGGTGAGTCCCATAGTTCTGAATCCACTCATTGAGCTGACCATTCCTTGAAAGTTTGTGGTGCCGGAGCCCGCACTGGGGACGGTTCTCTTCCCTGTGCTGGGAGCGACCAGTTGTGCTGTGCTGGGTGGAACACAGGGATCATCCCCTCTTATGCTTTGGTACCAGGGAGGTCCTGTGCGGGGAGCAGTGTGTCAGTGCCAGTGAGGGTGATGTTCTCAATCCCATGTGCCGGGTGGGAAGATGGTGAGCACTTCCTCTTGCGTTTTCGTACTGGGCACATTGATGCAGGAGCTGTTGGTGGGGACGTTGATGGGTGACGACATCGGTGCTGAATGTCAGAGTCTTCTGATGAGCGGGATCTTGATCTAGTGTGGCGCAGTTTCTGCAAGGGTGCCGGTGAATGTTCTTGGGAGGAGGCCTCTGGTGAGAGCTGTAAATAGGCCCCTTCATTCCCCATCTTGGACCCCGAGCCCAAGGGGGTTGATGCCTTTCGAGGCGAGTGCCTGTGCTGAGAATCCCTGGATCAGTGCAGTGAGGATGGTAGTGTCCATAGTGAGGAAGGGCTGTGTGAGCCTTCCCTGGTGGGGCGGCATGGGGATCAGGATGTTGAGTCCTGATCCTGGTACAAGCTTCCATGATGCTGGTCTTGGCCCCGCATGGGCTGTCGCTGTGCTGAACAGCTGGATTGGGCTTGTGGCCTGGGCCAGGCTCCCAATGACAGACCCAGTTTTCATCTCAACACTGTTAGTTTAGGAGGAGCAGGAGTCAGCAGTTGTAGGAGTACCCTAGCCGCCTCAAAAGCCTTGGGCATAGATGGGGCCATGAGTGTCTTTGGTCTCTGTGCCAAGGTTTGTGAGTTCCCTCATGTTTGCACCAGGGACCCTAGTCCATGCTGATGTGGTTTGTCTTTCACAGGGTGAGCCCTCAGTGCTGACTCCGATCCTGTCTGGTCCTTTTTCAGCTTTTTGGACAGGGATGGGTGCTGAGGCGGGGCTGGTGTGGAGGGCACCTTCTGCTCCAGAGCTGTCTGTGCCAGCAATGGTATGTTTGACACCGATACTGGATGCAGGGCCTCCTCCATGACCATGGAGCGTAGGCAATTTTCGTGGTACTTCTGCATTCTCAGCTTATGTGACTGGCAAATTTGGAACCTGTCAGTTTGGTGGGTTTCCCCAAGGCATTTCAGGCATTTCTTCTGGGGGCCACTTATTGAGAAGGCCTTTCTGCATGCGGCACAGGGTTTGAAACCAGTCATGGTTGAATTTATGCCAGGCTATGTGTTAACTCCAGGTTGCATGGGAGTGAAAGGATCTCTGGTGCAGTCCGAGCCTGGAGGCAAGATAGAAATGAAGAGTGATTTCAGAGTTGGAAAATAAAGAAAAGGAGGGTAAATGATGAAAAAAAGGACAGGCATTTGCAGGAGTGGGCAGTTCTGGGACCATAGCAACAGACAGAAAAGAAGAAACTGCAGGGGGGATAGGAGCAGGGCCACCTATATACCACACAGGCGTGCAGGTCAGAGGAGGCATTGGCCACTGACCCTCCAGGGCCAGGCCAGGGCAAAAAGCTTTCTGGGCATCCGTGCACTGTGGCACACACACACACCTGCACAGGAATGGATGTGAGCAGTATTCAAAGCAGCTGCATAAGATTGAGAATATCCTGTTATCTGATCAACCACTGAATGACAAAGAATAGCTAAATCTGCATTTTGCTTCATAAAATGTAACAAGAATCCCTACTGTCCATCTTCCTAGACAGTGGTAGTTGGAAACATCCTGTGGGCTTCCTGGTAGAAAGTGGATCTTGGGGGTGGATGAGCAGTATTTTAATGGAATAATATTGTCAGGGTGTTCCATGCAGGGGGGTACTACCTTAGGAAGAAATGTTTGTAGGGGAAATGGGTTGTAATCACTGGGGGAACAATACAGTGAGTGAGAGAGGATAAGTGGGGAGGGGTGAAGTTGTATTGTTGAATTTCTTTCATTATCTGTACTAAGATGCAATAGCTGTAGCATACAGTAACTATGAACATGTTATTTCTCTTATGGCTTTTTTTTTAAACCACAGAACAGAGTAGTACATACTAAGAACTGTATGTATCTTCAATGCAGATTCAGTAAAACCATGTATATATGCTGTTGTTTTCTTTTCTATAATAATAAATATTAAAAGCTTAAAGGAAAACTTTAATTAATATTGTGCATTTTTAGGATTGATTACAAGCACATTCAAGTGACAAAGTTTTAACTCAAATAGAATTAGAGCTGTAGTTTGCTTTTAAAAGAAAAAAAAAGGCATCCTTTATTCTGGAGACCACAGAATCCACAGTCCCACAGACTGAGCTTTCGACATGCTTTGCTATAAATGAACTGTAACAGGCAAACTCTGTTCAAGATTTGCTTTGCAACAAAAAAAGCAAAATGGATTTTGTCTGCACTGTGCATTTTATGGCTTCCTATAAAGGGATAATATCAGTAAGTGATGAACCTGGTATTAGGGAGGACGGAGAAAAAGACTGAAAAGTGGTTATTATTTTGACAGCACTTTACATACGCATGATGTTTTACAGAACAATAATATATATAGCCCATGCTCTGAAAAACTGACAGTGGAAGGACCTGATCCTACAAACAGTTACAACTAGATGGTGTGTTTGCTACCCTGAGTAGTCTCCCTGATGCTGGAAATGTGGGCAGCAGAGGAGATCAAGTTTAGACATAGATAGAGCCAGTAATCACAACCAACTGGAAAAAGACTGAGGAGGAAAGGTGAAGGCACTTGTCTGTGTAGTTGCTTGCGGTAGTTACATGCACATTTCATAGACTGGCTTCACTGGCTGCTTGAGGATTTCCCTTGTGAAAGGGGAGTACAGCCAACCTAGCTGCCCCATGCAAGTCCCTATTCCAGCCACCAGCCTGTGAGGTGCTTCCAGGAAACAAAATTATGCAAGCCTCGAAAAT
Source organism: Podocnemis expansa (assembly GCA_007922195.1). Classification (NCBI taxonomy): domain Eukaryota; kingdom Metazoa; phylum Chordata; order Testudines; family Podocnemididae; genus Podocnemis; species Podocnemis expansa. The sequence goes on along the minus strand of ML681998.1, from coordinate 33,286,294 downwards.
CCCCCTGCTCATGCATTTCTTGCTATTTCAGTAACCTGCAGATGCTTAGGTTGTCCTCAGTAATGCTGGGGACTGGACTGTCAGCACCACTGCACATCTTCCTGCCTCTGTTGTGCAAGTATCTCTCCTCCATAGCTGCAAAGGGGTAGCCGTGTCAGTCTAGTGGAGCAGAATAACCAAGGAGTCCTGTGGCACTTTTAAAGACTAACAAATCTATTAATTGCATGAGCTTTTGTGAGAGAAAATGAGCTTTCAAATATACTCTGATCTGCTAAGACTTAGTTTTGTGGCTAGCTGTCAGTCACATAATTATGGTTTGAGCTTTTTTTGAACACAAATTATTTATGCTTTTCAACAAGAGGTGAATAATAGGATCACCCTATTTCTGTAGTGTTTGTGAGGAGGCATTTCTAATCCTTGTGGCCAGTTTTTCTGGATGCTGAAATTGTGCTTAGTTGCATGGTTTATCATTGAAGAACCGTTTGCACTTTTTGTCTTTTGAATACAGCAGAATCCTGTAAGATTACTGCAGCCTAATGCAAAAAAACAAGGTGGGGAAGTGTTGACTAGAGATTCTGGCAAATGTTATTCAAACTATACCAGTGCAACAGATTTACCATCAGATCATTAATACTGATAATACAACTTGTTGACCATGTCAGACTTCCAGTGTCACATTTTATAACCATTTAATTGCCTCCTGTATTATAGATAGCCAAGATTTACCATTACATATAATGCTATAAATGTCCTGTAGATGATAACAAAGTAGTGTGTGTCAACAGAGTAGACAGTAATAGCTATAGTCATCCTATTATGTGCATATTTAAATAATAGCCCTAATAGTGGCTCTAATTTTCCTGTTATAAAAGATATTCTTTTCCTATATTTAGATATTTAATTTGATAACATTTTCTTTTCTGGTTAAAGCTGTAATCCTTTCCTTAAAGTCTAATTTTACTCTATGTTCTTAAAGAGTTTTGGCTTCCACCTCCTTTACCAGTCACTGTGAATCACAGACTCATAGGGTATTAGGATCTTGAGAGGTCATCTAGTTCAGTCTCCTCTGTGGCAGGGCTAAGTATGATCTTGCTCACCTCTGACAGGTGTTTTTCTAACCTGTTCTTAAAAATCCAGTGATGGAGAGTCCATAACCTCCCTAGGGAAATTATTTCGGTGCTTAACCATCCTGATGGTTAGGAAGTTGTTCCTAATGTCTATTGCTTCTTGTCCTATCCTTGGAGCAGAGGCAGCCTTTGGCTACTGGAGGGCCCTAGGTGAAGGCCCATTGTGGGGGGCCCACTATAGGCCCACAGGACCCCCCTGTGGTCCTGGATCCCCCAACCACTGCCACTGGCTCCAGCCCTGACCCCCCCCCCAGCAGCTGCCAGCTCCAGGTCCCCACTGCTGGCCCCAACGCCAGGGGCCAGCTCCTGCTGCTGACTGAGCCAGACACAGCTTTTTGGAGTAGGCAAAGCAGGTGACCGGGCCCCTTTCTGCTTGGGGTCCTAGGTGTGTGCTTGCTTTGCCTACCCCAAAAGCTGCCTCTGCCTCAGAGTAATGGGGAACAATTTTTCTTACTCTTTCTTGTAATAACTTCTTATGTACATAGAAACTGTTATCATGTCCCCTCTCAGTCTTCTGTTTGTCTGTTTAGCCAAATTTTTTCAGTCTTCCCTCTTTGGTCCTGTTTTGTAGGCCTTTAATAATTTTTCTTGCTCTTTGCTTGATTTTTTTCCACATTTTTCCTGAAATGTAGCGCCTGGAACTGGACATAATATTCCAGCTGAGGCCTAATCAGTGTGAAGTAAAGCAAAAGAATTCCTTCTCGTGCCTTGCTTACAACACTCCTGCTAATGCATCCCAGAATGATATTTGTGGTTTTTTGGGGGTTGTTTTGCGACAGTGTTGCACTGTTGACTCATGATTAGCTTGTGATCTGCTATGACACCCAGATCTTTTTCTTCAGTATGCCTTTCTAGACAGTCATTTTCCATTGTTTCTGTGTGCAACTGATTGCTCTTCCTAAGCAGAATACTTTGCATTTGTCCTCACTTAATTTCATCCTGTTTATTCAAGACCATTTCTCCAGTTTGTCCAGATCAGTTTGAATTGCCATCCTATCTTCCAAGCACATGCAACCTCTCTTAGCTTGGTATGGTCTTCAGACTTAATAAATGTACTCTTTGTGCCTTTGTCTCAATCACTGATGAAGATATTGAATAAAACAGAACTCAGGAATGTTACAGGTTAGATTAGATTATCAGACAGATTAGGATAGTTGATGCTTCAGCAACAGTGCTCTAAAGTCCTTTTAGCAGATGCCAGAAGGATCTGACCTGTGAAAGGGGAGCTTTGAGTTGTGCACATCTCCTCTGGAGACTTGATGCTAGCTACTGTGGAGCAACTGTGCAATGTAGTAATCTAAGAAAATAGATATGTAGCAATGGTATGTAATGCCATGAATACTGTAAGTGAGCAGCCAGAGCAGTAAAGTTACTGTAGAGATCGGGCATGTATAACAATTTCCTGTGTGACTGTGTTGCTCTGACTTAGAGGGCTGTTGGAAAAATAAGCAGGGAGCCAGCATAATGGCAGGCAACTGCAAGACAATGGACAAAGCTGTTAGTTTCAAGGGTGTTGTATTGTATCTTCAGTGAAGTCTCAAGTCTTGGTTTGCCAGTGCTTGGAGACTAGAGATCAAGTGGACACTAAACAGTTAAAAATGCTCTCAAGAGATGCTGACACAGTGAAACAGAGTTTGAAGAAGTTAGACTTCTCCCAGATCTAAGTTGTAAGCCTCAAGAGAGGCAGGCACCCACATATGCTGCTCCTTGTTTTCAGGTTTGTTGTCTAAGTGCTTTGGCTCTTATAAATATATGCCATTAAGAAGGTTGCTTGGTCACTGGTTATCAATATCGCTGCTCCTAGAGGGAATTAAGATCTGCAGGTACAGGATAAGTTAGCCCTGTCAAGGTAAACATGGTTAGTACCTGGGTCTGTGGTTACAGCTCGATCAAAGCATGGAAAAATGATGTGATTTCCCTTCTCACCTCCCTCAAGAGTTTCTCTCTTTCCTTGCTTCTTTCCCAAGAGTGATGATGATGATCCAAAGCCTGAAACTGAGTGATGTGCTTTTGAAGAGACTAGGACAGGGGCACAGGCATGGGGCTTGAAGATGAGGCCCACTCACTGCAGTGCCCGGCAGTGGCATGAACTTCGACACCGTGGCTGCAGGGCCACTTGGCAGCTGACGGCTGCACCTGCAAGCAGAGCAGAGGCACCAGTTTTGGTGCCTCTGCTCTGCTCACGGCCACCAGCTGCTGGCCAGCCCCACAGCCACAGTGGCAAAGTTCATGCTGCTGCTGGGTGGTGTGGTGGGTGGATCTCATTCTCATCATGATGCCTCTTCCCCTTCTTCCCCATCACACAGCTCCACTTGTTACCATCACCTGGAGTGTCTGGGGACAGCTTTCAGTCACTGCATTGGCCAGGCCCACCCTGCAGATTCAGGCATTTAGCCAGAAAATGGGGGCTGGCTATGCCCCTGGACTAAGGGTCAGAGAAGCAGTTAATTGACTGCGAGTCCCTTTCCAAGTGTCTGGCTTGGGGGTTTTGACTATGAAAAAGAAGGTACATCCAGGGTGTCTCTAAGATGCTTGAATGGCCCTTTGAGGCTCTAGGCAGTTGGTGCAACTTAGTACAGGCCATGCTAAATTATACAAAGAAATGAATCTGGTTTCAGGCCACTTTTGTACTCACCAACTCCCACTCCCACAGGCCTGTACTGCAGGATCTGTACTTATTCCCCATTATTTGAGTTGTGCAAGGTGTTTCATGATCTGCATCTGTGTAAGAGCCAGTTGCAATCTAGCGCTTGATGTAATGGAGAGCGTATACAAATCTAGTCCTCTTAGTAGCTAATTATAAGTAACTTAATGCTCTGTTGTGCTTTTGTCTGTTCACATAGACAAAATGAAAATAACTCTTTACAAAAAAAATCCAACTGACAAATTAAAAAAAAAAAAACCACCCCCCAGCTTTGTTTTGTTGACTGAGCAATTCAGAATTCTACCTGGATAATTAAGTGACTTGTCCCACTGGCAGATTAATACTGGCAGTGTCCTGTATGGTATCTGTAGAGGGTACAGTGAAGAGTATGGATCAGTTGGGCTCTGACCCTGTTCCTGTTGAAGTCAATAAAGGTTTTGACTTTGATCTCTAAGGAAGCAGGAATGACACTTGAATTTTGTGGGATTACACTAGATATTATTTTAGCTCTTTTGACTATAAACTCATCAGCACAGAGGTCTGTCTTTTGTTTTGTTCTTTGGTCTGTGATGCAGTAGTTTACCTATGGGGTACAAAATCATAAATAGGAATAAGATGTCTGAGATCATCGTTTAGCTCCTGATATTTTCTTTTTTAAACGTGAAAATAAACCAAGCAGACTGGTGTTACAGAAGAACATTTCTGAAGAATGCTAATCTACCTGCTCTGCCACTGGTTCTCTGTTGCAGCCTTATTTTGCCTCTGGGAGAGGAAAGAACTAGAGAGTTGAGTTTTGAAAGGTTGGCAGTGAGAGCATCCAAAGCACATTATAAATGTTAAACTGTTTATCAGTTTGTGACATTTGCTGTAATCTAGGGTTTCAGAGTTGTCCTTTAAAAACTGGAGTGCACACTTGCTTTGGCGAGGAGCCCAAAGGTCAACTTGCTTCATGCGACTGATCTTGCCGAAGCAGTGTTTACTTTACTCTGATGGCCTTTCTGGTGTGGGGAGTAGAGAGGGAAATCATAGGAACAATATCCTGAGCTCGTGGACTTCAGATGTTTTACTAACATTGTTACTCCATAGAGGCCTGACTCTGCACCAGGCAAGTCAATAAGAGTTCTGCCATTGGTTTGAAAACCATAGTATGTGCATAGATCGTGAGCCTCTTGGTGCTGGTACTCCTTTTATGCTTTATTTGCATAGCTCCTACCATAGTGAGGGCATGGTCTTTGGCTAGCACTCTCCCCAGTTCGATGGTGACACAAATAATAGTCATTTGAGCTGGGGTTCTTCAACTATCACCCAGTTTGACCTTGTTGTTTGACCGTAATATATCCTCCGAGTTCCATCTCACGGCTATCCCCACACTGCAGGTTATCTTCTCTAGTTATTCTTATCTGAATATTGGATGTGAGCCAACTATTACTGAAGGTAAATCTTTCAACTGACTTTAATAGGAGATGGATCTGGCCTTTAAGATTGTAAGGGTTTTGGGGGGCCAGAAACTCTGCCTTGATTTATTTACAGTGCCATGCAACTATAAATAATAGTAATAAAACCCTGTGAGCCAAGGAATTCTTGATGCCAGCTGGCATAGGGCACAGGGGTACACAAGGGTTAAAGAGACCTGCTAGTCTTCCAAAAATGTCATATATGTTCTGTAATGAAAGACTGTGTAACGGTTGTCATCACAGTTATTATGAGATGTATATATGGAAAATATGCAAAAACTATGTGTCTATACTGCAAATTATATTCTCTAGGTCTGTGAGTTAAAGTCACTGAAAGGTGAGAAACTTGTCAGGTGGGGGTGGTAGACAGAGAAGAGATGCTTATCTCACTCTGATCATATGTAGATGACATATTGAAATGATTTTAAATGGGCGCCCATTTACAGTCTGATCTAAATGCAAATAAAAATATTTCAGGGGGTGCAGTGGAAAAAATCTGGGAGGAGTTATTCTGTTTAGGAGCAAGACAATGAGAATTTGAAACCATGAACAGTCTACACTACAAATTTGCATTGGTGCAAATTCTCTGCTATAGAGCTTTCTGGTAAAGACACTAAATCAATGGGAGAGAGCTTTCCTGTCAGCTTAATAAGTCCACCTCCATGAAAGGCAGTAGCTATGTCCTGCCATCCACGTAGCACTGTCTACATGGTGAGTTAATGTCAGCATATCTTCATTGTTCAGGTGTCCTGATTTTTTCACTTCCCAAAGAGATGTAGTTATACAAAAGTAAGTGTACAGTGTAGACCAAGATATATTGGGGGTCCATCGCAGGTGTTCTTTCAGTCTGTGAGGAGAAGATGCTAGCGGGCTTGGTCTAATGAGAAGTGATCTTGGCCAAGCTGATTGAAAAAGCTGGGAAAAGGACTTAGGGTAAGCTGTCTTGTAGGAAATAGGGTAATGATGTTTTAGTTAAGTTTAGGCTCTAGGAAGCACTTTATGATTCTGTTATATAAGTATCCATTTGTTTTCAGTATCCTCACTATCTCTTGAATCTCTGTTCTTTGAGGATAAACTTCTTGTTCTCGTTTGGTCTCTCGTGAGCTGTGTTAAGTAAAATGATGATCCCAGGTTGACTCTCTCAAGCTGGTACCTGCTATTCATTTGAGAATAGCAAATCAGAGTTCTTTGAGTGTTCATTAGAACAGGGACTGAGCACTCCAGAGAGACACTTCAAGGACTCAGGAGGACAGTGTGTGCTATCCTGTATGGAGAGCGAAGCCTGGATGGCAGTGCTTGAGTTGGTGGGGGCTGATGGTTTCAAAGAGCTGACCCACAGCAAGGACAGGAAAGATTTCTGCATGCTAACAGGTGGCAGTGAGGTGCCTCATAACCCTGGGCTCTCCTGGGAAGTGTTACAACCCCATTTACAACAAATGGAAGAAGAGAGAAATTGATAGGTAGAACTATAAATCAGAAGCTAAGAATTGTAAAAAATTGGTAAGGGAAGCGAAAGGTCTGAAGATCAAATCTTATCACAAGGAAAATGAAGGATGCTAAGGAGTTATTTTTAAAAATATATCAGGAACAAAACATATCCTCACAATGGTATTGATCCATATGAGATGGAAATGGTAGAATTATCAGTAATAATACAGAAAAGTCACAAGTATAATCCATATATAATTTCCATCTATTCTGAACTGGCTCATTACTCCTCTCTTAGGATATACAGGTAAGTAATACTGTGAAAAAAACAAGGAGTTGTGTGGCACTAAGTAATACTGTGCCCTGTTCACAGTCTTTGTGTCATAGCCAGGTAAAATTTCAGGTTAGTAAAGATAATGGAACTTGACGTGGAACTGTGAAGGAAACTTATCTGAGGCTGTTCTTCAGCTATAACGATAACAAAGGAAGTTTTTGATGGTAATGAATTATTTTAAACACAGGCAGGCAGTTTATCTTCATCAGCCAGCAATCATGATTTTCAGAGCAGTGCTACTCTTGGGCAGTATTGCTTGTGCACTACTTGAGCATGACATTAACCCCTTCCATTCCTTGAAGGGGAAAAACAGCAAAGTCCTCCAAAAGGCACTGGTATTGTCCTTTTAGATGTCTGTGGTCAGACTGTGGCTAGCCCTATGCAGATGAACAATGAGGAGATACCATGAGCCTCTTGACACTCTGTACCTCAAAGTAGTACTCTGCCACTCCCCTCTTTACCACTGTGATATGATTATGATACGGTTTGTACAAAGTATGCCTTCTGAAATATCAAGTCTTGATCTGTTGGATGTTCCTATGCTGTTGGATTATATGTCATTGTCTGTGAAGTTATGAAGTATTGCAATATATGTTACTGAGATGGATGTGAGAAGCCCACAGCCAACCTTGTAGCAACAGAAGACCAGTTGGACATGTGCTGATGGCTCATTAAAAGAGAATCTATTCTGCCAACAGCCATTCCAGAAACTTCACATAGAGGGCATGTGGTAGTGGAGACTGCCCGTCCAAATGGGGCTGTGTGAAATGTAAGTCACAGCAAGGAATTTTCCAGCAAGAGGAAAGAAAATATAAAAGAGAGGAACTGACATCATCAGTTGGGCTCTTTCTGCTTACCCTCTCTCATCTTAGCACCTGGAAGCACATCTGGAAAAAAAAGATGGAACTGAGGAAGGCTGGTCCCAGGCTGGAAAAGTGTTCAGTCTGTGTATTCAGGGACTGTAAGCAGATTGTACCATCTGTCAGGGTGAGGCATTGATTCAGCTTGTGCTTAGATGAAAATTTTAGGATTCAGAGTGCATGTTTACTTCTTAAAAGGTAACTAACTCTGACCTTTCTGCCTCTTATTGATAATCACTTAAAGTCTGTTTTCTGCAGTTAATAATGCTGTTTTGCATTTTACCTAAAACAGCGTGTTTTTCTTTGAAATGTTGGGGAGATGTTAGCTCGGTTCACAGAGGCTAATGTGTGTCCATTCCAAACAGAGGGAGTGATGAACTGTTGACTTGCACTCCCCAGTGAAAGACGGTATAGTCTTGGGATTAGGGCAAGAAATGGGAGGAGTTGACTGGAGCCTCTCTGTTGTTGGTTAACGAGTGACTGGGAAACCATTCATGTAACTCAGGTGGCTGTGTCCTTGGATGTGGATGTCTATGTGAGTGCGGTGCCTGTCAGAGGTTTGTATCTTGACATCAGCATCATGGTGTCACAAGAGCCGAAAGGGATAGCTGTGTTAGTCTAGTCCATCAAAAAAAACCAAGGAGTCGTGCGGCACTTTAAGACTAACAGATTTATTTTTCGCATGAGCTTTCGTGGAAGAAAATCCCACTTCGTCAGATGTTTCGAAGATGAAGCATCTGACTATCTGATGAAGTGGGATTTTCTCCCACAAAAGCTCATGTGAAAAATAGATCTGTTAGTCTTAAAGTGCCACAAGAGCCTAGGCTGGTGTGTTTGGAGCACTGAGTGGTCTCATAGTCCAGGCTGTTCCCCAGGCACCCCATCACAACCTCCTTCTCACAAACTCTTCCATTCCCATGTAGGATCCAGCTACAAAATTGGGGTAGAATACAAGTCCTACATCATGCATCCCCTACTATTGTAAGGCTATGCCCTTGAATTCACAGTCCAGTTTTAATGTGTATCCCAACAATATTGCAGCTTGAATTCAGCAAACTGGGTTTGATTTTTTTGTTACGGAGCTTGGAAAACGTTTTGTTTTGAAGTTGAAAGAACTACAGTGTAGCCTCGCTTAAGGAGATATTTATTTTGGTCCATTAGACTGTGTTAAGTATCAAGAATGCTCTCCCAGCTCTGTAATGATGCCTCTTCAGTGTAGCGTGCCTTACAATTACAGAATCAAAAGCTAAACAGATACACACAAGTTTAATATCCTGCTGTGAAGCTACTTCTGGTTCAAATAAATTTTTTTTTTCTTCTGCTGTATGCTGGTGCGGTGCTGAAATAAAGATACTTTTCTTTGCAGGGTGTGTCTGCACTATAATAGAACAACTGCAGCACTGGAGCTGTGTGACTGTAGCACTTCAGTGTGGAACAGGGCTGGGCCAAGTTTTTGACTTGGTGCAGGGGGTGGGGAAACCATAGGGCCAGAGGCCATAGCATTTCTACCTTGTTTCCTGGCTGTCTGGTGCAGCCTCCCATCCAGCTCTGGCCATAGCACAGGCAGGCTGCCACATCAGGGCCCCCCACAACAGGTCCCGCAGGGCACCTGGCACAGTGCTCAGCCAGTGCTCTGAGCACCAGCAAGCCACACTCCTGCGGGCAGACCAGCCAGCCCAGGGGCAGAGAGGGAGCACTATGGCCTCCCCCCCCTCCGTGTATGAGTTTCAGTGAGGAAGTGGCCACTACCCACCAACCAACCTCCGCCAGGAGAAAGCGGGAGGAGCTGGGACAGAGGGGTGATGGCTGTCATGCTCTGGCTGCAGCGCTGTGGTGCACCTGCTGGAAATGAGAGCTGCGCTCCAGTCCGTTGACTCAATGCAGCCAGCATGCCAGAGGAAGGGTGCCTGTAGGCTGTAGTTTGCCTGACCGTGGTGTAGAAGATGCCTCCTGCCTTCATGGGAGGGATTTTTCTGTTGATATAGTTTATCAACCTCTCCAAGAGGTGGTAGTTAGGTGGATTAAGAATACTTCTGTTGACCCAGTTGCATTTACAGGATTAGGTTGACCTACCTGTGTTGTCCAGGGATGTGAAAAATTGTGCAACCTAAGTGATGTAGCTAGATTGATCTCATTTCTAGGCATAGACCAGGCCTGAGTGACCTGGCCAAAAATGTGATTGGTTTCCTTTGTTTCACTTGCAACCTCTATTATCAACCTCTTGTGCTGAACTAAACTGTGTTTGACAAGCAATTAGCAGCCTGAAAGAAACAATATTTTTTTACTGTTTTAACCTGATTTTTGACCTGACCTGACCTGGGATACTCAATTGGCATTTGTGGTCAGTGAAGAAATCTGTCTCGGTATTCCAAGTATGGCCAACCTGTGTCCACCTTGTCCTAGAATCATAGACACTGGAAGGGACCATGACAGGTCACCAAGTTCAGATGTCTGCACTCACGGCAGGACCAAGTACCCTCTTAAACTATCCCTGACAGGTGCTTGTCTAACCTGCTCTTAGATACTGCTAATGATGGAGATTCCACAACCTGCTGAGGCAGCTTATTCCAGTGGTTAATCACTCTAACAGTTAGGAATTTTTTCCTAATATCCATCCTAAACCTCCCTTGTTGTAATTTAAGTCCATTGCTTCTTGTCAACAGTTTTTCTCCCTCCTCCTTGTGACAACCTCTTAGATACTTGAAAACTGTTGTCATGTCTCTTCTGAGTCGCCTCTTTTCTAGACTAAACAAACCCAGCTCTTTCAATCTTCCCTCATAAATCAGGTGTTCCAGACCTCTGATCATTCGTGTTGCTCTTCTCTGGACTTTCTCCAATTTGTCCACATCTTTCCTGAAATGAGGCGCCCAGAACTGAACGCTATACTCCAGTTGAGGCCTAATCAGGGTGGAGTAGAGCAAAAGAATTATCTCTAGTGTCTGTTTTACAATACTCCTGTTAATACATCTCAGAATGTTGTTTGCTTTTTTTAGAACAGTGTTACGCTCTTGGCTCATGTTTAGCTTGTGGTCCACTATGAGACCCAGATCCCTTTCTGCAGTACTCCTTCAATGGAACAGTTCAGGCAATTCTGAGTAAAAGCCTGGGTGGAAGGAAATATTTCCTTGTCAGTAAACTGACAATTAATGAGATTCTATAAGGCCAGGAAAGCATTGTCAACTTTCTGGGAGGATTGTGTCCACCCGATTATATTTACATGATAACTGTTGTGCCATCTCTGAAATAAGCTTTCTGTTCTACAGTAAAGACCATGAACCCTCCTGAAGTTACCTTTAAAGCGACATGTTAAACCCACAGAGATTTATCACTCAAGCTATGGAATGGCAACCATGTGTTGATTTGCTGCAGCCTTCTTGAATAGGATTTAAGGCTTGATCCCATTGACTAAAAAGCTTAGTCCATTGTAGGAAATAATTAGCATCTAGCAGATTTAGGCCTATTGTAGCATGCCATATCTCAGAGAATCCCAATACTTTTAAACTGGTAAACCTGCTATAAAAATATTTTCTTTTCTTCCTCCCCCAAATGTGATGTTTACTCTCTAAAGTGAAGCTGCCTGACAATCTTCAGTTCTGGATCAGTGACAAATTTAAGGTCCTATCTCTTGTGACTCTTCATGCCCATGTACAGGACAATGACATAGTTGTTAAAAAGATTTTTTTTTCTCATTTGCTTTGTGTGGTTTGCAGTGTCTAGAAGGTAATGCCATGGTTCTGTGAATGCAGAGCTAGGTTTCAATAGCACTTTCTTCAGTTGTTTTTCTGAGAAATTTCCTCAGTTCAAAAAGTCCTGTGCTTATTGTGACTCTCTGGTTGAGTTTTAATTTCATTTTCCAAATTTGTGGTTGGAGCTTTGTTTCAGATGGCAGCAACAATCACAAGGAGGAGGGAAGGAGATTCAATAGAAGCCCAAGCCTTAAACGTAAAAGCCATTCATTTCTTTTTCCTCTTTCTTTTCCAGTCCTGGGGTCTTCATCCCCTTCTTGTGTTGTCCACTCTTCTCTTCCTCTTTCGATGTTGTGGATCTGGGATTCCCTTTTGCTTACTGTGGAGTAAGGCCCTACCTTTCTTCCCGGTCTGTTTGGAGGAGCCTGTCTCCTTTTTCCATGCTTTGCTATAGGTCAGTACAATGGTGGGGGTCTGAGGTTGTTCCCCATGACAGACTTTGAACTATAGTGATTGAGCTGATAAAGATTAAAACTGGGTTCAGCTTCTTGCTTCCTGGTTCTCCTTGCTTGCAGCCATTTGGAGCAGGATCTGTAATATCAAGAAAGCAGAGGGTTTTCAAGCTGCACAAAAGATTTGTCCTTTTCACTACACAATAAAGAACTCCAGGTCCATTCATCCCAAGTCAAGACTGGTAAAATTGTGGGTGCTGAGCTATCCCCTAATAGCACAATGAACGTAGCCCTTGAATGATGAGACTAGATATTGGTTGTAGTTCCTCCCCCTTTCTGGTATTTCCTGCTCTCCTGTCTGCATCAAATCTCCCAACATTTCTGTGCAAATTTCCTCCTACTTCCTTTTGTATAAGCCATTATGCTCTTTCAGCCCTAATCATTAACCTGTTATTGTGGGTGCTCCATTGAACAGCTCCAGCCTGAGAATCCTAAGGTGGTTGCAGCTCACTGGGGAGAGAAGTGATTCTTATGTGCTGTTACCAGTAAGTAGCTAGAAGTGTCCTTAAAGCACATCCAGATCTTTACCAAAATGTTACCATATATTGTGGGTCCAGTTCTCACTTCCCTATCATCCCTTGATGCTATTCTGGCAAAAAGGTACACAGCAGAAACAACTGCCTCCTGAGAACTTCCAGGCAGCACAGAACTGATACATGCGCTTTGTGGAAACCCGGTTGCCTGCTCTATGTGGTATATGATGACAGGAGAGGAAGGCGTAGGCAGGAAGATGGTGAAGTGAGAGCACACAATGCTACTTCTTTCTCTGTTTCCCTTGGTGCACTGGGGAAGTGGTTGTCTTAAAGGCAGAGCATGAGTTGGGGTGGTTCTGAGGCTTCTCTAACTTGCACTCAAGGCGTGCAAGCCCCTAGTTGCCCCAGAATATAGGGAGCAGAGGGAGAAACTGACTGAAAAAGGAGTCTTGGATGGAGCAGGGGCTTGAGAATTGGCACTGATATGTGTTTGGTTCCAAACTTGGCCATTGACTTAGTGTGACTTTGGGGGAAGTTGTTTAATTTGTCTCTGTCAGTTTAGTCATCTGTAAAACAGGTCTAATAACACCCAGTGTAATAACTTCCCTTGATGTGTGCCAGTTCCAGTCTATCCTGCACTATTTCATGATTTGTGTGACTACTGAAATAATGGCGTGTTCCAAAAACACAATGCCCTTGTGTATCTTCATATAATTGCTAGAGGTTGAAATATTTATTCTGACATTTGAGTTTATTCATGGAAAATAAACAATATAATGCACTGGCATAGGAACATAACAATGGCCATATGGGGTAAGACCAATGGTGCATTTAGGCCTGTGTCCTGTCTGCAGACAGTAGCCAATCCCAAGTGCTTGAGAGGAATGAACAGAACAGGTAGTCAAGTGATCCATCCTCTGTTCCCCGTTCCCAGCTTCTGGCAAGCAGAGGGTAGGGGCATTTCACAGTATGGTTATGCAACCCCCACCCATCCTGGCTAATAGTCATTGATGGATCCATCCTCCATGAATTTACTTAGTTCTTTTTTTTGAACCCTGTTATCGTCTTGGCCTTTACAATGTCCTTTGGGAAAGAGTTCCACAGGTTCTATATGAAGAAATACTTCCTTTTGTTTGTTTTAAGTCTGCTGTCTGTTAATTTCATCGGTGACTCCAGCTCTTGTGTTATGGGAAGGACTAAAATCTACTATCTTGTTTACTTTCTCCACACCAGTCATGATTTTATAGACCTCTCTCATACCTGCTCCCCCTTAGTCATCTCTTTTCCAAGAGAAGTTCGAGTTTTATTAATTTCTCCTGATACAGAAGATGTTCTATACCCTTAATAAATTTATTTGCCCTTTTATGTATTTTTTCCAATTCCAGTATGTCTCTTTTGAAAGGAAGTAACCTTTGAGGAGTAAGTCCCCTTTTCCAGACCATTTATGAATATGTTGAATACTACTGGTCCTAGTAGAGACCTCTTGGGGACACCACTATTTACCTCTTTCCATGTTGCAAACTGACCATGTATTTCTACTCCTTGTTTCCTGTTAAGCAGTTACTGATTCAGGAGAGGACCTTCTCTCTTATCCCATGACAGCTTACTTTGATTAAGAAGCTCAGGTTCGGAGCTTTGTCAAAAGCTGGATCACCCTTGTCCACATGCTTGCTGACCCCTCAAAAAGTTCCAGTAGATTGGTGAGGCATGATTTCCACTTACTAAAACTGTGGTGACTTTTCCCCAACAAATTGTGTTTTTGTTTGATAATTCTGAGCTTTACTGTAGCTTCATCCAATTTGCCTGATACTGACATTAGGTTTGTTGGCCTGTAATTTCGGAGGTCACTCCTAGAGCCTTTTTTTAAAAAAATAGGTGTCACATTAGCTATCCTTCTGTCATCTGGTACAGAAGCTGATTTAAATGATAGGTTTAAACAGACCAGACATCTTGAGTTTCATCTGAGAGCATGAGTGATTGGAGAGGGAGCTATGTAAAATAACAGACCTAAAATCAACACTCTTGGAAGGCACATAAGAAGCTTTCACTTCATTTCTAAAGTTTAGATAAACTATTTTAAATATCGACCTTATGTTTAAGGATATTGGTGAACACTCCTTGTTACCGTGACAAGGAGAAAGTCTAGGCAAAGGTGAGTACTGCAGTAAGCTACTAAAGAAAATTTGTAGTGTGTTGCATGTGACATATCTTATTGTGTGTGGATTTGGAAGGGTTTCGTATAGATGACTTACCATTTGATTGTGAAAATCTATCTTAAAAAAAGAAGTAGGTCTTTTTCTGGAGACTTAACAAGAAACTTAGGCCGTGTCTACATTAGAGACACAGATCTATGCAGCTGCACAACTAAGATCTTTTGTGTTGCCATTCTGTGCTGAGGGGAGACAATTCTCCTGTTGATACTATTAAACCACGCCCAGTGAGTGGCAGTAGCTATGTTGGCAGGAGAGCTTCCACACTGGTGCTTACATGGATGTAACTTGTGTTAGTTTGGGATTAGTTTCTTCACGCCTCTGATATAAGTTATGCCAACATAAGTGGTAGTGTAGACAGTCTCAGTGGCTGATTCATAGCAAGGCTCTGCAATACTTTGGCTATAGTCAATATACGTTTATGTTTAAATTATCTGGACGAGGCCAATTACCACCCATCTACTTAGCTTGTATTTTGTACCCTTCCACTGCTCACTGTTGATTTCTTGTGTGTTAGGCTATAAGCACTTCAGGGCTGAGCTGGTGTTGGTCTTTTATATCAGGCCCTAAGTAACAATGAGGGTTCGCTTTTTAAACTCAACATTTTATTTCTAGATTTGGTGGGATATTTTACCCCATAAACCAAAACATTTTTATATGAAAGGTATATGGGGATGTATTGTTTAGGTATTTTGTGTAGGGAAAACATAACCCTGGTTAAAAAAAAAAAAAAAAAAAAAAAAAAAAAAAAAAAGTAAGAATCACCTAATTATGGAAAATTGGCATCAGAATTCACAGATTTATCTGAAGTCATGGCTCAATGGCTCTTAATAGAATGTAAAGTTGAGCTGGGCTGCAGTGATTGCTTGAAACAGAAACTTTGAGGCTTAAAATAAATATAGTAAATTGAAGGACCAGAATGAAATGTCCCTTTGGGTGTGTTAATGTTTGTAATAGGTAAGCTAGCTGTAAGAAGAAATGAAATTTGCAAGGAGGTTCTCTGAATCATTGCAAAATCACTGATTGAATGGGGAAATTGAATATACTAGGTGAATATATTCTGCTGTGGGTGTCACTATGTTATGAAGATTACAGCCTGACACCACCACCAGAATTTGTTATAAAGGTAGCGGTTTATTTCAAGGGAAACAGTCAAAACATTCATCATAATTTTTTTAAAAGATTGTTCATCTTTTCTCTGCCCTACCTCATTGTTTATAATAAAACATTGGAACCCGGAAGCTAAAATCAGGATCCTGACTAAGAAGCTTCTAGCCTCAATTTTTCTCCCACCCTGCATTTAAATAAAATTCTGTTTATGGAAAGTCTGTTTCCAGAATCTGTCTGCATTTTTCATCCCATCACCGATGTACCATAGCTTAGGTGTACTGTATGGTTGTTCATAAGTGCTTAGTTGAAGGCACTAAATATTTTACTCTTAAAGAGCACTGACTCCTCAGTGTCAAATAAAACAGAACACAAACATGCATAGAAAGAATTATACCTATTTAAAAAAAAATAGTGGTTGGTTACAGTTTGGGCCCACAAATCCTGTCTCTTTAAAAGCAAAAGCAGGCCATGCAGTATTCAGCTGAACTCATTTAATTAAGAAAGGCAGAAAACAATAAAGTTTTCCCAGTTCTAATCTTTTTGTGTGCAAGAGAGTGTAGAGGTCGTTTGTATTCTCTTGACGTGTTAAACTTCTCTAATTTGTAGAATCTCTTTTTCAACAGAGACTCAAGGCTGTTGGTAGAGTAGGAAGATTAATATTTCAGAGTTCAGCAAAGGTAATAAATACTGGAGGTGGCTTGTGTTTGAACATGAGATTAGATGTGGTTTCTGTAGGAGAGGGGATGGAAACTTACACCCACAAATGTACAGTGATACGTGGTCTGATTTTTCCACTTTGGTATAGAAGTAATTAAAACAATTTCCTGTGACCCTATCATAGAAGCTATCCGGAAATAGGGTTTAGAGGAATTTGAATGAGTGTCTTCCATGAAGTTTCTTGTTTGGCTGAATTTTTCATTAGTGTGCCCACACCTTTAAAGGTCAAGTCTTTTAGGTTTCCTATTTTTTGTTTACCAAGCAACAAATGAAGTAGGCAATCAAAAAGGACTTCCTTAAGAAAATGCATGTAGCTTTCATGCTGTCTATCTTTCCCTGCAAGGTGAAAGTCTTAATCCTCTCCCTTTGAGCAGATTTGGATGTGTTCCTTTCAGTTTCATATTGTTGTTCTCTGCTTCCTGGTCATGCTCCCATGGTAATGAAGGAGATTTACTAAGGCACCCTCTTCCCCCCCCCCCACTGCCCTCACAAAACAAAACAAAACAAAACAAAAAAAACCTTGAAACAATTTGAACGAATCAATAGGAGTTCCAGACTCTTCCCAATTGAGTCTGGTAGAGAACTTGATGAGATTTGGCCATAGTATTTCCCTCAGGAGAAATAAGAACCGTTTTTTCTTTTGTCATCTATGCGCAGTTACAAAGACTTAATTGTGGGGATCTGGGACTTGGCAGAAGTGTGCGTAAATGAAGTGCTTTTTTGGAAGCTGCACTGCCTGCCTTCCTATTTTTTTTTTTTTTTAAGATGCAAAATATTTGAACATATGTCAGTGGATTAATTCATTTGATTGCTACTTCCACTCTTCTTTGTTTTGGAGGCAGGAGTGGAAGGAAAGGGAAGTGGTTGGTTCTACAGACTGGAATTGTAATTGCTTGACCACAATGATTAATTTGCAGTGCAGCAAAAGGGCATGATTATTAATTAGTACTAACTACAAGGGTCTCTGGAACTGGGATGTAGCATCAGCAGGGTAAGCTTAGACAGCTTTTGACTGAAATGACTGTTTACTAGTTCTTCAGGTTATAATTATGCAATCACTAGGTTTTCAGTACCTTCAGATTAAACCCTGTATTATACGTACACATTCTGCTGTCTTAATATGAAATGAATGAAATTTTAATACTTCTGAATTTGAGGTGAATCTTCTATACTGTTGAATGAGTTTTCTTATTTCTTTTTATCAGGAGCTTTTCATTTTGATCCATTATAACCCCTTTAATTTAAAAAAAAAAAAAAAAACAAGAAAACAAACTCCAGTGTTTTCAGCAGCAACTTCTTTCAGTCACTGTTAGAAAGGATACCATCTTTGAAATTTTCTGATCTTAAAATTGTCAGCGCCACTCATTACCTTCTTTTTTTTCCTGTTAATATTCAGTATTTTGATCATTTTCTAGTTTTTGAATGTTAGGGTCTAACCCATTGAAGTGGGTTCAAGGTCCGTTTGATACTAAAATATGGAATAGAAAGAAAAAGCTCTTCTTCAGGTCTCAGAAGCTCAGAAGTTTCTCTTTCTCTCTCTCTCTCTCTCTCTCTAACACAAGTTGGTCCAGGAAAAGCTATTATCTTACCCCCTTGTCCCTCTAATACCCTGGGACCAACACAGCTACAATGCCACATCATTCCATGACCACACACAAGCGTTAAAGCTCTTCTGGGAAAATTTTATCGAACTGACTAGGGATAAAATTAAAGAATTATGTTTAATTAGGATTAAGTAGATTTTACTCTAAAAATGGCAACATGCATAAACCAGTAGGAGAACACTTCAATCTCCACGGACACTCAGTAGCAGACTTGAAAGTTGCCGTACTTCAACAAAGAAACTTAAAAAAAGACTTCAGTGTGAAGCTGCAGAGTTGGAGCTAATCTGCAAGCTTGACACAATCAGACTGGGTCTGAATAGGGACCTGGAAAGGTTAACACATCATAAAAATGTGCATGTGACAAAGTGGGTTGGAGCCCAACAAAGCTTATACCCGAAGAAATCTGGTAGTCTACAAGGTGCCACAGGACTCTCGTTTTTAATGTGGAGTTATAAATCTTTTGAAAGAACAACCATAATGTTTTGTTCACAGTTCAAACATAAAGTTATG
Organism: Podocnemis expansa; assembly: GCA_007922195.1. Classification (NCBI taxonomy): domain Eukaryota; kingdom Metazoa; phylum Chordata; order Testudines; family Podocnemididae; genus Podocnemis; species Podocnemis expansa. The sequence goes on along the minus strand of ML681998.1, from coordinate 33,267,625 downwards.
AACAACCTCCATTGGTGATGTGCTCATAACTCTGAGGTTCTAGTGTGCCACAAAATCACGTCAGCCCCTGGTTACAACACACATACAAGATTTTGACATTTGGTCTCCTACCTCAGCTCCTATTTGCAGTCTGTGGCTGGGGTCTTGGCACCCAAATCCAGCTTGGCCAACAACCTGTGTATCTCGCTGTTGGTGCCCAGCTTCCAGAACCTGTCATGGGGCCCTGGTAGCCACAACCCCTCTCCAAGCCTCAGGCCCTGGTCACTGTGGCCCTGTGCCTAGCCTTGGGCCCCCAGCTCTGCCCCTAGTGCCCTGACTGTGGCCCTCCTTAGCCATAGGCCCACTCCTAACCCAGCCCCAGCTGAAGGTACAGACAAGGGTAAGGGGGTGTGGGCAGGGGCTAAAGTAAGCTGGAATGCACAGGAACGGTATTCTGGGGTCCACTGTTTTTAGGGGCTCAGTGTTCTGGGGCTCCTAAAAATAGAAAATGGAGCCAGAACGCTGTGTTCTGGGGCCCACCATTTAAAAATAATGGGACCCTGAATGCAGTATTCCCATTTTCTATTTTTAGGGACCCTGACGCTGACCCCTAAAAATAGTAGGCCCTGGAATGCCATTCCACCACGTTCGGGTTGAGGCTCCGGCCTGAGCCTGCTTTGATTGAGTATGCTTGGAGCCTCTGAGCATGCTCAGTCAGAGCAGGCTCAGGCAGAGCCTCAGCCTGGGCTGGGCCTGCTCCAGTGACATGTTGGCCACGTAAAGGGGCGTGGGGTGGGGCAGTATTTTCCCCAAGACGTGAAATTAGAGGGGATGTAGGGGGGAAGTTTAGGGGGTGCTCACTTAATTGGGGTGACACTGTTACTGGGTGACAACTGGGAGGGTTGGGAAATTTGGGGGTGTGTGGGGGTGCTCATTAATTTGGTATAACACTGTTACTAGCTGACAACTTGGGGGGATGCAGGGAGGGGTGTAGGGGGGATGTTCGGGAACTCTCTGGTTCAGGGACAGGTGAGTTGGCCTGGCAGGGAGAGGGCATGGGGGGGGGGTTGGCCTGGGGCAGCAGGGGAAGACTGCACAGCACAGCGGGGGTGTGGGGAAGAGTTGGGGGACCAGTGGTGAGACGGGGGCCAGGGGCAGTAGCTGGGGTGGGTGGCATGGTGTTTGAGGGGCAGTAGCTGGGGTGTGTGAAGAGAGCCTGCACCGGCATGAGGAGAGCCAGCCAAATGATACTTTAACCCCTGGGTGGGGAGTGTAAAGTTTGGAAACCACCGACCAAGACAAATTGAGATGAGGTGAGGGAGGTAATATCTTTTATTGAATTGATTGTTGGTGAGAGAGGCAAGCTTTCAAGATTTTCTTCTGCTCTGTCTCTCCTACCTTGTCTGTCTAATTATATTTTGAGTTTGATACAGCTACAGCCACACTGCAAATTCAAACTAGAAATAAGGTGCACATTTTCAACGGTGAAGGTAGTTGACCATTGCAGTAATTTACCTAGGGCAGGGATCTGCAACTTGTAGCTCCAGCGCCCCATGCAGCTCTTTGGCTACCCAATTGGGGCTTCTGGAGACCTGGTGAGGGGGGTGCTGCTGGTTCCAGTGCTCCCCCAGGCCCCACCATGAGCTACACCCATTGCAGCTCTCAAAACACTTGATTGTTGAAGGAATTTTAAAAAATGGCTCTTACCTTTTGAGTTGCTGACCCCTGACCTAGGCATATGGTCGATTCTCCGTCATGTGGAGTCTTCAAGTCAGGACAGACTGGATGCTTTTAAAAGAGACTGGGGGGAGAAGAAGAAAATAGAAAAAGATATGCTATAGCTCAATAGAAGTCATGGGCTTACATGGGAATTACTGGCTGAGGTTCTATGATCTGAGCTGTGCAGTTCTGACTATGTGATCATAATGGTCAATTATGTGAATCTACCTAATCTTATTACTGTTACTCCCATTCTCTTTTTCCCAGCTTCTCTTTGTTTCATCAGCTTGTTGCATCATGTTAAAGTAGACTGTAAACTCTTCAGAGTGGGGACTGTTACAGTTGTACAGTATTTAGTGCAATGGTCCTAGCCCAAAAGAAATAATAATTGCTAGAATTCACATTGGACTTGAGCATCTATTGAATACTTATTTGCCTTTCTTCTGTCTTTTTATAGTGAAGTACATGCGAGAAGCAACCCCATATGTGAAGAAAGGTTCTCCGGTTTCAGAAATCGGATGGGAAACACCACCACCTGAATCTCCTCGGTTGGGAAGTGCATGCTCTGACCCACTGTCACAGCTTTCTCTCTCCATCCACAGAGACAGAAAAACAATTCCACTCAAAATGTGCTTTGTGACACGCAACATGGCTGTGTCAGACCCAGAAAACAGGTAAGCTGTGGCTTTGTCTGGGGCCTGATTTTATGCGTTAGAATATGTAATTCTGTTATTCATGATAACACTATTAATTGTAAATCTGTGAATAATAACACCAAGAGTCAAATTCTGCTCTTGGTTATGCCAGTGTACATCTGGATTATAACTTCACTGAAAGGAGAGAACAACTTGGCCCTTGGCTTTTACAAAACTCCTTCCATGTGAGGATCTCAGTGTTTTGCAAACACTTCACAACAGAACATTTCATAACACCTGCGAGATTACTGTGGCAACTACATGCTCATCAGTTTTAGAGAATGTACTGGAACACACTCCAGTGCACAATCAGATATTGTTCACAGAAATATATAAATGAACATTTGTTGCTTTTAGCACAGTTGTATGATTTATTTTTTCTTTTGGAAGAATTCACACTCACTAATAGAAATGTCAGATAAATAAGATTAGAAGAAATGTGAAGTGGCTTTTCTTTTTTTTTTAAAGAGTGGCCTAATTGACTTGTTGGTTAAATACAACCGTGACTCTTAAAGAATGAGAGAAAATACAACTGAGAAAATAAATGGGGATTTTCTGTGGCTTTTTTGTATTTTTTTTTTCATAGTGCTAAAAATAAAATGAGCTTACTGGTCCTTATTTATAACATGTGTGGAACAGCTGCATCACACAAGCACGCTCAATGATCGTCTATTTTAACAGCTGCTAACAAAAAGAACCAGTAGAGTCAGTGAGGGGGTGGAAATACACAGCGATTCTTCCATCCAAACAATGGGCTGTTTGTTCTTCTCTAGCATGCAACCTTTCAAAGAAGCTGCTTGGAACTCTCTTGATTCTCAACACTTACATGGCTAAGGGATTAAAAGTTACATTTTCATATGGAAGGGATAACTGGGGTTTGTGTAGGGGAATAATTCTCTACGCTTTTTTTTTTTTTTCCTTCTGGAGCAGCTTCCAAACCCTATTAGGGACTGCATTTTCCCAGGATATTTTAGCTGTTTTCTTTTCGTTTTCTCTACCTTTCCTGTCCACTTCTAGCTCTGTTGTTCTTTTTCTTGCATTTTTTTCTTCTTTTTTGTGTGTATTGCTCTTGTAGTTCACTTTCTTCCTAGTCCCCAAGCTGGCAAGGTTAGTGATAGTCAGCCCTTATAAAAGAGTGTCGTGGTTTTCTGGTGTAACGACCCAAAGCTCTGTTGTAAATAGCTGTTGATACAGTGTGCAGTGGTTTTGGACCATCATTCTAGGATGCCTGGACTTTTTAAAAGCAAAATGGAGATTGGCAGCTGCATCACTAACCTTCCATCCTGCAATTTTCCCAGCCTGCATGATAGGAAAACACTCCTTTCCATTCCTATTGTATGGACTACTATGAGAATAATAATTTTTGTTGCATGTTGGTTTTAGATTGTGTGGGTTTTCCTATCCTTTGGTTGTTGCAGTTCTGGGACTCTGCCATGACCTTGCCATAAAATTTGCTTAAAAACCAAGACTATTTAGCAGGACCAATGTCACATTGTACATAATGCATTGTGAATAGCAAAAAAGTTTTATCCATGAAAAAATTACAGTAGTGATGGGTGCAGTTTTTGGTGTTGCTAAGAAATAATGTGTGGGAGAGCCATGTCACTTTTTAGCATGATCTTCTTTTCTGGTTGCTTTTGTTTCCTGTGGAAAGAGCGGCTTCTGATTTTTTAGTGTAAGCTAGCATGGAAAAATTCACATGGTGGATTTTTCCACATAAGCAAACTCTCACCATCCATCTTCAAAAGCAGTGAAATTACAGAATATTGTAGGTCACGTAAGCATAACATCTTTTTTTTCTTTTTGAGTTCTGAATAGCAGAACTGATATTTTCCCATGTGGAATGACATCATAAATGCAAATTAGAGGATGCACCATTTATAGTGTAGACCAGGACTATGGCTTGATTTCATAATATTCTTAAAGCAAAGGCAACACCACACTATTACAGCATGTTCAATGCACTGTTTTATAAATCAGTTTTCACAGTGGTTTTCAACCGCTGTGTCAAGACGCATTACTGTGTCACCACACAGTGGTAGTGTGTCACAGAAAGCCGGGGAGATGCCTGGATTTACTTTGGGGGGGTGGGGTGGGGGGGGTGCCCTGTGGGTTGCAATACACCACCAAGTGTGTTGTGACCTACAAAAGGTTGAGAATCACTGATCCTACATCTGATGATGTAATGTAGTGTTTAGAATAGCATAAACAGCTGGGTGCCAAAGCCTGAACTAAGTCCTTGTCTGTACTAGGACTTGAAAATGTATCTGAAATCACTTTCAAATAAGACTAAGCCCAAGCATGGTTGTGGAGATATTGGTGTCAGTACACAACATAGTCACAGCCATTCAGGAGACCCATTTTGTAGATCAGATAAAGGGGCTAGCTTTATGGCATGACTTCTTCTGAACTGATTTTACTTGTTCCCCTATGTTGAAATGAGCTAAGAAGAAAATAACTCTTTTTGTAAGAACTGGAAATGGGTCTGAGTCAAGAAGTTTGCTCTCTAGATCCAGATTTCTCCAGACATGTGGGGGAGACAAAGCCTGCTTCTGTGGTTTGGACCTGTATGGAGTCTTTTTCTCTTGCTATAAAAAACAGACCATGTAAAGAGGTTCATGAGTCTGTGACTGCCTTTAAGCCATCTTGCATCCGTTCCTAAAATTGTATGCTTTTAGATCCAGGTGTCCTGGGTTCAGCCCCCGTAAAAGACCAGACCCAGTTTATTGTTAAAGACCCCTTCCTTTCTCTCTCTCAATGTTTCTTTACATTAGTTTAGTGTTGGCAGACTAGCATATGATTTTCATTGCTACTTGAAAGACTTCAGCAAAAGGGGAAAAAATTCTATGTAATACAAATCAATACTAGATCTGAGGTGGTAGGACAATATTTTTAATAAACACAAACGAGGTGAGAGGAGGAAACTTCAAGGATGTTTTGTCAATATTTATCTAACCCATGCTGGTCCACACACAGGAACCTGTTTTGTTATATTTTAGGCTGGAACAAACTAGGCTGAGGTAATTACCAGTCTGTTGTTTGCCTTCACTTCTATTGACAAATGTCATATACAGTAGCAGTACTAGAGACTGTCAGGCTTTGAAGAGAAAAGTTCTCCCTCCCACCCCAGTAGCTCAAGATGGGGAAAAGTTATTCATGCCACCAAGGAGTAAATGTTACTGCAGCATGACAAGCCTTCTCATCAATTTCTGTTGATATTGCTGAGAACTAAAAAAAAAAAAAAAAAAAGTTCCCCTAGATGAGATTTGTTTTCTGTCTGCTTTTAAAGCCACTTTAGTGCCTGATACAAAAACACTTATGGGCTCAGTGTGTGAAAGACGTGACGCATGCTGGATAATGACTGATGAAGCCAAGCTGTGTCAGTTCAGGTTTCTGCTCTTTTGCATTGACTCTAAATCCCTGCTCGCTATTTAGCCAGCTAAACACAATGTGTTCAAACAGTGGTGCACATGAGTAACTTTGCCCATTGGCCACAGTTCAGCTGGACTAAGCAGTGTTAACCTAAAGAGCAAATTAAGTCAGCCGTCTCTCAAGGATAAAGTTACTCATGAGAATAGCATTTGTAACACTGGACCTTATGACGTGGAAGGGGAATTAAGGACAATTTCGTAGTCACATAACCCCGTGTGTGAACACAGCCTATTTCGATATGGTTGTTTCGAAACAACTTGTATCGAAATAATGCCTTATTTCGAAATAACTTAATTTGAATTAACAGTTTGTTAATTCGAATTAAGGAAAAAAGCTCAAAGCTAAATAGCAGGTTCAGGCAACAGTTATTTCAAAACGAGTCACAGTTGTTTTGAAACAACATGTTCGCATGGCGTTGTTTCGAAACAATCATTTCGAAACAACGTTGTTTAATCCCCGCATGGGGTTTAACTTGTTTTGAAACAACGCCATTGTTTCAAAACAACAGGACCTGTTGTTTCGAAACAACCGTGCGTCGTGTGAACAGCTTAAATCTTATTTCGAAACAACCTCTGTTGTTTCAAAATAAGAGGGCTGTGTGAACACAGCCATAGAGTTTAAATCTAGGCAGGGTTACTATATCATCTCTTCTATGTCCCAGGCCACTGACACCATCCAACAAACACACAAGAACCCAACAACCAAAATGAGACCAAAGTATTCCTATTATATAATAACTTACCAGGAGTGGTCAGCGCCTGGGGGTTGTACCCCCGCCCCAAGCACAGGGCAGGAGGGATCCCAGGCCCGCCCCCCAGCTGCCTCAGGGATGGGGGCCTGCATCTGCAGAAGGGGCATAAATTACCCCCACACTTACCCGCCTTGGGGCAGGAGCTCCACAGCCTGTCCTTGTGTGGGAGGAGGCAGCCGTGCTGAAGGGTGACTCTCAGTGCCCTCTGAGTCCCCCACCCCCTGAGAAGGGCTGACCCAATTCATCTCCATGGCCTGATCAGTGCAGGGGCTTTAGGGTTGGGGCCCCAGGCTCCTGCCTCCCTGCAGTGATCTGGCCCCACCCTGACTAGCACAGAACTGGCCGAGTCTGGGGGGTGCTGGGAACTGCTCATCCAGCACTGGGGAGCAATGTTCCCTCTAGTTTTTTTGTAGGCTGGGTGTGCACAAAATTTCTTTTGTGCAAATTTCTGGAACTAGTGTGCAAATCTGTGCGGCTTCCAGTGAGTGTGGTCAAACATATGAGCTCAACGAAGCAAGTGTGTAGGATGCAACTAACATATTATCATTTCCATCACCATATCAAAATAAAGTTATGATAAATTACAAAACCTTCTCTGAAACATGCTACTTGAAACAGCTTTCTTAAAGTAGCATAAAAATATTTGCACTATTGAATTTTTTTTGTGCACACTTTATTTTGGGGTGTGTGTGCAGGGTTCACAACCTGTGTGCGTGCGCACACGCACACAGCTTAGAGGGAACATAGCTGGGGAGGTGCAGGGTCTGAGCCAGAGATCATGGGCGATGGAGCTCCTGCCATGCCCCTTGGCTGGCTGTTCTGCCCCAGCAGTCGGGGTGGGCTGGTGCATGGCCACTGTGCTCGAGGGCTGGTGGTGGGGCCAGCTGCTATGCATGAGTGTCATGTGCTGTTGGGCTGTCGTGCTTGGGCACCTGGGGATCCAGCCAGGCCAGACCCATGGGGGCCCCAATCTGGCAGACCGACAGTGCTCTGGGCCCTGGAGCACCACTGCTGCAGGCTGCCCCATGTGCCAGCCAGCCCTCCCCGCAGCCCTCGACCCAGTGGCCATGTGATTGCCACCCTGCTGCGTCCCCCCCCGCCCCCACATCCCCGAGGGTGGACCAGCCAGGGTCACTGCCAATCTGATCTAGTGGGAAAGTCCTTCCCAACCTCACTTATGGGAGTCAGTTAGAGGTGAGCATATGAGCTAAAAACAAGCCAGCCAAGCATCTGAGTGACATTGACTGGTTAGGCTACCTGTATAGAGGGGCAGAATTTAGTCATATAAGAGTAAGTGTCCATCAAATAGAATAGAGAATAAAATCCTTGTCATAGATAAGAACTTTTAAACCACGTTGGTGATCGACTAGAGAATTAGACCATGATGCAGATTTCTGTAGGTAAACTGCTTTATAAAGTTTATTCTCTGGTAAATTCCATAGGAGAGTTCTATAGGAGCAAATGTCCAGGTATGCTGCTGTTAATAATTATTTATAAATTATTAACCAACCATTTATTATTAAATATTATGACTTAATTTATTTATTTATTTATTTTAATAATTATTTTTTTCCTCAGACCTAGAGGTGTCAGCCAGGTCAAGTCCCCTGTGGTAGAGACTGTACAAACAGCCCATGCCACTGAGAGCTTACAGAATAAAAGTATGATCACATTTTAGCAGAGGGCAGGGCCCAGTAACATGATATAGGACAAAGCTGTTATAGAAAACAATGAACTGTTTTGTTAGTTCAGTTTTCACTCTAAGTGTAGTCTAGTCATTTTATAAAAATGTGTGTTCAGAGTAAGGGTTCTATACCCTTTAATAATACCCACTGGAGAGAAGAACACATGGCATTGCACTTTATCTCTGTCCAGGATTTTCAGTTGCACTGTCTCATGAGAATTTTAAATTTTTGCTGGGAGGATTCTGATGTGACTTTCTTGACCCTGCAGCATTGTAGGGGCCAAATCCGTGCTGCTGGTCATTAGAACTGGGCAAGGGCTGGTTCAAGTTTCATTCTTTCTTCTTGTGTTGGCATGAAAGTGGATGCCTTTTTCTTGCAGATTTGGGATAGGGTGACATGGGTGTCTCAGTCTCCATGCTTTGGCAGGGAAGTGAAATGTGTCTAACTTTGAGGGCTAGGGCAGATTAAAGAAGCCAAAGTATGCAAATGTATTTACCTGAATGGGAAGTTGGCCAGGACACGCACTAAGATTTGAAAACTTACTGTTATGAAATGTGCCCCCAGCCCTACTTTCCACATATCCAAAAAATGTGTAGTTAATGTTACAAAATATGGGCTAAATTCTCCTCATGCTCCTGATTTATATCAGTGTAATTCCATTACAGCCAGCATATTTACTCCATGTGAAGTGAAAAGGGAATCTGACCCTCTGTAGCCATGTATGTTCTGTATACAGTGCAAAATAAGAATGACCAAGTTGCAGCAAGTGAGTAATGGCTGTTATTGTGAAGCGGTGCTCCAGTAAGTCTTACTTTGTTTCTTTGTGTATCAGCATTAAACTGAGAGAGAAACAATTTTACTTAATGTAGGTGTAATCTCCACAACGGTCAGTGGCACAGAGTTTGCTGGTTGCTAACGGAATTTCTAACAATATCTGTACGAGTTTGGTGGGATATAGCATATAGCAAACTCAGAGCATGAAAAGAAGAGATGATATAGCCCTAAATCATTTCAGTTGGGTACAATTAAAACTCACCTAGAATTCTTGCAGTCTTGCTTGGCTGTTAGGTGTACTGCTAAGCTTTCTAAGAGTGTTTCTTTATTAGTAGACAGCACCCATTTAAAATGTCCAGGACTGTTCCTCCATTCTTATCCTTCTCAGCCTGTCTTTTGTATGTGACACTGTTGATCATACTCTGCTTCTCAAAATCTGGTTCATCCTTCCCTTTGCTTCTGCTACCTTATCCTCCCCTGTTTCTTCTCCTACCTCTCTAAAAGCTCCACCAGTGTGTTCTTCTGTATGCTGATGATGCACAGATCCACATCTCTATTCCAGATCACTTCTGTCCAGTTTAAAATAATCTCACTCTCTGATACAACTCATGGATGACTCATCAGCTTAAATTTAATACGGCTAAAACAGAGCTCTTAAACTTCTCTCTGCTCACGAAACCGTTTCCTCCACTATTTTCTCAGTTACTGTGGATAACCTCAACTGAGGCTCATAGCCAGGGCCTCCTCTTCAGTGTAGTCCTTTACTAAGTTTTGACAGAGTCACAGAAATGTAAACTGGTAGTAACCTCAAGAAATCATCAAAGCCAGCCCCCTTTGCAGAGCAGGAAAAAGTAAACCTAGACCATCTCTAACCTATGGGTCCAATGTTACTTACCCACGAAAGGAGAAGACTTAAGAACAAGGTCAGACTGGAGTTTCAGCCTTAACTATGAATTGTCTTGCCATATGAAGCTCACCATACTAGAGTTGTTCAAGCTGTGCTTTGAGAAATAATTCTCTGGGTGTTTGGAGATCACCCAGCACAATGAAACAGCATAGTCTGTTTAATCTATCTGTGATGGGGCTTAACCCCACCACCTGCAAAGTAAGGGAAAGCATCCCGATTAATCATGCTCTACACCTGAAGGGTTAAGAGGTGGAGATAGGCCTTATAAGCAGCCTGAGGGAGTGCAGCTGAGGAGGGACACTAGACAAGACAGGCCTCTCTGGTAGAAGGAACCCCTGAAACTTTTACATGGCTTGGCTGGAGGGCCAAGCCCTAGAACATCCAAAGGGGGAGTTAGGAGAAGATGGAGGATGAGAGAAGCCATGGCAGGTCCAAGGGAAAGTCTGGTAGGGTGGCACCAGAGACAAAGGCCCCCTGTAGTGCTTCAGCCAGAGATGATGGGGTGCCTATGTGCTGAGGACATGCTACTAAACTATCAAGCAGAGCAGGTGATACCCTCCTCTTTATAAAGTCAGAAAGCTTCCAAAATCTACACTGTTGAGTCCTGAATGAAAGTGACCCAAGGTCATGTTAAAATAATGGCCCTGACTTGCCCCTGACTATAATCCACAGTATTATTTAATCATTAAACTGTAATGTTGTTATTTATTAGCCAACATATTTTTAATGGGTTAATGTTTTGTGCGGAGTAGGACCTTGAGAAAGATAAATGATCCTGATTGAGAAATACAGATCTCAGATTGCCAAGGGTGCCATGCTAGCTGTACATTTAATGGAATCAAACATGTCTTGAGGCAAACAAGTATTATTATAAAGCTGTGCAATTCTATCTTCCCTTGCTCCTTTCCGGCCTTATAGGGAAGGAGAGCAATATTCCCCTATACTTCCCTCACCTGGTTTGAAAGGGAGAAGAGGACTAACCTGCGATGGTGGATGTATGCAGAGTAGAGAAGAGGAATAAAGTGTGTTTTGTGGTATGAGCATGGTTGAATGGGCTATGATGTTGAGACAGCAAAAACAAAGGTTTGTTGAAGACTTCTTTTTTGCCAAAGCTACATTTTAGCTAATTCTGATTTTTTAATTAATGGAACCCTCTTTGTGAAAAGTGTTTGCTCTCCATGGAAATTTTTGACTTTTGTCAAACAAACAAACAAAAAAAGCATTTTGACTTCTGGTCAAAGTACGGGCCTTGTGATGAAATGTCAGTTTTCTGTTGTGGGAGGGTTCCATTTTTTTTTTTTTAACCATCTCTAATGATAAGGATGATAAGGCTTGTGGTAGAGACATAAGTTGGGGAATAGAAAGAGAGAAACTGGGTGCAGAGAAGTGGAGGAGGAGCAAGAAGTAAGAAAAAGACAGGGAGAAAAAACAGTGGAATGACAGAGTGGGGCTAAGAAGAGGCAATGACAAGAACTGAAATCTAAAGAAGGGTGACAGTCCAAGCCAGGGAGAGGAGAATGGATAGTGTGAAAGGAAGTTAAGGGGATCTAAACTGTATTAATGAGATTCTAAGAGATAATCTACAGGAAAGATGCTGAAAGGAATGGATACACTAGAAAGAAAGAAAAAGAGAAACAGAAGGAAGTGTATACTGAAGGAAAAGTGAAAAACACAGAGAAATGAGACAGTACATTGATTCAATTGTTAGTGTGTGCATATATAGAAAGTCTGATTCTCAGTTACCTGTGAACATGTTAATATTCTTCACACACACAAGATGCATCCATATGAAAGGAAGTTGAACTACACTAGCTGCCCCAAGCTCTTTAGAAGCCCCTTGCTCTGCCTCTCCCACCTTTGTTTCTGATTGCTAGCTCCTCATTCCACTTTGCAGCCTGAGTAACCTGAGTGCCCTGTGGGATCTTCCCTCTGTTCATTTGTCCCCTAGATCTCAAATCCAGTCCTGTACTTAACATCTAGCCCATCCACTGCTTGCTGAAAACAATGGAGCTTTTCAGGACTGTGTGCTGTAAGATCATACAGGCACTGACTGGGGGCCTGGTTTACCATTGCCTTGCACATTGCATAGCCATTTATACCAAAGCAAAATGCATGTCAAACACTGTGTTGAGTCTGTAGAATTTTTGCAGCCCTTTACGCTCATTTTATACTGGTATAAACAACTAGAGGAGCAGGGCAGTGGATTGGCCCATGAATTCTCTCTCTAAAGCATTACAGTTTTCTGTGGCATTAGTTAAATGTTGCATCATAAATCAGAAATGACTCCTCATGTCCATAAAAGTAGTATGTGAACTACAGCCTCAGTTGCAAATAAGGGGGAGTTTTATTGCTTGAATTGTTTTACTGGAATCTACACATACAGCCCCAACTATTCTTAATACCTTCTTGCCACTTAACTGCACTCATATTTTCACACACACAAACTCCTACTGTTAAGTGTTATTTTCCTTTTATTGGGATCAAAATACGAGAGAGTTAGACTGACACATATCCATTTACATGGAGATAGTAATACTTAGCACTTACCAGTGTATTACAAAGGAGAGTAAGTGTCATGAGCCCCATTTGTATAAGTGGAAGAGGAATTATTTAAGTCCAGCACAAAAGTGGAAACAAAAACTAATGAATGTAACCTGGCCATCAAGAAGTTGAAATTAGACAAGGGTTTCTAAGCATTGGAGCAGTGAAGTTCTGGAACAGCCTTCCAGGAGGAATAGTAGGGGGGTAGGGGGAACTAGCTGGCTTTAAGACTGAGCTTGATAGGCTTATGGAGAGAATGGTGTAATGGAACAGCCTGATTTAGTAATTGACTGATCTTTGATTGCTAGTGGTAAATGAGCCGGATGGCCTGTGGTGGGATGTTAGATAGGGTGGGTTCTGAGTGACTATAGAGAATTCTTTTTGGTTGTCTGGGTGGTGACTCTTGCCCTCATACTTAAGTTTATCTGATCACCAAATTTGGAGTCACGAAAAGGGAAGATTGGCAGAGGCCCTGAAGGGGTTTTGCCTTCCTCTGCAGCATGGAGTACAAGTCACTTGCTGGTGGATTCTCTGTACTTGAAGTCTCTAAACTGGTAATTGGGGATATCAGTAACTCAGTTAAAGGTAAGGGTATATTACAAGAGTGGGTGTGTGAAGTTCTTTGACCTGTGTTGTTTAAGAGGTCATACTGGTCAGACACGCTACATGCCACTTACACTTGTGGTGTGATCTGTGTATCATTCATGTTCACCCCTACAGTGTAACTGTGTATTGCCTAATGCGAAGTATGTCATGTCTGGTGTTTTTTTCGAATGCTTATGACATACTGAAGATTATGGTTATAGTAGCATGTTACTTGCAACATCATACATATGTACAGATATGAAATTCCATCAGGTCATGTCCCCAAATGTATGTCTCTCAGGGCTTGAATAGAAGCAAACACAAAACTCTGCTTTCACACCCAGCAGAGTAATACTTACAGGAACAGTGGACTGGCCTGAGCACTTTGGTTCAAGTGAAAGAAATGACATTGCAGACATGGATGATCCCCTGACACCAAGGAAACTTGTTAAAAGAAAGAGGCACCCTTGTCTAGGAGGCTGTCCCCTGGAATCTGTCTTCTAACCTACGGGTTCTCAGTCTTTTTGGGTTTGTGACACAGCTGGGAGCATTTGCAGCTGTTGTGACACACCAGGGCACCCCCTGCCCACAGCTGCCCCATCTCTTCCCCCTCCCACCAGCAGTGTCCTGTCTTTTCTTCTTCCTTGCCCTGGCAGCCTCCTATCTCTTCCCCTTTCATCCCCCACCCCAGCAGTGCCCCATCTTTTCCCCTTTCATTCCTCTCCCCCCTGCAGCTGCCTGTCTCTTTCCCCCTCCACAGGGTAGCCCCCCCTGCAGCCTGAAACCCCTGAATCTGTTCCCCCAAGCAGTTGCTCTCATCACAACCTTGGCTCTGGCCCTGAAGCCCCTCCACTCTGGCCCTGCAGCTTCTCTGGCCTCCTCGCTGCCCAGAGATCCCATGCTCACCATCATAACTAAGGGGCCCCACTACACAGCTGCCAGAGAAAGCCTCTCCTCACCCCTGGGTTTGTCAGGCAGGGCAGGAGACTTAAAAATGCCCCACCTCCAGTTCCTTGACTAGTGCTGGCTGAATGAATCAGCAGCCTGTCTGAGTCACACCAGCCACATGCAGGGTGTAGCCCATGGTGACACGCTTGCCACTGTGCCACAACACACTTTTGCGTTGCAACACAGCAGTTAAGAACTGCTGTTCTACGCAACACAAAGGACTGAGAACCTACCAAAGGGAGGTGAAGTCTGACTGCAAAATATGCCACAGTTGGTTTGTGCGGTGAACTGAATGCAGACTTCAACAGTGATCTTAACTTAGAATAAATAAGTCATCTTTTATTTTGATTGTGACAAGCACTTTGACTTTAATAATCATTTGATTGATATTACTCTAACTTAGAATCACTTAAAATCATACTGTAGTCAGAATACTTATTTGTTTGTTTTTTATCTAAAGTGGCACATGTGGATTGAGTGTGTGCAAAGACCTCACCCAGAGTGACAGAATTGGTGCATATCAATTGCTTCTATTAATTGATGGAAAAGTGTGAATGATCTTACAGGTTGCGGTGGAAAGCACTGAATCCTGCAAGATGATAGTCTCCAGCATTGCATCTGGGAGTGGGGGTATTTGTTGGAGGGAGGCTATCCCATGAGTGGCTGTTCAGAGCATGCCTTCACTAGGTGAGGGATCAATGGGGCATCAAACTCATTCAATGTGAGGGGATGCATTGAAAGGCAGGACACCTGTTGCAGGCCATGTGGCTGCACTGTTTCCCCAGCCCTTTCCCCCTCCATGTTCAGAGCAAGAAAGTGTCATTTTGCAGTCCATTTTCTGATCATAACCAAGCAAAACTGATTCTGATCCGTCCTGTGGGCTGTGAGTTTGACACCCCAGTACTTGGGCATAAACTGCTCCAGCAATGGGGTTCACATAGAAAAGCAGGGGAAGTCAGGGCCCAGAAATGGTGAATTGGAGTGACTCAGCAGCACACCAGTCCAGATTGCAGGAGGGGAACATCACAACATGATAATCACAATGGTCCCTCCTGACCTTCAAGTGTGAGTCTAGTTATAAAACTGAGGTACAGAAAAGTGAAATTAATTCCCTAAAGTCACACCATGAGAGTGATGGAGACGATTCCCAGGCTGCTGTTCTTTCTACTGGACTGTGGTTCTAAGAATTGAACCTAGGGGAATTTTGTGGTGTTTCTTTCAGGTGTTCCTTTCTCCTTCTTATTTATTTATCTCTTTGCCGAGCCCATTAGTATCTCTTTGTGAAGATGTGTATATATATTTTTATCTTGTAAGAATGTAAAATTAAAAGAATTGGAGTGGGCTCTTCTAGTTGCTGCTTTAAGGCAGACACTTGATTAACAGAACAGTGTTCTTGGGGGTGGTATTTTAATTTTTTTTGCTTTCTTCAGCTGTTTCATGTATGCTTTTAGGAATCGCTTCACACCAGGATCTTGTGACATTGCTGGCTGATTTCTTTCAACTGTGGCCCTATTTTCCCATCACAGGATTTTCCTTGAATAAAATGGTCATACTATGGACTGTACAATAGTTAAAAAGAGTCCCACTTTACTTGGTGGAGACACAATATTCTGTAAACTTGGCAGTGGTTTCAGAGGAGCTGTAACTTTTCTGATGGATTTTTAAAGTAGAGTGTGAGTGTGTTGCCCCAATGATGGCTAGTTGCTTCAAGAAATTCTGTTCCAACCCCAAAAGAACGTGGAAGGCAGTGGGAACTGGCTTTGTACAGCAGGAAGCTTAATGGTGCTTCAGTCCAGAGTGTGGACAAAATCCTGCAGTATCTCTGAATTACATGAGATTTTCTCCCACAAAAGTTCATGCAGTAAATAAATGTGTTAGCCTTTAAGTGCCACAGGACTCCTTGTTTGTTTTGCTGAATTAGACTAACATGCTGTCCCTTTGGAACTAAACTCTCTGTGGCAAATTCACTCCACTCTTTCTTGGCTTTTCAAGTAATGGATCTCACCAGTACCTGAAACAGTTTGGTTCAGTTGTTCAGTCCTTAAACCAGTTACCCAGAGAGATGAAGGTTGGACTGGATATCACTTCTCATCAGCATTCAGCACTCTTATGACTAGAGCATGAAAATAAAATATGGGAACTTGAGGGGGGAAGAAGATATGAGTTTTGTGCATAAAAAGGAAAAATAAATTGCTTATGGTCTATAGAGTTTCTTTGAAAAATATAAACATCTGGAGTCAGTAAGAAAAATTCTGTTCTCAGTTACAGTGGTGTAAGTCCAGACTAGTTCTGCTGACATCAGTACCTCTGTTGTATCTGCTTATCGTTAACAGCATTGAAGTTATCATTCCATTAAATTTGAGTAACTGCTGAATCTGACCCATGAGAGAGTACAGAGTAAAAATCAGTGTGTGATTTGGCTCTATTCTGATGTAGGAGGGGAAAATCCTCAAGTGACTTGATGAAAGGTGGTTCTTAGAAAACTAACACTCCTTTCCAGCAAGATTTTATCTAATATGTGACTAATGTAGTATATTGGCTATTTGTCTTGTATATTTACGCTCCTATAAAATAAAGGCTCTGGAATTCTGATGGGAGTGAATGTTGGTCTCCACGTTGTAGGAGATGGCAACCCAAAAGATAAGAGCCATTTTAAAAACTTTCTTCAATAACCAATTGTTTTGAGAGCCACAGTGAGTGTAACCTCCTGGCAGGGGGCAGGGGGAGCTGGGCCAGGGTGCCTGCTGCAGGGTTCCCTGGTGGAGGGTGAACCCCAAAACCAGGAGTGGACCCCCACAGGGTCAGCTGGTGGCTGCAGGGGGCCTGGTATTGGCCACCTGCAGGGTCCCCTGGTGGCAGGAGCGGGGGCCACAGACAGGTGTGGACTGTCCATAGGGTCCGGGGGGGGGTGGCGGGTAGGGGAAGTGGTGGTAGCTGGAGCCAGGAACCCAGAGCTGGAAGGAGGCAGCCACAGAGCAGCATGTGGCTCCAGAGCCACAGGTTGCAGACCCCTGCCTTATTGCAAGGTTGAAGCATTTAGAAGTTTGCGATTTTATGTTCAACCCATGTTTTGCAAGTAGGAAAAAGAATGCTGGTAGATATTCTTTGGCTCACTGGAACTCTACAAGTGAGAGAAAATTACTCTTTTACTATAAGGTTTGCCAAATGATCTCTGAGAAAAAGTGATATCATTCCTACGCATTGCCAATCTGGAGAGACAACGCACATCTTGGCAGTCATCTCGAGCTAATGTATAATTCCTTTGGGTTGATATGAGCTTTATCAGAAATAGTTCCATATGCAGTATTTACATAACTGTGGTGGAGTGTGAGAATAAACACAGCTGTGGCATTGCCCTAAATATTTCTATTGAGTGGGGAATTAAAAGAGAATTTTATCACTGAACTGCAGATAAACAGAATTCAGCTAGCGGTGGTCAGTTCAGCCAGGGAGCCAATTAAAGCTGCAAAAACTGGACTGCTGGAAACATTTTAGCACTTTAGAGTTTGAGTTTACTGAAGTCATCAGTTTTTCTTGCTTTTCAGAAAATATGG
Source organism: Podocnemis expansa (assembly GCA_007922195.1). Lineage (NCBI taxonomy): Eukaryota > Metazoa > Chordata > Testudines > Podocnemididae > Podocnemis > Podocnemis expansa. The sequence continues at coordinate 33,250,055 of ML681998.1, read as the reverse complement.
AAATACCATGAGTCAGCAAATAGTTGTTAACACAGACCATTTCCCGAAAGGATTTGTGAATGTATTGAATACACCATGTAAGAGACAAGGAGTGATGGACAGTTGAATTATAAAGCCTTTCACCTCTGAGCATTGTAGAAGTGACTTTGCAATGCTCTATGTACATAATGACTAGAGCTGGGTGGAATTTTCAAGACTTTTTTTTTTCACTGAAAAATACGCATCTGAATTGACTGAAACATTTTGCAAATTCTGTTTTGAATAATTGTTCTGATCCAGAGAAAAAAGGCTCCTGAAATATCTACATGAATTGTTCTAATTTATCAAGGACTTAGGCAGTATCAAGAAAAGAGGAGGAGGCAGAGGTGATGGGGAGCTGCTGTCCTTATAAATTTTAGCCTTGTGGTTAAGAGCACTCACTTGGGATGTGGGAAACCTAGCTCTGAATTCCTAGTTGAGCAGGAACTTGAGCCCTGCTGAGTTCACACATCGCAGAGCTACGGATAACTCTGGGATGGGTCTTAAGGGTTTCCTGTGGAAACAGTTCCACGTTAAATAATGCTGGTCTTGAACGGTCATTAGGTCAGAGTGAGAATGTTACCACTCTGGTAAAAAGGGCGCGCACACAGAAGAACGAACACCTCAGTTCCAGTCCTTGCTCTAGAGCAGTGTTTCGAACCTTGGTCTTCCACATTGCAGATGAGTGCCCTAAGTAGTGGGCTAAAAGATAAAAGGCAGGGAGCACCTCCTCCTCCTCCTCCTGTGTTGTTGCAAGAAAGTGCTTTGGTGTCTAGCTGGCAGGAGAGGGCTTAGGGCTTGTAAACCTCTTCCCTTTCCTCTATGACAGTAACCCCTCATTTTTTTCTTTAAAGAAGGTGGGGGGGGTTAGAAATGCACAGAAACACTGAAATTTTTCTAACTTGCTGAAAATTCAGGGGGGAAAAAAGTTTTGGTTCAACCCAAAACAATTTATTTTCTTTCTTGGAACTGGCAGCAAACCCCAAAAAATTAGTTATTTACATAGCTCAAATAGTGACCCTCATTCAGGCTGACTGCAAGGTTTGAACTATGGCCTTTCAGCTGAAAAGTAAGAATCACTACTAGTGCAGCAAAAAGAGTAAATAGTTGGTAGCTATAGTCAACTCTCATCTTCTGATGTGGTCTGACCACAAAAGGGGGGTTTACATTTGTGTTCTTACTTCTCATGCTGTCTTTACTGCGGATGGGGGTGGAGTTGAGTTGTCATTACTGTCAACACATCAAGTTTCCTCTGCTCTGAAATCACTTTAAAATACAGTATATATTGCTGTATCTTCTTGTCATGTGGTAAAGAATGATACAACCATTTTGCCATTGTTAGTATATCACCATCAAACTTTGGCATCTGACAAGCAATTTATAGAAAACTGGGTGTAATCGCCTTTCCTAAAAATAACACTTGTCAAAAAATCATTGACAGATGATACTGTGAGAATTTTTGTAGTAGAATGTATTGCATGATGCCAGATCATATCATTATTTGAATATTTTGATTTGATTAAATTTTTGAGGTTAAACCCTCTAAATGGCTAACACCTCTGCTTAACATGCAGAAGGTCCTGGGTTCAATTCCCAGGGGGTTGGACTCGATGATCTCACGAGGTCCCTTCCAGCCCTATGATTTGATTTGATTTGAATGGATTTGTGTTGCCCAGATACTAAAGGATTCGACATATATTGTTGCAGTTGCATCTTGATACAGTTGATGGGAGGGAATATGGCTGTTTTAGACTCATGCTTTAAATAGATGCAGCCAAGGAAAATACACTTTGGGGTGGCAAACCTAACAAGCTATATGCTTGTATGTTTAAAATGCCTGTTCATGTAAGTGACAGATACAATTCAGGATGCTAATACAAAATCGTAAGGATACATGTTTTCATTTGGAAGATCTTTAGTCATGGAGAATTTATTTTTAAACCAAGTCTTGCTGGAAAACTAATTTTAAAGAACCATACACAGACTTGCTGTAAATTCCATTGTAACTGAAAACAGTTTCCGGTTACAATACAATAGCACAAAGCTTGGGGGGGGGGGAGTGAGGGCTGTTTTAAAGATACCATCATACAAAAGTTTTGCAAAGGGAAGTGTTTCACAAGATTAAATGGAATATAATCTGTTGTTACAAGTAACTTAATACAAGGCTTGTTCACACATAATGCTTCTCCTAAAAGAATTATTAAAATGGAGGACAGTGTGACCTAGTGGTGAGAGCACTAAGTTCTGTTCCCAGCTTTGACAGAGACCTGGTAGCTGATGTTGAGCATGTCAAGGTAGCTCTCAGTGCCTCAGTTTCTTCCTCTTCTGTGAGGTGGGGTTCAGAATATTTACTAAAATACTTTGAGATCTACTGGTGAAAAGCTCTATATCAGAACTAGATGTTATTGAATAATTTGAGTCTCAATAGAACCCGATATTGCTACTCTTGACTTCAGAGGGATATGGCACATGGATATTAGGAGATTTTAATTAAAAGAAGAAAACAGTTTACAGTAGTCATAAAGCAACCAGGCATGAATGGACATGTGATCATCTTTTTCTTTCTTTTTCCATCTTTCCTTCTTTCTTTCTTTGAATTTTCAGGACCAGGATGTCACCGGTTTACGTACATCTCACACGACACCTTTTTAGATGCACTTTATGACAGTGTTTTGGAGGTAATGCATGTGTCAGGTCTGATGTGAGTCAGTTTGGTGTATGAAATGACATTGAGAGGCTCCCAGAGTCATACATACCCTTCTTTCTTCCTCACTCTCATTGCCATCCCTCAAAAAAGGTTATTGATTGGTGTCAGCCCAATAGTTCTAACTCTGCTATGGGAGAGTGAGTTGGATTCTTCTCTGGCTTTTGTACATCCACAGAGTTGTTAACTAAGCTTCAGATTTCAGGATCTTCATAATGCTTTAGATATGTATAGAGCCCTGCACTGATACAAATAAGTGGATCCATATCCGACCTGCATCCGCAAGAAATGGTCCGCGGATATCCATGTTGTATCCGCAGATGCGGATATAATGCGGGTATCCATGGATATCCGCATATTTACAGGGCTCTAGCTCTGTGCAGATAAAAATATGTGGATCCGTATACAATCTGCATCCACAAGAGATGGTCCACAGATAACCATGTTGTATCCATGGATGTGGATACAAAGCGGATATCTGCGGATATCCACGGATTTGCAGGGCTCTAGATATGTATATTACAGCAGTGCCTGGCAAAAGAGAGGGATGGGAGTGTACACAGAGAAATAGAAAAGACAGGTCCTTCAACAAAGGAGCTTATGAAAGTCAAATCAGGAGGTACACAGGCTGACCCTCAGGTCTCAGGTGGTGACTTTATAGAGGTGGAATTTCAGTGAAGAAGTCTTTTTATTTGTGTTAGAAACAGCAAATGCAACATGGAGTCACAAAGGCAATAAATGTGGAAGCCCACAGTGCTGTTTTCACAACCCACCATCTGTTTTCACAGCTGAGCCATGCTTTAACTTTTTGGGTTCTGATAGCAGGTCACCTTGAATGCTTTGAGGATATCTGAAAAATGCATATGCACCTACACAGCACCTTGTCCACCCTGGGAAAGAGTTATATGAGTGACAGGCCTGTTTAAAAGCAGTTGTTGCTAGAAATGGTTCCCATGACCAATGTGGAGAGGAAACTTTCTACTTTACCTGAAAACTGTCTTGAACTGTTCTTTGACACTACAGGTGGCAACCCACATCAAGGTTTGCGGGCTGTGGTTCTCAGGATAAAGTACCCTACTCCATGCAGGTCAGGGAAGCCATAACAGAACCTTCCTAGTGAGAACCATTGTTTGATGTGGTTGTAGCTAGCATGTTCCCATGTGAACAGAGGCTAATTGAAAGGAGTCTTCAGGACATTTACGTTGTTTCCCATGAAGTCTGAGTCTGTGTGGGCTGCTGGCTCCTTACTGGTGACATCAAGGCTGTAATGGAATCCTCTGGAAACCACTATATTCAGGATCAGCTGGTGGGTTTTTTTAGTTTATTTGTTGGACTGTTTTTCAGGGTGCATAGTAATAGCAGCAAAGATCAGCTTAAGAATCTGTGTAGTAATGGAAAAATAAGGAATTGCCTAACCTTTACGATACATTCTCATCTCCATCAGAGGTTCATGATGGGTGTTGTATGTCACCAACATAATGTTTGCTGGGGCTTCAAAACAGGCAGAAGGTCGTGATCCTCGTCAGCAAGTTAAGGAAGCATGGGTTGGATATGTGGACTGTAAGGTGAATAGAGAACTGGCTAGATCAACGGTTTCAGCGAGTAGGAATCAATGGCTCCACGTCTAGCTGGCAACCAGTAATGAGTGGTGTGTCCCAAGGGTCGATCCTGGGGTCAGTTCTATTCAATAGTTTCATTAATTATCTGGATGATGGGATAGACTGCACTCTCAGTAAGTTCACGGATGACACCTGGCTGGGGGAACGGTAGACACGCTGGAGGGCAGGGACAGGATTCAGGGAGACCTAGACAATTTGGAGCAGTGGGCCAAATGAAATCTCATGAGTTTCAACAAAGACAATGCAAAGTCCTGCACTTGGGACGGAAAAACCCTATGCACTGCTACAGGCTGGGGAGCGATCAGCTAAGTAGCAGCAGTGTAGAAAAGGACCTGGGGGTCCTGGTGGATGGGAAGCTGGATATGAGTCAGCAGCGTGCTCTTGCTGCCAAAAAGGCCACTGGCATACTGGGCTGCATCAGTAGAAGTGTTGCCAGCAGATCGAGGGATGTGATCATTCCCCTCTATTCATCACTGGTAGGGCTGCATCTGGAATACTGTGTCCAGTTTTGGGCTATCCACTACAAAGAGGATGTGGACAAATTAGAAAGAGTCCAGTGGAGGGCAACAAAAATGATGAAGGGACTGGAGCACAAGCCCTATGAAGAAAGACTGAAGGACCTAGGCTTGTATAGCCTGCAGAAGAGAAGAGTGAGGGGGGATTTAATAGCAACCTTTAACTACTTGAAGGGATGCTCCAAGAAGGATGGAGCTCAGCTGTTCTCTGTAGTAACAGAGGATAGAACAAGGAGCAATGGTTTCAGGCTACAGCTGTGGAGGTCAAGGTTGGATATTAGGAAAAACTTTCTCCCCAGGAGAGTGGTGAAGCATTGGACTGGGCTATCTAGGGAAGTGGTGGAATCTCCATCTTTGGAGATATTTAAGGCTCAGTTAGACAAAACCATGGCTGGGATAATTTAGTCTTACTTTTTTGCAGGGGGTTGGACTAGATGACCTCAAGAGTTCCCTTCTAACCCTATGATTCTGTGATCAATAGCAGGTTGGAAATTCATGGGACCTGAAGAACAACAAGGTATTTTTTAAGTAGTAAATGAGTCCCATCTAACTTAGCTGCCCCACGCTTGGAATTCCCAGTGAAGTTCCAAGTATGTGTCTTGCAAGCCATCTTTAAGGATCAGTATTTCAAAGGAGTAACAACTAACCTCACTAGAGCTAAAATCCTTAAGGTGAATATTATTAAATTCAACAAAGATGAAGGTAAGTTTAGTTTAAGATCTTGCTGCTGTTCTTTTAACCCATTTGCTTATTGTGAGAGAGCTTAGTGCATTCAGTCGCTTCACTACCCCAAATTTTTGAGAGTGAACATAACATTTCTTTCCTCTCTCTCATTTTCCTAGGCTTCTGGAGATCCATTCACCTGATGCCAAGCACACTGTGATTCTGAGGAGTAAGGATTCAGCCACAGCCCAGGCTTGGTTCAGTGCCATCCACTCCAGTGTCAATGACCTGATTCCCCGGGTGATTGCAGAGGTGAAAGACCAGCTGGGTAAAACAGGGATTGCTGGAAGTCGAGAGATTAGGCATCTAGGGTGGCTTGCAGAGAAGGTAATGAACATATTTTCTTTTTTTATTTCAAAGGTCTCTATGTGCCTGGAAGTAGAGACTGAATCAGGTAGTTGTTTTTATTTAGCCTTTACTAAGGCCTCACGCTGTACCTGCTGTGGTCTCTGCAATCTTATCTAGCTCAGTGGTTCCCAGAATCTCTGCATCTGCAAACCATTTAGGAAACAGACCCTCCAAGGGACCTGCCTTGTGTCCCATCTCTTCTGTCTCCTGTTATTTGACTCTCAAATGTTGAAATCTTCATACACCAGGAACGATGTTCCCTCTAATTTTTCATAGGCTTTGGGCACAAAAAATTTCTTTGTGTGCACTAGTATTAGCACTGTTGAATTTTGTTTTGTGTGCATTTTATTTCGTTGTGTGCACAGGTTTCACAGCTTGTGTGCGTGCACACATGCATTGCTTAGAGGGGGCAATGACCAGAAAGGTCTTGGTGGTCCTTGGACTATGGTTTAGGAACCACTAATGTAGTGGGAACTAAATCCAGCAATCAAAGGGACAGATCCAAATTTATTTCATTGACAGAGCTGCAGGAATCTACTTTACTCTTAACAATCTGACTGATTCCACTACCAGTGCTGGGCTATCACTTTATAGCATCCTTAAGAAGACACACGATTTCCTCAGCAGGAAACGTGGTGTGTTAGAGACTCATAATGAGGCAAAAAATGCCAGCATTTTCAGATACCTTTCCCAGCTCCATCCACGCCTAGAAAAGTCAGCAAAGTCCATGAGGGTTAGCCTTGCTCTTTATTGTAGGGTGATGCTCACCCTGTAGAGAGTCATCTTATTTACCTCATAACATTCTGGGTTGAATTTCACCATAATAAAATAGGCCCTCTGTTAGAATGGCTGATCCTCACTAATGAATAAATTACACTTGGCAGTTTTGGGTTCATCCAAAAGCCTTTTCTCTTTTCTCCACTCCTTTTTGTAAACACTTCAAACACACAATGTGTTTGGGTACTCATTGTTTCCAAAGCATCTCCCCAAAGAAGAGGCAAGACCCCAGTAATTATTGGATGTGAAAAATGTAATCATCTTCTATGAGTATGTAGCCCCATTTTGAAGGCATATATCTCTATATGCTAAGGCAGTATTCTTTAGAAAAGGAGATTGTCCACCCTATTTTAGGTGAATTTAGCTGTTCTGCATAAAAGCGTTTGCACACCTTGGTATATGGTATATAGAAAAGCTTAAAGTAAATGTGCATGTTAAAGATGACACTTTGAAGAATCCTATTTTGCATGCTCTTAGAGCACATTGCAGAGTGCTTTTCCTTATTCAAGGATTTATGATCAATGTCACCACATAGAATTGTGGAGTTGCAGACAGTTCTTTAGCAGTACGGCAGGTGTGCTGTGCAGGACCCTGTGGAAATGCTAGCATTCAAATAAAGAAAAGGCAAGCACCCATACTGAAGATGCACTACATTTTATGTAGTATGTCACCTTGCCACAGTGAGTCACAGCTGAGAATGCCAGAAACAGGACAAAGTGCCGAGAAATGGGGCATACTCATCGCCAGACTGGTGGTTATTCAACCATAAGATATATCAAAACAAATACAAAAGTAAGCTTTGTATGAGCTTTCGTGGGCAAAATTCCACTTTGTCAGATGCCAGAGTGGAGGAAACTGTAGATTATCTGTATGTATCTTCAAGCACAATTACTCTCTAGGTCAAAGCTTCAAACAAAGACTTCAGAGGTAGAATTCATATGCAAATTTAGTACCATCAATGAATAAGGACATGAACTGCCTTTCCCACTACAAAGGTTAGACTTTAAAAGTGCCACAGGTCTCCTCCTTTGTTTTCATTACTAACAGTGATTCTCATCTCTCTCAGCCTCACCACGTTCTGATACGTTGTGTCTGAACCCATACAAAGTGTTTGATTTGCTGAAGTGATCTGACTGGATGCAGTGAAATGTAATCACAGAATTTATCTTCCTCTCCCATACTGTACTTTTTTTTTTTTCAATGTAAGTTTCTCCACTCTGGCATCTGATGAAGTGGGACTTTGCCCATGAAAGCTTGTGCAAAAAATTAATCTTTAGAAGTGCCACAGGACTCATTGATTGTTTTGCTGAGCTAAACTAACATGCTACTTGTTTGAAAAAGAGAGCTTCTGTCTCACTGCATTAGTTAACAAGAAGTCAAAAATCTAAACTTTTTATTTACGAGAGAAAAGAAGAAGAGTTTAAGAAGTTAGTAGATCATATACATATAGCTTCAAAGATTTTGTATCAGATTTTTAGGAGTAGTGTTTCAGATTGTTGGCTTGTAACGTCTCTGGTAACTTCCAAAAGATTGGAAAGTCCCCAGTCCATAGCCAGTTTGCTCCTTTCAGTTGTAAATCCACAGTCCAGAGAATCAGCGCAAGAAAGAGGCAAAATGGAGTGGTTTCTACCAGGGGTGTAGCTACAGGTGGGCTTGTGTGGGCCACTCAAGCCCTAGTTAGCAACCTGTGGTGCTTTCTCCACTGTTGCCACACTGATTGGCTTCCCGAATTTCCTGTTTTTGTTCACGTGGCTGGAAGTAGGAAGTTTGGGTGTTCAGCTGGCTTATCCCTATCAGCCAGCTGCCCGAGGCTCCCAGTTGCTCTGGGCATTGCCAGCTAGAGCAATAGGCTTCATGAACTTCTGCTTCTGGTCATGTGAAAATGAAGCATGTTCTTATTAAAATTATTGCTCAGTGTGTATTTTTATAATGCTGAACCCAGTGTTTCTTGTTGTAAGGAAAGCACCCACAGTCTGCCTGCTTCCTGACAGTCACCATATAATCTTCATTACACATGGTCCCTGTTTTTTTTTTTTTTTTTCCATGTGTTGTGATGGAGTTTCCACTGCCTCCCCTAAAGTCTAGGCAGGTTAATGTGGGTGCTATTTAGCTGTAAATGCTACACCTTGAGGGGAACCAGGGATGGATAGGGCCTAATGACAGATGAAGTCTGGCTGGAGGAGGGGAATAAAGCCAGGAGGTGAGAGGTGACAATGAAGAGCTCTGCAGTCACTCCTTACAGGCCAAGGACAAGGGTCAGAGAGGTTTACAAGAGGCCTAGAGGAGTGAAATAGCCCTGGGGAGCAGAAGAAGCTCCGAGGGTAAACTCAGAGATAAGCAAGGAGACAGGGAGGCAAGGGAGGAAGGAGCCTAGAGGTAAACAGCAATAGAGTCTGAGACTTAGCAGACTGAGGTTGCTAGTCATCCATTCCCTGGGGTGGAACCTAGAGGAGCAGGTGAGCCCAGCTTCCTTTACCAACCACCGACAAAGTGGTACAGGGCCTGGAGTTGGACTAGAAGACAGCCTGAAATTGCATATGGCATCTTTGTTACCCTGGAAGGAGCGGCACTCTCTAGTGGCCTTGGCCAGAGGGAAGCGCTATGAAGAGAAAGCACCCTGAGTCAGCATGAGAAGGGTCAGCAGGAGTAATGGATGGAAGGGGCCCCAGATAGGACAAGAACTAATTCCCAGGCCTGCCCACAGAAAGGTGCGTCTGCGGTGCATGGAACCTGGAACCCTTTCACATGACTCTAAATCTTGCATCATATTTTGTAATTCCTTGTGGATCAACACCAAAATAACAAAAGTTGCATTAACTTTAACAGGGCCAGGAATTTTCTGTGTGTACTTATTTCTGTATCTTTAGAACGGCCACAATCAAGAATTAGCACTGATAGATATTAAGAGGTGTTGCCTTTGAAAAATAAACATGTTTTCACACCTGTCTGTATACTCAGCTGTGTGCAGTAATAATGGTGAGAAATCAGAATCTCCTAACTTGATTGTGGGAATCCATTTAGAAGAGGAAATGAAAGGTGTGTGCAATATAAAGTAATTGAGATTGGTTATATTTTGTCCCAGGGACACAAGCTGCATGTCTCAGGGTGCAGATGGCTGACCTGGAGAGTGAGGCACAGTGATGCAAGCTTCTCGTAATCCCAGACAGATGTTGGCTGGCCGGAAGTGGGAGATGTCAGGGCACCTGAACAAAGTGCTGAATTCAGCATATTCCCTGGCAGCCCTCTTTGACTGAATTACTCTTGCAGAGCCCTGGTTAGACTTACTGCTATTTATGGGTAGCTAAAATGCCTTAAGCAGGCCAACAGGAGTACCATTTGCCATCCCATGAAAAAGAATCACCTCTCGGTTTCAGTTGCCAATTATCCGTAGGGTGCAAATCACAGCTTGTTGTTTCCACATGGTTGAAGGAAGCCCATTAGTTACTTTGGGTGTAGTTGATTCTTCTTGGTGTTTGTTTTTTCTGCTTTCCATACTTTTGTGATGGGTCTGAAACTCTTCCATGGACCCTTGTGGGAAGAAATCTGAGCTCTCTTTAGGGAATAAACTTAGTCTATAGCCGTTAAGAAATTTTATAGCACTACATGATAATTTGTAGGAAATCCTTATATTAGGGTTGGCATTCACGAGGACATTAGTCATGATGAACTTTTCTGGTTGTTGTCAGGATGTAAAAAATGATTCCATAGAAATTCCAATGCGATTGCTGGGATTATTGTCTGCTTTCACTAAAATATTTTGGGTCTATCTCCTGAGTGTAACTTTTAACTTCAACCTCTCTTTCACTGGGAATAGTAGAGGCATTAGAAATCTGGGCTTAGGTGAGGAAATGTTAAAATATTTAGGTGGACATCCAGGGGGCCACTTCTAATTTCATACTGCCAGACTATTCCTGGGACTGCTATGGGCACATATCAAAAAGCCAGTCCTGAATCTCTGGCATGAAATTTTCCACTGCCCCAAAAGGCATGTCAGAAGGCATATCTCTGCTCGGTGCTTCGTGTAGGGGTTTTAGATGCACATTAACAGATACAGCTGATCTTTTGAAACACTGTAGTAAACGATTATGGGGCACATTTAGGAGAGAAAAGCAGACAGACAATGATTGTCAGTGTGCCCATGGGGATCCTAATCAGAGCCAATTTAGGGGCAGGCAGTCCATGCAATCTGTGGGTGCCAGGCTTATGGCACTCTGGGCTTGGGGTGCTGTTTTTGTTGTTAGGGACAAAATAAAATGTTTCAGGTATTCCGTATCTGGATTCATTTTTCACTAACCTCTAAGGCTGTCATCTTCTGTAACACTATTACAGTGGGCCATCCACTGTTAGTGCACAGTTCAATTTCTTGATGTTAGTTAGGATCAGTTACTCTTAAAATAAAAAAGTTCCTATAAGCATAAAGGAAATGACAAAGCTTTCCTTGTGAAAGTACAGCTATACCAGAAAAACAATGCTTTCTGGCAATATAGCTTATTTTGGTTTGGCAAGCAAAATAAGCTACAGCGACATCACACTTTTTTCCCCCTGATGTAAATGCATCTACACCAGGGATTTTGCTGGCACAGAAAGGTCTTTTAAAAAATCCTCACCTATAATTGACATAGCCATGCTGGCAAAACTTTTAAGTGCAGAACAAAAGAAAATGCATTTCTCCAGCCTGAGTGTATCAAACATCCAAAAGTGTCTTGCAAAGAGCAGAAGTGCTTGTGCTTCTCAGAAAGAGATCTCAAGAATACTCTATAACAGAACGCATTAGGCACTTAAAGAGTTGCTACCAGGTCCTGGATAATACTCATGACATTTGAAATAGAACAAAGGCCAAGATTCTTCTCTCGACTTTGCCCGCTGGATCTTAACTCCAGTATTTGGCACATGCTAACATAACTCTGCCCAGAATACAGGCACATTATTGTTGTCAAAATCCAGTTGATAGATGTGAGAAGAAAACATACCCAAATAAAGGGAGAGGAGGAGAAATAAACTAACTGGCTAAGAAAATTGAAGTTATTTTTCAGTGCATGAGATCTTTAAAATGCAAAGTGTGCCAATATATTCTAGGAAGTTCAGACTCCTCTGCACTCTGATAACCGTATCATTGTAGTGGAATTAAACTATGTGAGATGTCATTAAATGCAGCTGTCTCCTTCAGTATTGGACTGATATCACTGTGTATTATCTGTTTTCCTGTTTTCTCTTATCCTTCAGAGTGAGGCATAACAGTCTGGTTCAGAAATGTGCAAGCTGTCCAAACAAGATTTAGTCAAATGTCACAAAAACTACTTTGAGCCCCATTTTGGACTTAAAATGAAAACATGTCCATGTTCCCATTTGCTTTGTATTTACTCTCTGGTTAGTGAAACAAGCAGGTAACAGCAGAGCCATATTGTTTCTCTACTCATGGGTTGTGGTCATGAATTTTCAGTATTGGCCTGGTATTTTTTTAAAGGACAAAAGGGGATGTTAGCATAACCACTATGATAAAAGTTTAAAGTGTGTTTAAAAAAAAAAAAACCTGGATGTAGTTGAAACATTTTTTATCTCCTCTAAAATAAGCTCATTACTTACTTTGATTTAACTTCCTTTATGTACTTAAGTCTTCTAATGCCAATGGTTATAAGCAAAGCAGCCATCAGAACAGGAACTTAAATATGTTGTTATGGCTGTCCAGGTTTGGAGTAATCACTTTTCTGAGCAGGTCCATTTTATAGATGGCACAGAGAAGTAAAGAGGCTTAGCCAAGTTCACACTAAGAACCAATGGTACATTCAGGAACAGAATACAAAGTCTTGATTACTAGCTCCTTGCTTCAGCCACTAGAAAGCACCAACTTCTAATATGCCATAATTTCTCTAAACAATCCATATGCTTTCTGCCTGGATAAATGGCAGACTGCCTATTTTAGGACTGTCCATGTATTCCATCTCTGTCAATTTCAAAAGGGATAGCCGTGTTAATCTAGTCCAGTAAAAAAAAAAACAAGGAGTTGTGTGGCACTTTAAGACTAACAGATTTATTATTTGCATGAGCTTTCGTGGGACAAGGTCCCACTTCCTCAGATGCTTCGAAGATGGGTGAACTTACAGAAAGGAATGAAACTAAATGCAAGGGGGTGTAAAACATAGGAACAGGTCATACAGTAACAGCAAATCAGAGCAGTTTTCAGGCTCAAAC
>ML681998.1:33188110-33236762 GCA_007922195.1 Podocnemis expansa | reverse complement strand
TAATAGGGAAAGGTGGATATGAATGGGATGATGATTTTTTTTTTTTTTTAAATGACCAGGAAGGTAAGCGAATGGAAGAGGTGAGAGAGAAAAGAATAGAAATTCAAAGGCCTGTTTTTTTTTATTTTAAAGTTGCATCTCCATTTTTTTGCAAGTAGGGCTTTGTTTTCACAGATAATTGCACCTACACAGATATGTTCCTGCAGTTAATTTTGGGCACATCTGAACTTCCAAGACTTGTTTTGGGCACAGTTGAGGAGTTAAATGCTAGCTTTTTGCCTACAGTGCCTTGCAAGTGCAAAACTGTAGGCTCAATTTAAAAATCAGATCCTATGCATCCCATGCATTGTTCACAAGGGTTGCATAATTAGCCCCAGTGCCCTCCTGAAATTCCCTAAGAGGCTTAATTTTTAAAGCAGCAGTCATCACCATTCCGGTCTTAAAATATTGCATGTTGCTGCTACTTTTGCTTCAAACCCAGAGGGGGCAGCATTTCACTGGTGGGCAAAGTGCATCTGGTGTGATATTGTTTGCTATATTTTGTTTAGCTTTTCACTTTTGAAAGCAGTAAAGGTATGGACTTTATTATGTACCTTGTATGAACACACGAGTGCATTTAGAATTTGCGGGGACATGCTGTAAAAGTTAAAAGCCAGCAGTCTAGCCTTGCAGAGCTTGATTAACACTGTGATTATAGGTGCTGAAGCCCCAGGCTCCAGCCCCTGTGATTCCTGGAAATCCACCCCACAGCACTGCCCCACTCAGCCCCCCACAGTGTCGGTGGGGTGGCACTGGGAGCGGGAGGGCCCCTGCCCTGTTGGTGGTGGGGGCAGGGCCCTGGTTGGCCCTGTTCTCTCTCTTCCATTCTGGGAGTGGGATTGGGGCCATCTGGCTCATAATATAGCCTCTGATGTGGCCCTCCAGGGTCATGGGGCCCAGGATCATCGCTGCCCCAGGGAAGGACCAGGGCCACTGGCCCAGGCCCCGGCCCCGGCCGCGGACAGGGCAGGGAGTGGCAGCTGCGGGACTGCCCAGCCAAGGAAGGGGCCGGAAGCAGCCACCACCTCATGGGGCGGCCAGGCCCCAGATTTCTGGCCGGAGACTGGGAGAGGCAGGGGCCCCGCCAGGCCCTGGGGCACTGACACTGGGATTCAGGGCATGGGCCCCGTGTGCCAGACTCCAGTGACGGGACCTGGAAGGACACACTGGAAACGTATCACATACCAACCAGCCTTAGCCCCTCTCCTGGAGCAGAATGAACAGGGCCAGCCCACCCAGTCCCCAGGAGTGGCCCAACTGGACCAGGGGCAGCGCAGGAGCATGGCCCTATGCTGGGGGGAGTCCACAGTGCTGAGGCTGCCCAGAGCCCCGAAGCCCCTTAATCTGGGCCTGTAGCCTTCGGTAGATCTTCTTAAAGTAGTGAAAAAACCAAATGTATAGTTTGAAATAGGAAACTGAAACCCACTGCTTGGAGGGAGTACAACTGTGGAAACTGGTGCAGAAAACTGCTGGGTATTTGGGAATCTCTCTGCCTCTGCAGCACTGTTCCCTCTAAGCTGTGTGCGTATGTGCATGCATGTGAAACCTGCACACACAGTAAAATAAAGCACACACAAAAAAATTCAACAGTGCTAATATGATTGCGCACACAATTTTTTTGCACACATAGCCTATCAAAAATTAGAGGGAACATGGCTCTGCAGTGGTCCTAGGAAGGGTGCCTTCTAATTCCACCTTCACTCTAGTCCTCTGGAGCTGTGGCTATGGATGATGAGCTTATAGCTCCCTTCATTAAACTACTGCTTACAGCTTCTGTACATATCACAGTGCTTAGCACAATGGGGCTCCAACTTGATTGATGCTGCTAGGCTTTCTGAAATATAAATGTTCAGTAATATTGTTTAGCGGGGGGCTTGGCAGTGCAGTGAAAGAAAGGTCTGTGCTTCATTCCCTGAGCCCCATTCAGCACAGATAGCTTCATGGTGCCCTGTCCCATACACCATACTCACATTAAGCAAAGATCAGAATAGCATTCAGAAGTGGTTTAATGGGTGTTGTTTAAATCTTGTCCTTTCTAAAAGAGAACCCTTTTAACAAAGTTGTTTTCAGCAGAGCCATCACTTCGCCGAGTTCTTATCAATATCTGTTACCAAATGTGCAATCACTAGTTTATCACATAATGCAGACCCATAGTTTAAAAAGTGTTATGTAAAGTGTTAATCACACTCACTGTGTTACCTCCTGTAAAACATTTTAAAGTGTTTTAGAGATGGTGTATGGCATGCTTGTTGACCGGCAAACATGCATTTAGAGCTAAGCATTGCTCTTCTAGTTTGCTGCCTTATATAGCTTGCTTAACTCTCCTGCCTTATGTAGCAAAGACCCTTAACTGCTGCTTGGCTGAGCTATTTTTGCCTGAGTGTACGTGCTTATGCTATTCTCAGGCCCCTCTGTGTCAGGCAGCGTTCACAGTGGAACGTTTCCTGCCTCAGTGGCAGCTGGGGCAAAGCAGATCGTCACTTTGAGCCTGGGCTGAGGATCACCCCTTGGGAGAGCTCTCTTGAATTCTCTGCCTCTCGGCATTGCACAAGAGGGCCCTCCTTTGGATCAGAGTTTTCACTGGGTTGTAGAAGTGTTTGTAACTAAAGGCCTCTTGGTTTTTTGATTTGAGGAAGAAAAGTCTTGAAACCAAACTAACAAACTAATAAAATAAAATCTCTTTGGTGTTTTGAGAGAGACATGAATGGTCGTGATGCTCCCTCCCCCACCACCCTTACTTTGCAAATATCAGACATAGAGTAGTTCTACCCCCCAACCCCTCACCAGGGCAACTTTTGCACCAAAAGCAAATCTCCCAGCTGGTGTGTGGATGAGGGCCATGCCAAGACAGAGAAACCAAGTGCCCAATTTGCATGTGAGTAGTGTCCATGCTGAGATGATTGTGTAGGCCATAGAGAAAGCAGGCTTTCAGCTGGTGTGTCAGTGAAGGCTATGCCAGGATGGTAAAGGAGACCTTATGTAAAGATAGAATCAAAGGCATGGAACGGATGGTGAGTTTTTAAAAGCCCCCACTGCTAATTTGCCCCTAGGCACAGACCTTCCATTGCAGAGCAAGTAGCAAAATTTCACTAGAATCTTGGAGAAAGGCGAATCCCCCCACTACCAATCAGACTAGAAGGCCCACGGTTCTGATCTTGTTTGTCAGTTATGTTCCTACAGGCACATACACAATGATGCACCAGTAATTAGAAGCTGCTTTTAAAAACTGGGTCTTTAGCACTAGAACTGGTGTGTCTTGGCCTGATACAGCGTGCATTAATGTAAGTGGGACTCTGAGCGTTCGACTTCAATGAGCATTGGATCAGGGCCACTCCCAGCCCTGCAGTTGCACATCTGAGCTGTGCTCAGATGCCATCTCTGGCTGATGGCACCTTTTGCACACATGTAAACAAATGGGCCTCCTAGAAGTACTGTGCCTCCTTTGTCCTTCACAAGTGTAGTGCCTACTTCCACCTCTGTGTGGGTGCTTCTGTTGCTTAGCGCCTCTCTCCCAGCCCTGCATAGGCTCTGAGAGAGAGAGTTCAGCCCAAAAGCATCTGTTTTGCCAAAATGAGTTAACATGGAAAGTAAGAAATAAACACCGATTTTTTTTTCTAAAAATATCCTGAAAAGAACTAAATTCTGACTCAAAGTGTGCTTGTTGGAATGATTGAATTGACCTTTAGAAAAATATGAGAGAAAAAAATATAATGGAGAGGGAAAAGTTACATGCACTATAATTTTCAACATGGCAAGACATTAATTCAATGCAGACTCTACAAAATCAGTCTAATTTTAGCCATCAACCTCTGCTTATGTATTATGCCACTAAAGATATTCACTCCATGCTTTTCCGTTACTGCATCTTGTAAAAAGAAAATACCATATCACGACAGCCCTAACAAAAATGTGCCATTAGACAATTACATCACAACAAAACTTTGGAGTTGGTATGGCACTATTTCTTTGTTAACCTAATTGTTCTACTGCCAACATTTTCAGTGTTCCTGCCACAATGGAAGGCGAGAACGTGGCAGTGCAATATGCTGAATGTAACATATTGTGGGATCCTGACCACAGGAGACCTTCCGCAGCAAGAACTATTTAGTTCCATGTGAAATTCTCATAGAAAAGTGCAGCTGAAAGCAATCCATTAGTTGAAAAGTTCACATATATGCTCCACCCCTCCCCCAACAACTAAGACTAGTATCTGCTTATTTTATCTATTTATTTTATCTTGGGAAACATTGACAGAAGTGCTTCAACTCAATTCCTCCCCCATCATGCAAGCTCTTCAACTGTACAGACAGATTTCTTGCTGCAAAGTTATCCTGTCTGTTCCTTTGGAGCAGTAATAAGTTGTATTAAGTGCCCTGAAGTGTTATTACCCACCCCCCTTCCTACTTAAGCCTGCCACCTTTTTTACTGTAACATAAATAAAAGCTTTAGCAAAAGATTGACAAAGCAAATTGATAGTGATGGAGCTTCCTTGTCCTCTCCAAAGGCTTCCCTCTTCTCGTTTTTAATGAGGCCCCCATTAGTTGTCATTCTTACCTACCCTAATGAACAATTTGAAAGAAAAGCTATTAATATGTGCAGCATAATTTGTGCCAAGCTGCTGACCTTTGCTTTTAATAAGACTTCATTTGAGACTCAGTCCCACGACCAAACATACTGTTGGATCAATCATGTTGATTTTTGGCTCTGATAGTAACATGCAGCTAATGAGTTGTATGGTGTACACATTAACCTCAGACCAGCCCGTGCTGATGCCAAGCACGTAGCAAAATCACACTGGGGCTTCAAAGAGATGTACTGTGCAGGCATCTTAATAGAAGCAGGCAATTAAAAACAGTAGTGCATGTCACAGGTTCACTGCTTGTGGGAGTAGGATGTAATCAAGGGAGGAAAAACAAGCCATCCTCTGTCTGTTTAAAAAAAAAATCCCTACATCATAAAGGTGCTTTATGAACTGTGAAATAGAGATTAAAGCCTGAACATTTAAGCGGTAAGGTAATGATTTTCCTACCAAAGGGGAAGCTGCTTTGGGGAAGAGCCATTGAATAATAAATTTAAGGTTTTCAGATTACCACACAATGGTTCTTTTGGGATTCCAAGCCATTTGACAGAACGTGTGATAACATACGTATCAGTATATTACCCAGGGAAGCCTTCCATCTTCATGGGAAAAGGCCACTTTGATCAGTGGTTGAGGTGCTATCAACATATGCCCAATGTGCTTGGTCATTTGATGGCATCATTGTCAGGCAGGTAGGCTGCAAGTTGCCCACTGTTGAAATGCATCAGTGGGCACCCCTCAAGGATGTGTGACATAGTCTGAAGTTGACTGCAGCTGTATCATGGGTCATTACAAGAAAGCTGTTTAAAGAGATGGAGCTCGCACAGTTGCCCTGTCCTGTTCAAAACCAGCTCAAAGATGACCACGGGTGCCTTGGAAGATGAAAACCCAATGGACACATGGATCAATGATGAGAAAGTGGTTCATGACTGTTGATGCTGCCCACTCATCGCGCCAAATAGATTCTACCATCACATCCTTTGGAAGCATAGATGACCATAAAAGGCATCTAGAAGACAGGCGAGCTAGCAGGTGGTTAAAGAGGTTTACATACAAAGTCAGGTCACTCTGCTTACAGATATTGGCCAGAATATGACAGAGGCCTTCTCTTGTGAATATGCGATGATGCTGTGTTACCGATTATCAGTAGCTATGGCAACAGAATTGGCCATAAAGTCCCAGTAACAATATATATAGCTTTGTTCAGCTTTACATCTACCAGCCTCATGTGAGATGAATGACACCAGACAGGAGCACAGTACTCTGCCGTTGAATAGCAGAGGCAAGGGCTGATGTGTCCAAATACCCACATGCTTAGGACCAGTTTGAACCAGCCAGTTTTCTGAGCAGGTTGTGCTGAGTGCTGACTTTTGCTTCCATCTTCCTCAAATGGCTGTAGAATGTTAATGACCCATCCAATGTTACACCAAGGGCAGGCATTGGCTATTGAAGAAAACATTTAACTCATGGCTTGTGATTGTGTTGTGCAGATGAAATACACTAGAAACTATCTTGGAAAAGTTTGGTTGCATGTGCTGTCTAATATGATAGTCTGTCATGAGCTTGAGGTATTAGAACGTTGTCATGACAGTTAGCTTCCATGCAAGTGGTGTGGCTCAGTTGTGAGCAATGGTGTTGGACTAAAAGGGCCAGTGATTAGTATCTAATTTTACGGTGGTATAAATCCAGTGTACTTCAGTTGAAGTCAGTGTGTTACCTTAGATCTGACCCATTACATTTGTTACATTGTTAGCAACTAATTCTGAAGGCACTAATTTGCCAAGACAAAGGGCTGAATCCTGTGCTCCTTAATCAGTCTCTAAAGCTACAGGAATTTCCCTTGGGTAAGGGCTCCAGAATTGGGCCACAAGTTAGTTACATTCAGATGAGAATGAGAAGGGAGGTTGGGTGGGGTGGGTTCTGAGTTATTACAGAGAATTCTTTCTTGGGTAGGGCTACCAGATTCCAAAGCCTGGAAAATAGGACAGGGAAGTATGAAAAGGAGGACATTGGAGGATGCATGAAGAAAATATAGCATTAATGTAATATTCTTCTTTTGGGGGGGGGGGGGGGGCTGGAATGCTTTCCCCTAAAATAAGGTATTCTGTGGCATTCCAGCATACTTTAAGCCCTTTAAATAAAAAGCCAAGCAAAATCAGGTATTTTAAAATGCCTGCTGGATGGAGGATGTGAAGGTAGAAAGGAGGTCATATCCTCCTTTTGCCTGACATCTGGTAACTCTATTCTTGGGTGACTGGCTGGTGAGACTTGCCCGTGTGCTCAGAGTTTAACTGATCACCATATCTGAGGTCAGGAGAGAACTTTCCCTTAGGGTATATTGGCAAGAGCATGGGTCAGCAACATGTGCCAGCCCCACTCACTGCATCCTCAGCAGGTGCTGGGGAAGGGCCAGGCCTCAGATTCCCAGCCAGGAATCAAGGCTGGCTCCCACCGGCAAGTGGTCTCCGGTTCCCGGCTGCAGCCAGGGCTGAGGCCAGCTCCTGCTCCTGCCGGCAGGTGACATCCAGTTCCTGGCTGGGGCTGGGGCTGGCTTCCGCTGGCAGAGGTGCCTCCAGGCTGGCTGACCCATCCTCTTCCCAGCCACCAGCAGCAGGGGCTCTGGGCAAGCCGACCCACCATGCTCCCCTCCAGCAGCCCTGCCCAGCAGGGGATGGAGCTAGCAGGGGCAAGAAGCCCTGTGCTGCAGCTTTTTTTTGCGCAGCCAGGGGGGCCCTGGAGCTGCGACACATGCCTGTTGTGGCCGCAGGGCACTCTGGTGGCGGGGCCAGCAGGGAGCCTGAGCAGTGCCACGTGCCATATTTAGCACACGTGCTGGGGGTTGCTGACCCCTGGGCTAAAGCTCTGGGGGTTTTTCGCCTTCCTCTGTAGCGTGGGACACCGCTCCTTGCTGGTGAAGTCTCTGCATCTTAAAGTCTTTAAATCATGATTTGAAAACTTTAATAACTCAATCATAGGGTAGAGGTTCATTGCAGGGGTGGCTGGGGTGAGATTCTGAGGCCTGCATTGTGCAGGAGGTAAAACTAAATGTTCATATTGGTTCCTTCTGACCTTGTGTATGATTGTAAACCACATGAACTTGTTAACAAGAAGCCGATTAATCAGCCACAGTAGCCATGGGCAAAATCCCCAATGTGACCAATTCATTACTCCCGACCATTTACCCCGGTTTAAGGATTAGGAAAGAAAATAAACACTGCATGTTTATCAAATGAATAAGAAGTAAAGAATGCTGGGATGAGCATGAGCCTTAAATGTCCAGCTGCAAGAGGATATTAGATACACAAAGATAGCACAGATGCCAGGCAGTTTCAAGCCATCATTTTAATACAAGAACTGTATTGATAAGAACTGATATTGAAAGAATATTATTGCTTGAAATAGGAAGTAAAACTGAAATTCTTGAAGCATTGAACAGCGACAAACAGATTTCTAACAGAGCTCCCAAAACTGTTTTGAGAGCAATGATTATCCATGTCTTAATAAAGAGACTGTTTCGTGAGCTCACTCGCTCCTTTTTGTGATAAGTTAGAATCCTTGTGTGTAGCCTGTAGAGATTATATTTGCTTATATTAAGTAGAAATGGGTTGAAATGTAAGCAGGGAGTAGTTTTGGGGGGCCTAAATTTGAGTTTCAGGGTAAGGCCTAATAAAACAAGAGTGAGGTGAAGTGAAACAATTGAGGGGCAAGTTAGAGAAAAATTAGGTTATAACTCCAGATCATGTTGTAAACATTTTTTGGCTTTAAAAAATATTTTAGAAAAAATGTGGATATTTTGGAAAAATGTGATTTAAGTTCATAGTTACTGGAAAGATATTTATACAAGTGTTAATTAAGATGCTTAATGTGAACTAGTCAATGAGAGTACAAAATATTTAAATTTTGGTAGTGGAAATATGGATCTGGTAAAAGGTAGATTTAATATTAATTAACTAAGGAGTATTATAATAATATGAATGGCAGTATGCTAATTTTAGCTTTTCATGTTCATCCACCATCAGGGTGCCATTAGAGGGGGTTATATACCATGTTGCTCATCCACTCGCTGTTTCATCTTAGAATTTGAGTATCAGTGCAGCGTATGGTTATAATAGAAAGTGTGTTTGCTTTAACTAATTTTATACAATGAAGTCTTTAATTCTGTCACTCATGCCATTCACAGTCCTCCACTAAATTAAATTATCTGCAACTGCCCCAGAGGTTTGACCTTGAGGAGTTCAGTTTGATTCTATTACTTATTTTTAAACTGTTAATTGGGAACACATAAATCATGGTTACATGTGGCAATTACAGCAATTGCTTGCCTAGAGAATTAGTATGAGTGATGTCATTGATGAACAGATTAGCAATTGGAAATGAGAAGAAGCTAGCACTCAGTGACCAGCCCGCTGTCTGTGGACCTTGAACCACAGTTTGAGAATCACTGCTCTCCAGCATTTCTCTTCCTAACCAGATAAAACAAATCATCTCGCAAAGTCGCAAGCTGTCATACAATCCTGGCCAGGGAGAATATGTGAAACATAGTGTAGTTATCAATGCTACCCAGCATAAAACCATAAAATGAGTACATTTTAGATGGTATTATTTAAGTCTTAGATTAAATTTTAGATTCCAAGGGTAAGACTCAAAGCAAATAGCTTTATGGCTTGTCTATACTGGACCTTCTGTCAGCAAAACGTTTGTCGCTCAGGGGTTTGAAAATAACACCCCACTGAGCGACATAACTTTTGCTTGTGTGTTTGTGTAGGCTCATTATGTTGGCAGAAGAGATCTCACCCACCAACATAATGAAACCGTCTAAATGAACAGTGGGGGCTATTTTGGCTATAGAGCTTTCCTGCTGACATAGCACTGTCTACCCCCCTGAGTGACAGATTTGCCAACCTAAGGGCCAGTGTAGTCAAGTCCTTACAACTACTTCTTGTCCTTGACAGATGACTCTCTCTCCCCAGAAGTCCCATCTGTTGATTCTTGAGGATGAGCCAGATTTTCTGCACAGAATACTTAAAGTTTCTCTTCTGTTTTCCCTACCACCACCCAAACATTCAGCATAGGAATTTTTCTACTTGAGCTTACCGGGGCTTCATCTCCAGTGAACTAGGTGGGAGATGTAAAACAAACAGTGAGTCCTCCCATCTTTCTTAGGGGTAACCTCACTTCCATATGCAAAGCTTTTAGTAAAATTGTGATTATCTCCACTGAAGGCATCTTGTGGCTTCAGCCTCAATTTAATCCATGGGATATGGTGTCCGTTCTTGCTAGGGGCAGTCTCACTTTTTATGAAATGGCAGACATTTTACCCAAAGGCAAATTGTGAATATAAGTATAAAGAGTCACCAAATTAATTAATAATTTTGCTTAATCACAAAACGGTTTCACCAAAAACTTATCCAAGGTAATTCCAAGGTGACTTGATCACAGTCTTTGAGAACCTCCATGGAGAGAAGATTTCTGATCATGTAAAGTTCTTTTTAATCTGATAAAGGTGTAATGAAATCTGGTGTCTTGAAACTGAAGCTAGACCAAAACCCAACTGGGTAGAAGGTTTATGGTTTTTTTAACTGCGAGGGTAATTAAATATTAGAACAGCTTTTGTCCAATAGTCAATGACAGCTCAAAACAGACGTGGATGGAATGTGCTCATTACCTCAATCCTATTTATCCCTGGCATTGAAAAGAGATAAATAACTTACCAAGCAAGGCAATAGATTCCCAGTCAGCTGAAAACATTAAATCAAGATTAGATTTTTTTTTTTTTAATATATTTGCCCTAGCTCAACCAGAAGTTAGACTTCTTTGTAGGATTTACTGGGTGAAATTCTGTGCCCTGTATTAAGTGTGAGGTCAACTGCAGGATCATAATAGTACCTTGTAGTCTTAAAAATCTATGAATTCATTAGTGAAAAGAGTCCAAAATCAGATGAGACATTGCAGAAAGTTTTTTTTTTTCATAAAAGATGCAATGCAAAACAAATAAATGGTTAAAAACCCTGAAAATACACTTTCTGCTCACAGATTGTGTGTAGAAAATTTAGGGATGTGTGGTATTATTCATGCAAAACAGAGGCTGAATCCTGGCTTTAAGTGAAAAACTGAATCCAACCTTAATTATAGAGGAGTTACTTGGCTTCTATAATATGAACACTGGTTAGTGCCAGGAAGAAGGGTATGAGCATTGCTGTTGAATATCACATTTCTGTAGCACTAAATGAATGGCTTTCAGCAGTGCATTACATAGGAAAGCTTTTATGCTAATATATAGTCCCAGTACCACAGAAAAGGATCAGACAAGAAAGCAAGCATCTTTTATTTTGTTTAATGTTTACAGGACAGGATGATTTTGGTCACTGTTAGGGTTAGTAGTTTCCTGTGGTTTACTGCATACAAACTCAAGAGATAAAGCTATACAGCAGAACTGTACATTAAGCACCTGCTCTTATGAACATACTCAACTTTGCAAGAAGTGAATACCTGTATAGTGTACTTTTTTTGCAGTGGTCAAGTCGCAGTCCTCAGTTATGACTCTGTCCAAGGTGTGAGTCGGTAATTTGCTGAAATAAGGAGAAAACAGATGGGCTATAACAGAAACCGAAATAATGCGATTGTGGAGACTGGATGTTCCTGAAAATGGGGAATCAGTGGGAAGAAGTCCTAACAGGGATTATAGGGAGAATAATGCCTGCGGGAGGTTTAAACTAGTACTGGTGGAGGACCACTGGAGCTAGTGGAAAGGTCGGAGATGTCGGTAAGAATGCTAATCAGGACACTCTTCCTCTAGACCCTAACAATGATTGAAGGGCCACTGGGGCAAATCATATATAAACTTTGGAGAGTTTGGTGAGCATTGAATTGATATGTAAGAGGCAACACATGTAGTCACCTGTGGTATAATCCTTTCCTCCAGCTGGGTGAAATGAGTTCTGTTTAAAACAAATAAAAAATATGGGACACATGAGCTGAACTGGATGCAAGAAGAGTTAGAAGTGGAGATAGGTCACTTGAGATTTGAAGGAAGGTAGAAGTTGGCCACTTTTCTACATATTCCACCCCAATCCTGGTACAACAAAGCCTCAATATTAATTGGGGTCTTTTAGCCACTAATTTAATGTAAGTATTGCAGAATAAATAATAACTAAAATCTGATACACATTCTGCAGAAGTGGCCATAGAATGGGAGCAATGGAAAGTATATGGAGAAGGGCAGTTCTGTCTGGGAACAAATGGCATATTCTAATCACTATTCAGATACGTATGGTGATGCTGAACATTTTTCTCCCCTTTTAGATGGTAGTCATGTTTTCTGTTTTAAACCAAGCCATAACAGTCTCCCTAAAAAAGGAAACCAAAATACCAGAAATAGTGGGGGGGGGGGGTTGGATTGTGGAATGGGATACAGAGTTGCAGAAGCAATATTCTGCCATATAAGCTTTGGTCAGATTCTCAGCAGCCATAAATTGCAGCCTCGTTTCCTTGACTTCAATAGAGCTACACCCATTTATATGATCAGAGAATTGGGCCCTCTAACTTCAAGACTCCTGTGGAACTTGTTTTGGAGGCTTTTTCACTCTGATACCACTTAAAAAATAAGTTTTTCTCTCCACTGTGTGTGAGCCTTGACAGTTCTCTAATTAATAGTCACATTCC
Organism: Podocnemis expansa; assembly: GCA_007922195.1. Taxonomy (NCBI): domain Eukaryota; kingdom Metazoa; phylum Chordata; order Testudines; family Podocnemididae; genus Podocnemis; species Podocnemis expansa. The sequence goes on along the minus strand of ML681998.1, from coordinate 33,224,482 downwards.
ATTGATTATTAAAATGATACACAAAAACTAATAAACAACCAAACTTTCAAGCTGGTGTTTGCTACCCTGAATTTGGGTGTTTGTAGTTTTAGATTCCCAGTCCTCACGTGTGAACAGAAAACTAAGAGACCTGCACAGACGGTTACAGAACATGCATGTAGGGCTTGATTCTGTTAGATGCTGAGTACACTCAGCTTCTAGTCATTGGAGCTCTGAGGGAATTCAGTGCCTTCTCAGTGCCCACATCTGAGTAGAGCAGCCAACACCTTGAAAGATTTAGTCCTTAGTTAGCAATCCCAAGTTGTGAACTTTTGCATGCAATGGAAATTTAGATATTGAGAATTTGATCAAGAAGGCTTTTACATGTATATTATTTGATCTCACAATTATGTACAGCCAGAGCACAAGACGTTTATAGCAGGAAATGAATAATTATGTGTACATACATGCACTTCTAAAATGTTCCTTCCTGTAAGTACCAGGGCCCACTGCTCTATGGCATTGCGTCTGAAAGCAGATAGGTAGTTCTAAGTGTTTTCTCAGATATTATATATCTTGGGTTCTCATATGGTAAACAAGGCTACTGGAAGGAAACACAGGTTTTTTAATCATCAGGCTCCAATAGCTAGGCACTTCAGCCGCACTAGAACATTCCTGAAGCTGTGTGAACATATTGTGTATTGTGGAGTTTTTTATAGGTTCCTGCTGAACAGGTTGTACCATTGCAAATGTCTATTTACATTTTAGAATGCTGATATACATTTTGAAATAGCTTCATGTTTGATTGCATTAGCAACATCAATGACATTTCAGAGGGGAAAATCTAGTTTTAAAAAGTCGAGAAGAAAGCTTATGGAAGGAAAAGCTTGTGCACTATTTGTGCTTCTTTCTCTCACTGCAGGTGCAAGGTATTATGGTGCTTTCTGCATAAGGAAAGCATTTTTAGAATAATAACAATCAGAGTCCTGTGGCAGATGCATCTGAAGAAGTGGTTTGGAGCCCATGAAAGCTTATGCGTAAAGCAGTCTGTTAGTCTTTAATGTGCCACAGGACTCTCGTTGTTTTTTCTGTACACAGACTAACATGGCTACCCCTCTGGATGTTTTTAGAATATAAGAACAGCCATGCTGGGTCAGACCAATGGTCCATTTAGCCCAGTATCTCATTTTCTGACAGCAACTAATGCTAGGTGCCTCTGAGGGAATAAGAAGAACAGGCAGTCATTGACTGATCCTTCCTTTAAACGTGGCTTTACAGGGTATGAACTAAAAGAGGAGACTGAATTAGTTATTACTGTGGCAGCATAAATGTCACAACAATCAGCTTGGAGAGGAATGGGAGGGGTGAAGAGGCAAATTTCAGAGAAGAGCTTCTCTTGAGATTGTGAGCCTTTGTGGTCAGATGGAGGAAGAGAAGCTGTATGGACAATTGACTAAGAGTTAGCTTATTGCTGTTGTGTTTTACTATTTGGGGTGGGCTCTGGTTTAGGTTAAAAACCCAACTAAACCATGATTATTGTTATCATTAACCATTAGGACTATTGGCTGATTAAAATTAATTGTAATTATGTGATTAAAAAATTAATGAGATGAATTTAAAAATGCAGTTTTTTGTTTCTTTTTTACAGGGCAGATATTTGTAATCAAAACTAATATAAAATGAACACTGTACATACTTTGTATTCTGTGGTGTAATTGAAATCAAAATGTTTAAAAATGTAGAATCGCAGTTTATTTTCTTAATTGAGTGAACTCAAAGGAGATTAATTGCTTGAGTTAACTGATTAATTGACAGCCCTTTTAATCATGTTTATTATGGCAGTGACTGGGGTCAACCACCAACAGGGCGCAATTGTGCTAGGCATTGTAGAAACACAGAGCAGTAGATGATGCTTGATTCAGAGAGTGTATGATCTACATCAGGGGTCTCAAACACGCATCCCAAGGGCCGCATGCAACCCCTAAAGCTATTTCCTGTGGCCCGCAGTGACACTACGGCTACTAACATTTGCAATATTGTTGTATGGAAAGGTTTCAGTGGTGCGGCCCTCAGGCTAATGTGCTAGTCCTCATGCGGCCCTTGTGGTGATTTGAGTTTGAGACCCCTGATCTACATAGACAAAGACAGTGGGAAAGAGGTACAACATGCAAGCAGAGCTATTAATTTAATGGTGACACGTAGTGTTAGTTCTCTGAGGATTTTTGGAGGGTGTGGTTTAGGTGGGATTCAGGAGGAGATAAGGTAAATGGACTGAGGAAGGAAAGAATGGGAAGATCCTTTAAGAAGGAGGCTGGGAGGAAAGGGCAGTGGAGGAAAGAGATGATGAGGGTCACCTGTGAAGTGAAACCGAAGTGAAGATGTTCTGGCTGTTTGCTCTAACCACTCCCTCAATCAGCACAGGGATGAGAATATTGAGTCAAAATAGGCATGTGGGTAGTTCTGATGAAGTCCCTTGTTGGAAACAACCAAAATACTCTTGACCAACTGTTTTATAATGTTCAGATTAATTTTTTGCTTCTGTAGGGAGACCTCCAAGAAAGGAATTTTCATTTTGTGCATTTTTTTAACACGGTAGTACATAAGGACTGTTTTGCACTTTCAGAGATCATATATCTCTTTCTCTTAGCTTGTGGGGGGGAACTTTGAATAAAAGTTAGTTCTTACTCTATTCAAATGTCATTTAACAGCTGCCCGTCCATTTCCCAGAATAAGCAGCAAGAATGGGGTATGGCATTAGGACAGTATCCAAAAGAACAAACAATTTTAAAAAATATTTACAAGGAACCAAACAACCTCTGACAATTGAGATGTACCTGTAAACCTGAATGACTTGGACAGGGAAGGTGGATGTGACATGTGGGCTGTGGGATCCGTTTCAGCACTGGGAATTTTACAACCTGCTATGAAAAAGGTAAGAAGGCACCTACCTGTTTCGTTGCTGACAGGCTACTGTTTTAGACCAAACTGGTGTAGCAGATAACTAATGAAGTCTGGCTTGATTTTAATTTCAATCTACCATCAATTAGGAATAACTTCACTTAGGTCGGTGGAGTTAAGCCAATATAAAAGACTGCACACATTGATTCTGCCTCTCATTCCCCATTTCTGCCCCCTTTTATATAAACTTATCAGTTAGAGTTAAATCTACTTCCATGCAGGTTTAATCAAACACCATTGATAAGGTTTGGTTGTGACATATGAGAGGGTAAGGCTTTCCAATCCATGGCTCACCCATTCTTTCATTGGCTGCTACTAATTATAACACCTCTACTCAACTATCCTTGCGTTTGTTCTAAAGGGGCAGCTGTGTTAGTCTAATTTAATAAAATAAACAAGGAGTCCTGTCGCACTTTTAAAGAGTAACAAATTTATTTATCTTATGAGCTTTTGTGGGAGAAAATCCCGCTTCATCAGATGCTTTGAAGACTGGGGAACTTACAGAATGGGAGGAAATAAATGCACGGAAGTATAAGTCATGGGATCAGGTCACACTGTAACAGCAAATCAAAGCAGTTATAAAGATTCAAACACTGGAGAACAGCATACAGAGGAAGATGAGGTCAAATCACCTGTTGTAATGAGAGAAAAATCCAAAGTACCTATTAAGCCCTGAAGCAATGCAATCAAATCTTCAGCTCATTCTAGTGATAGAGTTGTGTTAATTAATTGCAAAAAGAACACTGATAGCTTCCTTTCTGTCAAATACTTAATACTTTCCTTACGGTTAGGGAAACAGAAAAGGCCATAGGACGAATCACTTATTAAAAAAAAAAAGCTTTGTGATTTGCACCAAGGATGTAATGTACAATCCTGTTCTCTTATTACCATATATACTCACAGATAAGCCATTCTAGGCATAAGCCAACCCCTGGTTCTGACCCCCCAAAATAGGCAAAAACAAGTGAACCGCATATAAGCCGAGGACCCCGTGTGTCCTCAGGCCTCTCCCCCCCCCCCCCGCACCACCAGTTTCCCCTGGAGTCTCTGACACCCTCCCTGGGCCCTGCTGTCACTTTCAAGGACTCCCTGACATCCTCCCTAACCCCAGGGCCCTGCTGCCACTTCCCTGGACACCTTGACAGCCTCCCAACCCTTGGGCCCTGACGCTGGCTCCCCCAGGCTGACTCCCCCACAGGTCCCCCTTACCTGGCCACTTCAGATGCCAGGCTCCAGCTCCTTACTTTAACCCCAGCCTGGGCTGACTCCCCAACATGGCCACTCTGGCCACACACTTGGGCTTCGGCTCCGAGTATACTCAGAGCTGGAGATTTGAAAACTCCTGGGCTGGGGCTGGTGTCTGCTGGTCTGATTTGTGTATAAGCTAAGGGCCTGTTTTAAAGACAATTTTCAGGCATAAAAATCTCAACTTATATATGAGAATATACAGAAGTTTTAAAAGGGCTATATTAAAAAAAAAGCTAGAGACTGCACAAAGGAGGGCAATGAACTAACACAATAATTGGAGAAAAAGGCGTGAGGAAATGATCTGTAGTTTCTGATTTTTCTTTCTCATAGTTTTACACTGGTATAATTCAATGGTGATATTTCTGATTTACACCAATGTATGTGAGAAGAGATTCAGGCCTATATAGTCTATGAAACGAGAACTTAGATTTACCTTCATAGTAAGAGTATAAGCAGAGGAAAGGAATAAGTCTTAGTCTTAGAAGATAGGAGGATAAAGAGCAATGGTTCCAAGTGAAGAAAAGTTTGTTACATATTAGGAGAAAGATCTGAGCAACTGAATATAATGACATAAACTAACCAAGAAAGGTGGTTCTCCTTCGGGTGGTTGCTCGCATCGACTCCATCTGGGGTCTGCTCATGTTTTCTGCATGCCTGCTGGAAGATTTTTCCCCTAGCAACCCCAGGAGGCCGGACGGAGCCCCCTGGGATCACGCATCCATAGCGCGGCATATAAGGGCTTGCTAGCCTCCCCCCACTGGTTCCTCCTTACTGCTGTGATGGCTAGCTGGAACCAGAGTCTCTCATCTCTTAGAGATCTCCCCTAGCCATTAGTTGTTAGCTTAGTTGTTAATGTTTTTTTAGAAATTTGCCAGTTAAGTAGTTTAGTTAAGAAGTTGTTAAGCTTCCCCTTAAGGGATTAGCTTTCAACCCCCTCCTGAGACTGGGCTATGCCTGGATTTCTAAGCTTTAAGCCAGGGGTCTCAAACTCAAATCACCATGAGGGCCACATGAGGTATAGTATAGGGCTGCATGAGGATTAGTACGGTAGCCTGAGGGCTGTACCACTGAAACCTTTCTATACAATGATATTGCAAATATCGGTTACGATCATGTCATTGCGGGCCACAGGAGATACCTTTAGGGGCTGCATGTGGCCTGCGAGCCACATGTTTGAGACCACCTGCTTTAAGCCCTGCAGTGTCTGTAAGAAGCCGATGCCCAGGAGCAAGCCGCATTCCATGTGCCTAAAGTGTTTAGGAGAGGCCCATCTTAAACATAAGTGCAAGCTCTGCAAGGGCTGTCAGCCATGGACTCTAAAAGACAGATCTCAGGGGCTTAAAATATTCCTCATGGAGGAAGCCCTTAGACCATCTTTGGACTCCTCTGGACCGGCCACCAGTATAAGAAGTACTCTAGCACTGATGAAGGATCCAGCACTGAAGGACTCTTGACACCAGGCGTCTTCTCTATCGAGATCTGCTCCCTGGCAACTTTCTCAATCACTGGTGCCGCAGAAGAAGCAGGGGAAAGACGGGCTGGTCTCTGACTCACAAGTCAAAGACTGGGGATGTCGGTGCAGTGAGACCCATTACGGGCCACCAGTCCTCCACTCTAAGACCGACCACTCCACCCATGCCAACCTGGGTTAGGGCTGTGTCGACTCTGGCACCAGCCATTCTCCAAGTTGTGGGATCGGATGACAAGGTAGAGTTCTTCCAGTCTCCCTCAACACCGGAGTCTTTCGAGGTGGCTAAAGACCTCATTGAAAGTACAGCTCCGCATCAGCCCCACACTGCACCAACTGGCCCTCCAAAACTGGCACCGTGGGTGCTCTGGTCCAAAGGCAAACCTACCCTGCTCCCATGATAGTTGCCACCTTGTCAACCATCCCCGGCTCTGAAGGGCATGGCACCTCCCTGGTCCCTGAGGAGCGGCTCCCCCTTGGGGTCAGAAGCTGGCTCCTCGGTCTCAAGAGGGAGCTGTCTAGATCCACATCCTGGCACTGTGACCATTAGACAGCACAGCCTTTCCCAGTGCTGTGGGCTACGCAGTGGCAGGAACCTAATAACTGGCCTTTTTGGATGCTATGAGCCTTCCACCAGAGCCAGGGCCCACAGCCAACACATTCATTTTCCATGGCTTTGGGAAACGGGATCCACCATTCCCACTCTGACACTGTCTCCCACCCTGGCACAACTACAGGGTGTACCTGAACTCCATCTCAAGCCACAACACCCGAAGCCATCAGTACCAGCTCCATTAGTGTGGTCTCTAGGAAGGCCACTATAGGTCACCCACCTCCATGGAAGTGTTTGAGGAGGGGCAAGGTGACACTGACCAACTCAGAGATTTATTGTCATCTTCTCCTGGAGAAGCAGTGGCAGGAATGACTGCAGCCTCACCATCAGTGGATGGTAAAGCCTATCAGAACCTCCTCAAAAGAGTAGCATGTAATTTAGGAATGGAAACACAAAGTCAGCAATGAACCTTCTGACCCAATTAGTGACATTTTGTCCCCGGCTGGTCCTTCCCGAGTTACCTTGCCACTGATAAAGGCTATAGACATGAAGGCAATATTGCAAACTCCATCATCTGCATCTCCTACAATGAAAAAGGTTGAATGAAAATACTTTGTTCCCTCCAAAGGCTATGAATTTTTGTACACCCACCCTGCCCAGAGCTTCCTAGTGGTTGTAGCAGCAAACAAGAAAGAGAGGCAAGGGGTTCAGGCCCCAATCCCTAAATCCAGGGAACCTAAGAAGCTAGATGTATACAGCAGGAAGGTCTACTCAACTGAGGGCCTTCAGTTCAGGGTGGCCAATCACCAGGCAGTCCTAAGGTGCTACACTTGGGGTGCCATGGACAAGTTCTTGAGTTCTCTGACCTCTGGCTCAAAGAAGGAGTTCTTTGTCATCATTGAGGAGTGATGGCTAAGGCCTCCCTTCAGGGAGCCCTGGATGCTACAGACGCCACTGCCAGCATTATGGCATCAGGGATTTCATTGCGCTGCAGCTCTTGGCTTCAGGTATCCAGCCTTCAGTATGAAGTACAACAAACAGTATAGGATTTGCCATTCAAAGAACAATCTTTATTTCGGATCAAACGGACTCTAAATTACATAGCCTTATGGATTCTAGGGCTACGGCAAAGTCTCTAAGGATGCAAAAAAACCCAAGGAGTCGTGTGGCACTTTAAGACTAACAGATTTATTTTTCGCATGAGCTTTCGTGGGAGAAAATCCCACTTAGTCAGATGCTTCGAAGATGGGTGAACTTACACAATGGAATGAAAATAAATGCAAGAGGGTGTAAAACATAGGATCAGGTCATACAGTAACAGCAAATCGGAGCAGTTGTTAGGTTCAAACCATAGGAAGCCTGAAGTCAAATTACCTTTTGTAATGGGAAAAGAACCCATAGTCTCGATTAAGTCCTGCTTTCACAGAATTTAGCTTGCATATTAATTCAAGTTCTGCTGTTTCTCTTTGAAGTCTTGATGTCCCAGGCACATCTCTGATGACGGTTGTTAACAAATCATTTATTGAGTGATTAGAAAGATGGAAGTGCTCAGCAAATGGTTTCTTTGTTCTGTGATTTCTGATATCAGCTCTGTGTTCATTTATTCTTTTGCGCAGCAATCGTCCTGCTTGTCCAATATATAAGGTGTTGGGGCATTTCTTGCACATGATGGCATAGATCACATTAATAGATGAGCAGGTAAATGAGCCTTTGATGGAGTAGCAGTCTTGATTGGGACCTATGGTGGTATCTATTGTGCAGATATGTGGGCAGACTTGGCAGCGTGGTTTGTTGCAGGGGTGCGTGCCTGCTTCAATGTTTCTGTTGTTAGATCTGTAGTTGCTGGTGAGTATCTGTTTAAGATTGGGTGGCTGTCTGTAGGCAAGGAGAGGTCTAGCTCCCAAGGCTTGAGAGAGAGTGAGGGATCATCTTTTAGAATAGGCTGTAGGTCCTTAATGATCTGTTGTAGAGGTCTGACTGGAGGGTTGTATGTGGTGACTAGTGGTGCTCTGTTGTTTTCTTTCTTGGGCCTCTCCTGTAGTAGATGACTTCGGGGAACCCGTCTAGCTCTGTCAATTTGTTTTCTTACTTCCGCAGGTGGGTACTGTAGTTTCAAGAATGCTCGATAGAGATCCTCAAGATGTCTGTCTCCGTCTGAGGGATCAGAGCAAATGTGGTTTTATCTTAGGGCTTGGCTGTAGACAATGGATTGTGTGATGTGTTTAGGATAGAAGCTCGAAGGATGTAGGTAACTATACCAATAAGTAGGTTTTCGGTACAGGGTGGTGATGTCTCTACCCTGATTTGTACTGTAGTGTCGAGAAAGTGGTTCTCCTGTGTGGAGTGTTCCAGAAGAGGTGTTTTGGGATGAGACTTGAGGAAAATGTTGTTCTAAGTCACCCGTAAAGATGGCATGTTGTGGGGCCATGCACCTCTTCTTTACCTACGCTACATTGATGACATCTTTATCATCTGAACTCATGGCAGGGATGCTCTTGAAGATTTTCACAGAGATTTCAACAATTTCCACTCCACCATCAAATTGAGCCTGGCTCATGAAAGGGAGGTCTGAGGAAGAGATGGATACCCACCTGACCATCATAAAATGAACATTTGCTGAACTTGGTCTGTTACTAAAAGCAAAAAAAGTCTATTCTTGTACTAACTCAAAGAATAGAGTTTATCAGTGGTGACGCTGGCACCTGACACATGTGGCATGTGCCCCGAGTCCGAGCACCAGTGTCCTGTGTGCCCTGCATGCCTCCTGCCTCTCCCAGCCCTACCTACGCCTGGAAATCCGGGGTGGTCCTGTGTCTCCTAGCCCCTTCCCAGGTCAGGCCACCCGTGGCAGCGCCTGCCACTCCAAGCCCTGTCCCAGGCCAGGAATCCGGGGCCAGGCTGTCAGCGGCAGGAAACTGAGGCTGAATCAGCCCGGGCACAGATTTGGGGCCATGAGAGTGGGGCCTCTGGCCAGGGGGCGGGGCCTGGGCCCATTCCTCGCCTCTTTCCCCGGGGCAGCAATGCTCCTGGAGTTTGTAGGTGCAGTATTGAACTTGACCATGGGCACAACCTCCCTTCCCCTGAATCACTTTCAAGCCATTTTGCCAATTAGAGAGTGGTCTCATCACCCCTTGATCACGGTCCACACATGTCTGAAACTTCTAGGCTACTTCACTGCTTGCATTCATCTGGTTTCTCATGCCAGACTACATCTAAGACCGCTCCAGCTTTGTCTGACATCAGTTTACCACCTTACGAGGGACTCTGTAGACCAGGGAGATCCAACACACAGCCTGAGGGCCACATGCGGCCCCTAAAGCTATTTCCGGTGGCCCCCAATGACACTATTGTTACCAATATTTACAATATCATTGTAAGAAAAGGGTTTCAGTGGTGCAGCCCTTGGACTGATGTACTAGGCTAATGTTCTAGTCCTCATGTGGCCCTGTACTGTCTTCATGTGGCCCTCATGATGATTTGAGTTTGAGACCCCTCCTCTAGACCAGTTGATCTCAGTGCCCACATCAGTTATGGACTCCCTTCAATGGGAGACAAACCAAGAAGTAATTCATGCAGGTGTACCCTTTGCAAAATCGCACCCAACAATGACATTGGTTACAGATGTGTCAGATCTGGGCTGGGGAACCCACCTTGGTCATCTGGTCTCAAATGGACCTGCATGCTTATATAAATGTCAGAGAGCTCAGGGCGGTCAGGTTGGCTTATCAGTCTTTCCGGAATCAAATAACAGGACACCATGTGGCTGTTAAAACAGACAACGTGGCCACCATGTATTACAGAAACAAGAAAAGGGGGTACGTTCCTCCCGTCTTTTAATGGAGGCACTAGAACGGTGGCACTTATGTAACCCCTGGGGATCCACCTGGAAGCCTCCTACCTTCCTGGAGCACCAAGCACTCTAGCGGACTCACTCAGCCGGACTATCTTACCACATGAGTGGTCCCTCGAATGGGAGGTTCTGCTTACCATCTTCCAGAAGCAGGACACTCCCCTTCTGGATCTCTTTGCTTGCAAAGCCAATGTGAAATGCAGAAAATTCTGCTCCTTCCAGAGCCTTGGCAACGGTTCCATGGCAGACACCTTCCAGGTGTCATGGAGCAGCCCCCTTCTCTACCCGTTTCCTCTGATACCCAAGGTCCTGGCACAAGTAAAGTCAGACAAGTCATTAATGATCTTAATAGCACTTACTTGGCCTCACCAGCATTAGTTCTCCACTTTACTGGACCTCCTATTATCAACCCCCTCACCCTTCCGATGGTGCCAGACCTACTCGCCCAGGACCAGAGATGGCTGTGACACCCAGACCTGCTGTCCCTCCACCTCACAGCGTGGAAGTTCCATGGTTAAATTTCCAAGAGCTTCAGTGTTTGCAGCAAGTCAGGGAGATCCTTCTGGAAAGCAGGAAGCTATCGACAAGGTCTACCTACCAGCGAAGTGGAAAAGGTTTGCACTGCGGTGCTTGGAGAAATCATACTCCCCCTCTCAGGCAAGCATCCTGATCATCTTGGATTATCTTCTACACCTTATATCTGGGGGTCTGTCTGTATTGTCCCTCAAAATCCACTTGGCAGCAATCTCTGCATTGCATGTCCTGATGGATGGTTGCTCCTACTTGAAGGGGTGCCCCAAAGAGGAGGTGAAAGTGGTTAGCAAATGCCCACCACAGTCTTCTCTTCTGAAGACTAAATAAACCAAATTCCTTCCATCTCTCCTCGTAAGTCAAGTGTCCTAGCCTCCTAATCATTTTTGTTGCCCTCTGCTGGACTCCTCCTAATTTGTCTATGTCCTTTCTGTAGTGGGGAGCCCAAAACTGGACACAATATTCCAGATGCGACCTCACCAGTGCCCAGTAGAGGGAAATAATCACCTCTCTCAATCTACTGGCAATGTTCCTACTGATGCAGCCCAATGTGATCAGTGATGATCAGTGCTCAGTAGGAAAGTCCTTTCTGGACACTTAATGCTATAGTCATGTAGAGAAAGTGTTAAAAATGTGGCTTTAAAGTGTCACTTTTCAAAACTGTATTGCTCGTACCATGTAATTTGTTGATATTCATAGAACTTGGGTCTAAAGATTGACAGTCCTAACAGTCCGTCATTTAATAATCTTTATAAAATAACATGACATTGCACTGAATCCATTAGTACTGTGTGTGGCTAATTGTAAACTCAGCACAGAAAACAACCACATAGAAGATTCCTTCTTATCATACTGCTAATATACCTATGTTGACTATTCATAGTCCCTGTTAAGTGTAACAAGCTATTGTGGGTGGATGGTTTTTTCACAGATAACTGATTAAGTAAATGATTGGAGACATAGCTCCTTAGGCTATGATCTTGTCACTTCTCATAAGCTAAGCAGCATCAGGCATGGCCAATGATGCCCCACAAAGAGCCAGAGTGCTCTAGAAAGGAGCAATGTTAATTCAGTAGATGACATGCTTCTGAATGAATACGGTGCTTGGCTGGTGCCTGAGAATGATGTAAGATGCATTTACCTCATTTAAATGAGGTCCAAAATTCAAGCCCTGATTTGTAGTTTACTTTTGCCAACTCTTATGAGTTTATCATGTCTCAGGATTTTTTGTTGTCTTTCTAATGGCTACTGGAAGAGTGCCAAAAAGCTCTGCTTTCATTTAATAAAAACAAAAAGTAAGATTCCTGTTCTTGTGGCTACAGGAAAAAAAGCTTGAAAATGTAAAGCAAATGCAGTATAGAGGCTCAGAACACAAAAGGAACCCTAAAATTAATATTTTTTAAAGAAACATGCACTCTTAGCCATTATCATGGGTTTTTAGGAACTGACTTGTGATTTTTCACTATTTAAGGTTGGCAGTGCTGCTTAATCATTAAAGATATTGTAGCATAGCAGCTCTCAAAATAGAGGTTGTTCCCCAGTCCCAAGTGAGATTCAGGTCCAGGATTCCAGTAGCAGCAATCACCAAGATGCAAATAGCAGGTAGAACATGTTCTATTAACTAACAGATAATTTAACTAATATTCAGACAAAATGATATACCCAGAGTTAAAAACGAAGTAATATAGACAGGCTTACAACCCAATCAGCAGTCTGGGATCCTTTTGCGACTGCAGGCTTCAGCTGGGGAAGTGTTTTGTTTGAGGCACCTCTGCATGAGATCCTAGAGTGAAATCAGGGAAACAGGCTGTTGTTATAGCCCAAGCATGGCCAAACTGTGACTCTTCAAAGAATAAGAGCGGCTTGTGGAAGAGCATGGCAGGGAAGGGTGTCATGGTGGGAGACGGGGGGAGAAGTGTGCAATGGTTGGGGCTGGCAGGGAAATGGAGGCATGGTGGGGGAGAAGTGCAGTATGGTCGGGGAGAGCAGAGAAGCATCAGCATGGTAAGAGATGGCAGGGAAGTGGCAACGGGGGTGGGGAGGGAAGCGTGGCATGGTCAGGGAAGCTGAGGCATATTAAGGTTTTCTCATAGGCTGTAATGCAGTTTACTCGTTGTTAAAATAAAATCATGTTTCACAAGTCCTAAACATGAGGTGGAATACTAAGAAGTGAAAATGCAAAGGAGAAAAGTTTAAAACTGAAAAGTAGATTTCTTTCAATTTTTGGCACAACTAACTGCTGTGAAGCATTGTATTCCACAATGAAATTTGTTAAATTGAAACATTATGCAGTACTTAGAGATCACCAGCTGAGAGAGCTTTTACGTACTTCATTGACAAGATACTGCCCAGATTTTAAAAAACTCCCCACTAGCCTGCAGTGTTCTACATTCAGCAACAGCTAAGTTTTTACTGTATAGGCCTAGTTTTCATGGTAACCTGAAGTAATTATTAGAATCTGACAGTAGGATCAATATATGCCCTGTTTTTACGATAAAATTAAAGTGCATGATGAATTTTAAACTTAGTAATTTTGGAGTAGGTAAAAGTATGTGGTTATATGGCTCAGTGCAGCTCTTGAAGGTTTACTAATCAACTTGTGCGTCTCTTGAGTTCCATAAGTTTGGCCACCCTTCTTTATAGCACATTACTCACAGGGAGGGGTGATCAGGCTCCCTCCTGGTCATGGAGATCGCTGCTAATGAGTGTTAATGGCTACTATCAAAAATCTAGCAGCTACTTAAAGACTATAACTTTTACAGATTATAACTAGCATTTTGTTTACTTCATAGTCTGGCAGAGTGGAACTGTATCTTGGGGGCCTCCATTGCCCGGTATTGTTATATCATCACAAAATCTTCCATTTGCCCTACAGAGGTCATAGTCTCTCAGAGATCACCAGGCAAATATTGAGGTGTGGGGGATCGAGAACTGGCAGACCCCACACATGCCAGTGAGGGTGGTCTGACAAGGGACAGATCTTCATATTCTGAAATATTTTCCAAAGTAGTTCAAGCAAAAGAAGTTCAAGATTTGCCCTAGCATTTTTCACAAGAGTAGGGTTGTGTGTGTCAATGCGATACATATGGTGGTGATATTTATACAATAAGTTACTGGTCCCACTGATAATGTGTATTTATCATACAAAATGTGACTCCCACACCTGCATTCTACCCACTAACCACGTGTGATCGCAGTTCTCCTAACATTGCACACCTCTGAGCTTATAATTGTTCCATTTTTTTAAAAAAACTATCTTGCTCCAAGGATGGTTCCTTCTTCCTCATCAAAATGTGGCTCAGCCCCCAGCATTGGCAATACTCAGCTCTAAACAGCTGATAGCTTTAAGTTCTCACACTGAATGACCTTGCAGGACTAAAAATGGGAGGTTTGTACCACAGAGAAGAGAAGATTGCCTTGATACTGTCTTCAGCTTCAATGCAGGGTCTTTTAAATTCACGGATCTTTTTAGGCTCCAAAATAAGGCATGGCCCCTTTTGCAGTTTGACACTTCACAAGTGGCTGGTAGGGAATACAAGCCTCTCTACTACTCCGCATTCCAACCTCACAAGCCTTTCAAAGGTGGCCATGTACTGCTTGATTCAATACACTGGTGTTTCTTCCCTGGTCTCTTCCTGCCTCACCCCTTTAGTTTCACCTTTATAGAATTCTAGAATTGTAGGAGTAGAAGGGACTTTGGGGTGTCTTCTAATCTCATCCCTTGTACTTGTGGCAGGACTACATAAATATTATCTGGATCAACCCTGATGGGTGATTTGCTAAATTGCTCTTGAAATCTGTGATAGAAATTCCACAGCTTCCCTAGGCACTTTATTCCAGTGCTTAACTATCTTCACAGGCGTTTTTCCTGATGTCCAACCTAAACTGCCCTTGCTGCAATTTAAGCCCACTGCTTTTTGTCCTGTCCTCAGCAATCAAGGAGAAGAGTTAAGGAGAACATTCATCTGAGCCTGCTGGGCTCTACTGGTTATCCTAAGCCCTTCTAGCCTTTGAAGGATTGAGTCTCTTCATTACCCAAGGTGGCAGCCCTAGTGAGGCCTCTCCGCTGGACTGGAGGACCTACCTATGCTGCTCCTGTTCTCCCAACTTGCTGTTTCTTGAGTGAAGTATAGCATAGCAGTGGGGCCTCTAGCAGTGGCCACAAAGCTATGATAAGTCGCATAACAACAAATAGAAAGATTTCATTAGTACTCTGGCAGTAAATTAGTTTTTGTACCAGAATAACAATGAATTCATTCTGGGTTGTCTGGTGTTTTTAAGTGGATTACAGTTCATTGAGCGCTGAATGGAGGCCATGCAGATCACGATGCCCCAGACTGTGGTCCTTGAGACGTCTTAATGGGTTTTTCCTTTGTCATTGCTGTTCTGTCTGTGTTGTTGCTCTGCTGTGTTTCATTGCAGTGATTGTGATTCATAATGGCTCTAACTGTCAGGTTCCTTGGTCTGAAAAAGAGTAAGTTGTGATGAGCCATCTCTTCTAAGACTGATTATTAGAACAGGTAATATGAAACAGACTCATTCAGTTCCTGAGACCAATCAGCCACTAAAACAGACCTTGACAAATCAATGTTTCTGGTCACCATAGCTGCCAGTTTTAGTAGCCAGTCACCTAGCTTCACTGCAGAGATGTAATGAAGGAACTCCCTCTGATGACCAGATGTAAAATTGCAAGCACCTAGCTGTGAGCCAGTTTTGTCCATCCCTTCAGTAACTTCCAAGTCAGACATTGATGAGAACCTGCCCTTCAGCAGACAGATGCTGTGCAATTAGTTTGAATGACATTTTACACTTGCTTTAGCCATTACTTAAAACAGCTTGCAGTTCTGAAATTGAAACTCTTCCCCCACCATTCAGTTTTGGTTTGGCTCTATTAACAGAATATTGCTGCATTGCCATTGGTAATTTCCTTTTTCTCTATTAAATCTAGAGAGAACCTGACTGCTGTTTGGGAGACTAAATATGGGCTTCTGTCTTAAAACAGCGCATATTTTGTAAGTTAATTTTACATTGGAATCTCAGTAAGTGGCTTTCAGTATGGATTTAAAATCTTCTGTCTTTACATAGATCCTATTTCTATGTAATTAGCATTATTTTACTCCTTGGATCAAAAAAAAAGTTGTTTGTCTCAAGCCCCCTTCTTCTGGTCATGGATTTAGGGCAGGGGAACTCAAAGATTTCATACATGAGGGCCGCAGAGCCTGACTGGTGCAGGCCCGCGGGCCGCAAAATTCCAAAACTGGTTCTTTTTCCATCGCCAGATGGATCCAGTTCCCCCTGCCCTGTTGCCAGCTTCCCATGTGTCCACAGCCCCCTTCCCTGACCCTTACACCCTGCACTGCTGGCTTTCCCTGAGTCCTAGACCCTCTCCCTCACCCCCCTGCCCTGCACTGCTGACTTCCACCACTCCCTGACCCCCTTCCTTAACCCCCCCCCCATCCTGACCCTGGTTCTCCTGGACTGACCCCGCCCACACTCAGGCCTCTCTTACCTGCCGCTCTGAAGGCCATGCCACTTGCTGGGGCTCCCATCCTGAGCATGCTCTGAGCGTCTCAGAGCATGCTCAGAGAGGGACATTTCAAAACCCCCAGGCTGGGGTGAGGCTGCTCCCTGTCACTGTGCCAGATTTTTTCTCTTTCTGATGCTCCAGCTTAAAATTTTGTATTTCCATAGTTTGTTCTAGAAACTCACCACGGGCTGCAAAAAAGCCTTTTGTGGGATGCGTGCAGCCCATGGCTCACAGTTTGGGCACCCCTGGTTTAGGGCCAACATGCATAGGATGAGGGTAGAGGTCTTCCAGCTCTGTGTATTTTGGAATTTTTTTAGAAGAAAGGTATTTGAGATCAAGGAGGGGGACTGGTAGAATGGAACACACGGGATGGTGGACTGTGCATTTAAGCATCTCTAAGAGTATGTCTAGACTGCAGTTGGATGTGGAATTTGCAGCCTGCATACACCTGCAGCAGCTTTAATCTTGCTATTTTGGTTTAAAATAGTGATGAAGATGAAGTCTCTGAGAGCTGCAATCATTCTGCTTCAGCTGCAGTGTATATATACTGTAAGACCTTGTTTATACTGGGATTCTTTTGCATCTGTGTAGTAACACTTGTATAAACCTCGGTGGTGATGGATTGCATGATTGTAAGACCAGATTTCCCTTGGTGTGATATTCACTGGTCTTGTGTTGAGTATTGAGTATGCCTTAGGGAGTTGCACCCATGTAACAGATCTATGTTAAATTTTGCTAGCCTAAACAAGCGTGAGGTTAATCTATATCTATATATTTAAGAAATGTGTAGTTTGCGCCCCCTGCTAGCAAAGAGTTGCTTATAGACACATTGTCCTTGACAAAGCCTCTCTCATTTTTTGTCTCCTCTGTACTTCGGTGATCAGGCCACTCCTCTCTGCCACTGCTGTGGATGGCTGGGGTTTTCTATCTTTCAGTTTCAAAGGAAGAGAGGAAATAAAAAACAAAAGTAGAAGTACTGAGGCCTTGGATGCCCTGCAGCAGACTTTCAGCATGGTAGGGTATTTGTTTGAGATTGTCTTAGCCAGGCCCAAGGTTTTTTGGTGCCCTAGGTGAAGTGGAGCGCTCCCCCAGCCTCCTACCCCCCTCCTAATTCCCCCTTCTTTTAGCCTCCCCCATCCCCCACTGGGATCCAGCTTGAGCCAGGACCGGCACCGCTGCCAGAATCTGGCTGCGTATGAGGATCCGGCTCTGGCTGGGGAGCGGCACTGCGGTGGGGATCTGGCCCTGGCTGGTGAGCGACACTGCGGTGGGGATCCAGCCCTGCCTGGGGATCTGGCTGTGGCTAGGGAGTAGCACCACCACTGGGCCCTGGCCTGGGGAGCAGTGCCACTGCCAGGGTCAGACCTGAGCAGGGAGCGGAGCCACCATCGCCACCCAGATCCAGCCCCCACTGGGGATGCTGCTGGGACCCTGGCTGCAGTGTGGAACCAGAGCCACAGCCATAGTCCAGCTGCGGGTGGGGAGTGGCACCATTGCTGGGGTCTGGCCCCCTGTCACCCCACTGGTGTCACCACAAGCCCTCTAACCCCAATGCCTCTTAACCCCCCGCCCCCTGAACCCTATTTCACCCACTTTACTCTGTGCCCACAGCAGGGAACCACTGCCCCAGATCACTCCTCCAACTTTTCTAGAGCAGAGCCAGCCAAAACATAGCTTCCCGCCTTGCTCCACCCTAGGCTATGTGCCTGAGTGGAGCAGGGCGGGATTAGGCTTGCTGGCCCCAGCCCAGCCATTGGTGGCCCCTAATGGTTGGCGCCCTAGGCAGCCACCTAGGTCTCCTCTATGGAAGGGCTGGCCTTGGTTTTAGCACTTTTAAGCTTGAACCTTGTAACTTGGAAAAGCTGCATTCTGTGTTAACCAGAAAGCACCAGAGACTTCCTTGTATTTTTAAAGCCCAATAGATGTCCTTTTAATGACTTCTTATGTGAAAAAACAATTACTAGCAGGAGCAAGTCATTCTAGACAAAAGAGCCACACATCCCCTTGGCCACTTTGCTCTGGCTGACCAAAGTGGGGTGGAAAGCCATCTAATTGCTCCATAGCTGCTCTGCACTGTCCTTTCCTGGCAACTGGGATTGGGAGCTGTGACTAGAACACATCTCCAGCTGCTGGAATGGTCCTCTCCACGGGCAGCCAGGGGCAATTTAGAGCAGTGGTGCGCAAAGTCAGAAGGTGAACCCCCTTGGAGAACATAAGAGGGTTTTGGCTCTGGAGGGCACAGAGAAACTTTGGCCTTTTCCTCTTTTGAAAAACAAACAAGCCAAACCACAGGCTGGCTTATTTTCAACAGTTTGGTGATTTTCATAACAGCGGCAGGCCTACTATGCCTTCAAAATTAATTTTTGATTTTCATTCCTTTTAAAACTCATTTTAAGGATTAATAATTATATAAAAACACAGATCAGCAACCTAAGTAGTAATAGTTGAGAGTCCAAGACTTCTTGAGTGAACAGGACGCTCTACCACTAAACCGAATGAATGAGTGAATTGTCTCATCTCTATTTCTTCTTCATCTTCTTCTACAAAAAAGTTTCAGATAACAGGTAATGCAAACCCCCTTAGTTTCAGATTAGAAGTAACAGGGTGGGGGAGAGTTTGACAAATTCTGTGACCAAGAAGGGAAGCAAGACTGGGCAAGTTTGTGCACCACTGATTTAGAGCATCTCTGAAGCAGCAGTAGATGGAACTGGGATTGAACTAATCCACAGCCGGCTCCAGGTGTGAGGAATAGCTGCAGTAGTGATCAAGAAGCCAGCTTTGCTTCTGTGTCACCTTAGAACAGCCCAGTTGGACAATAAGATGCAGTAGAGTATTCCTGCTGGTGATAGTTATTTCCAAGTGATAAACTGCATTTATCTCTCTTCCCACCAGCTCACTCCACATTCATCTCCCCTGAGAGTTTTACTAACATTCTAAGTCTGTAAGCGGTGTCAGTGTTTTAGTTAAAACACTGTAACCTGCCCAGGAAATCTTTTCTTCTTACCACCCAAATGTGGAATTCCCCTTCTCTGCCCTGTAATTATACTGGCACAAGGCCCAGAATGTGCAGTGTTCAATACTGCACCACTGATAGGAATAACAAGCTGGTATTCTGCAACCCATGTGGCTACAAAAAAGTGTTTTACCCTCTCTCTTTTGCAATGGTATAGAACCATTTCTCATATTCTAGTAGTTCACAGAATACAGGATCTTTAAAGCATAGTGTTATCCATGGCAAAGGTATCTGAGATATTTTTCAGAAGTTTTTAAAACATCAGTTATAATTTTCCTCTCTTTGAGTGGGGTTTGTAAATATTAAGGAATCCTATCTCTACAGAAAGGTGGGATAAGGACAGCGCCAACTACGTTTTAAAAACTATTTGGATATTTTAAAATGCTTTAAAACCACTTATACTTTTTATATAAAATATATTTTGCTTCTCCTTTTTCTTTCTTGTTGAAGATAGGGTGTCTAGGAGTCTATTCGCCTTCAATAGCTTCTGCACAAATCATTGCAATTGTGATTTAGTAGTTTTCGGTAGTGCATTGGAATAAATGACTACACAAGTTGCAGGGCAACCAAGAATCAGGCCTGCCATGTTTTGGGATGGCATAAATGTTTTATAGGCTCATGTGGGGATATTTACCACTTGTGAATTATAGGGACAACCCAGATTCATCCTGATGAAACCTTTTATGCCTGTGGTGTAAATATGTGTAGTAAAAGTTGTATGTTGTGAAAGGCAATTAGCTGGTCAATTAAAAGTAGACAGGACCCCATGGCAAAATTCCTGATCCAGATCTGGATTTCTGATATGCCTACTCAGATATTTGGGGATGTTCAGTTCCATGGTTTTGGTGCAGGTCTTTATAGATACGGGTACAGAGTGCCTAATCAAAAGCCTATTGAAGTTAGTGGAGAACATCATCTGGCTTTGGGTCATCTGCAAAAACTAAGATTTGATTTCCAGTTTAGACCCAGAAATGCCCTAAAATTAAGGGAGTTCATCTCTGGTCCTATCTATCACCACCACTGATAATGATGGTTGGTTCCTACTACTTTTCCTGTGCTCCAGTCCTGAATGTCTCCACACTCCCCTCTTAAGGAACCAGATTTGGACTTTTTGCCTAGATTCAAACACTGGTGAGCTTTGTGACAGTCGACATATTTATATAGGCTCCTTACAGTTCACTCTGTTAGCACGGAAATGGCACCACAGTTGAGCATATGTAATAACCTTTTCCTCGCATCTCTTGTTAGTCACTGGACACAATATTTTGTCTTTTGGGGAATTTTGTAGGCACGGACTAAAATCAAAATCTGATAAAGGCACAAGCCTTTCTTATGGTGTTCATTGGAATCAGAGGGAAAGAGAGGATTGAAAAGATACATTTTTCTTTAAACAATGTTCATATTATTTCCTGTTTATAACTACAGAGTTCAGAAGTAAAACACATTACATCTTCATGTTGCGTGGGAGGTGTTGAAATCCCTTGCCTGTGGCTGTCTGTTCCGCCTACCCTTGCACTGAAAATTATCTTGAATCAAATGAGTGCCTACAAATATGAACATCTCTTGGCATCACAGTCCTTGCTTGATATGTCTCTGGGTTGAGGCTGTTCTGCTTTGGTCAGTGAGCTACTGCTCACTTTCAGCCATTGTCTTCAGAAATTCATGAGTAGCTTTCTGTAAATGAGTCAAATTAATTATGAATGTGGGCATAACCAATTCATCAAAGACAAAAGAGGGGAGGGGATAAACAGGAGAACATATCCCAGTATGTTTCAAAGCTATTATTTTCTTTAACATAGAAGAGCTGGGGGGGGGGGGCATAGTGAGGGAGAAGTTTTCAGAAGTTCTCTTTTGTTGTGATACTTTTGAATCCCTGATAATATAACACCGTAATTTAACCACTTTTTGTAAAGCATAAACCACTATCAAAGGGAGCAGTTCCCTTCAGTGCTATATTTGGTTGCTTGCTGCAATGAAGTCTGCAAGTAATAGATAATTTGTTTACTAAACAGTGAATTTAATTGAAATGGCTCTTTTGAGTTAATGAAAATATACAATAGCTCTCTAAAGTAGGCTAAGGACTCTGATTTAATTGTCTGTGGGACTAGCAGATTGAAAGTATTTCAATCCATTTCCTGAAAGACTGAAATGGACAAATCAATGACATTTAAAATAAAACATATAAGAAGAAACCTAAAGCAGATAAAAGAAGAAGGGACAAAATCCTCAGCTTGAATAAATAGGTCTGTGGTACTCCATGGAGTTCACAAGCATTTATACCAGGTGACTGTATGGCTCAAAGTATATAAGTAAATATGTAAATGGTGTCATAAAACTGCAATATCTTTCAAGGGAAATTTTTTTTCTAAGGGGTGACATAGTGGCCTTGTTGTCTTTAGAAATATATATTGACTCATGTTTGTCATATATCAGAGGGGTTCTACTTTTAGGCTCTGACGCTGCAAAGAATGGTGCCTGTGTATGTGAGTAGTCGTTGTGAAGCCTGTTGGTCTATTACATCAATAGAGTCGTGTATGTGGTTAAGAGTTTGCAGGGTCTGGTCCTTAGGACTACAGTATGTCATGGCATTAAGCCACAGCCTTCAATAAGGGGGATGATTTGGAGGCACCAGCAGAGCAGGCACTTGCTCTTTTTGCTGCATGGAGCCAATTCTGTTGAATGGGTGCAAGTGGCGTGTGGGCGAGCCGTGCCACTAGGCCTCCCTGAGGAGACCCTTTTGTTGTTAAAAGAAACAAGCTTTCATGCTAGACGGAACTGAAAAAGAGCTCTCTGGCTCAAAAGCTTGTCCTTTTCATCAACAGAAAGTTGGTCCAGTGAAAGATATTAACTCATCCCCATTATCTCTCTAATCATATTGAAAATTTCCAGAGGAGTAGCTGTGTTAGTCTATGTACAGCAAAAATGAGAGTCCTGTGCCACCTTAATGACTACCAGATTTCCTTGGGCGTAAGCTTTTGTGGGCTCCAACCCAGTTATATCTGATGAAGTGGGCTGGAGCCCACGAAAGCTAATGTCTGAAGAAATTTTAGTCTTTAAAGTGCCACAGGAATCTCGTTGTTTAAACGTATTGAGTTAACCTTTTACTATTAAGTAAAGCAAGTAAGTAATTTGGATAGTATGGGAACATATCAGTAAATTTTGAACCACTTAGGCAGTAGAACTGGCTGAATTTTTTATCAGTGAAATTATTTGTCAGCATTTGCTGGAGGAAAATTATCAATTGGTTTGTTGGGGACCAAAAGTCAGATGACCTAGGTACTCTTCCTGCCTCTGTTCTTGGTTTACTGTGTGACCATGGGCAGATTGCCTAACCTTTCTGTGCTTTTATTTTGTAAAATGAAGTAACATATTTCTGTAAAATGGAGAGAAACTCACTACAACTCACCAGACTGCAGCTTGTTATTTTGGCAACTCAAGAAGTTAGGTATTTTAATGGTTCTTTGGTATTACATATTAACATCCAACAAATAATAATTATAAATGGATTTGGTAGCAAACCCCGCAGTTAAAGTTATATAATGCTTACCATTAAAAGCTCCAGCTTTGCCAAACTTTAACTGTTTGAGCTGATATTTTCCATACTTGGCTTGTTTTTTGTGTGTTTTAAATTGCAACAAAAACAGCTCAGCCACTTCCAGGAATAAGGCTAGAGGAAAATAAGGTGACTTTATGTTAAAAATGTTCCTTCTTCCAACCTTCTTTTGTTCATTAGCAATTTTAGCGCTTCCATGGTTTAGAGCAGGAATATGACATTTGGCAAGGTGTGGAGGATCACTTTGGAATTAAAGAGCAGGGTTTTGCTAACTCCAGAAAAAGCCACCCAAATTTGGCTGACAGTTGCCATTTGTAAATACCGAGAATTTTTTAGAGGCTTGCTGCTAAAATCTCTGAAGCTTTCATCTGCACTGAGCATGCTTCAGCATCACAGAGCTTGAGCTCCAGGACTAGGGAAGCACCAGAAGCCACCACTTTGGAAAGGAATGCTGGGATGGGAGCTAGGAAGAGGCTGCGTTCTAGACTCAACTTCATTTTGTGCACTTCACTGTGCTGTAGACACAATTATGTGAATTTCACAACCCTTATTAATGATCAAAGCCTGAACCCTAAAGTCTGGCAAATATATTTCCTCATTTTACTGATGAGGTAGGTAGGAGGTTGCACAAGTTCACTTCAGGCAGGGTTGTGGGAATATAACCCTTTTTCCTTGGTGGTAGAGCCACATCTCCTCCATAGCCAGATTGCCTTTTAGAATGCATGTGCCCAGTCTGTATGTGATTGTATTGTCTCTAATGAAACCCATTCCCAGCCAAGAGTCCTGACTCCTAATGTTGCACTGCTGTCAAGCAAATAGTTGTGTGAGCCGCTGACAAAGTGTGTTTTCTCTCTATAGTGGCTGATCTGTACAGAAAACAGACTATTATTGCTCTTCTTTTAACTCAAGTAATAGAGATCTATGCTATGGAGCTGCAGGTCCTAGTTTCACACTGCTGATGACCACATGATGGAATTTATATTTTCTACTTTTCTTTTTTTAGAGCTAGAAAATTTAAATCCAAAAATCTACATTTAAGGAGCACTTCAGTGCAAAGAAAAGCACTCAAAAGTTAGGAAATGACAAGACTAAGATCCTCCTTTATTTTTTCCTAGATAATTGTGGTATTAGTTTTATTAATTGCTTGGTGATATCTTTTTGGTGTCTGGCATATTTGTGATTAGTATTTGTCTATTTATACTTTGGGTTTTTAATGCTTGCTTGACTGTCTGATGGATTAATTGTGTGGTTGTTCTCCCTTGGGAACCACATGAAAATGAGTTCTTGCAGCAAGAAAATATTGTAAGTAAATATATGGCTGCTCATCAAAACACACTGATGAACCTTTAATCGGTTTAGGCTGCTTTTTCCCTGTAATTAAAAGAGAGACATGAATAACAACTTACAAAGGAGTGTGATTATTGAGAGACTTAATTCACATGAGAAATAAATCTAGTATTTCAATATGGGTTTAAGACACAATTGAGTTTGAGATGCAAGCTAGTGCAGAGTTGGATTTGGGGCCCAGTATTCTGGTTTGGAACCATCCTAGAAGTAGACCTGAAATTTCCTAAAGCTTGAGGGTATTTAGCTGGGTCCAGTTTAATCTATAAAATTATGCCAGTTTAAACTTGGTTCCAAGTCATAATACCCTTCCCATACCATCAAATGTCTGTGAAGTCATGAACAAGGCTCCACCCTCTCTGTCCATTCCTGGGCCGCTCTCTGCATAACTCAGGGGTTTTTTTTACATCCCATTGTGTTTTCCCTCCGTCATTACTATTAGATTCTTTCAACTGACTCTTTTTTGGGTTCCACCATGTGCTCAGAAGACATGCCTACCTTGGCAGATGTCCTGGCTTCATTCTCAGACCTGTAACTAAAGAATAGTGCGCCTGGGGCATGTTCCAGTCAGAACTCACCCCTTGCAATAGCTGGTGCCTGGGGCAAGCGGGCAGAGCTCACCCTTTAATGGAGCAGCTCAGTGGACCCACTCCGGCACTCTTGGAGCAAAGTCCCACTCACCCCGCCGTAGTTATGGCTCTGTTCATTCTTAAGATATCCCAGCTATTTCTATCTTCTTAGAGATGAGGAATTGCTGAGGAACCTCAGCATTATTTTAATTTTAATTCCATTTAATACCTATTATTTTCTTGATGCATTAGCTTTTTAAGGCATGGCTATGACCATGTTATTGTATAACATGGTTTAGTTTTCCATATGTGGACAGAAAAAATATGATATACTTGTCTTTGAAAACCAAGGACTTGATTCTCATTTACACAAAGATCCTTTCACATTTGTACACATTTTAAGATCTCTAGGTCATGCCGGATCAGTTTTTAAAGGTCTTACTTAAGTTGTAAGCCCATTGGAGCAGAGACCATCTTTTTGTTCTGTGTTTGTATAGCATCTAGCTCAGTGGTGTCCTAGTCTATGACTACAAGTTCTATTCAATATACTAACATAAATAATAATAATAATAGTAGGAATGAGAAGGTGGCCCCATATTTTGACCCTCCTAGATTTAATCATGTCACCTAGTACAATAAAGCATGGTTCGTTAATCAGAGATGGTCCCAAGTTGCAAAATTTAGTTTCATTGCTGGTTTTTCTCCACCATTCAAGTGCTTTTGTTTTCTGGTGTTTCAGTTTACATCCATCATATACAAATGGTTTTGAACTACAGACTTTAGAACCATGTCTGAACTTCTTCACACTTTACAGGCATTTTGGATTAATGTTCTGGTTCCAGCCTATATCCGGTTCTGATTCTCTTCATTTAAATAGATGCTTACAAAAACATTTTGAAACTAGGACTGTACAAAGAGAAGACAGTCAACAGGGAATATAGAGTTCATTGGTTGCAAGGCAAAACCCAAAACCTGTTTCAAAATTGAAGATCACTATCAGTCAGGCTAAAGGAGAATGGATTTCCATTAGCAATAATAGTATTCTTTCTTTTTAGAAGCTTTTTTGGGAGAGGGAGCCACAAGGGACAACAACTGTTAACACGCAAGCAGATCAGACACTAGCAGAAGTACATCTACATTAGAGGCTGTGAATTGAAGGGGGAGATCTTTTAAGACGGGTAGCTGTGGTTTTGGATCAAGAAATTGCCTCTAAAATAACAAAACATAAAATGGTGAGAGAGAATTATTTTAAGAAGATTTTCATGCAGAACTCATGTTCACATACATGTGTGTTTGTGTAGGTGGTAGCAGGTGGCTGAGCCATAATTGTCCTCACTGTTGGCAGCCGCAATGAGGAAAAATATTAAATAGAACAATGGAGCATGCCATCTTTTTTAAGGAAGCAGGAGGTGGACTTGCTGCCCCTTTTGGGTGGGTTACAGTCACTCTTTGAACATAACATGAAATCAAATTCACCATTTTTGAGAGATTTTATTTATTAATGTATAAGTGAAACATTCATGTTGCTGCAGCAAGAATCATAGTCAGGCAAGGCTGGAAAGGACCTTTAAGAGGTCATCTAGTCCCAACCTCTGTGCTGAGGCAGGATTCAGTATAGCTAGACTGCCCATGACAGGTGTCTAAAACCTCCAGTGATGGGGATTCTGCAGCCTCCCCAGGTAACCCATTCCCCTGCTTAGCTGTCCTTTTAGCTAGAAAGTTTTCCCTAATATCCAAGAGATAACATACAGGTTATGGATTTCGAGTTTTTGATTGTGTCAGAGGTATTTTCCATCTCAAATATAGGGTTTTAATTTGGGAATCACTATTGGTGGTGGTTGTTATTAACATGAGAAATAACATACTGCTACAAAAAGCATAAAGAGGTAAGTACAAGAGAGATGAACTAGCTCCTTTGATGTCAGTGGATTTTAACTTGACTTCAGCCAGGATTTCAGCTCATTGGCAAATGTGAGTGCAGGATCACAGCAAGAAACATTAAATCATAGAAATCAGAGAGAGCTCTTCAGGTTTTTCCTCTCCCCTACCTTCTCATGTCACCATGTTAGAAGTACAGAAGGGTAGCCATGTTAGTCTAGTTCAGCAAAACAAACAAGGATTCCTGTGACACTTTTAAGATGAACAAATTTATTTATCACATGAGCCTTTGGGGATGAAACCCCATGTGTTCAGGTGCTTGAAAATGGACTTCTTGTTTGTCATGTTAGAGTTGTTTTTCACAGTATGTTTTATGTTGATTCTAGTTGCCTGTTCAAGGACAAAAAACTTCATAGGTTCATAAAGATCAAATATAAATAACAGAGCCATCTCTGTCTCAGTTTTCCTTTGCTTATTTCACTTATGCAATAGCCCATAGTGAGCAAAGGATTCAGCAGGTTTGAAGGTTTACTATTAATGACAATGACAGATGTTCATCAATATGCTTGTACTTTAATCTATTTTTCCTGCTTCTAGTCATAAATTTAGGAGATTATTTGGGAGACAGAATAGTTCCAGAGACCTGTAGCAATAAAACTTGTTTCTTCATTGATCTTTTCAGCTAATATCTGACATGCTCACATTGGCAGACTAGTTGCAGGCTGCCAGCCTGTTCTCCTTTTCTACACTCATTGTTTCACTGAAACTGTTTTCTTTTCCAGGTACCAGGAGAGAATGAGAAGCACTGGAAGCCAGCACTGGTTGTACTGACTGAGAAAGACCTTCTAATATATGACAGTATGCCTCGAATGAAAGAAGCCTGGTTCAGCCCTCTCCATACTTATCCACTTCTAGCCACCAGGTAGCTTTATATTTTATTGCAGACACCTCAGTGGTTATTAACAATGGCTGCAACTGTTACAGTAAGAGACACTCATGCACATCAGACTTGAAATGTCATGTTTTTAGAATCAGACTTTTTGTTGAGGTCATGAAATAGTCAGTTGATATCTTGTCCTCTCCCCTACTTCCAAATTCTGTCCAAGACTGGGCATGCCACAATATTACAAGAAAGATAATTTCTGCAATACTGTAGGTTAAGAATTGAAATAGAAGTGTGGGAAATCTCATGAGAGAGCCTGTTCACATGGGATTTCCAAACAATTTGCTGACCAAAAAGCTTGAAATAAGCACATGCACCTCTGATTGCTTGTTCACACTACACCAGAACTTGCTATCAGGAAACCAATGTAATACATTACTACTCATGGTTAGAAATATGACACCCACTAGTGTTTCCATAGCTGAGTTTTTTGGAAGCTCACCTATCAGCAGAAGTACATTTTTTGAATGTTTTAGTTTTAGCATTGTTTGCGTTCTTCTTCTCAGGGGCTTGTTCACATTGATTTGTAATTCAGTGAACTCTTTGTTCTCATTATCTAATCCATCTATTTCTCTATCTAAAGTATTTCTAGGGCTCCTATCACCATACCACTTCAACAACCAATAACTTACCTACTCATCTCTACTAATGCCCAAGCTCTAGCCAAAAGACATAGGCGGATACTTACATACCTTAACAGGTGGAATGTACTGGAGTGCCAAAATGCTCCCCATGGCTAATCAAGTCAAATAAATGAATAACACTGATTGTACTATGTGTTTAAACTATTGATTTAAGAAAATACTTTTGTATGGCCATTCCTGCGATAGACTTACCAGGCCAGATTTTTCAGTGGTAACTAGTGATTTTGGGTGCCTGATTTGTAGAACCCTGCAGATCCATGGGTGTCTGCTTCAGATCTACAGATGTGGATATCCACAGACCCATTCTTGCGGATTGGAGCTCAGATATGGATTCTATTTTTATCTGCCTAGGGTGGGATAACTATGGCAGCTCAACTTACGGCTAATCGTGCTCACAGCTTTTCCTCCTCTTACTCTAAAAGCCCAACTGCAGTGGCCAGTCTCCAGACTCCACCAGACAGCTGATGATGGGCAGCTAACCCCCATCCCTTCCTCTACTGCCAGTTACCCAATCAGATGAATGGCAGCTGCCACTGAACAGCCCAGGCAGGGACTGAGTTGTTCAGAGCAGAGCTAAGGGACTCTGAACTTCATTGGGAGCTGCCAGCTTCTGGTACCACCCATCAACAGAATGATCCAGGAAGGGCTGACCGCCATCAGCTGTTTAGGGTATGTTGGCCAGGATCTGGAGCTATTTGGGGTCTATCCAGGAAGCCGTGGAGGTCAGTTCTTAGGGGGGCAGCTGCTGCTCTCTTACTATCCAAGAGCTGACATAGGCAGCCACCACAGAAGTCACGGTAGTTGCACCAGGACCCTATCACTTTGTATAAAATTTGTTAAAAATAAAAACAGCAGTATGGGAACATCTGTTAAGCCCCAGCTTTCTCAGTTATGTTATGGCACATGGGCAGGCCGGCAGGCACCCAAACAAACACTCTTCTCCTGTCCTTGGAGCAGGAGCTGCTGTGAGGTGGGATGCAGATGTGGATCTACATAAAACCTGGCCTGCAGCTTGCAAATCAGATACTGATTGGATACAGATCAGATCTGACCCACATTTATATGTCCACACAGGGCACTATTGATCTGAGGCAATTTAAGAGAAGCTGTTTCTTTTTTTTTTTTTTTAACTGCTGAGCATCTACCTCTGAAAATCAGGCCTCTTCGATATATTTCAGGTTGGCCCCAAATTTCTGAGTCACCCAAAGTCACAAGAAATTTTTTGCTCATGTGTACTTCAATCAGGTTAATATATTTAAAGGTATTGAAATTTTCCCAGATTCACCTGTTTGAGTGAAAACGGTTTGCAAAAAATGCTGTAGCATTTTTCATTTTTTTAAAATAAAAAATTATGTATTTGTAGCCTACCTGACAGATCAAAAATAATGAGTTAAGTGTGTGTTGCCCAGAGAAAGTTAGGCTTAGACTTGGATAAAAGTGTGGTCTCCTCACCATCCTCTATGTAAACAAGAAGTCTGGTGGTACTTTTAAAGAGTAACAAATTTATTTATTGCATGAGCTTTCATGGGAGACAGGCCTGCTTCCTCAGATGCTTGAAGCACACTGGTGCTGTGCATTTGACTCTAGATGGCACTGTGCATTTTGATAGATTTCCATTACACTCGCCTAGCATTGTATAATGTCATTGCCACCTGTATGTTAAATCATTTGCTATAACGTGGTGTGCACATTTAAGTATAGACCAAAATCACAATTTTGCTTTTGCTCTTTTTACAATGCATTGTTGGTTCATTCCTGTAACAGAAGCCCCCTGCCACCCACTCAAAATGAAAAAGAAGCCAAAACTGATTCAAGTGAAGCACCTGTGCTCCATATATCTGTATATACACATGTGCAGTGGGGGTGTTAGTTAACTACAAACACAAAGAAGGGAAACACAATCAAATAAGAGAACTTTCAAATGTATTGAGAGAGAGAGAAGTAATGTGTTCATTCATGTTTACACAGTGTTGGTGTAAAGTCAGGGGATCGCACAGTGCTTTACAACACATTGACAAGCTTAGAGCGTGCCTCAGGCAAATCCAGTAACAGGACAACAGCTCAAGTTCATGAATCCCTGTTTGAAACTGGGTTGGATGTTGCAGCAGACAGATGAGTAAGTGTGCTCTGCAATGTTACAACAGCAAGTGTTTGTGTATCCCAAAGCTGTAGCATTGCATCCATGATGATGTGTCATTTGGTCCCATTGTGACAGCCTTCGGTACTGAAGAAGTGTCAGAATGTTATGTCTCAATGGAGAGATGAGTCCTGGAAGGGGTAAACGCTCTTCGGAGGAAGCTTTCAGTGCGGAGGAAATATTAATCTGTGCCCATGTTCCTTGACACAACTTCTGAATGCAGAAACAATGAGGGATAAAGGAGCTTACATTATAGGGCGACCAGAGCACAAGTGTGAAAAATGAGGATAGTTGGGGGGGGGGTGATAGGCACTTGTATAAGAAAAAGTCCTGAAAATCGGGACTTTCCCCATGCAACTAGGACATTGGTTCGCCCTATTATATTAAGTGAGAAAACGACTAATAATGACTCGTGCTCCAGATGGGGATTTAAAAAATTTAAGCAATAAAAGAAACACACTGGAGAGAGTCTTTCTCTTCTTTGTATGGGGCATTCATATTGTACCAGCATGTAGGTATTACTGTATGCTGTGCATGATATGGAGAGTGAGAAATCATTGCCCAGGGAGCAGAGACAAGAGACATGGTTGTATAATAATTGCTGCTTTATGATGTTACTTGCTGTGAGCCACACAGACCACATTGTTGGGCTAAATCAAGAGGGACAGCCCAAACAGCCCACCTAGCTTGAGAGTAAAATTAACCACAGGCACATGGAGGCATGTTGGCAGGAGAGTGAAGGGAAGCATTCATTGCTGCTGTCCCTGCTGTGCCTGCTGAGGGAATAAGAGAACCACATCAGTCTCTTGGGCTCTCAGTTCAGTACTGTGCAGATTAAATACCAGTATAGTATTTGTTTAGTACTTCCTCAGCTCTTTTAGGAGTTGACCTTCTTTGCACACTTTTTGACCCCCCCCAAAAACTAACTAAAGCTCGTCACTTGTTACATCCATCCCTTAGTACAGCAGTTCTCAACCACTGTGTTGGGACACATGACTGTGTTGCCACACAGAAGTAAGTGTGTCACGGGTAGCCGGGGAGTTGGGGGTGATGGTCTAGTGTGTCCTGTAGGGTTTCAAAATGCTGTCAACTGTGTCGCAGACCACAAAAAGTTGAGAACCACTGCCCTAATAAAGTCAATCAGAAGCTTTCCACTGATGTAACTGAGAGTTGCATCGGACCCTAATGCTTAGAAAATAAGTACACTTGGAACAATGTTTTAAGTTTGTTCATACAACTTGGATTAGATAAAATTTTCAAATGACCCAAAGCCTTGTCTTCAATATTGACTTAGGAACATGAACTCTGGTTCCATTGACTTTCACTGAGACTTAGGGAATGTATATATGAACTGTCAGACTGCTGCAAGTTGGGTGTAAATCTGTCCTACTACAGCCTGCTGTGGTTAACTGTTTATGGTCACCAGATTGTCCCATGTTAATAGTTGATTACCATACTTGGAGCTAGTACCATTTCAAAGAGGACTAGATTAGGTCTCTGTGAGGAGCCATTAAGGAATGTGAGCAGGATGCACACAAACAAATCACAGCGGGTTAGGTTGCCAGCGCACCTTGCTGTGGCTGACATAGATACGCCCTTAGGCTCCAAGGGTCCAGCTGCTCAAAGATATTTAGGTTTATTTCAGTGGAGATTGATGATCTTGACCCTGGCAGTCTCAGTCTATGTCTATACTACAGTTTTACAGTGTAACTTGTGTCATTCATGTGTGTGAATAAACCAGCCCTCTGAGCGTCATAAGTTACACTGACATAGGTGCCAGTGGAGACAGGATGTATCAGGGACTACAGGGCCTCACATCCCTGATGAGATCATTGTAGTCCACTTTCAGTATCCTGAGTATGGCAGTGTCCTATTACTTCCTGATGCTTAAGAAAATGAAGACCAGGAAAATGAATGAGATGATGCACCGCGATAGTTGTGCAATGTTATACATAGTGAAATGGGGCTAAAAAAAAAAAATCCTGCAGAACCTGGGGGATTTCACTTTATGAAACCCTAAATGTGAACAGATAACACCTGAGGGCCACGTATTATGCGGATGTGTTTCTGGCTAGATAGGTGGTCCCTGTTGAAACTCCCTACATCTTTTTGAATCAATGAATCCTAAACCAAGTAGCTGTTGTCTTTTTTTTTAATAGCCTACTATTTTTGGTTTTTGCTCAACACCCAGTGGGACTCCTAACTTGATTATCTGCAATACAGAGCAAGTATTCTTTTTAAAAAGCATGATGTTCATTATTGATGTTGACTGCTACCTTCACACGTGTGAGTGATTAGTACCCACACGGGCTCATTCTCTGATACCTTTCTGTGCACTGACTGGTGCAGCTTTCACCTGGAAAGTTACAAGACAACATATAATCTTGGCTGTTCCCATCCTTCTGGGTTTTTTTGAGTCCTTGCGAAAATAATTTTGCTAAGATAAAGCATATTTGAAATGCTGCTGAACATTGAACAAGTTTCAGTAGCAGATACTGTTGTACAGGGTCTTGTTCAATCTACCTTGGGCAATGAGCAGAGGAAGTTGGAGGTGAGAAGTGGCGCAGAATTTCAACCCGCTCTTTTTGTTTGTCAGTATGGCACCAGTAGGTTTGCGTGGATCTATCTTTTTCCTTTAATATTTGATTTTTTTCAATATTTCAGCACAAATGTTAGGCATTGATGCAAGATCTAAAAAACAAAATCAGCCTTTTCTTACAGCTTTGTGTGAAATCAGGCTCATGTATAATAGAGGTGAGTTTTGAATCACACGTTGGGAGTGATTGCATTCTGGCATAGCACATGTGATTGGGAATTGGGTGCTGAATCTGATACTCTTTCGCCATAATGTATGTGTGTTTCAGTTCCCTCCATTTGCCAACAAGGAGAACAGCACTTAACCGCAGCACAGGAGCATGTACAACTTAAAAAATTCAGTGTTAAATGTTTGTCAAGTACCATATGAGTGCTTAAAAAAAACCAGTATGATAAAACAGCATTATATATCATACTGGACAAAAAAAGGGGCTAACTACTGTACTCTGATTTAACATTGGTCATCTACAGATCATGATGTCAAAAAGCTAATACAAAACTACATACAGTGTCCTATTTGGTGTTAACTTGGTTAATAGTCCCTTTGTTTGGAAATATTCTTGATTCTTTGGGGCACAAAACAACAAATAGTTTTTATTGTTAGTTAATGCTTAAGTAAAGCATAGACATTTGATAATCACAATGACTGTGTGTTAAGTTTAATGTATCTAGGCATTTCTAATGTTCTCATCACGGTTGTTATCTGAGCACCAAGGGTGTTGTGAGTAGTTCCCATTTCCACAAATGTTTCTACTATATGACTAGATAAATACGCAACCAACCTGAAATGTGAAGAACACTGTCAAACCTACAGTATATTCTCTTTTTAGAGGGTCTGAAAGTTCAGAAGTGTTTTGAGTCTTACAGTGATATTACATGAGGGGCACCGCTAGGATGAGTGGGGACAAATTTCCAAGGAGTGTGCTTTTCAAAGAGCAGGTCTCTTGTGATCAGTCAGAGGGAGTATCCTGTGTAGAAAAGGAATAATGTTACACGGTTAAGTTCTTCAAAGCTTCATGCTCGACTGTGCTGCTTAATGACTGACTTCATGAAGAATTTACATCCTTGCCTGCTGACATAAATCTAAGCCGAGCAGTTGAATCCCTGCTTTAAACATTCTCCTCATAGCATCAATGAGAATTTCACTGTCATTTGTGAAGATTTTTCTGTACTGCAGCAAAGGCCTGAGATTTGTTTTGAATCAGCAAAGTAAAATGCAGACCGGCGTTCCACCAACACCTTTGTTGGTGTTCCTCATTTCCTGGGACTGGACATATGTAAAGAACATGCAGTAAGTAGACAGAATAAAAATAGAACAAGGAACAATCAGATAAAGTGAAAAAACTAATCTATTTTCACAGCTCTCTAGGGAATGTAAAGAGGGACATTTTATAGTAACTTTCTGTTCTTGATGCGTCTCATATCAACTTAATCTTGAGCATGCTGGTTATAATTACCAATATTCTTATGCCCTCTGGTGGCTTATCTGACATAAGGTTAAAAAAAAGCTATAGAACAGGGGTCTCAAACTCAAATCACCATGAGGGCCGCATGAGGATTAGTACATTAGCCCGAGGGCCACACCGCTGAAACCTTTCCATACAATGATATTGCATATATTGGTAACGATCATGTCACTGAGGGCCGCAGGAAATAGCTTTAGGGGCCGCATGTTTGAGACCCCTGCTCTAGAAGCTCTCAGTGTTTTTTAGACAAATACCATATATATGTTCATGTACTTTTCGATATACCTTGAGTCTTTTCTGTTGAGAAGACTTGAAGTGACTGTGTTGGCTGGAAATGAAAGGTTATGCCAATGACCAGCTTCCATTCTGTCTCCGTACTTCTTTCTACAGTGTCCAACGTTGAATAACCTTTCAGTGACCTCTTTTCAATATGAATGGAGAAAGATGTGTGTGTTAGCATTCTGACGCTCTGTAACATTGACTGTTTTCCAGCTCTCAAAGTAGATTTGCATATACCCTCAAACCTATGCCTGCTTTTTACATGAATCAAGTGGTTTGAACAGCTAAAGGACATGCTCTTTTGCTTTCTATAAAGAACTGGTTTATCTGGTTTTCTTTAACGAATGTTAGGTTTTTCAGTAGCCTGATATTTCCAATACTGTACATCATAGGGACAGCAATAATACTGGCCAAAAGGAAACTTGGGAATCCTTTGTCTCAGATCTAAATACCTCAGTAATGATATCCCACAATACTCATTTCCTGGTGAATGCCTGTCTAGTTCATGTCCCACTGCATGACTTTTCAAAGCCTGCTTTCTAATTGGATGTACAATGGATGCCATGACCGGTAGCATTTTAAATAATGTACTGAAAATCTATTATTCACATTAGAAAGAAGATAGTGGGAGGAAGAGAAGGTGGAGAAACAACATGGTTCATACTGGACGCGATACTTTGGTCCTAGGCTGATCCAACCTATTTTAGTTGTATGATATTGCTTGTTTGTGTCTATCGCCATGCTGTGCTAGCCCTGCTGTGCTGTTTATGTTGTTATTGATAAATGTGGTGCTGTTTTCCTGTAGCAGTGAACTAGTTTTAGGCTATAACTGCACTAGGGCCTGAATAAACCACCCCCAGAGAGATGTAAGTTACGCTGATATAAGCACTCCTCTGCCCAGTGCTGTGTCATGGCCACATAGCTTCTGCCATTCCCAGGTCTGGCTTTAGTCTGCTGACAGGAGAGGTCTCTCAGTTGGCATAGATGCTACCCAGACACACTGATGCAGTGCTATACGGGTAGCCATGGCTATAGGTACTTGCTATCTCTGCGTACATGCTTTCCAAAGTGAATGACACATAGTGTGACAAGTGCTGTGAAATGCTTATTAGAGCATTTAATGAACTCTGTCCGCTACAGTCAGGAGGAGACAAAGGATGTGGAAACAGTTTCCTAATATACAGTTTCTCATAGAAAATAATTGTAAAACTGAACAAGCAAGGAGTCCCCTGGCACTTTTAAAGACTAACAAATTTATTTATCCCATGAGCTGTTGTGGGAGAAAATCCCACTTGATCATAGGGAACTTCCAGAATGGGAGCAAAACAAATGCAGGAGAGAGTAAGTCATAGGTCTGGTCAGCCTGTAACAGCACATACAGCAGTTGTTAGGTTCAAGGAGTGGAGTGCAGCAATTAACAGAGAGGTAGGTGGGAGGCAAAGGAAGCAGAATTACCTGTCATAATGGGAAAAGACCCATAGTCTTTATTCAGCCCTGAGTCCACGGAGTCAAATCTGCATATAAATTCCAGTTCTGTAGTTTCTCTTTGAAGCTTTGATTTGTTATCCATTTGTTTGAGTACAGCTATTAACAAATCATCAATGGAGTGAGAAGGGAGATTGAAATGTTCCCCTATTGGTTTTTGCAATTTCTTATGTCAGATTTGTGTCCATTTATTCTTTTGCACAGAGACTGTCTTGTTTGTCCAATGTATAAGGCAGAGGGTGCATTTCTGGCACATGATGGCATAAATCACATTGGTCGATGAGCAGGTGAATGAGCCTTTGATGGAGTAGCTGGCTTCATTAGGTCCTGTGATGGTGTCCTTTGTGCAGAT
>ML681998.1:33119074-33188100 GCA_007922195.1 Podocnemis expansa | reverse complement strand
ATCTCCCAAGGCTTGAGAGAGTGATGGATCATCTTATAGAATAAGCTATAGAATAAGCCTTGAGATCTCCTCAGTCTCGTCTACCTGCTTTCAAGCCAGGACTTACAGAGACCACCCCTTAATGATGTTAAGACTGTGCTCTGTAAGACAGAACAGTTTGATATTATAAAAGACCCTCTATCTCAGGCTGTCAAACCTACATATGAAAAATTGTCCTTGGGCAGTGTGAAAGTGATTACTGTGCATGTTGGGGAACTGGGGCTCAGACATGCTGTATGCAGTGTTGTTGCGAAGAGCTCTGCGTAATACTGAAAGCTTGTCTCTTGCTCATCAATGGAAGTTGGTCCAACAAAGGATATTACCCACCTTGCTACCCTGACATGCAGTCATTTGCCCAAGGAGGTTAGAAGCAGAGCCAGGAGGTATTGACTCCCAGTCCTCTGCTCTGATAGTCAAGGGTTGGTTTTCACTGTATTATGCCACTGGGAGTGGGGAGAAAGCCCTGCAGAACACATGGGGAATTCTGTCCTAGATCTCAGGAGGCTTCCACACAAGCTACGTTTCTGCCCCTTCCTCCATTGAGTGGCATTGTTGCAAGGGGGTTGTGTCATCAGCTGTCCTCAAAATTCCCTGCAAAAGATGGGAGGGTGCCAAAGCTCAGGGAGGGGTTTGCTATGGAAGTTAATGCCTCAAGTCATGCCCGCCGTGCAACATGAATGTAGAGTACATTGATGACCTCTATGAAAGAGGCACACTTCCTCAGCCTCATGACTGGGGCAGATCTGCACATGGTAACCTGGCCCTGCTTTGATTTCTGATGGTTTGTCCTGTCTTTTTTAAATCAAGGAAGTTGATCAAAAGCCACAAATGAATGGAAAGTTTCTTTCAAGTCAAAGATGGACAAACCTAGAAAACTTTATATCCCGGTAGGAAAGAAATCACACTTTTGACAGGAGTGGAATAGATTCTCAACTAGTGGAAATTGGCCTACCTCCATTTGTTCCACCAGCTGAGGATCTGTTCCATTATGTCTTTTGAAAATCTCCATGCCTTAGGCATCTGGTGGTTCCAGAAACTTTTTTGCCTTTGTAATTTTATCTGTGCAAAGGAGCCTGTATGTTCAGCACTTTCTAAGGGGCAGTGATTCAGAATGGAGGCTTCTTATTCTCAAATGTTGAAAGAAATTATTGGTTGGAAATTAATATTAGTAGCTTTAGGGATTATTTTACCTCGAAGGTTTCAGAGCAGTGGTCTTTTATTTAACATTTGTCATTTTATATAACATTTATCATTTATGTATGACAAGATAAAAAGGACATATTTATTTTCCTGTTTTCTTTAGTATCTTCCTGGTTTCACTTTACCGGTTCTCTGAGGTTTTGTGTTTAACACTCAGGTAGTGAAATGTATCTCTGCATTCATCTTCACAATTGAACTGTTGCAGTGTCATCGAATTACTTCTCTACCCCCTCCCCCTTTAAAATATGGATAATCTCGAGGAGAAATAAGCTATTTGGATGTCAATTTTATCTTTGTCTGAAATCTAGCTCTTGGGTGAAGTGAACAAACCTTTCTTTGCCACTGAAGATCAGCTGATCATACTAGAGAAAGGCAGCTTCAAATACAAGGGAAAAGTTGAAGGTTACAATTAGCAGGTGCATTTGAAATTATTTGTGCTCTAGTTGTTTAAGGAAAAATATACACAAGATGGTCCTTGGAGCTGGCCCTTAGATGTTTTGTAGAGGTCTGTTGTCTTATTATGTAACATCATTTAGTGTGGATGCAGACTGAAGATTTCTAGGTTTTATCAGAGATTCATTTTGCCACTGGAAGAAGGAAGTTTCCTTATATATATGTCTATAGGTATAGATATAGATATAGATATAAAAATATGAATATTATCTGAATTAGTGCTCAGATCTCTGAAGCAAACTTACAGTGTAAGGCCTTAAATATTAAGCCCAGAGTCAGGTGCACAGTTATGAAGCTAATGTTTATGCACAGCTGCCACAATCCCTGATGCAAATT
Organism: Podocnemis expansa; assembly: GCA_007922195.1. Taxonomy (NCBI): domain Eukaryota; kingdom Metazoa; phylum Chordata; order Testudines; family Podocnemididae; genus Podocnemis; species Podocnemis expansa. The sequence goes on along the minus strand of ML681998.1, from coordinate 33,186,072 downwards.
GAATGTTTTGTACCCGCATATGGACATTTAGCTGTGCTGTCACTCATTTGCTCATGCCGGTTGCTTTAATCATGAGACAGATTATGTGCTTGCAGCACTGTGCTTAAAATGAGAACCAGCAAGTATCATTTCTAGCCCAAATAAGAAAGAGCTAGGATTTTCTACTACACCAGACCAAGATTTGGGGGCTGCTGGGTATCTTGTGTCCTGCCCCTGGAAGACCTATCCACATCAGAAAAAACATCCCTTGCAATAAGGCCCTGTTGCTACTCTCCTTGGTAGGCTCACCAGGGGTGTCAAGCTGTGAGAGGAAACTGAGTTACTCTCATGTTCAGGTCAGCATTATGTCCTCTTGCCCTGCTTCTGCCCAATTTGCACCTGTTCTGTGGAGAAACAGAGGGCTTCAGTCTCCAAGGCTGTTACTGTAGCACAGTGGCTTTCAAACTTTTTTCCTCGGGACCCAATTGGAAAAAGAAATTGTTTATGCCTGTGACCCAACAATTACATCCTTGAACAAGATCCAAAGGGGTAGCCATGTTAGTCTAGTTCAGTAAAACAAACAAACAAGCGTCCTGTGGCACTTAAAGGCTAACAAATTTATTGTTTGTGTGAACTTTCATAAGTTCCCCCATCTTCAAAGCATCTGACGAACTGGGATTTTCCCCCATGAAAGCTCACACAAACAATAAATTAGTTAGTCTTTAAGTGCCACAGGACCCCTTGTTTGTTTATCTTTGAGCAATGCATTCCAGTCTTTTGGTGGCAGCAGCAAAGCGGTGCCATGACCCAGTACCTGATGGTCTGTGACCCAGTACTTGGTCCTGAATCTAAGTCTGAAAAACACTGCTCTAGCATCTTCACCAGCGCTAAAATCACTCCACTGCATACAGCTGTGTGACATGAAACTCTTAGCAGTCTGAACAGCATCAAGCAAGGCAAACGTTATTTTATTTTTAAATCCTATTTCAGGTTGGTCCATTCAGGTCCAGGTAAGGGATCTCCACAATTGGCGATGGATTTATCATTTGCAACACGCACCGGTACAAGGCAAGGGATCGAAACGCATCTCTTCAGAACAGAGACTAGCAGAGACCTCTCACTGTGGACAAGGAACATAGTGCAAGGCAGCCATAACTCAGCTGAGCTCATCACGGAAATCTCAACCTGTGAGTAACGCTTGCAAGTATTTCTTCTTTACAGTGAGTCACGTCTCAGTATGAGAATCACAATACTGGATCTGTGATGTTTAGTTCAGGGTCAGTGCTTGGGGAAATTTATCTGTCTCACCAGGCTATTTCCACTAGACCTGGTTGAAACTTTAGATCTTAGACAAAACATTTCTGTGAAAAGTTCACTGCTGCTTTTCTTGCCAGCTCTTCACTTCTTTAGTAACTGTGGTACTGGTAAGTATCTAATTTCAGGCTCCTTATCAGGTCATTCCAAGTTCCATTTTGCTCTTTTCCTCCTCATTCTGGTACAGATCTAGCCTGTGATAATGCAAAAACTGCTAGAGTTAGAGATGGGGACCTCCTGCCTTTGGGTAGTGATTGTCATGATGACAAAGGAGAAGATCCTGCCACTGTTATGCTTCTGTTTCAAAGGCCCACAGTTCTGTGACCCATAGAAGGACCATCCTCCCAGAATATGAGGAGATATTGGAGGGGTTGGGGGTTGTAGATCTGGCCGGAGCACCTACCTGCAAAGAGGAGTGGGTAAGACAGGGGTCATATTATGTCCAAGATTCACAAATATGTATTGGCCACTGGCCCATCTTGACCTGTGCTTTTTGAAATAAAAAATGGAGGATGGGAGCAGTCTCATAATAAAGTGTGTAAGCCACCTTCCCCTTTAAGATGATTTCTGTTACTTCTAAAGATGCAGTCAAGATTGAGTGATTGAGCACAGCAAGATCCAAAGGGGTAGCCATGTTAGTTTAGTTCAGCAAAACAAATAAGGAGTCCTGTGACACTTAAAGACAAACACATATATTTATTGCATGAGCTTTCATAGGAGAAAATCCCACTTTGTCAGACACTTTGAAGATGGGGGAGCTTACAGATTGGGAGGAAATAAATACAAGGACCCCTAAGTCATGGGATCACATTACACTGTAACAGCAAATCAAAGCAGTTGTTAAGTTTCAAACACTGAGGAACAGCACACAGAGGAAGATGTGGTTTAAATCACCTGTTGTAGTGAGAATGAAATCCAAAGTCCCTACTAAGCCCTGAAGCAATGCAGTCAAACCTGCAAATAAATTCGATCTCCACAGCTTCTCTTTGAAGCCTTGATCTGGTATTCATCTTTCTGAGCACCACAATTAGCAAATTGTTAATGGAGATTGAAATGCTCAGCCATTGGTTTTAGAATGTTGTGATTTCCAGTGTCGGATTTGTGCTCATTTAGTCTTTTGCGCCGAGACTGTCCTGTTTGTCCTATATAAGGTAGAGGGGCATTTCCATCTACTTGGGGAAAATGGTATAGTTGTTCTGAATTAACTCCCTTTCTGGGTAATCTTATTGTGGGATAAGAGTGTTCCCCAGCAGAGTTATTCCAGAATAGCAAGGAAGTGGGATCTTCTCCCACGAAAGCTCATGTAAAAAATAAATCTGTTAGTCTTAAAGTGCCACACAACTCCTTGTTGTTTTTTCAAATTTACACCTTGCCTTATGCCAAAATAACATCCCCTTGTGGACAAGCCTGTATTTTGGCATATTGTCTGTGCCCCATTCATCCCACCACCCCCGTTTGTTGATGTGCCTTCTTCCTTATCCAAAGGTGTGTAGTTCTTGCTGTTCAGGCCCCATTCCCAAAACTGTCAAATCCTTGTCTTTTGATCTTTTTGCCACCTGACTTTCTCCTTTAGTCAGTGCTGATAATACTGGGAGTGCCATCAGTTCTCTCTGAAGGTTTGAGTCCCATCTGGCTAGGGTTACCAGATGTCAGGCAAAAGGAGGACATGTCGTCCTTTTACCTTCACGTCCTCCATCTGGCAGCCATTTTAAAAATACATGATTTTGTCTGGGTTTTTACTTACAGGGGGTTAAAGTATGCTGGAATGCCCAGGAACACCCCGTTTTTAGGGAGAAGTGTTCCAGGACCCCCTAAAAACAGAAGAATATTACATAAATAGTACATTTTCTCCATGTGTCCTCCAATGTCCTCCTTTTTGAAATTCCTTGTCCTCCTTTCCATGCTTCGGTATCTGGTAACCCTACATCTGGCACTCATCCCCTGAGCTAACCTAAAGGTTAAATCAACCAGGCTGCAGAATTCCTGCTGCAATCAGCTGCTAGTTACAATTATCAGGGCCTTTTTCCAATTATTGTGAAACTAATTAGTACTCAAAAGCATCTTCCTCTTTGTTGAAATTCTTCAGTGATTCCCTGTGCAGCTTTTAACTTTTAAAGCTCATTTTGTGCTTGAAAAGCGAGGCTGTCTTTTGGAATATATGTTTGGGAAGCAGGGGATACTACCTGAATCTTAAGTAAGTGTAATGAAATTTTATTTTGTATTATGGCATTCAGAGAGAGACACAAACACAAAAGGTAAGAGGAAGAAGGTCAAAGGGAATGACTTTTTGTTTATTCCCCAGAAGGCCCAAACACTTCATTTAAATACAGATATTTGAATCCTGTTTTCGAGCTGTAAAGCAGAATGAATTCTAGTGGTCTTTCATAGTTTGGAGGCATAGAACAGGGACTTGATTAACTTACTGTAGGACTACATCCATTGTGAAATGTCACAATGTATCAGTCAACTATCAGAGGGCTGCCTTTCATACTTGTTCTCCAAAACTGTTCAGTCCAGTCTTTTAAGAATAGCACTTTGTTTTAATGATAAGTAGTATAAACAAATATTCTAATATCAGGGCATGTCCACACAACAGCTTTGTCTCTCATTTTATGATTATGACACGTTTGCAAGTAACACAGCTAAGGCCTGGTCTACGTTACAGAGTTAGGTTGACATAATGTTGTTTACTTCAACCTAATTGCAGGGCATGGGAGTCGGGGAGCCCCATCCTGGGTTCACAGCTTGGGCTGTCGGCCCCTGCGCAGGGAGGCTTCAGCTGTCCTCATTCCATAACATCCCATTTCAGTCGGTGGAAGTGCTCTTGGTGAGGACACGCACCACCACCAGAAGCAGCATACTGTGCATGTGAACCACCCCTTTAATCACAGCAATGGCTATATGTCAACTTAATTTTGTAGTAAGACAAACAAGGAGTCCTGTGGCACTTTTAAAGACTAACAAATTTATTTATTGCATGAGCAAATCCCACTTTGTCAGTGTAGACAAGGCTTCCGTTTACATCCACTCGGCTGCCTTCATCCCACAACCAGTGCTCTTCTAGCTCTGTCTAGACAAGGACATTTGTGTCTGTTGATTCACTGTGTCTCTGTAAGGAAAGGAATAGTGTCCTGAGGAGATGCTCACAAAGCCAGATCAGCTGTTCATGGGGCAATGCATTCAGAAAGGTTCTAATGGAGGAAAGGAACCTTTTGGGAGAAAGGAGGACCATCCAAACCAGTTACTCAGATGCAATTCCGGGGTCTGGTTGTGAGGCATAAAACAGACTGATGTAGGTACCTTTCAGTAGTTAGGGACAGAGCATGGAGCAATTGATCTTGTTTTGGAGGTTAAGGAAAGATAAAGTGTCCTTCAGATCCTTTATGGAGTTTATTTCCGGGTAAAACTTCAGACAGATAAAGATAAGGGGTACATTAGGCAGATAGCCATGCCTCTTGAGCTGTGGTCCCCAACCAGTAGATCGCAATCTACTTCTGAAGGGCAGTTGCCATTGAAATGCGTGAGTATTGCTCCATCTGCTGGCCAAAGGGTGGAGTCCACTGCTCTTGACCGAGAAGCCAGTCACTCCATTAAGTATTTATGTAAACAGCCAATGAATGGCATCGTGGAGGTAGTCAATAGCCTTGCCCTGCTGAGTCTAGGAACAGAGGTAGAAGCAGGAAACAGAAGAGAAGGAACAATGGATTTCACCCACTCTTGATCCTGGAGAAAGACAAAGGAAGAAGAAGGGCTTTGTATATGCCCTGATGGAAATTCTGTTTACGAACCAGAGCCAGTTAAATTTCAATCAGATTTTGGAACAGAATGACAACTCTGTTGCTGCACAGGTTCCTGGAGCAATTCACCCTCTTGCAGAAGTCAGAGACCAGCAGAAACCAAGAGAAACCCATGAAAGGAGACCGGTGAAACTTACTGGAATTCCCATAAGAGTTTGTAAAGTGCATGTGTGTGTTTATTACATTATAACACAAACACACAACAATATATGTTCAAAGAAACTTGGTAAAAACCAGTTTAGATTACTAAGGAATTGGGGGCTTAGAAGTACAATATAAAGCCACGGATGTAATCTTCTCTCACCTCAGCGTTCCAATACACACCGTCCAACCCTTTAGCTACTCATCTCCAGTCGTCATACTCATGCCCCCACAATTTTAACTCTAGTTGTTTCAGAACAGTGGTCTCAGTTTCTGTCTATTTAAGAATGTGCTTTCTTTATATTTGAATCGTCTTTGGGAGAAGTTTAAAGCAGGTGAAAATAGTAGGTGGGGGTGACTCTCTTTTCTTTAAAATTGTTTTCCTTGTTAATCTTGTAAGTAGAGAGAATTATAAGTTGCCATAAACATGAATGGTGTTTTACAAATCTAAGCACCTCAAGGGCAGAGATCTCAAAATCTCTAAATTTTGTCTTTTTTTTTTTCAATTCAGCTTGCACCTACAAAAACCAAGAGTGCCGTTTGACCATTCATTATGAACACGGATTCTCTCTCACAGTTGAACCACAAGATGGTGCCTTGTCCAAAACAATTGTACAGTGTCCCTATGAAAAACTAAAAATGTCTTCAGATGATGGGATTAGGATGCTTTATTTAGACTTTGGAGGCAAAGATGGAGAACTTGTAAGTACTACATTTAGCTGTGGAAATACCATTTGTGCAGAAGAATATTACGAGGAATTATTCTTGCATGATTAGCATGGTTGGTGAGCTCAGTGAAGCTGACTGTCCTTGTGTTCATAGTTGGAGCAGGCACTTACAAACAGGGGTTAAATTTATGCTGGAACGCCCCAGAATGCCATTTCAGGACCCGCTATATTTAGGGATGGAGAATTCCAGGGCCCCTAAAAATAGAACTTGGAGCCAGAACGCTGCATTCCGGGGCCCAACATTTAAAAAATAGCAGCCCCGGAACCCAATATTCTGGTTCCATGTTCTCTTTTTAGGGGCCCGAATGCTGTGCCTCTAAAAATAGAAGGCCTCGGAGTGGCGTTCAGGGGGAGAGGCTAGAGGTTTTATTGAGGGCTCAAGCCTCGCACCAAATCCCTCCCTTTCTATGCTCTGCCCCCAACCTGGGGCCTACTGCCTGAGCCCCAGCCATGGCGCTGCCCAGGGGCCTACCCCCCACCTCCCCAGCTGTGCCACCACAGGTAAGTGCGGGGGCAGCCAGCTTGTGCTGGGGGTGGGTATTGGCGCAGGGGTGGCAGGAGCTGGGGGGGCCTGCTGGTGCAGGAGCATTCCAGGCCCCCCAAATTATACTTTAACCCCTGCTTACAAACCTAAGTAACTAGGTTGAAAACACATGCAGAAGCAATTCTTGGTTCCTGGATTTTTGGTAACCTAGACACACATTGTCTAGGTTACTGCTGAATTCCTAAAATAATGATGGGTATCTACTGAAATGTATTGGGAAAGGGCATGGCCTCTTACCACAATTATGTAGGTATGATCTGTCCTTAACTAAAAAATAAGGTAGGGAGAGAATGGTAAAACTGTTTGAAAAGGGGAAAAAAGAATTCCTGTACTTAGGTACAAATTGGATGGCAGGGCAGGCAGACACTGCAGAGTTTCACATTTATGTTCATCAATCAGTAAATGTTTGCAAAAAATGCTAACACTTGTTAAATAAGGGACTGATTGCTGAACATACTCAGTGCTCACTGTGACATTTATGGCCAGATTTTCAGACAAGCTCAGCCACCAATTAATTATGCACTTTTGAAAACCTAGCTGTTTATTTTGGTGTCCAAAAGGGTTTTAAGCACTTCTGAAGATCTGACTAAGGTAGGTGAAAGGTTCCTTTGAAAATTCTTTTATATCCAGTCCTGCAAAGTGCTGGGTGCTGGCTGTATCCAGTTAAGTTATTGTAAATTGAAGGTGCTCAGTGCCTAACAGGATTGGGCCATCAGTGCCATTGACCTTTAACAATAGGCAAGGAAGGCTTAGAAAGTCACTTTCTATACACACACGCTGTTCGAATGTAGAATAAGAGTGGAAATAAATGGCCATTTAAAATAGAGTGGCGCTGTTTTCAGCTTAACAAATTCCTAACATCAGAAGCAAAGAACCGTATCAACTTCAGGAAAGAACAGGATAAAAGTTAGGCTTCTTTCAAGGGTAGAGACTGTGGGTTAGATCCACCAAAAGGATATAGACTTGGCACGATAGCATCTATCCTTTATGTGCCCTTCCATCCAGTGGAACACACAGCCCCGAGTTAAATGTGTAGGCGCCATATATAATTCACATGGAGAGTTAGTTGCCTACAAGGGGGATTCACAAAAGCCAGCAGGCTGAGCAGGGAGCCTTCTGAACTAGCCAACAGAAAATAGTGAAGAGAGTAGGCGACCACCCTCAGCGATTTCAACAGGGTTCATGTTTCTCTGTTCAGGGTTTGCAGACGTGAACTCTCCTCTGGTGTTGGGTACTGTATCCAGATCAACTCTTTCTCCCCTGCCTCCCCCGCCCCCCAAATCCTAAAATAGGAGATCCCCCCACCCTATCCCTTTGAGTAGCCTAGTGGTAAGCAAAATCCCCAGGGTAGGGTAGACCCCAGCTCAAATCCCTGTTTCATTAACTATTTATTTATACAATTGGGACAGTGTCAACTGGGGAGACTGAGAGAGTCCTGCCCCAAAATATCTCCTAGCCTGGTAGTTAGGGCCCTCTGCTGAGAGCTGGGAGACCAAGTTCACATTCTTGCTCCAAATCAGTTAAAGAGAACAATTGAGCCACTAGGGCTCCTATATCCTGGGGGAGCAGCCAAACCACTTGGCTAAAGCTTTCATAAAGATAGCACTGCAGCTTTGCATGGGGGCTGGTCAGTGAGCCTCTAAGCATGCCTACTGGGCCAGGTGCCCCATGTGAGTTAGCTGGGGGAAGGCCTTGTCTGAGGATCCTGACAGGGCTGGGGCATGGGCAGCATGCCCTGCAGCAAATATTTAGGGCCTAGGGGACTTTATTGTTGGACATGTAGGTGCCAAGAGATTTTAGTCACCTACAAGGTTTAGGAGTGGCAAGTAAGGGTTTTGAGCATCTAAATTTTGAACTTCATCACCTAAAGTGACAGTTAGGTGCCTAAATCCTTGTGTGGGTCTAGCCTTGTATTAACTGAAGGATTCTATATTAGAAAACCTGACTGCCCTGCTAATCTGTTTATTGCATAGTGATGACACCTTGTACTGTATTTCTCATTAGTTTACATGTTCATTCTATGTAGAATGAGGTTTGGCATAAAAAATAGAATAGCCTCTGTTGCTACAGCATGAGCAATGGGATACAAAACATTCAGTCTGCTGTTGCAGGAGGTCAAGAGTCTATAAACTGCCTTGAGTGGCAGTGCTTAAGGCGCTGGAACTGCAGAACTGCCAGTTGCCATCTTTATCCCTTTGGCTAGTTAAAAGATGGTACATCCTGAATGGTCCATCTATAGCTCCTAGGCTACCAAGGTCTGTGATAACTAAAGGATGAGAATATACAGAAAGAAACATGTATTCTAGAATCATAGAATCATAGGGTTGGAAGGGACCCCACGAGGTCATCTAGTCCAACCCCCTGCCAAAAAAAGCAGGACCACTCCCATTAGATCATCCCAGTCAGTGTTTTGTCCAGCTGGGACTTGAACACCTCCAGAGATGGAGATTCCACCACCTCCCTAGGCAGCTTATTCCAATGCTTCACCACTCGCCTAGTAAGGAAGTTTTTCCTAATATCCAGCCTGGACCGCCCCAGCTGTAACTTGAAGCCATTGCTTCTTGTTCTGCCCTCTGTTACTACCGAGAACAGTCGAGCTCCCTCCTCCTTGGAGCAACCCTTCAAGTAGTTGAAGGTTGCTATCAAATCCCCCCTCAGTCTTCTCTTCTGCAGGCTAAATAAGCCTAGTTCCTTCAGTCTTTCTTCATAGGGCTTGTGCTCCAGCCCTTTGATCATTTTTGTTGCCCTCCTCTGGACTCTCTCTAATTTGTCCATGTCCTTTTTGTAGTGGGGAGCCCAAAACTGGACACAGTATTCCAGATGTGGCCTCACTAGTGCAGAATAGAGGGGAATGATCACATCCCTCGATCTGCTGGTAACACTTCTTCTGATGCAGCCCAGTATGCCATTGGCCTTTTTTGCAGCAAGAGCACACTGCTGACTCATATCCAGCTTCCCATCCACCATGACTCCCAGGTCCTTTTCTCCAGTGCTGCTATTTAGCTGATCACTCCCCAGCCTGTAGCAGTTACATGGGTTTTTTTTGTCCCAAGTGCAGGATTTTACACTTGTCCTTGTTGAACCTCATGAGATTCCTCTTGGCCCACTGCTCCAATTTGTCTAGGTCTCCCTGAATCCTGTCCCTGCCCTCTAGGGTGTCTACCGTTCCCCGCAGTTTGGTATCATCCACAAACTTACTAAGTGTGCAGTCTATCCCATCATCCAGATCATTAATGAAAACATTGAACAGAACTGGCCCCAGGACCGACCCCTGGGGCACACCACTTGTTACTGCTTGCCAACTTGACATGGAGCCATTGATTCCTACACGCTGAAACCATTGATCTAGCCAGTTTTCTATCGACCTTACAGTCCACTCATCTAACCCATACTTCCTTAATTTGCCAATGAGAATGCTGTGGGAAACTGTATCAAAAGCCTTGCTAAAGTCAAGATATATCACATCAACGGCTCTTCCCGCATCCACAAATCCAGTCATCTCATCATAGAAGGCAATGAGGTTGGTCAGGCATGATTTACCCTTGGTGAATCCATGCTGACTGTTCCTGATTACTCTATTTTCCTCCAAGTGTTTCAGGATGGATTCTTTGAGAAGCTGCTCCATGATTTTTCCAGGGATTGAGGTGAGGCTGACAGGTCTGTAATTCCCAGGATCATCCTTTTTGCCTTTCTTGAAGATAGGTACTATATTTGCTTTTTTCCAGTCCTCTGGCACCTCCCCCGTTCGCCACGAGTTTTCAAAGATAATGGCCAACGGTACTGCTATCTCATCAGCCAGCTCCCTCAGCACCCTCGGATGCAGTTCATCCGGCCCCATGGACTTGTGCACATCTAGTTTCTTTAAGCAGTCCCTAACCTGACCTTCTGTCCCCAAGGGCCTCTCTTCTTCTCCCCAGTCCCCCGTACCTAGTGTAGTGGGCTGGGAGCTGACCCTGCTTGTGAAAACTGAAGTAAAAAAAGCATTGAGCACTTCAGCTTTTTCCTCATCCTCTGTCACGAGGATGCCTGCCCCATTCAGTAAGGGACCTACACCATCCCTGATCCTCTTCTTGTTATTGATATACTTGTAGAACCCCTTCCTGTTATCCTTCACATCTCTTGCTAGTCGCAACTCCATTTGTCCTTTGGCCTTTCTGATTTTATCCCTGCAGTCCCGAGCAATGTCTTTATATGCCTCCTTAGTCATCTGTCCTAGCTTCCACTTCCTGTAAGCTTCCTTTTTATGCTTCAGCTCAGTGCAAAGCTCTCTGTTAAGCCACAGTGGGCGCCTTCCACATTTGCTGTGCTTTCTCCTTATCGGAATTGTATCTTCCTGTGCCCTTAGCAGGGTTTCTTTAAAATGCACCCAACTCTCTTGGACACCTTTCCCCTTCAGATCAGCCTCCCAAGGGATCCTGCCCATCAGTTCCCTGAGGGAGACAAAATCTGCTTTTCTGAAGTCCAGGGTCTGTGTTTTGCTTCTTTCCTTCTTTCCTTTAATCATCAACTTGAACTCAATCATTTCATGGTCACTGCTACCCAGGCTGCCATTGACTTCTACTTCCCTGATAAATTCTTCTCTATTTGTGAGCAGCAGATCGAGAGGTGCAAGGCCCCTAGTTGGTTGCTCCAGCATTTGTACCAGGAAGTTGTCCTCAACACTCTCCAGAAACTTCCTGGATTGCCTGTGCACTGCTGTATTGGCCTTCCAGCAGATGTCAGGGTAATTGAAGTCCCCCATGAGAACCAGGGCCTGTGCTCTAGAAACTTCTGTCAGTTGTCCACAGAATGCCTCATCCACCTCCTCCTTCTGATCTGGTGGTGTATAGCAGACACCTACCACAACATCCCCCTTGTTGCTCTCCCCTCTAAACTTAACCCACAGACTTTCAACTGGCTTGTTTCCACTTTCATAATGGAGCTCTGAGCAGTCATAGAGCTCCTTTACATATAGTGCTACTCCTCCCCCTTTCCTTCCCTGCCTGTCCTTCCTGAACAGTCTATACCCATCTATTGCAGAGCTCCAGTCATGCAAACTATTCCACCACGTCTCTGTTATCCCAATCATGTCATAGTTCTTTGTCTGTGCTAGTGCTACCAATTCCTCCTGCTTGTTTCCCAGGCTCCTTGCATTTGTGTATAGGCACCTAAGATACCCAGCTGATTGCCCTACTTTCCCATTTTGACTTTCAATTCTATTGTATCTACCTCCCTGGATTTTCTTTTGGTGTTGACCTCCCCCACCTGCCTCAGGCATTAGGGCTTCATTAGAGCATCTAAGAAAGTTATTTGATTCCCCCTGCATGTTCCAATTATCCTCTCTTCTATCCCTGTAGTTACAGTCCCGGCACCCCCCAAGTTCCATCCCATCCCCCTGGTCTCCCACATAGTCACTTACCTGTGGGCTTTGGTCTCCTCCCCCCTTCAGACCTAGTTTAAAGCCCTCCTCACTAGGTCAGCCAGTCTGCGTCCAAATACGCTCTTCCCCTTCCTCGAAAGATGGAGTCCATCTCTGCCTAGCAGTCCTTCTTCCTGAAACAGCAACCCATGGTCAAGGAAGCCAAAGCCCTCCTGACGACACCATCTTCGCAGCCAAACGTTCATCTCCAGGATGCATCTGTCTCTGCTCAGGCCTCTACCCTTGACCGGAAGAATCGAGGAGAACACCACCTGTGCTCCAAACTCCTTCACCCGTGCTCCCAGAGCCCTGAAGTCACCTTAGAGACCCAGCCTACTCATATAAAGTTGAGAATTCACTATTAACTTCAAGAGTAAGACCAGACCCTTAATGGAAAGTAAAATATATCTATTTATCAATGTCTCTTACAGAACCATGTGACAAATTATATTCTGTATATATTGAAATCCACTGTAGATCTCTGCTTGTAGCCTGGAAAAGGCGATTGCTTTGAGCACGTTGGTGTTCAGTATAAAGCTGAAATCAAACTGTACAATAAACATTGGGAAATCAGTTCTAAACCAGCTTGCTTAATACAGGCAGCTTCTTGTTTAATTTTCACTGAGATGCTGATACACCCTAATCTCTTGCTGATTTGAATTATTTACTCCATCTCAAATTCAATTCAGAATTTTTTATTGCTGTATTACTCAAAATGGATTTTTGTGTGGGCACCTACATTAGGAAGTTCAAATAGAAGCATGGGGGAGACTGTTAAAATATTCTGCAAATGCAGCCAGGTACTTCACTCAGGAAAGCTGTAGATGTGCTGGACCTTTCCTGCTGTTGCTCTCCCTCAGGCTCAGATTTTTACAGATTTTATTTTTTATACTTGCAAAGCAGAACACCTGAAACAAAAGAAAGTAGGCTTAATGCAGTTTTTAAAACATTTTTTTCCAGGCTATTTGCCTTCTTAATGTTGAAAGACATTTTGGGATGTGCTGTGGGGAGTCAATTTCTCTCAATTTGCTAAAGCTATGCAGAACTATGCCCTTTCAAACTTGCATCTCACTGAGTCTTGACACTATGGTTCAGTACATTAACCAATCTCAGACAATGTTCTCAGGTAACGAACACAGACTGACTGTTTAAATTGCTATGGCCGTTGGTCTTCTTTTCACTGCCCAAACTGTACCCCCAACCCTCTTTGTGCCCTAAATAAGGCCGGCCGAGGTGCTTCCCACTTCCTTCTATGTGAGTCTTTCTTTAAAAAGTGAACTTGAGCCTCTTGGAAAACTTCCAGGGTTAAACTGTTTCCACCCTCTGAACCAGACTGTTGGGACTCCCACCAAGACCTTTTCACTTGGCTTATCTAGACCCCCTCACCCAGTTCTAGGAGAACGCTTCACCCCGGGATCTAAAACATTCATTTTGACTACTGCACGGTGTTGTCACTCACATTACTTTGTTAGGCATGTAACAGAGATTTGTCCATCCTGGCCTGGCCCAGATGCAGGGGCAACCACAAGTCCAATTCACTTGCCCATCAAGTTTGTATACATCTTCTGTAGCCACTAACCCATACACTTTTTGCATGTAAAGACCAATCACTTTGCAGATTGTGGAAAGCAAATGTGTATGCAGTGTTGATACCTGAATATGAGAAAGGCAAGGTAGTTGAGGTACTTGGAACTGGAGGTTCTTTGAGATCTGTGACCCAGTTTGCATGCCCAAGTGGGTATGCCTGCATGACTGTTGTCTGAGTGTCTGTCGCATCTGCATTGCACACCTCGTTCTCACAGTTGGGGGTTTAATTCGCCATGCAGATTGATGCCTTTCCACTATCCTTCTTGTGGTTGAGTTAGTCCAGGCCCCAGCAGGGGGGACAAAGGGCGTGTAGTAGACTACAGCTAGGGACTACACATCTCAAAGAACCTTCAGTTACTAGTAATTGCCTCTTTGTTGAGTGAGGATCCCTATGCGTGTTCCAAACTTGGGCTATTAGCAAGCAGTAATCAGCATGGAGATGAGGAAGTGTAGCCTGTAGTACAGCACGTCCTACAACAGCATCTGCGGCTACTGCTTGGGTGATGCCATACTTGGATGTGAATGTGTGTGGATCACCACCTTGCTGCACAACGGATGTCTTGACACAAGATGTCCACAAGGCAGGCCAATGTGGCTACTTGCACACACAGAGTACACTGGACTAAGCCATGAGGTGAAGCGGCCCCAGAAAGGGACGCAGGCTGCGATTGTGATCTGGCTGCATGCAGTGGGCTAGTGCGTGGGTAAGGTCTGGGACCAGAGGCAATAGAGGCAGCACTTGTACACTCAGAACATGAAGGGGGCAAGTAACATAGTTCTTAAAGCCCGGGATCTAGGACATAGTGCAGTTTTTCCCCTCTTTAGAGACCATCAGTCTCTGCTGAACAAGTGGGGAACCCTAAAATCAGTTCTGTGTAACTATATACTGGAATGAAAGTTGATCACTCTCTTAGAAAGCTAAGAGCCTAAACAAACAGGGCTTCAACTCAGACAGTGTAGTACTAAGAGCGAACTAGACAGTTGTCGATCTTTGTGACCCATTATACTCTCGTCTGTGAGCACAAGGGGAGGCACAGTGCATGTGAGTCAATGGACACTAAGAAAACCTTCTGGCACATGGTGTGTGCACACCCATGTCTGCAGTACATGTTGGGACTGTCATTTGAAAAATCTCTTTTAGTGGAGCAACTGCTGGCAGTGGAAAAAAAAAAAAAAAAAGCAAGGAGACTTGCCACTTAACGACTAACAGATTTATTTATCGCATGAGCTTTCATGGGAGAATATCCCACTTCATCTCCCACGATAAATAAATCTGTTAGTCTTTAAGTGCCACAAGACTCCTTGCTTTTTTTTGCTTTACTAGACTAACAGGGCTGCCTCTTTGGAACTTGGCTAGATGCTGCCAGTGAGAGAGACAAGATTTTGAGCTTACATGGAGCTTTTTTCAGGTCTTTCCAAGACTCAGAAAGAGCTGTGTGTAACCATGAAAGCTGATCTCTCACCCACAGAAGTTGGTACAATACAGATACCACCTCGCCCACATTCTCTCTTAGGCGAGCTTACCAGTTCTGGCTGTCTCTGCTTTCCTCTACCCTAAAAGTACCCCCATGAGTGAGTTTGTTAGTTTTTGCCTCCTGTATTTACTATAAACAGAGTCCCAATACTTAGTAACTTTAGTAATTACTTGTCTAGGCTTGTTCAGCAGTCACTTGTTCAGGCATGTCGTCTTTTAAGTTGGGCCTGTTCATGGCAGCTAAGCCAGCTCCACAGGAACACAATGCGTTCGTTTTCTGGAGTCACCAGAAAGCAGGCCCTACAGATCTAGGCTTTTTTTGCACAGTGGCAGGGTCATCGATTCCTTTACTGAGCTGAGTATTTGGAACAAAAAGTTGTGGCGTGATTGAGATGGTAAAGGGCTGTTTCTTTTATCTGGCTGCTTTATAACTACTGGAAGCTAATGAATCTAGTAAATAACCTGCAAATGACTGCTGATTTTATCCGTGCTCTGTGTAGGGCTGGTCCTACCATAGAGGCGAACTAGGTGGTCACTTAGGGCACCAAACACTAGGGGCTGCTGCCTGGCTATGCACAAGCATGTAGCCCAGCGTGCAGCAAGGCAAGAATCTTTTTCAGTAAATGCTGGGGAGGGGGCGGGGGAGTGCTAGGAGGAGCAGGAGCCGACACCCAGAGCAGCCTGCAGCCCGATGCACCAGCCGGCCCACCACGTGGCCCCCTGCTCGACCCAGCGCAGCACCTGACACATGCCCTCCCCACCCCCGGTATGGCGTGCTGCTTAGCCATTGCCCATACGCCAGCTCGCTGCTTAGCCAGGCGGGGGGTTGAGGGAAATCACAGGCACCTAGAGTGCCAAAAAATCTTGGGCCAGCCCTGGCTCTGTGATCTGAACAATCACTAACTCAGTCTCTTTTCTAATTTCAGCAACTGGATCTTCATTCTTGTCCAAAGCCAATTGTGTTCATCATTCATTCATTCCTTTCAGCTAAGATTACAAGACTCGGTTTGGTAGCATAAGTTACGGCTGTTTTCTAAAAGAAAAAGGAAGCTGCCATGCTAATTTGAAGTACAATCAATAGAAGGCACTTTTAGCTGCTAGCAATGTGGAAGAGATTGAAGTTCAGAGCAGGGACTTCAGCTGTGGTGATTCTCCAAGGCCCAGCCTTCATTTTGATCAATGACAAAGGCGGCACACACCGAAAAGTACCAACGGATTCAAACTCAGCACAGTCATTTCAATACTTGTCAGTAGCGGAAGACAATAACACAACTTTGTAAATAATGGTAAAAATGGAATTTTAAAATGTTAGTAATTGAAAACCACATGCTCTACATTGGAAATGAGAACAGTACTGTACACAGACATTTCAAAATCATAAATCGTGCCTATTTCGATGTATCTGTTTATATAGCATAAGGTAAGGGCTCAGCAGATGTGATTCTTGGCTCTTGCAATTTGTGATTCAGAATAAGGCTTGATTTTTCTTATTTTTTTAATACTATATCAAATGAAGGCTTTACATGAAGATATTGCCCCACTTAAAAAAACCAAAACAGTAAAATATTACTTTCATCCCAATTTACATACTATATAAATGAAATGCTCTTCCATCCAAAGGAGCTATTCTAGGTTTCTTTGTAGGTATATTGTGTATGTGCTCATACTCCAGTAGGGTGCTCTACGGCAGTGGTTCTGAGCCTTTTCAGTAACGCTGCACACCTCACTGGCTATGTCCGCACTACAGGGCTCAGTTAAGTCAACTTAAAATGCTCTGCTGCACTAAGTTGACTTTAATGGGCACATCGCATTAAGTCGATTTAACCCTTAAAGTCAATTTTAATAACAGGAGATAAGTCAACTTAATGAACTCCAGATGTGGCCAGGGAGTTGCTAAAGTCGACTTAAGCCCCTTGTGTAGACATAGCCAATGAGCTGAAACAATTCCACAGCACACCCAATTCTTATAACTGAACTGATTGCTCATAAACGTCACATTTACTGTGGTTACAGTCTTACTAGAGAGGTTTGCAACATAGTGCATACACCAAGCTATAGAAGGATCAAATGCATTAATGTTTCAAATCCACTGGAAAAAATAATCGTCATCTCAGTTTTGTGCTTTGGCTACCTGTGCTTAGAACGTTCATATTCATGTTAGAATTGAAAGACTGGTACCTCACACTTTTAATCTGATAATTTTCCCAAGTTTTATGAGGTGTAGTTTTGGTTGGATAGAATATTGTTTTAAGCTTTTCATGGCACAGTTCTCATGGCTCACCAGTGTGCCATGGCCCACTGGTTGAAAACCATTTCTCTGTAGCGGCACAGGTGCTCAGTGAATAGCTCACCACCCAAATCAGGGCATTTTCAAATGGTCCACAGGTAATATGTATAGACGTTCCTGCAGGGGGTGCCAAAGCAGTAGTAGTTCTATGATTTTTTGTAACTAGCCTGTTAACCACAGGAGAACACAAAGAAGGGGCATGTTCAAGTGTCCTTAATTTACAACCATGCAGGGTAAACTTTTTAAAAGAACTCCTGTAACTGAAGAGCTTAAGGCCCACAGGTCAGGTGCACCTAGTCACATTTCAAAATGAGAGTTATGAGCTTTTGAAAATTCTCCCCAGAAAACAAGTGATAGGGCCTCAGTTAACATTGGGATCAAGTATGTCTTGCTACTAAATCAGCTAAATTGAAATAGATTTCATTAAGGAACATTTGTGCAGCTCTGTAATAGTCCATTTAAAAATGCATTTGAGTTTCAAAAAGGGGCCTGAGAATGAAGTAGGGGTAAAATGAAATTCTGTTAATCATGTAGTATTTATGCCATTCTTAAACTGCAACCAGAACTAACAATTTGAAATAGATATTCATGACTTGACACTAAAGCCACCTTTGGAAAGCCAGAATTTTACAAGCAAGCAGCAGTTGGGAACATGGTTGCTTGCTGAAGTTCAACAGTAGCATTGCAATGATTTATATTTCTTTTCAACTTTCCTAGTTAAGTTTTAATTTACATGTTATTCAATTGGCAAAGGAAAAAAATCACTAACTCATGAAAACATTTCAGTCCATTTTAATAGTTTTCAGTGGAGGTCTTGAGGACAGTAAATAAGTCAAATGTGTTTCTACACAGATGAAGGTTTGATTTATGGTGTTTTTCTTAATATGCTAATTAGTAATAGAAAAATATTCATTTTAAAATAATTTAAGGAAATACTGAGCTAAATTCACAAACTGTACATATAAACTATCATACCCGAGAAAGAGGATCATATAATATTATGTCACAAAAACCCTGGAAGCAATTTGCCTAATTTAGGTATGTTCTTTTCTGTCTTAATGGCACTTGAAGAATTAACTTATTTTATGCCAAAAATAAATGTTAACTAATTTGCTTATATTTTCCAAAAATGTGTTTCTAAAGCTTTGTGTACAAATTACACAAGTAGCCTTACAAGGTCACAGCTGATGGGCGAGAGCTCTCCAATCAATGTAATTAAACCAAGCTTAATGAGAAACAGTAGCTATGTTGGCAGAAGAGCATCTTCTACCACTTTTGTTAGTGAAACCTGTATCGGTCAACGGGGTGGGGTTTTTTCCACAACTGATCAACAAAAGTCTTGCCATCAAAACACTAGTGTAGATGAAAGCAGCAAGGAGACCTGTGGCACTTAAAGACTAACAAATTTATTTATTGCATAAACTTTCGTGAGAGAAAATCCCACTTTCTCAGACATTTTGAAGAACTAGCATGGACAAAACCCAACATAACCTATCTAAAATTGACATTCAAATGGTGGATCATTTATCTTTTCTGATTGAGGTAGCTGTGATTTTAGGATTCACTCTTTTGGGAAGGCAAGTGTAGGGGTGGGCTTTTTAGTGAAATATGGTTCTGTGAGCAAAGTGTCAAAAAGTAAATGCCAAGTGGTGTGAATTTCACAAAGTCATCTCCCCTAACACCTCTAGATCTCCCTCCAAGAATGTTTTTTGTCCAGATAGAAAACATCTATGAATTTGGACCCATGTTTCTACAGAGAGTGAAGCAGCAACCCCTGTTCAGTGGGTAGAGAGTCAATACACATGTAAATTATACTGGACTATGCCCTTAGTCCTTTAACACTTAGTCACTGGAATGGTATACAAACATCTATGTTCATTGTAAATAATCAGAATTCATATTGGTATCAATAATTAAATTACACAGTACGTAATCTAAGGTGCTCAGTACTATATGAAGTATAAGTGAATAAATAGTTTGCAAAGAAAGTTCATATTATATATTTATAGACAAATTAAAAATTATGGTAATTACAAATGTTATTTCATCATTTACAGATTTTGGACTGATTCATATTTGGGTGGGTTTGACAAAATATGAGCCTACTCCACATTTATAAGAGTATAGTTTATATTTTAGTGGAAGAGACCATATTTAATAAAAGTCATTTATTGGACGTTTGTGAGATAAGCTTAATTTGTACATTAATAGGCTCTTCAGAATTCTGTTCTTAACACCTTTTCTGGTCTCAGGGGACATTACATTTAATTCTTAAGTAATAAAGTTCCTGAAAAGAAATCCCTATTCAGCTGGTTAAGTGTATTTTCTATGAGGACATTGTTCTTCAGACCCGGTTTTTAAACTGAAGAGAAAATGCACCATTTAATGGTGTCCACACTTTGTTTGGTGGCCTGTGAAATGGGCTGAGGCTTCCAGTCCACCTTCTAGTGGACAAGTAACAAAGTCATGGTAGGTACCTCTGTTGGCCACCAGGGATCACACTGAGAAGGCAATGGTAGTAATCCAAGGGTCATTCAAGGCAGATGTGTAGCAGTGTGGTGAAGCCTGCAGTACCAAGGTCTGTCGCTCGAGTACCTTCCAGACATCCTAAATTCACTTTGTTTTCCTCTGCTAGTTTCTGCAATGTGTGGCTGCCTGGTGGTACCAGCAGTGGACTGAGCGTGGACAAATAGCAGCATTTGACCCTTCCACCTTTAATCAAAAAAAAGTGGCTGATCAAAGAAGATTTGGTTTCTTCTCACTATTCAGGTTCTCAAATAAATAATGCCTTAAATAGAAAAACACTGTAGCTTTTCTATAAAGGCAGTTCCTGTAATTAATTACCATCACTGGAGTATGCTAGAAAAGATTTCTCAGGCAGAAATTAGAGAAGAAAGAGAGACCTTTTATCAAAAGTCTTTGTGCATGATGAACTTTAACTAAAAAAAATTCTTTAATTGAAAAATTTATATAGAAATATCACTAATATTAGCAAAAATGAAGCCTATATATATATATATATACACAGAAGAGATGTTTGCAGCCTTCTACATTGAATATCACAGAACAATTAAACATCTGATCTATGAGGGAAACATACTGACTTTTATGAATCTTTCTGATCCTTGGGAAATAGAGTAATGAAGAATCAGTCAAGATAACACAAGGGTCTAATAATTTCCTCTTTCCATTCCCAAAGAAAAGAATGAAAAACCATTTCATTCTAAGATGCTGTCAGCAGGAGCTATCTACTTAAAAAAAATGAATGTAGATGGATGCTTTGTATGTAAAAGTAACTAGCGTTATTAAGTGAAATAATGAAAATAATGAAAAGCCTTTTTATGCACTATTACATGGCAAAAACCAAATCTTTGATGAAATTATGGCTTGTTCTCTCCCTATGAAAGCAGGCATTCCTATTTCTTGGAGGACCTGAAGTCATGTTTGTTTTCACACGACTTGCCATTTTCCTGAGCCCAGTTGGCTTCAGTGTTTTTTGCCTGACTAAGGACTACAGGATCACCCCCCCTGCACTGTATGTAAAATGATATTCCTTGTGATGGCATATCAATAGCCTATTCTTTCTCCCTTACCAAAAACAATGGAAGCTTTCCCACTGACTTCACTGAAAGTAGAATTAGGCCTTAAAGAGATACATGTCCCACAATCTGACCATCTTTTTACCTACAAGTCAGGAAAATGAGTGGATCAGCTATGCTTTCATATAAATGCCAGACTGATGAAAGAGCTCTGATCTAGTATTTTGCCAGCGGGGGGTGGGGGGGACCCATAAAAAGTAACTGGAAAATTGTATTCAATACAAAAGTTCTTGAATTCAAAGGGAGACTTACTTATGATCAAAAGCATTACCCAGCATAATGTTCAACTGCTTAAAAATAAAAAAAGAAAACAGGAAAATCAATTTTTTTACAATGCATCAACTGATCACGCAGTGCAAAATCTTAGACAACAAAACTGAACAATGCAGCACACAGGTACACATAACAAGGATCAGGTATTGTTAAAAAGGAGCAGTTTTTTCACCTCAAAAGCTGGAAAGCCATAACTCTGTTTTAGGCTATTTAGATATCTTACGTTTATGTAAAAATAAATGTAATTCAGGTAACCAGAAACTGATTGCAAAACCAGAGCTGAACAGTTCCTGCCTCTGAATAGGACTTTTATAAAGGTTGGGAACAGTAGAAATATGTCCACACAATGTAAAAAACAATCTTTTTAAAACAATTTGTTTGCAACTCAATGTTTTAGCATCAGAGTGTGAAAGTAAAATTAACTGAAGATGGCTTAAAGGGGAAATTGACTAGTTGTCTACACTAAAAAGCAGTATTACCATTCTTAGCATGTGCGTGAGAGCACCTGAAGACTCACTGGAGCAGTTAGTGTACAAATAAGACTCCCCTTCATCTCAAAGTTGGCTCTCTCATTTAAATAAAGTAGGCCCAGGTTTTCAGAAGGCACGCACAAGACTTAAAATACCTAAATACCAGTTGATGGGGTTCTATGTTTAAACTATCAAATTGTTACAAGAGAAACATATGAAATGAAAATTGATATTGATAATCCATGATTAAAAGACAGGAGTACAAGCACCCTTGTTCTGGATGAAGTTTTTACAAGCCATTTTACTGACAGTTCTCTTTTTGTATTGCTTGCTGTGGAGGGCAAATTCTATAGAAAGCTGTCTTCTGCCTTCAAAATAAAACCAGAACCATACAACAACTGCTGTAAATGGCATGTTTAATTTTGAGTTCATTCAAAACTAACATCCTGTGTTTTACACTAAAATTGGATGTTACTGTGCCTTCAATCCTAACCATAATTTAAACCGAAGAACAACAGGGAATTAGTTACAGGCAGTTAAATTATAAAATGTGAGAGGAATTCTACTGCATTATAAACCTTTCCAGTTAACTTATCTGAACGAAAAAAAATTCATGTATAATACTATCTTTCCTTAAAGACTTTGGAAAAAGAAATAAATGACTTACTACAATTAAATTTGTTATTTTTTATTAAGCTAAAATAAAAATCTGTACAACATACAAAAATGTTTATGAAAATTTAAGTCATAGTCCTTTAGAGAATGAAGTACATAAATAAGCATGTAGTATAAAATGCAATGTTCATTGCAGTTTTTTAAAATTAAAATCTCAAAGTATCTAAAAGCCACAATACACTATTGGATGTGGGAATTAAATCCATATACCAAGTTTAAGTTCTTTTTTTCTTGTTCCTGTTACCTGGCTTAATACTTTTGTTGTAATGCACTGTGATTGAGAATAAGTTGTAAATTCCATTCATATGTGATGCGCCATTGTCACTACTTGTTGGTCTTTTCCAAAACCCATTCAATCACCTATAAAAATAAAGGAGAAATTGGGTTTTCAAAGTTGGTTTAATTGCAAGAACAAAAACCATCATGAAGCAATATTATACACTGAGCAACCATAAACAAAATGTTTACTGCGACACAAGTTTTAGCAGCTAATAGCCAGTGTTTTCCTTTTGAACAATGAAAGTTTTGTTCATTGCTGGGCTTGCACATGTAGCAGCTGTTATTCATCAAACTTGGTAGGCCAACCATGAGTTAATGCTGGTTCCTTAAAGAGATTTGGCCACACCTGGAACCGATAAGTTGCAGAGCATGAGAGGTAGCATGGAATTCTGAACTCTAATGCCTGGGTCCATCATAAACTTGCAACAAGGCCTATTTCTTAAAATGTAAAAATGGAGATAACGCTCCCCCTTTCCTTGGTGGTTATTAGTATGAAGGCTGCTGCTAGAGGCCAAAGTTGGTACGGAGGTGCAGGCCCTCGGCCTGACTACCTGTGCTTTACCACCTATCCCTTAGAAGTGGCGCACGGTGACGGCAGACTCTTCTGAAGGGGGATAGGTGGGGCCCTGGTAGAACAATCCTGGAGAAACTCCATGGTGAAGTCTTGTAGTTTTCTCTCTCAGTTAGCGCTTTTTCCCCCTAAAGGTTTTACTATAGGAATGGACCAACCGAAGCCTTATATTTTACTTTATAGTGCAGAGAACAAAAACGACAAATTTCCCACTGTGCTCATTATCATTACAAAGTTTCTCTAACGAGGTGTCCAGGATATAAAATTTATGCACGGATACATTTCAGGAGAGGAGTGTTTTCTCCCAGTAGTTTCCTCCTAGTAAAATTCAGACTCCTTCTTGCACCTCAGATTTCTAGTTAATTATTCCCAGAGGTCTACCATTTCTATTGTTGTTCCTTTAGAGGAATTTTATTTCCTCTTATATCAATAAAGGCCCTTTGTTATTTCAGGACTCATGAGCAGAAACAGACTATCCTCATCAGCAGAGGAATGCACCCCCTCCTCACCTCTCCCCCTCAATGGTCCATTAGCACAGAGACTTCTCTGTGAAACAAAAGATCAAGGACACATTTTTCTCACTAATGTGAATATCATCATGACTGTGGTCACAATTAATTAGAACACTTACTAGAGCAAGTCAACATTTGCAACTGAAATTGTGTCCGGAAAGAACTAACCTCAGAAGAACCCTCACAATCCAAACTACAGAACATAAGAAGTGGTCTCCTCTGTTCATTCATTAAAGCCACACGCTAACCCACATTAGGAAGGAGCATAAGCAGTATGTTTCACACATCCCAGTATGAGGAACACGGTTCCAGAACATAAAGGAACAGGGTTACCTGTTTAGCATTGCTGTTTGCTGTTTTCTTCATTTCATCAAACAGTCCCCTGGAAGTTTTCAGATCCTAAACAAAAAACAGATCATTTTAGAGAACTGCAGCCATACAGACTTGAACATGCGTATAACTCCTCTGGAGTTGGTGCTAAAATTAAGTTACCTGTAGGGATTTAATACAACTGAGGATCAATCAGGGGACCCTAAATAGGAAAACTGATTATATGCTTCTTTTTGGAGACTGCCCTCTTTCCTAATCCATTAACAACAGGTTGTGTCTCTCCCTGCAGTTACCGGTGGCTTTCCAAATTTGTCACTCAAGTTTTGGGTTTTAAACATGCCCTTCCTGCATTCTGCTTCCAATGCTGCAGAGATGCTTATATGTTCTTCTTAGGGCCCCAGGGTGAACATCAAACTATAACCTGCATTAACTATAACCACTGTGCTCTACAACAGATGTGACCAAGGCAGGGGACGTCTGTTCCAGAAACGAAAACCACCACATCAGGTAAAACATCTTCTGTGTTGGAGTCTGACCCCTCTTGCTGTTAATGACATTTAGCAAGCAGGTAAGAATGTAGTGGGAGGAGAAAAAAAGAACTAAACATCTATACCTCCTTTCTTCTTTAAGGAGAAAATATTGCCACACCCCAGTGGAAAATCCATAATACCACAGTACTAGAGGAGTTCTACTGCACAGCATGGGGAAGAATTTAGCATGCTCACACAGAGTTGAGATGTGGGGCAGCATTGCTGAGTTCCACAAATCAAAGCCTGCATGTGACTTTGCATTCAAACATGTTTTTCAGGGGGGCAGCCATCAGATTTAGAACTATTCAGATCCAACAACAATTCTTCCTTTTGGAGGATTCTGTGCCACTGGTTTTCAAACATTTTTTCTCAGGACCCAGTTGAAAAAAATCACTTATGCCCATGATCCAACAATTACATCTTTGAGCAATGCATTCCAGTCTTTTGGTGGCAGCAGCAGGCTGTGCCGTGATCCAGTATTGGGTCCCAACCCATGGTTTGAAAATCACTGCTCCATACCTCTCCATAACCTACATCTTACTCACCCAGGCTGTTGGCTAAGGAGAGAACTTGCCCTTTATTTCTTAGGTCCCAATATCTAGGGTAACGCTTTCAGAAGCGCCCATGTAACCTAGGAGTCTAAATTCCACTGACTTTCAAAGGCCCTTTTTTCACTCCTATCACTTCTGAAAACTGAGGGCAACTGAAAACACAAGGCTGCCTGATGAAAAGTGTCAGACGGCTGTGGAGCGCTACTGAAAGTTCACAGACACCTGGCTGAGCAAAGTCATGGAACCCAAATTCTCCTTTTTTCCAGCCAGTAGTTTTGTCACAGTTGAGAAAGGAAGGCCTTTACAACAAGAGGTGAAGATTAGACTCGGCAGGAAGTTTATTGACACAAACTCTCTTCATCTCAGAATCAATGGGCTTTGTCCAGAACAATGAATGTGCTCTTCATTGCCACAAGAGAAACATAATGGTTTTCTAAAGCTTTAGGTAAGTGAGGGAAAGTTCTTGAAATCTCTGCAATCAGTGTTTAGCTTCTAAAAAAGGAAGAAAGTGTTAGAGACAGACTGATTACTCCTTCAAGTCAAGTCGGGAGAGGGCTTCTGATGACAAAGTAGTATCTTTCTTTGTCTCCAGAGTGAATATTGGTTGTCTTATCCACTGAAGGAATCCAAATATAAAGTACAAAATAAATGCAGCACAATATAAGGCATTGATAAAAGTACTCAGGAAGGTAAGGGTGCATTCAACACATATAAATAGCAGTGCATTTACACATCCAATTGGTGTAAGTTGGTCAGAGAATGGATGTGACTGGATACCATCAGTAAAGCTGGGTAATTTTCATCCACCAAATGCCAAACAGTCCTGCAAAGCAAGTGCAATTTATAGACAGCAGTGGCGGAATGGGTTGAAGAGCCATATAGCAGCAAACTTAAGAATGCAAGATAAAGTAGCTACTCCTCTGCCCCCCTTCTCTCCTATACCCGTTTTGTTTTCCCTGCTACATCTCATTCCTCCAATTCCTCAGTATATGTTCCTCCCACACAACGTTAATTCTGTGCAAGTTACTTTGCTCTCCCACATGTACCAGCTTACACATTGGGAAGATGGGCCTAACTTGTCTAACTGAAATTTCCCTGTCTGAGAACAGGTTTGCATTTCACCCTATACGCTTGTCTTGATGGACAGGGAAGATGAATTGTGAAGAGCAGCAGGCCTAACTGAACTTTCTTGTGTAGAAAAGAAACAGATAGTCATGGCTGGTCAGCAACTCCAGTGGTTGTGAAGTACCATTCAAATAAGCACCTCACATGCAACTAAATTTATCAAACTAAAGGATTAAAAGTATTTAAAAAACAGACATTAAAAACATCCTTACAGTGAAAAGAATCTACATTCTGTTCACTACTGAAAATCACAACTGCAACAGCTTGCTAGTGAGCTATACGTGTGAAAGGTATACACTGATTAAATAGAGTATATGGGCTTGGTTAATGTAAAGAAAAAAAATAAGATTTAAAAATATTCCGTCAGTTCTGAATTCTATTTTATCTAGCAGCAAAATAGTAAGCTACATCAGTAATGAAACTCTGGCCAGATCTAAGAGTCCAAAGTATTTCCATACACTCCGCTGATTTACCCTTGTTGATTGCTAACATTTTATTATCTTAACACTGTCGCAAGGAAATAGTAACACTGTCAAGTTTGAGCCTTCTAAACTTAGATTTACCAAATTGTTTAAGAATGATAGAATTCATGTTCAGTTTGATAATTTTGTTTGCCCTTCATCTTGAGGGCACAGAACAGAGGTTCACGTGTCCAACAGTAGACAAACTTAACTTGGATCCTTCAACATGCCATTATGCAGAGCAATTTCTCTTTTAATGCTCTCATTTGATGAGTTTTCAGCAATCTGTATGAAAACAGAGTTAAAATACACATTTTTAAAAGTTGTAACATTTGGGTCAATCTTGAATGTCATTATCTTTAAAGGTGTTGATCCTGGATGTACTATGTTGGAGCAACTGCACATAGATACAATTATGGGAGCAACAGAAAAAAAAAAGTACCTTTAAATAGAACTTGGATATCTCAAAAAGACGTTGGCTGCATGATGCAAAACATTTGTGGTCCTCTGCAATGCCGTGTTTCTTGAGTGTTTTAGCAACCACTTCCTTCAACATCTTGGAAACAACACAGACATACTTATGAATTAGGCACAATTATCACCAATTTCAGTACACCCATCTATAAATTCTTCCCATTCTGCCCCAAAGATTAACTTCAGAGACACAGTTTACTGAATGAGACTGGAAGTCAGCAAATCCTCAGTTCTAGCCTTGACTCAACCCACAAGCTCATTCAGCAGCTTTGGGTGAAGCAATTTAATAGTTTCCATTTCCTTCATCTGGTGAAAGAGGAGAATCCCTACTTCACAGGAGTTCTGAGGGTAAGTTAATATTCATATACCGCTTTGAAGATAAAATGCTATATAACTGCTAGGCATTATTTGAAGTAAAGTGATAAACTATATTGTATTTTCCTGTTTTACATATGCAAGAGGAGAATGGAAAAAACTCATTTTCATGTGTTTCATAATTCATAGAATTTAGGGCCAGTAAGGACCATTACAATTAGTCTTACCTCCTGCATACCACACGCCATTAAATTCCACACAGTTATGCCTATATTAAGCCCAGCAACTTGCATTTGGCTAAGCATATCTTTGAGAAAGGCATCAAGTCTGGACACTGAGATACAGAGAATTGATCATCTTCCTAGTGAGCTTGTTCCAATGGACTGACCACCTGCACTGCTGAACATTTATGCCCTACTTCTCATTTCAATCAGTGGTTCTGGTTCTGCCTTTTTCTACTAAAGATCCCTTTAGTAGCCAATATTTTCTCTCCATGACACTACTTAACTTGCTGCAGTTGGGTCATTTTTAACTTAGAACATTGAGCAGTAGTAAGTCAAACACCTTAAAGAAGTCTGTCTATTACATCTATACCTTAACTACCTTTATCAACTAACCTTATCAATTCATCAAAATGAAATCTGGTTAACCCAAACAGACCTATTTTCCATAAAACCAGGTTGACTGGCAATAATAATAATCTCATCCTTTTTTATTTTATTTTCCTAATTCACTCACATATCAGGTTTTCCATTAATTTGCCTGGGATTATGTCAGGGTAACCAGCCTACAGTTACCCAGGTCATCCTAATTTGCAGATTGGAATGGTGGTACGACATTAGTGCTCTTCCAACACCTCAGTACTTCACCTGCCCAGCAGCCCAGCTGCCTCTGTGGCAAACGGACTGGGGGGGAGACTGGGAGGCTGAGCACTCTAGGTCTCTGTCTGCTCCATGTCCTTAGCAGCCTACTTCCCTCTCTAGGAGCTAGGTGTAGGAAATGGGTACTCTCCCTCTGGGAGTCAGACTTTTAGTTTGTATAGGCAGAAAGCTGTAAAGCAGGGGTCTCAAACTCAAATCACCACAAGGGCCACATGAGGACTAGTACATCAGCCCGAAGGCCATACCACTGAAACCTTTCCATACAACGATATTGCAAATATCAGTAGTGATAGTGTTGTTGTGGGCTGCAGAAAATAGTTTTAGGGGCCACATGCAGCCCATGAGCCATGTGTTTGAGACCCCTGCTGTAAAGCTTTATTTTGATTCTTCCCAGATGTTATTTCCCCTGAAATCCCTTTCTGGGAAAGATTTCATGTTTTTAACCTTTTTGCCCCATTTGGGATGGATTTTTCCCCCCCAAAAAACTCATTTTTTCCCCCAGAGGAATGGAGACATCGCTAGATACAAGCACATCATCCAGCTTCTTTCCAAACACAGAACAGAAATATTTATCAAACACCTCTTCAAACATTTATTGAAGTATTTATCAAACACTGTTGCTAAGATTTTTGTTCCTGATACACCCCCAAAAATTCTTTGTATTGTTCTGAGCCCTGCTAACCAGGGAACCCTCCCTGGTACCTGGCATCCCTTATCAATTTTCTGTATTCATAACTTCTAATTTATATTGATCGCAGTTTCTCCCTTTTCACATTTGTTATGTATTGCTGTTGTTTCTTTCTCTGCTTGCTTAGGCATTCTACTGTGTGTACCAAGTTGTTTTCCAGAGTTCTGCCTTCTGTACTAGTAAAACTAAGTAATAAAGATTTGGGATTTGGACCACGTTCTGAAAGAATACTGAATAAGACTAAAAAAAGGGAAAGTCTACTGATGTTTTTTAGGGGTTGGGGGGAGTGGAGGAGACAAAATACATATATTTACCCGTATATGTTTCTGAGATCTTGATTCCTTAATTGGCTTTGACCCATCTGACTCTTGCATACATCTCTGACTTGCTGGGCCAGCCTCTGCAGTTACTTTGTGGGCCTGACCACTAGGCAGCTTAACAGACATAGATGTAAGAGACAATGATCTGCCACTTCTTTGTCGTACGACAC
Source organism: Podocnemis expansa (assembly GCA_007922195.1). Taxonomy (NCBI): domain Eukaryota; kingdom Metazoa; phylum Chordata; order Testudines; family Podocnemididae; genus Podocnemis; species Podocnemis expansa. The sequence continues at coordinate 33,156,599 of ML681998.1, read as the reverse complement.
CTGCTGAATGCTGACTTCCACTTGACTGAGACAAGAGAGATTCTGTGCTATCAGTTTTTATTAGTCTGGAGGGAAAAAAGAAAGAAAATCAGATGAGAAGGGCTCATGGCCTTGCTGGTTTTGCCTCAGCTATAAAAAGCTGCTATAACTGCTGTAAGACTGAAGATACGCAGTACACTCAAAGGCTGAAGGAGGCTGAAAATGAGGAGCAGCAACAAACTATTACCAGAATTTCCTTCCTACTTAGTGAGGAAGACTGTCTTCTCTTAAACATTAGTGATTCAATTCTATCAATTAAACCTAGAACAGACTGAATGTCTGTTGTACAACCTACACTACAGAAAAACTGGAGTTCAACACGAGACATGCAATATAAAAGTGGATAGGAAAATTGCAGGATTTTCTTCCCTCTGCATGCTGATTGACAAACCTCCTTGTTTGAGAGATGTGAAAGTGGATCCTCTCTCTGCTCAGGCAATAAAAATTAAGAGGCCTGCCAAGTCACCAAGTCCCATCTCCTATTCTCCTCATGAACCTAGACCAAGACAGGATCAAGAAAACAGTGCTTGAAACCACTTTGTTTTCTTGATCCTTGTAAAAAAGCTGAGTTTCTATGTTTACTGAAGGGAAATTCTTCAGTTCAGTCACATCGAGTTATTGCCATTTGATCCTTTGACAGTAAGAGTATTTATAACTCCTGGGGCAAGGCCTCAATCCTGTGAAGCGAAGAACAACCTCAGTTCCACTTTGTCCAGAACACCAGAATCTAGTGAGGTCTTTGCAGAGAAAGTATGTTAAAATCCCCACTTGATGCAATCCCTGCTTAAAGAGCAGGTGTAGGACTACAAGCGAGTGTGACTAACACAAAATGGGGACAAAGTGAGAAGTATTACAGTAATAAGATTATACAATTGCTCAATTGTGGTATAGGTACTTCCTGATGGTTTGATATAGGTGCAAATGATAAAAATAGTTCTTCTGAGCAATTCTGAAAACCAGATTTTTAAAAAGGATTTGAACAAGCAGAAGGTAAGAGTTTGCTGAACTGGAACTCCAGTGGGTCTTTTAATACTAGTCTTCACTGAAAGCAGCAAATTCACCATCATCAAATCAATCTTCCCAATAGACTGATTCAGTCTGTGAAGACTTACTCAATTGATCAAGAAGTCGATCAGCGCTGAATCAAAGGGAAGACATTTGACTCAGCACAATGAAGACACCACAGTAAGTAGGCAGCAGGCAGCCAAAGGGAGATACGCAAAGTATTTTTACTCTGTGTATCTCTCTTTGACTGCCACTGAAATCTTGCTGTGGTATAGACCTGCCCTTAGATTGCACGCTTTAAGGGCCATAGACTGTATTATTCTAGGTTTGTACAGTGCTCAGTGCAATGGGATGAGGCCTCTCTACTGCAAAACAAATAATTCCAGTGGCTGCTAAGCACATTTTGGCACCTCTCAAGAGGCAGGATGCAGCCCTCACTTTATGAAATCAAAATGCCTTACGTCTGTGGTTTTGATGCATCTAACACGCAACAGAAATCACTCTTGAGAAACATCAAAGTGATTATACAGTTTGAACATCTATTAACATAGCTCTTTGGAAAAAAATCTTAAAACGAAAAGAAAAATGTGTTTACACAAGACACTGAAGTATTTTAAACTAAGATTTTCTATTTTATGTAGTGTATTACCTCTTATGGGGATAAAAGCAATCCAAGTCTTTTGATCTGCGTTTTAACCTTGATGCTTCTGTTCTGAGTTCACTTTGTAAAGATTCTCCATCAGGAACACTTCCAGGCTCTGACAAAACGGCAGGAGATGGAAGAGGGCTCAAGACACATGGTACAGGACAGCACTCTTTGGTACAGGTAGTCTGCGTTTCATAGCGAATAAGACGAGTCTGAAGTTCAGCAAATTTCACGTCTCTTTCTAAAGCTTTTCTGTTATCAAGACAGTATCTAAAATTGAAATCAAAAAGAAAACAACAGAACCACAAAGTCAGTGATCACTCTAAAAGCTGGTGAATTTTTTCCAACTTGAAAACTGCACTGAATAACTTAAATTAAATGACAAGATAGACTCTCTCATTTTTCTCATACTACATTCAAGTAACAAAAAGAAGTTGAGTTACATATTTAATATGGGCCAAATCCCTCTGTCCTTATCCAGTTGTTTCTCAGGGAGCATTTCCCTTAAAATCAATGGACATCTTGCTTGAATTATTGAACGCAGGCACAGTGGAAGTCTCATTTCTCCCTTTAGCATATACTGGTATGTTGACAACAGATTGTGTCCCTCTTATTAAATGTCAACAGTTACCAATCCCCTTGCTTTACATTTTATTGAAAGCTTCCCCCCATGTGACAGCTTAATGAGGGACTAGAAGACAAACGTCTATGTGACTTCCAGATACAACAAGAACTGTACAAGAATCTACAGCATCTAGTATAGAAAATAACCCCAAGCCAAATCAATGGTTTCAATGTTCCAAGGACCCCCAAACTCTAGAATCCGCTCACCACAGGTACCCTTTTCCAGAGTACAAGATTAGGAAAAATCACACTTGAGCAAAATAGGCATCACAACAACCTGAACAATATACTTCAGCTCCTTTCTTAGGAATCATTTTACACACCTGTTTTCAAAATGCAGTATTTTAAGTAAGCTGACTCCTTTGAAAGCCTCTATCTGCCTACCGTAAAACAAACAAGGAGTCGTGTGGCACTTGAAGACTAACAAATTAATTTATTGCATGAGCTTTTGTGGGAGAAAAACAAACAAGGGGTTCTGTGGCACTGGCAGAAAATCCCCCCTTTGTCAAATGCCTGGGGGTGGGGGGAGTGTCAGACAAAGTGGGATTTTCTTCCACGAAAGCTCACACAATAAAATGTGTTAGACTTTAAGCGCCACAGGACTCTTTATTTGTTTTACTGAACTACACTAACACAGTTGCCCCTTGGAAGCTTCTATCTACATGTTCTCAGGTATTTCTAGGGAACATACCACTCTATTATGAAGGTTCATGCCATCCTTTCTCCTCCACACAAACACATGCCAGGAGCTCTTCTTGAAGGTAACCATAAATCTGTAGTGCTAAACCACTAAAATTTGGTCATCAGATTAAGATGCAAAACAAAATAAAGACATTGCTTCTTAACTGACATTTATTGTCTTGGGTTTCAGCAAGCTTCAGGACTCCTTTTGGAAGTCATGTATCACGTTTTCTCTCTCAATTGCTCTGCATCACTGACGTTCCCTAAAGCAGGAAACAACAGTAACGTATGCTGTGCATTTACGAGAGAGTCGCCAGTGAACAGTGTATGCACTCACCACTGATCTAACTTTCCCAAGAGCTTGGCAGGGCTCCCTATCCATAGGTACATGATCTCTGTTCTGATTTCCTGCATGACAACATATTGTGCTGCCACTACACTGTCAGGCCAACATTACTTATTTTCTTTTACCAAAATATCTTCATATTAATAAATGTACTTTTCCTAAAAGATACTACTTATAATCACCTTTACTAATGTATTAAGACTAAGTCCTAGAAATGTTCTTTATCTGAGGGAATAAAATTCTATTTCCTCAGAGCAGTGCTTCCCAACCAGTGTGCCACAGCACACAGGTCTGCCATTAGGCCTGAGCATGTGTGCCACAAAATTTTTTGAAAAACTACTCAAAGAGCTCTGGATTGGCTCATTAGCTCATAAATATTCATGAGTTCATTTGGAAACTATATGGTGGTGTGCCTCAAATTAAACAAAGGCAGCAAGGTGTGCCACAGCAGAGAAAATGTTGGGAACTGCAGCCTTAGAGATTAAGGGGTTTTTTTTTTAATTTCCTTTATTTATATTCTCATTAGTCATCTCTTGTCCTCTTCAGACAGATGAAATATCTTATTAGTAAATTGTTATTTTGCTCACTCTGCTTTGATTGCAAATCCATTCTCTATGTAATTTAATATCTAAATATTTGTCAATAGTTCATAACATGAGAAATTTACCTTAATTTTAACTGCCACCCTTAGTTTGGGGGGCAGATGCTACACCCAAAGGTTTCTTACTAAACATCAATATCACTGAAATCAAAAGGGAAGTCACTGGTCACAACTGTGTGCTGTACAAAGAACAGCAACTACAGACCTAAAAGTAGTGTATTTAACTTGCCCAGATTAAAAATGTTTTTTCAAGTAAAATTGGAACAGTTAAGGATGTTGAACTAAATCACTTGGGTATGCTGGCTACAGTAGACACAAGAAACAAAAATATATGATGTTTACCATAAGACTGATCCTGCTGTCTCTTAAAATAATGACGAAGATCCTATTAGTATTTATGGTAAGAATACTAGACCTTCAGTAAGCCTATATATATATTTTTAAGCAGGAGAGACTCTGTTTCACTTTTCAATCCATATATAAACTACCTGAGCACATGCAAGATGGCTGCCACTGCTGTGTGTCAGTAAGACTAAAGATCTGTCTACACTCAAAAGTTGTCCTGTTTAACAATAACAGTATAGTTAAAGAGGTTTGACCGCTTAGTGTGGACTCAGTTATATTGGTATAAAAATAATTATATTGATATAGCTTATTCCTTTATGGGAAGGGAAATAAAAATGCTTGTAAAACAAAGAGTCCTGTGGCACTTCTAAAGACTAACAAATTTATTTATCACTTGAGTTTTCATGGGAGAAAATCCCACTGTCAAAAGCCTGAAGATGAGGAATTAAATTAAATAAATAGATCTGTTAGTCTTTCAAAGTGCCACAGGACTCCATTTCTGTTTTGATAGACTAATATGGCTGCCTCTTTGGAACTTGCCAAAAATGCTTGTGTAACTATATCCACAGAAAGAGCTACATCAGTATAATTATATCAGGTTATTTTATATAAAAAATAAAACAAAAAGAAAAATCACATCCCTAACTAGCAAGGTATCAAATGTCTTTTCTACAGTACTTAAATAAAAGCATGGTTTGTAGTTCAGTCCTTTCCTCTATCAATATACAAATGCATTTGTTCAATAAAAAGTAATTATGCCTACTGAAAATTTCCTTGACTGCTCAGCACATAATATTGGCCTTCTTTCACTTTCTTTATAAAACATTGTTTTATACTAATTCAATCAAATTGCCTAGACCCTTGGGCATGGCATAAATCCCTGGTTCCCACTCTTTTTGGTTTGAGGATGACAGATGATATTTTTACAACCCTGAAGGACCAACAGTCTCCATCAGCAGTTCCATCCTGTCATGCCTTCCTGCCTTACTGCAGCCAGATGGAAGGAGTTCAGCAAGGAGGCTGCATCCTCACTGATCTCCCTTCTTCCTGGCTGCAGCATGGAAACTGCATGCCTCCTGTAGCCCTGTGCACTCTACCTGGGTCACTAGGCAGTGGCTCCCTTCTGCAGCCAAGGTGATGGAAAATTAGTGCTCCCCTCTGCAGCACCTATGGACCTAAGCAGAGCCCCTTTGCCTTTCTCTCTGCTATAGCCAGGGAGAGGGGAGTACTGATCTCCCATCACCACGGCTGCAGTAAGGAGTCTGCACCAGTCTTTTAGTCTTTGAAAATCATGCTCCACCTGGGCCTTTTTGCAGCAGCTCCCTTCTTCAGTCAGAAGGAGGTGAGCCATGGGCCATTTCTAGCCCCAGGGCTGCAGGTTGAGCATAGTTCCTTACTGCAGCAGTATACCACTCAAATGTTATTTGTAAAGTCAAAATGACTGAGAACTCAAAAACCAGACAGCAACAGACTGTGAAACTCATTGATGATTCAACCTGATGATATACAGAACAAAACCAGCTTTCAGTTCTGCTTGTAGCTGTTTTTCTCACTTCATACGGATCCTATAGACATACTAGGCTTCAGAGTGACACACACACAATGACATTCCTGGAATATTATATAGATACATACAGCAATCTTCACCACAATTTTCATTTACATTAAAAATATTGTTATGGACATGTCTCACGACTACTGAACTGATAATGTTTATAATTTGATTTGCAGTAAAACCATATTAGAATTTAGACATTTAATTATGAAAATGACACATCTACCCCAGAAACCACAAGCCTGAATTTAGATTAAATGAAATTAAAGCAGTATAGTTCATGTGTACTGACAAAGCTAAAGTCACATTGTTCATCATCATCAAGGAGACAGGAGTATTGCAGTTAATACCAGTCCAGAAAGTGAGGGTAAAGAAAACAGAAGAGGTTATGTTTCAGTGGAAAAAGCAAAGACTATGTTACGTACAGAATTAAAACCATTTAAAACACATCCTATAACGTATTTGTAGATCTCCCTTTCCATATACAGTATTCAGACTGCATATGGAGGGGCCCATCTATAAGTTAGGTTCTATGGTCCACGACAGGACCAAGAAAAGAGTCACAAGCAGTGCAAGAAACTTACTCAAGCCCATGATAATGGCATCCAGCTGCTTTTTCAAAAGACAGCACTCCCAGCTTCCGTGGACTAAGCTCTGGCGTCAGAAGAAAAGCATTTTCACTTAAAAAAGAAAAAGTATGAATTTTAAATTAGATGCTTATAATAGGATCAGAATTGCCATTTTTGTGTAGTGAGCGCTTTGATTGAAGCCCAGTATGAAGCTGTGCATTGTAATTTCTAATACTATAACTGCATTCAGAAGAGTTAAAAAACTAGTTTCTAGACAATTTCAAAGGCTAACACTGCTTGCACAGGCAATTACAAATTAAAACAGTCTCCCAGGCAGGCTAGGTGCTACGTTGTATGTACAAAAACTTACAAATGGAAAAGCATTACATTAGGAATTAATGTGTATTTATATCTTCACCCTATTTGGTACAAACTATGGGCATACAATCTACTGCTAGTATTGGACAACCTTCACCATGAGACTAATCTGTAATTTAAGTTTCAATTGGAAATACAGACAACTATTATATCAGGTGTGAGATACTTCAACAATTAGGAATATTCAATGTGAAAAAATTTCATGTTAGTATAAGGCAGGTATAGAAGCTGTGCCTAACAGCTTCAGAGAGGGGGGCAACTAATCTGCATGGGTTTTGTATCTGCATAAGCACAAAGAACATATCAGCATGGATAACACTATAGGTGCAGGGCAATATGGGTAATGGTATTTGGGTTGATCTGATCACAAATCTGTCAATGTCTGTAATTCTACTGAAGAGAAACATGAAATACTGTCTTTTGCAATATGCTACTCTCTTGCTTGTTCCAACTCTGTTTAGGTGGGTTAAAGGATAAAAGCTACCATTAGCAAAAAGAATATTAAAAGAGGGGTCACCCCCTCCTTCCAGGCTGGTGAAGTTACGACAGGTTTGGAGTTTAGCATTAGCTCTGTCTAGAGATATGCCTGAGGCTGTCTCACCTCAGTGCCCTACTGTCAAAGGATAGATCTGGCTAGGCTTCCTGTGAAGCCTTTCTTTGGTTATTTTAATAGGAGAAGCTGTTTGCAGCTATATAAGGTTTAAGAGCTGAAATCACTGAGAAAGGCAAACCCATTCTCTGAGCTGAAATCACTGGAAGAAGAGAAACTCTTGGAGCGGAAATCACTGAGAGAGGAAAACCCTCTCTCTGAGCTGAAATCACTGAAGAGGAGCAGCGATGGAGTAAGCGACCACCAAACAGCATTGGCGGACAGCGAATGGAGCCAGCGGGTAGTGAGAGCAGCCAGCAGAGAGCTGGATGTGAGCGACCAGTGGGCGGAGCCAGCAGACAGTGGGCAGACCCAATGGATGGTGTGAGCAGCCAGCGGAGGGCCAGAGAGCATGATTGACCAGTGGGTGGTGCTGGTGGACAGCTGGTGTGAAAGACATTCCCTACATGCCCTGGGTTTGTTGGGAAGCTGTTTTGCACTGATTCTCCGCATCAGTGCTGGTTTTGCTATTGAGTTCACACTGTCTGTTATGCTGTGTGGGATCATGTTGGATACCTCCTCCACACTGATTCTCCAGATTAGTGCTGATTTTTGTTATTGGGCTTTTTACAGTCTGCTTTTATTACTATTAAACATTTTGTATACTATACTTAGACTCGTGCTTGCGAGCCGGGAAGCATTACCTCTTTGGGGTACCCAGGGAATAGTGCATGATTTCCCAGAAGACTGGGTGGGGGCTCAAGCTGTTGGTAGTGTAACATTACTTGAAAATCCCTAGATACAGACCCCAGCCCTTGTTCTGCCATCTTGCCCTGGCAGAAGGGTTACATTAGTATATTGCAAAATGCTAATGTTTGCATTTTTTGCTGCTTATCAGATAGCACCATTATTGGGGGGGGGCCCCCCCAGGAATAGTTGCCTATGCAAAACCAATACAAATCTTTTAATATGTTGTCATTTGGTAGCTTTGACTAATCACAACATTAAGGTGTTGAAATTAACTTAAATGGTAAAAATTCATCATAGTCATGCTGCAGTGATAAATTGTTTCAGCTCATTATAACTGACGCAGAATCCACACAGATTCAATGTATCTACTGAACTGCATGACTCAAATTCATGATGGAGCTGTGCAGCAAGGCTTATGTGTAATGGTGTGATAAGTTTGGAACTGTTAAATAGTACACACTCCACAACCGAGAGGCACCCTTCTCTGCATGTCTTCTGAAGGACTACACTGTTGCTGGCTGAATTGTAGGTCTGTCGTCAACCAAAGGACAAACTTGTGCACCAACTGGAGAAGTAAAGTAGCTGATACCTGTACACTACAATCACCTGGTTTTGGAGATGTTCACTTTGGCTATTTTGGACCAAGGCACTGAAGTGGCATTATACAAAACCACATGTTCATTCTAAAGCCGTTCATTAAGCTCATTCACCCCAAGAACATCCACTAATAATTCAGACATCTTAAATTACAATTTCAGATTATCTTTTCAGATGGAACCTCCCAAGTCATGTCCTGAGTGAATGTATAACTATCAAAGAAATGATCTAATAAGAAGTAGAGAAGACAAAATCCACGAGTAAGTCCTTGCCTCTGCAATGAAGAGGGATACATAGTACAGCTCTTACAAACTCTATCATCAACAATATGACAAACTCATTTGACCCTGACTCACAACCAGAGATGCTAATAAACTTTTTTACTGGACTGAACATAATATCAGATTTACAAAAGTCTCTACTGAAAAAAGTAGATGTTGGTGAAGAACAAATGGAGTAATCTGAGAAAGGTGCAACTGTTTCTGATGGAACACACAATTTCTTCAGACCAGTCAATAAAGCTAGCTTTAAAAACATTTGTACACATGGCCAGGATGACCAAAGGTAAGTCTAGCAAACACAGCAGCTCTAAGGCCAGAAATAGTTTTCTGAAAAGCCTTATTCTTAGCAAGATGCTGAGATGATGTTTCAATGGCAACTGTTGTTGGTCACCCATGGGACCTGTGCCTAAGTCCCTTTTCCACCCCAACGGAACAATGAAAAGAACCGACAAACCTCAATTAGGGTGTCAGCTGGAAACTAAAGCTAAAAGAATCCAAGAGCTAAGATCACACAAACAAAACAAAAAGAAAAACCCACAGCATACATCAAAGGCTGTGATACATTGAACATTCCTGAAGGCAGCATGAAAAGACGCTGATTGTTATGGAGAGACCAGTATAAAATCTACAGGTTGTGTGAGCAGCTGAGAAGACAGCTGCTAGAAGTTCATATCAAGAGGTCAGATTCTTGGTGGGTGAACACAGCAGATAAGAAGGAGGCTGAATGCAAACCAGAGGCATGGTTCTTCTTCTTCCTTCCTAATACAGCTGTACGTGGTATCAAGAGGGAAAATTTGACTGGGAGCTCTTTGTGCAGTGGCTTCTAGTCAGGAGACAGTCTTCTATCTGTAAACACTGGCATTTGATCTCTGTAAACTCCCAGGATTTCCTCCCCACCAGTGAAGAAATGGAGTTGGAAAGACATTAAAAGAGAATAAACTTGCTGAAGCAGGATAATGGACAGGAGAAAGAGAGACCATATGAGGGGTGATATGTAAAATATGGATCCCTCTATATTTATCCCACTCCATGCTGAAGTGTCTAAACCCCTCTCCTCTAGCAGGCAAGATTCAGGTGGGATAGCCCATCTCTCAAAACATGAAAATTAAATCCTTGCAACCTGAGGCAGATTGGAAGGAAGTCTGATAACAATTATCAATGTGCAACTTTAAATCATGTACCAAGAAACTCGGTCTATCTTTTTATTTATCTGTTTTGCATAGCAGAATGCACAAATGCGAATGTCAGACATTTACTAGACATGAAAAATTTAGTTCATGCTATGTCAAACTATCAACCCTCTGAACATTGTAGATTTGATACTTCTGTACAATGAGATATTCAATTAGTGTATGTTTACTACAGAACAATCACTTTCTATGCAATCAGTCATAATGCTGTATGACAAAGGGTTGCAATGTCTCAGTGAATTTCAAGTAGAGCATGCTACTGTAATAACAGAGCTCATTATAAAATAACCAGCAATGTACATGAACACCAAGATTTCAAGTTTATATCCAAGACAGTTTAATGATTATTTTAAAGCAGAAAATTAGTTCTTCACAGAATGTTTTAACCAACAGAAAACCTCTACATGATGAAATGTTTCACAACTTCAAATAACCAAATTGCCTGAAATTTTAGACTGGAAACTCTTTAAGGTACAACTCCCATGTTCCCATGTATTCAATGCTCAGCACAATGGTCCTGTTCCTGACTGGATCCTTTGAGTGCTATATAAATGTTCCTCTCCACGGAAATCTTTAGTAAAAGGCGAAAGATTTATACGATCTGAAGAGAAACATTAAAACAACAGTGAAGGCTTTAGACACAGCAGAAAGACTGATAAGCCTACACCTTATTCTGCGTATATAATCAGGATACAGAACATCAAGTTATTACTCAGCGGAGAAAGCTTTCTAAAGGACAAGAAACCTACAAATACCTTGTGAGATAAATTACTTTGAATCTTAAGAGCTGCTTTACAGGCTTGTTCTATAACAATTTATAGTTTTTGGCACAGAATATAGAGGGGTGTAGTTAAAAAATTCAACAGACTGAACAAATGTTTATTTCTCCTGAGAGAGAAACATAAATCTACAGGCAACATACGAGCTTTGATAAATGTTTAGATCTAAATTATTTGTATTTGTGACTTGGATATTCAAATAGCAAGTGACTAGAATTGCAATACCCTGGATCACAGTGTTGGCTGTAAGCACGTACAGTATATTCCTGAGATACTAGCACTGTTATGTACCAACATACAGCAAAGAGAATTATCTGGGAACAAGGGGAAGAGGTACACAGGAGAGGTGACTGGGAGAGAGACAGTAAGTTAGTGAACAGGAAGAAAGTATGATGCAGCTGAATAGCAGATATAGAAGCATCTGTGTGGCATTAATTTTCTATGCTGGCCTGGTGTTATGTTGCTGTTCCATGCATGTGCTTGCATCTCCATGCTGCTCCTGGCCTTCTACTGGGGGGTCACTACTAACAGCACCACCCCAAAACCAGAAGTCTGTGATTTGCCCTTTCAGAGCAACCACTTTAAATTAAAAAACAGGAATTTTAAAATAAAAAAGTATAAGGGAATAATTAAATTTTACAGGGAAGCATCTCTATTACATTTTAATGAAGTAGTTTGTGCTTCCTATTGGTTATTTCTTTTTTAGAAAGAGTAAAAGAACAAGCAAAGCTTATAAGAACAAGTATTCTGTTTATTTTTAAAGGGAATTTCTGAATACTCTTTATACTGATGTGGTTAAAATAAATACTTGCTTTACCACAGAAGACCTCTGCTGCTTCTTCATGTTTGTGTTTCACGAGAGTTTAATCAACAACAGCTTCATGGTACCACCTCTATGTTTGGACTGAAGTGTTCCATTTGAGATAGCGATGTCTATAAGCATAACTTTCTATTAATGAAATGACCAACTTTATATGAGTTTGTGTTGTCCAGGAAAGTGCCCGGCAGCACAAGATGTACATTTCCAGGCGAAAGCTAGTACCAGGAGCCTGCTGGTGTTACCCTGCAATGGAATTCACGAGTGGCTGGGGATGGCCTTCACACAGTCTTACAGGAAGTGACTTACATGCTAGCGGCGGTGTGTGAAGAGACCAGGAGTGGTTGCCCTCCCAGCACAGCAGTGTAAGCAGGACCCCAGGTTGGTGAACTGAGGGAACACAACTGTTCATCGGTTCAGACTATATACCGTGGGAATGTCACAGGGATAAACTTCAGACCATTCCTGCCACTTGAATTTCTTGAAAGTTTTTACTGCACTATGCTCTGAGAGAAAATGAAGCTTAGTGACTGCAGCTAGAACTGCTTGGGAATTTTCCACGTAATCTTTTTGTTGTAAAAATATCAATTTGCAGAAACAATCAGCTTTGATGAATCAAAAAAGTTTTGCTGTTTTCAGAGCAAATTGTTCGTTGCTTTGTAATGACTTTTTGGTTTGAAATTTTTGTTACCTTAAACTAAAAAAACCAAAAACAATTTCTAAGGGACAAAATCAAAATGAAATGTTTAGAAATTATTGATATGAAATATTTAATCTGAATTGATTGTCTTCTTTTTTTGGATTACCAGTTTTCCAAAAATTTGATTCTTTGACATCTTATTCCAATTTGGAATGGAAAATTTCTTTAAAACTTCAACAATTCCCATAAGATAGGAAAACCATTTCCCATATAGCTCTAGCTAGAGCCGAGGCTTTGCAATCAAGAGCTCTTAAATCCTAATCTTGACACTGAATCATCTCAGTGGCCTTAGTTAAGTCACCAGCTCTCTGCTATCAATTACCTTCCCCTACAGTGTTTGAATACGAGAAGTTCTAGTTCACCAAACAAATCACCCATTCCCCTCAGATGCTTTAACTTTATCAGGATGTAGAGAAGCAGCACAATGGAAAATAACCCAGAGAGGCAGTGACGAGAAGAAATCTTTTCTAGCATTTGCACTGGCAGCATCTCATAGCTCTTAACACAGTTGGGAAGCCAAGTGCTTTACAAAGGAGGACAGTACCATTATCTCTATTCTACAGATGAGGAATTGGTGACAAAATAGAAGAGAAGGAAGGGGGAAAAGGGAAGAATAAGAGAAAGAAGATATGAGAAAAAACTATAGAGGTATAAAAATCAAGAATCAAAAAGAGCCCCTTAACCAATTAGTATTTCCCTTTTTCAAAAAGGTAAAATGTGTTCCACAGTCAAAAATTGATGGTCTTGATAAAGAAAGGTCACAGTACTGCTTGGTCTGCAAGCCAAATTCAGTCCATACTGGTAGTAGTAAAAAACTCATGAACATCGGATGGTTGATCATCAGTGAATGTGAAAGCCATTCTGTGGCAGTTCTTAGCAGGCAAGTCTGATCCAGCTCCTCAGAGTCACCAGACATTTACTTCTGTGGATCGATTCAGCTCCCAGGGTCCAAAACTTTAAAAAACACTTGCCAACTTTGTTGATCATCTCAGCAGAAAACCCCATGACACTGCTCACCCAGATCAAGACACTGGCATGATCATGCTGGAAAGCTTGGAGTGGAAAATCTTGCATCTTTCACATTTTAAAGAAACCTGGGTGAGTGCAAGGTGTTTTGGAAAATCTCCACTGCTCAGCCTCCATTCTTTCTCTGTGGCTGAGGGGTATGAGATGCTCAGTGTGTGCCAAAATAAACGAGGAGTCCTGTGGCACTTTCAAAGACTAAAAAATGTATCTAATACATGAGTTTTAGTTCCCTCATCTTCTAAGCATCTGATGAAGTGAGATTCTCTTCCACAAAAGCTCATGTGATAAATAAATTTGTTAGTCTTTAAAAGTGCCACAGAATTCCTTGTTTGTTTTGCTGAACTAGACTAACAGCTACCCCGCTGGAATAAGTCTATGCCATCATCCAACCTTCTGTCCCTCTCGATAAAAAGTTTAGCCAGTCCTGTTCTAGTATTTTACCTTTCTTGCATTAGTTTTGCACCTCCCACAGTTACCCAAATTCTCTTATAATGCTCTAAAACAACATTTTGCAACCACTATGTCAGTACACATTACTGTGCCGCAGAGAGCGAGGGAGATGGCTGGATTTGGCCTGAGGGGGGACAGACCAGGGGGCAGAGACTGGGCAGGTGCATCCTGTAGGGCAGTGTTTCCCAACCAGTGTGCCGTTCATTCTCAGCAAGTGCGCCACAACATTTTTTTTGAAAAACTATTCAAAGAGCTCTGGATTGGCTCACTGGCTCATGAATATTCATAAATTCACTTGGAAACTATATGGGGTGTGCCTCAAATTAATTAAACATAGCAAGGTGTGCCACGGCAGAGAAAATGTTGGGAACCACTGCTGTAGGGTCGTGATATGCTGCCAAGTGTGTTGTAGCCCACGAAAGGTTGAGAACCAATGCTCTAAAAGATTTTCTAGTTATTGAAAAAGCACTTTAAGAAAAGCACTTTTGGATTCTACAACTTATTACTATGAACGAGTTGGCACAAAATCCCATCCAATTCAGGTTTTATTGAACTGTGATTTAAAGCAAGTCATTCAAGTGACTCAAAAATACTCCATGGTTATAAAATGTCTCTGGGTTTTGTTTTGTTTTTTTAAATCAGGGATTAAAAGAACTCTTATAATGGAAAAAACAAACAAAAAAACCACTTCTCTTTCACGTAATTAATTGGAATGAAGCAATTTTATTTGTCATTTAGTCAAGATCCGGGAGACATCTGCACTTATTAACTAACAGATCCGCGAAAGATTCTTATTGTTATGGCTAACCTTCATTTTAAATTATCTAAACACATATGCAATCAGCACATCTTTAAATTCCTGAATAGCAGCAGCACTAAAAGTGCCTTTTCAGCAGTTTACCCCAATGCTACAGAACCCTCTGCTTTCAAAAACAATTTTACAGTGTTATCCATGTTATATAATTTCCTGCCATATCCTTGAAAGACATTAGTGACTCCCCATTTCACATCTCTTGTTTTAAATAAATGGCTTATGAGTTATTCTGGGCCAGGACTATATGTAATTTTTCAAGGGGGAGGATTTGAGGGATGTGAGGCCTGGTTCTATTCTATTCTATCATTTCCACTGGCTTCTAAGGATAATATTGAACAATCTGCAAGACAAAAAACTAACTCCTTGGAACAAAAAATGTGTTTAAGTGATTTTTCTGAGCAATATCTAAAAGGATGCAAATTCCCTACCTCCACTTGTAGAAAAACCCAGCCTTTGGAAGCTATGCTCTGAGGAGTGACACACTGTCTGCTGAGCACCTGCTACATGAGGACAAAAATCAGGCCCAGGCTGCATAAAGGAAAAGACTGAATTATTCCTGGTTTTTCTGATTCTGAATCTAAGACAGCTGTGAACTTGTAACCACCGGTAAAACCTAGCTGTAGGTGTTACATAAGAGCAACCTTACTGGGTCAGATCAACAGCCCATCTGGCCCAGTGTCCTGTCTTCTGCAATGGTCAATGCCCAGTGCTTCAGATAATCACCACATGATCCTTCTCATCACCCATTTCTAGCCTCTGGAAAGCAACAACCCCTGTCTGTCTGGCCAACAGCCATTGATGGATCTCCTTGAACTTATCCAGTTCTTTTTTGAACCCTGTTATAATCTTGGTCCTCAGTTTTTAGTTATGTATTGATTCTACAAGCATAGTATTTGGTAAGATCTAAAGTATATATTGACCTGAGGGAATGGCTGATCCTTCAGAATTTGAAGAATCTTATGTATGACTAATTTGATTTTCAGTAGCCTCTCATCATAAAGACTAGATCAGACGTGGCCAAACTGCAGCTCACGAGCTGCATGTGGCTCTTCAAGAAAAATTGCGGCTCCCAGGAGAGTGCAGGAGGGAAGGGCGGCATGGTGGGAGCCAGGGGTGAGAAATTTGCAGTGGTCGGGGCCAGCAGAGAGGCAGCGGCAGGGTGAGAGCCGGCAGTGGAGGAGCAGCCTTGTGAGAGCTGCAGGAGACAGCAGCGTGCATTGCAAGAGCCTCACCGACAGAAAAAAGCAGCCTGGTAAGAGCCGGGAGCGGAGGGGCAGCATTGTCAGAGCCAGCAGGGAAAGGCAACCTCCTCAGTTAGGTGGAAGGACATGCACTCGGAGCAAGTAACTGCCAGATTCCACAGTTTATCCCCATAATATTAATTCTACGCTCCTTGTCTGCATGCACTATGATACAGTCTTTAATTACATCAGTGCATGATTTTTTTTAAAGACTTTTCTTTTTTGATATTGTTTTCTGGGTAAATATTTTTAAAACTGGCAACATAAATTGATCAAGAACAAGTCTACAATGAACTACAGATAAGTGATGATAATTAGCAATTTAAACCTGAAAAGCAATTGTAAATTAACTTTCTTTTTTTAAAAAAATCACCTGGCATTTCCAGATATTGTAATATAATGCAAAATTATTTCTCTTGTATTTCTATTTTGAGAATTAAATAAGAATCATCAGAAATGACTGAAAATTGACACAAGTGTTACATCCAAAACCACTGGCTACTGTCAAAAGGTTATTAAAAAAAAAAAGCCCTCTATTTAAAGAATGTTACAAGTACTTACTATGGATTATGGTTCATGTTCAGCACGCAAAATGATTCAGACTTAGGATAGACCACCACTGCTGAAAACTGGCTTTAGAAAAAAATTCATTAAGTCCATTGAACAAGTGTGCCTGAGACATCAGTATGTCATCTGTTTGCAGAAGAAACTGCTAGTACATTTATTTTATAAGAAAATTTTAATTAATATAATAACTAACTAACTCAATTACCAAGATAATTTACATTCACTGCAAAGTTCAATGGCAGCACTATACTTCTACTGATTAAACAGCATTCATATGTATTAATTCTTTTTTGTTATATAGTCAAAATCTATTTATATTTCAGTGCAGTCTTCATGAATGACTCTGTGGGTATCTGAGCCCATTAGACAAGAGTAATTGTTGTGAAGGGCTGAGGACGGAAAATTGTGTTTGTAAACTTTCTGAAAAAAAAAATCTATCAGTAAAGCTTTTACTTTGTATTATAAAAACCAAATATTGATAGAATTTATACAGTGCCTGACCTCAAACTGAATAAACTCAATGGGATTTTTTCCACAGTATCTTCTGTGCATAGACTCCAAAGCACTTACTGAAACAGGCTCTGATCTTGCACTTTCTGTCCCCATAAATTCTCATTGATCTTTTGTGATTCTGAACAGTTGAAAAGGTGTCCCTGTGTGCATCTCTTCACAGGATTAAGATGAGAGCAGTATTTTCCCTTACTGTTACTCTCATTTTAAAATTAATTATGTCTGAGTCCTGAGACCTTTTGTCTTCACTGTTCATAAGTATTTTAGTGAACAAGTTTATTGGCAGAAATATTGGCAGGGAAGCAGGGGCATGGTAGGTGACAGGATGGGGCGGGAGGCAGAAATATGGCCTGGTTGGGGAAAGCAGAGAAGCAGCAGCGTGGTAAGAGACAGCAGGGAAGAGGCAACAGGGAGTGGGGGAGAGAAGCATGACATGGTCAGAGAAGCCATAGCATGTTTAGATTTTCTCGTAGGCCCTAATGAAGCTTACTCGATGTTAAAATAAAATCACGTTTTACAAGTCCTAAACATGATGTGGAATATTAAGAAATGAAAATACAAAGGAGAAAAGTACAAAACTGAACATAGATTACTTTCAATTTTTGGCACTACTTACTGCTGTGAAGCATCATATTCCACAATGAAATTCAAAACGTTGTGCAATACTTAAAGCCTGTAAACTGCTCTGATTTGCTGTTACTTTATGACCTGATCCTATGTTTTACACCCCCTTGCATTTAGTTTCATTCCTTTCTGTAAGTTCATTCATCTTCGAAGCATCTGAGGAAGTGGGATCTTCTCCCACGAAAGCTCATGCAGAAAATAAATCTGTTAGTCTTAAAGTGCCACACAACTGCTTGTTGTTTCAATACTTAGAGATCAGCATCTCAGAGAGCTTTTACCTGCTGCATTGACAAGTTACTGCCCACATTTAAAAAAATAAAACAAAACAAAACCCACAACAACAACAACTTGCCACAAGCCTGTAGTGTTCTACATCTAGCAACAGCTAAATTTTTACTGTGTAGGCCTAGTTTCATGGTAATCTTAAATAATTAATAGAATCTGCCATTAGTGAATCAATATTTGCCCTATTTTTATGATAAAATTAAAGTGCTCAATGAATTTTAAGCTTAGTAATTTTGGAGTAGGTTAAAATATGTGGTTATGTGCCTCAGTGTGGCTCTCGAAGGTTTAATAATCCACTTGTGCGGCTCTTGAGTTCCGTAAGTTTGGCCACCCCTGGACTAGATGTTTCAGTGGTAATAGGGGGCTGAAATTCCAAGGGGGGCTGTATTTTAGCTTCTTGTTAACCAGTGCAGTGATGGCAGAAGTTCACTTTTGTTACTGTTAGAATAATCTTTGGTTGAGGTACGTTTGCTCTGCTTTTATCAGGCCTGTCCTGAATTTGGCACTCTCAGTTGCGATCCACACCATACATGATCACACCATGCTTATTAAACCTGGCTCTGCTGCTGGCCTGCTGTGTAACTTTAAGCAGGGCACTTCACCTCTCTGTGTCCTTGCTTTCCATCTGTAAGCAATGCAGGAAGCTTAACCTTTTCCTGCGTAAAGTACTTTGAAATCTATGGAAGAAGATTACTACAAAAGAGTTAAGTATCTTCCATCATTATAACTTCTACAAGGTTTTCACCTTGCTTCTCCTCTTCTGTCCTCCACCTACACTACTATGCTGTCCTCATGAAAGATGCCATCTCCCTGTTCCCATGCACCAAGTGCTGTCCAACAGACGCTAGAAAAAGTGTGACTCTGACCCACCTGTACTGGAAACGATTTAAAACCCCTCATACTTTCAAGTGCAGTGAAAGAGCCACTTAGGCTTATCACTGATGCTTATTTGGCACAACTGTGACATATCCGAAGACTATTCTCCATCATCACCAACAATGTAAATGGCCATTTACACAACCATGAGCAGCAAAACTGAGCAAGAGATTCTGAGGGCCAAATTCATTTCCAGAAATTGAGTCATTAGCTGTGGTTTATTACACCAGTTTCGAATTTAGCCCTTATACATTCTGAGACCTTACCTCTTCTGAATTTGCAGTGGCTGAAGATCCCCAATTGGTAACCCCTCTGGAGTGAAATATTTCAGTAGCTCCTTAGCATCCAGCATTGTCAGAGACTCCCTCTGACCATCTTTATGGCCCAGTAATTGCTCAGATGAATGTGCCAACATAGAAACTCTGAAAAGAGAAAAACAACAAAGTAAATCTGTCCTACTAAGAGTCAGTTAGTTTGGTGCAATTAAAAATGGTTTATTTCCAGTGTAAAGCTACTGGAATTAGTATTTCAAAATATTTATTGAAAACCTCATAATAAAATGGTTTCAATGTCAAGGCTCTCACAGTCTTCCCATTATGAATTATTTACAAGATTTTACAGCTTAGCTGAGAAATTTAATGCTATGATAAAAGCTAACATTCAGATTCTCAAGCCTATGGGAAATTTTATATATTTGAAGACAAACTTAATTCTCCTGAAATAGAAATTTACAACATAGTTAAAGATAAGAACCAAATAGGAAGTATTGCACAAACTTCCCCTAATAATTTTTTTAAAGCACCTCATTCAAGGACCGCAAAGTGTTTCCTCTTCTAACACTGAGCACCTTTGCTATGCTGCTCTGGGAAAAGTAAAGATCACCAATGAGGAAAAGAATAGACTTCCTTCACCTATAACTTACAAAACATTCACTAAGAGACAGAAAGGTCCCTGAGATATCTGTCAAAAGCTAAGGTTAGAAAGATAATCTTATCTGTTTTGAGAGGCAAGGACAGTGTTTCTTAACAGGCTTAAGAAAGCAGAGATCTAAGTGGATGCTGCAACATTCCTTCCAACAATCTGATGTAAGCCATGCTGCTCTGGGACTTCATAAACGAAAAGAAAAAAGTAACCCATGATAATTCATTCAGGAAACCAATTGTAAATTTAGCCAGTAAAATGTTATTTCACAATAGAACAAGAACTTAGAAAAAGCAGTTGGAAGTTAGTCTTATAATTTGTTTCATTTCACCCTACTTTATATACCTAAACGCATCTGACAAAGTAAGTTGCAGCCCACAAAAGTGTACACCTGAAGAAACTTCTTAGTCTTTAAGGTGCCACAGGTCTTTCATTGTTTTTTACATGCCTAAAACACATCAGGCTGTAAAAGACTGAAATCAGAAGCATTTCAACACAAAGCTAAATAATGAACATTTTTCAAACCTCTGTTAATTCTCTTACACTTTTAAAATGTTATGGCCCTGGCTTTAAACCAAGCAACAAAAAGATTAATACTGCATCTACATCAGGCCATAGTGGCAAAAACTGCTTCACTGTTTACGTTATAGCTTATGCTGAAACACCTCTGAAAATGGCAGCAGATCAGGGACCAGTTTCAGCCTCAAACCAATTTTCCTTCTTTCCTCATTTCTGCAGGACCCTTAAAAATATTTTATGAGATTTACAAAACCTCTGTCAACATTCACAGATCCTGTAGATAGAAGTTTACGGTCATCTGTTAAAAAATACACAAGATTCATCATTACCTCATTTTTTGTTTAATTTTTTCAAAATTTTCCAAGTTCTGAAGAACATTTCTTTCTGGCCACTCTAGAGGTCTGGACCCTATTAATTCAGATTCTGAGAGGAGAGGGGGGGAAAAGGTTAAATTAATACAAAGCCATTACTGTCAGATGACACTTAATAAATGGAATGCCATCTGTCTTCAGTCAAAAGACCTGGTTTATTAGTAATAAACAACAGGAGGATACTCAAACAGTGGTTCTAGAGCCCTTTATATAATCTTTAGGAATCCAAAAGAAGCTCTGATGGAATGCGGGACTCTGACTCTTCAGAGAGTAAAATACAGGGCTATTCACAGCAGCACGCTCCGCCTTGCCACACATATCTGGGGCAGAATGAAGAGTACTGAGGAAATGAACCAGTCATGAGGATTCCCCTCAGTAGTCCAAAAAAAAAAAAGGAAGAGAATGCAGACAACAATAAATTCAGTCCCAAAATAATGCTGGAGCAACATCCTGACACTGATGTTTTCTTCATCATGCTGTATCAATACACATAAGAGATGTAATGAGAAAAAGTTATAGTGAAATCACACAGCAATCATTTTGGAGTTATCTGTGACTACAAATAATGTTAAGCAAAGTCAAAATAAATTTGTAACATCTATATGAAAAGAAGGCATTACCTAAATGTATGATGTCGGAAACACTATTTGATCAAGTAATCCAAAGAGGAAACATCTTGTTCAGTTATAGTCTGACCAAGAAATCCTGCACATTTGTCTGGTGTGTTTAATAATTATTTCTGGACAAGTCCTCTCACTCACAAAATCCAAAAAAAAAAAAAAAAAAAAAAAATTTTTTTTAAATGTCATGATCCCCATCTGCATGTGTTAAAAACATCACTCAAGAAGATGAGGTACCGGAATCCTAAGTAAGTGCTGTTAGCAAACAACTGTCTGACTGAAGAGACATGTTAGATAAGCCACAGATAAAGAAGAGCTGTGAGCCTTGAACACTTTTTACTTGCTCTTTTAGTACTGTGCCCACCATTTCAGAAGTAGGTACTTACACTGCCATGGGAATTAGACAGACAGACTAATGGGAAAATATATATTAAAAACCTACGTGGACTGAATACCACCACAGCTCTTCAACGAAAGTTTGAAAATACTCATAAGATCTTAAAAAAAACTTCTGCTTCTCAGAAGAACAGCACTGTAGTGAAGATGGACAAGAACATAAGATCATGAAAAGATATACATTCATTCACTGAAGAGTTCTCAGTATCATACAGAAATCATAGTATCTTTCTATGCAATATCAGAAAATATATTAGTCCAGTGGCGAGAACAACCATCATATGAATATACAATTGCTACAATAAATATTTTAGACTTCCCACTTTTCTTGATTGCTCTGGATTAATTCTTTTAACATTAATTTAAATATAATTGCAGAATGTGAAATAAAAATCTTATTTGCAGATGCTTTCCGGGGGGGGGGGGGGGGAGAACAGGGTGAATTTTCTAAATACAGATGCCTACCACAAGTCATCGTGTAGAGGTTATTTTTGCTGATTGCTCTGGGCAGAATTGTTTTTGGAAGTCTATTGTCATTCAACTCTAAAAAATATTTCCTGGTAAGTGTTAACAGGGTTTTGAGCTCATCTGCAGAAACAGTTGAAGGCTGCTTGGCTGATTCCCGCCTCTCTGCAAAACAATAAGGGAAAGAAAAAAATTACTTTCTGAGAAGCAGAGCAATTAGGAAACATTTGACTCAAGTTGGAGAGAAATTAAAGGACAACACATGCAATCTCCCACAAAAGCTTACGCAGTAAATAAATCTGTTAGTCTTTAAAAGAGCCACAGGACTCCCTGTTTGTATACTTTAGGGACGTGTTACAAATTTCTTGGGAAGTCTCATGCATTTTTACAAGTGCTTTTTATGACAAAGTTACCTCCACTCTAGTGACATCCTGTTAATTACAGAATCACTTACATTGTGATCAGGCTATTAAAACTGCAGTATCTCCAAGGTAGGTTTTCATTTAATTAAATCCGCTCAATCAATGAAACTAGATTAAATATCAAGGGACAAACAAAATTTTCTGTCCCCACTCAAAATTCATGCACTTCAACAGAATGATCTTTCAGCTTGGTTTACAATGATTCACCCTCATATGATAAGCATAAATCTCCAGTACAGGGTCAGCCTCCACCATTAAAGGGGGGAGAGAGAGAGACGGAAATTACCAAAAATCAACTACAAAGCAGAGGAGTACTGAATCACCACAGCTGTCTCTTTCTGAAATAATTTTTTCATCAATAAAGCCTTGTTGCTCTCCACAACTTAAGAAATATTATTCTCTAAAATACTAAAATAAAACCAGACCTCTTTCATCTCCAAGGTTTAAAAAAAAAAAAAAAAAAATCACAGCAACAAGTCAGCACAGATGTATTGCTCAATGTTTCCCAAATGCAAACAATATTAAATATTTCTATTCCTTCT
This sequence comes from Podocnemis expansa, assembly GCA_007922195.1. Lineage (NCBI taxonomy): Eukaryota > Metazoa > Chordata > Testudines > Podocnemididae > Podocnemis > Podocnemis expansa. Next base: position 33,133,458 of record ML681998.1, on the reverse strand, counting down.
ACACAGACTGACTATCTTCCTTGGAGTTTACAAAGGAAACACTATTAAATCCAAAATGAAGAGAGATCTGTTGTATACAGATTTGTGCTCTAGTGACTATTTAATTCAATATACTCTCCACTACTTACTGAGACATTCCTTCAAGGCAAATGCTTGCAAATAGGCCAGTTTCTTTTCTCTGTGTAGTATCTGCTCTCCATAGAAATGTGGAAGAGATCTGATGAAGTCAGCAATACGAGAGCCTGTATGGATTATGAGAAAACGATTGTAAATTATGTCTCACGTGACTAAGGAAATCACGACATCTGACGAACTGGGTTACAGGCCACAAAAGCATATGCCCAAATAAATGTGTTAGTCTTTAAGGTGCCAGAGGACTCCCATTGTTTTTGCTGTACAAAGACTAACACAGCTACCCTTCTGAAAATTGTCACCTTGGCTTTATTTTTTAAAGGCATTATCATTGTGTATGATGCAAATGCATATTTTAAAAAGTACACATGCATGACTACAAATTAAATAGTAAGAGAACTACAGCTAAAATTTAATATTTGAATACCATTAAAGTGAGGAAATTAATATTAAAGACTGAAAATCTATCCAGAAGTCCTCTTACTGTGTTTAACTATCAAGGGGGCCTCCATATACCTAGCTATCTTTTCCCATATTAAATGCAACAATAAATAGCCATTCTTTGGGTGAAATATCTGCTTGATCCTTAGCTTCGAATTTCCATGCTGTTATGCATTAAAGTGAGACCTTTAATGTGTACGTGTTATTCCAGTTAATATATTTAACATGCCAAGAAGTAAACAGGCTCCAGCAGAGGTGTCAAAGGTGCAGCTTATCCACTCTGCTGCGGTCCACACTTGGGGAGCCGGCCCAGCCAGCACTGGCAGGGGGACCTGGCCAGCCCTGGGGCTAACCAGAAGCCGTGCTCTGTGTGGTGCTTTCACTCCACCCCCTGGACAGCTGGTCAACCCGAGGGCAAGGCAGGCCAGTGTTAGTGTGTGCCTGCTACACTGTACAGCTGCCCAGTCAGCCTCCAGTGTGGTCCTGCGAAATGTCCTGGGGGAGAGCAGAGCAGCCTCGTTGTGGGCTAGGGGGAGCAGGGGACAAGTAGAGTGGGTGGTGAGGGGCTTAGGGGGCTAGAGTGGGAGGTGGAGAGCTTGGAGGAGTGGGGATGAGTAAAGCAGCCCAGTGAGGGTCTTGGGAAAGCAGGGCTTAGAGGAGCAGGTGGTGTGCAGATTGGGGAAACAGGAGGTTAGTAGAGTAGCCTGGCAGGGATCTTGGGGGGGGGTGTGAGTAGAGCAGCCTGATGGGGGTTTTGGCGGAGCAGGAGTGAGTAGAGTGGCCCAGTTGGGGTTTTGGGGAAGCAGGGGTGAGTAGAGTGGGAAGTGCAGGTCTTGGGGGCAAGAGTGGGAGGTGTGGTCTTTGGGGAGCAGGGGTAAGTAGAGCAAGAGGTATGGGGCTTGGGGGCTATAACAGGAGGTGGAAGGCTTGGGAGCAAGGACAGGAACCTGAGGGAGTAGGAGTAAGTGACTCATCAGACTGAGCTGCTGGCAGAAACGGCCCCCAAGGCTAAATGACTGACACCCCTGGGCTATGGCATTGGATATGTGAAAAGAACCCACTAGTCCCAATTTCCAAAATATATTGCCAAGGACTTAGGGTTCTTCCCTCTACCACTTTCTTCATCAGACTAGGATAAACTATTACTATCAGGCAGTCAGTTATATTCCACTCTGATTTCCTTCAATTACAAGTGAACAGGCTTCTTCTATCTGAAAGTTAACTAGGTCAGCCTCACAAAATTTGACTTCTCCATTTGCCTAGAACAGTGGCTTGACAAACGCAGAGGTACGCTAAGCAGCGGCCCAAAAACTAGGGTACCCCCTGCCACCAAATTCCTGGTTGCCATGGTGACCTGGCACCTGGGGTTTGTCAAACCTTGGCCTTTTGGGAAAAACAGTTTCAGACAAGTGAATGAAATACATACTTCTGTTCTTTATTGGTGGGTTTATTATTGTTGTTTTTAAATAATCACCACCACAAAGGGAAGTAACTAGATTTTAGGCTGTGCTGGTCAATTTTCACTACAATTTTGCAAGTCTGATTTAAGTATTCATTTTAACTCATGTGCAATAAAGCAATCTGTTTGTTCTAGGAGATAACGAAGGCATACGCAAGTGATGAGCTGTGCACCTCATACAACATATTTTAAAATAATGTGCGTTTTAACTTTAACTTAAAGATTTAGTTCAAAGTCATTAGCTCTTATGACCTTTTCTGTGATATTAAATGACTTTTTACAAAACTGAATAAAAATGTTGCTGAAAATTTTTTCAGTTGACATCCTTCTCTTTAGTTTTTCTCATTTTAATATTGTAAATAAATTGTGTATACTGTCAGCCACTTACATCCATTCCCACCTCAAAAAACAGTTTAAATCTTACTTGACTGTGTTTCTTCTGTGCTTGCCTTTAGCCTTCCGTTAATTATAGCAAGAGTAGCTGTGCCATTGATCTGACTGGCTGAATGAATCAAAGTTGCTTTACACCCTCCAAAGCCATTGCTCTGCACCAAAAAATAATATTGGCAAGATTCTCCTTTCAGCTCAACTTCTGGAACTAAGCAAGCAAAGAGCAACAGATATTGAGAACCATTCTGAGAAAAGAGGTATAAAATAAGTATTTTCTAAATTCTAACTTGGTTCACTTGCATAGCTGTTTAGCTTTGCCAATTAAGAACACATTAGCCAGTAGCAAATGTGCTCAGTAACTGGATAGGAGCCCTCCAAGATATGCTAAATGCATCAGGTGGAGATAACAAATGCATGTGTGTCACACTTCCACGTTATTTTTCAATCTGTGCCCTAGCACGGTGCTCAAGGACAACGGATAATATTAGATATTGACCATTTGTGGTCAATGAAATCCTAGGCACTTTGTACAAGATTAGCAGGGTTAATTCTAGTATCCTACCCAATATTTGATTGGGTTATCATATTCTGCCTAAAATATCACTTTAATTTCAACAGGATAAAGTTTTTTTTTCTTTTTTTACTTTCTACCTCGAGCCCCTGAATAATACAGTTGTGTACTATTTAAACACTGTTGCCATATACAATATAAGAATTGTCTGACCCAATTTCCTGCAACTGTGAAAATATATATCACCAAAAAATAGGAAAAAAATTAAAATAAGCACTGATGTTATCTGTTGAAATAAAATGAAAGAAAAATCAAATTCTGCCAAATTTACTTATATTATATAGCCCTAAAACACAAACACAACTCACCCAAACATATATTACTTACTGGTGATGACTTTTGGTTTTTTGGCCATATATTCCTTCCATTTTTTTGTACTCAGCTGGCTAGGAGATGGAATCAAGATGTTGCTTACATTGCAAGGTAAAACAAATAAAGCTCCAGCCTGCAGAAAGAGCAAATATAATGCACTGACTATTATGCATATAATCTTAAAATTCAAAACCAGAAAAGATCCCTAGAAGTCTGTTTTTTTATTTTGTTTTGCTTTTTAAATCCAGAGCAAGTTAAGAGATGGAGTACTGCTGGATTTACATATATCATATTTTCTGTTTCATACCTGACACAGAGTTTTAATTCCCATTATAAATGCAAATCTCAACTCAACCTAACTCTGGTAAGGCTAACAATGGCTTCTTGTATTAAAAAGACCTGATATTGAGTACTCCAATTAATAGCCACAGTGGAGCCCTCTCCACTCTCAAGAAGTACCTTTCTAATATTTTCTGTTTGCCGAATAAATTCAGATATGAGATGTTGCTTATACTAATATCTGTCTTGCAGGATAATAAATGGAGAATGTGTATGTAACTATATTTATTTACTTGAGCATTCAGACTAGGATGACCAGATAGCAAGTGTAAAAAATTGGGAAAGAGGTGAAGCATAAAGGAACCTATAAGAAAAACCCCAAATAGCAAGACTAACTATAAAATTAATACATTTGGTCACCCTAATTCAGGCTGCGCTATCAGGAAAAATACATTTTTCAGCAAGTTACTGATGTACTTTTTTCAAACATGCATTTTGCTGTACCTAGCAGACTGAACTTAAAACTTTTACAACAGTTTCAGTCTACCAGTACAGATAATTGCACACAATTGTCACAACATCTCTAGGTTATAATAACAAGCACGCATAAAAATATTCTAAAAGTTCTTTTTTTAAATTATGAGAAAAAGAAAGTTATTATACCATCATTGGGTATGTCTACACTGTGTGTTTAAGTCAACTTAAGGGTCCTTAAGTTGATTTAAATAAAGCTCTGTCTACATTGCAGGGCAATAAAGTCGACTTTATCATCAGGTAAAGTCAACTTTATTACTTCTGCTTATAAAGTCGACTTTACTGTTAAATCGACTTTATTAAGTCGACTTAAGGCAATGTGGACTTACTAAGTCGACTTAGTGTAATGGGGCCATTAAGTCGACTTTATAAAGTTGAATTAAGCCAGGGTACCCATTTAAAGTCAACTTTATAAAGTCAACTTAATGTAGTGTAGACTTACTAAGTCAACTTAATAAGGACTACTTAAAGTCGACTTTAAGTAGACTTTATTAAGTCAACTTAATAAGTGAACTTTGCTTTTATAGTGTAGACATACCCATTGACATGTCTGCTAAATACCATTTTTAAACATAATTATCTGTTATACAAATGCACAAAAACTTTCTGAACAGGCATACTTTTAAAACTATTAAGTCATTTACTGGTAAGGGGTGAAGAAGAGGTTTAAAGAAAATACAATCCCCAGCAGAAATGCTAAATACCAAGTTCAACAACAGAGCCAGTTTTCAGCATCCAGACTGTCTACCCTTAAAAATATTATCTTTTATCCTGGAATCAATACTCCATACTATAGTCATAGTTATAGTAACAATTATAGCAAATTATTCAAGTATCATAATTTTCTCACTGCAGCCAGTGTTCTGATTACAGTAGTTTTAGAAACAACAGAAACACTGTGTAAATATTCCAACATTGCCTCAAAAATTCAGACAAACATTTCAAATGAAAAATTACTACATAATCATTCACAGCAATGGTATCAAGAAAATAGCAAAAAGATTGTAGCTGTTTCAAGAACTACTGCATCTGAGCAAAGAACTAAACAGCATTGCCTTAGGAAAACCATTACCACTTTTTCAAAAGCAATTATAGAGATTTATTGGCTTTTCTTGCAATCACAAACTGAATAAATATAAAAATGTGTCTGCCACCCCAGAACTGTAAAATAAGGGATGTTCTATGCCCTCTTGTTTCCAGCGTTAGAGAAATAGGTAAGGCATGCATTGGCCTTTGTCCAACAACATTTAGAACGCGCTGCTGAGGAGATTTCTAACCACTAGCATTCAACGTGAGAAACGGAGGGATAAAACTATCACCAATATTTATTCCTGTTCTTCTCCTAGAAGACAAAAATGTCCAACACTGCAAGGAAATCAGTGACTTTGTAAAGGCTTTAAGGGTTGTGGCAGAGATGTAGCTCAACCTGAAGTTCCAAGGCAATGCAGTGGCATAAAAGGGCTAATGAGATTGTGGACCTATAAACAAGGGAATTATGGGAAGAAGGGATATGATTTCACCCCTACGTATGGTACTGATGAGACCAACACTGGAATACTTCATTCAATTCCAGCGTCCATATTTTAAACAGGATACTGAAAAATTGGAGATGGCGCAAAAAAGAGACACAAACATGAATCATGGGCTGGAGAAAATGCTGTACAGCAAGAAGGAGCTCCATCTCTTTAATTCATCAAAAACAAGATTGAGAGGTGACTATATAACTGGTTCTCAACCTTTTGCAGGTTGCAACACGCCTGGCAGCATTTCATGACCCTACAGGACCCACCAGACCACTGCCTCCCCTCTCCCACAAGATCAAATCCAGCTGCTTCCCCACCTCTCTGTGACACACTTATTGCTGTGTAGCAACACAGTAATATCTCCTGACACAGTAGTTGAGAACCACCAGACTAGATTACAGTGTATATGTCCGTTCACAGGAAGAAAATATTGAATACTAAAGTGGTCTTTAATCTAGTGGATTCTAGTCCCAATGACTGGAAGCTAATGCCTGACAAATTCAAATGAGATATAATGCGCATGTTTTTTATGAGGGTAATTAACCAATGGAACAAATAACTAAGGCAAGTGTTGGAACTGAAATGTCTCTAATATTTATATGACTCAGAACTTGTCTATGCTTGCAATGCAGTAGATGTAATGCTGTGGTGTAGTCACTTCCTAAGATGACAGAAGTGGTTTTCCTGATGGCATAGATAATCAACCATCCCAAGCCAAAATCTAGGTAAACAGAAGATTTCTTCCATCAACTTAGCGCTGTCTAAACTGGGGGACAAGCTGGCTTACACACACTGTTCAAGGGCGTGGATTTTTCACATCCCTGAGCAATCTAGCTGGGTCAACCTAACTTTTTAGTGTAGGGGAAATCTCAGTTTACCCATTCACTGTTACATTGCCATTTATCTGGTGTCAGGAAATTAAGTTCTTTCTACAGACACTCATGCTAAAGGGAAAAGGATGGGTGCCTGAAATCTTTGAATGATATATGCATTGGTATTGTAGCCATGCCAGTCCCAGGCTATCAGAGAGACAAGGTGGGTCAGGTAATTTTATTGGATCAACTTCTCTGGGTGACAGATACCTTTGAGCTTACACATAATAATGGCTGTGCAAACTTGAAAAAAAGCTAGTCTCTCTTACCAACAGACGTTGGTCCAATTAAAGATTACTTCATCCACTCTACCTACCTTTCAATGAGACAGTCAAAGCTCATGCAATAAATAGATTTGTTACTCTTTAAAAGTGCCACAGGACTCCTTGTTTGTTTTTCATTAAGGACTATCCACTAGTGAATAAGTTGGGCCCCTATAGAACAAAGGAGAACAACTGCATCTTAAGCAAAATCAACACTACAGAATCCAAGGTATGAGGGTGGTAGTGAAAAATCCTCAAAAAGTAAACAAAAAAAGACAGAGGTGTTGAAACAGCCTTTTAAAGTCAGAAAGGCTGAGAAATGAGAGAGAGAAAGGAAGAAAGGGCAATGTTTCCTGAGCAAGAAGGAACCTTTTTGACTACTGAACCAGTCACAGTTGGTGGACAAAAGAGAGAGACTGCATGATTTGGAAGAGAAACCATAAGCTGGAAAAATGTGGTTCAACAAGGGGACTTGGAATTCTGAAAGGATACTGACCCAAATCCCACAGAATGCTCTAGTGGTGAAGGAGATCACACACGTTTACCTGGATCAGTATCTTTCTTGCTGCAGAATGCAATATGGAGAATATATATTCAAGATGCTGGGTCATGTGAAAAGATGACTGCTTGTCTGACAAGGAAAGAGAACAGCCAGATAAAAAGCTGAGCCAGCAACCTGATCAGGTAAGCAACTTGGTCAGCAGTTCAATCAGGTGAACAACTGAGTTAACAAACTAATCTTAGGGCTAGATGAACAGATATCATGAATAACTTTATAACAACCTATTTAAGGCAAACACCTGGAAGTTGGTGTGTGCTTGCATTTAACCTTATACTGTGCCCTGATCACTCAATGAAACATCATATAAACATACTTCTTCAGTTCAAGAGGTCTGTCTGCAAACCTGTGTGGTCTAAGTAGTGGGGTAAAGAACTAGTCAGCACCTGTGCTCTCTAAAGTAAAGAGTGATTGTTTTTGAAGAATTTTTTCAAAAGCCATGACTATTTGCTTTAACTATCATGTGTCCCCTAAGGATGTACAGAAGAGAAGAGCTCTGGTAATGGCTGTGATTAATCTACTAGGGTAGGTGTGTCAAACTTAAGGCCCACGGGCCGGATCTGGCCCACCAAGGGTGCTAATTCAGCCCACAGAGCTGCTGCCTGTACTGTGCCTGGGAATTTTTTGCAGCAGCAGTGAACAGCAAAGACTGTCTCAACAGAGTGGGGGTAGACTTCCTTCTGGCTCACTCACATGATCCGAGTCCCAGCACAGGGGAACAAGGAAGCACTCTAGCCAATCCCAGCTCAGCTCTGCTACAGTCTGCCAACCAATCAGAGTCTCAGCCACAACAGGCTGGGCTGGGCTCCCAGAGATCCCTCACAGTGCCTCCCACCCTAACTGTTCAGTCGGTCAGTCAGCCAGCATGCTAATTTGATTGACAGCACACTGCACAAATTACAAATTAAGAAAGGAAAAAGTAGCAGGAGCCCACATGGGAACGAGCTAAAGGCCAGCTAGGATGGGCCCAACCAAAGGCCAGCATGCTGAATGACTGACAGTGAGTGGGTGGGGAGGTGGGGAGGCAGACTAGCCTGCCTGTCTGTGACTGTCACAGACTGATTACCTACTGCTCTACGGTAGGGGAAGGGGAAAGGGTGTTCGGGAGCTGCCCAGCAGGAGAGGGCCTGGCAGCCAGTGTGGGCAAGAGAACCCCACAGGACAGGGGAAAGAGAAGGTGTCTGTGGGGTAGGGGAGGGGAAAGGAGAGCCCATGCCACTCTCAATGTGTTAGAGGAAAGGGTTGAGGAGCCTGCATGGACGCACAGCCCTCATCAGGTGTCCTGCCCTCCAATGTGCCCGCCGCTGAACAAGTCTGACACCCCTGTACTAGGGAGTCTCTAAGAGGGGCAGAACTGGGCTTGGGCCCAAGGAAAGCTGAGCCACATTAACTCTCTTCCAAAAACATACTGCACTGTCTGTGCCAACAAAGTGTGCCCAGAGAGGACAGAAACTGTGGAAAGAACCTATTGTGACCAAGCAGTATTTAAAAAAAAAAAAAAAAAGTGCACACAGTCCCAGCTTATGAATCCAAATACAGCAGCCAGGCGTGCAACGAGCAGGGCTGTGACAGGTAGATTCTCCATATTCAACTGGATGCCCTTCTGGAAGGTAACCCGTATTTTGGGTACCATGCATGTTTTAGTCAAACAAGATACTGTACTCAACAGAGAGGTAGCTAGTGAAGTGTAATTACCTGTGATACACAGGAGGCCAGAGTATATGATCTAATACACCCTTCAAGCCTTAAAATCTACAAATACAGCAAAAATACTGAAGATGTGGCCAGCCCAACAGTATAGCAATTATGAATGTACTGCCATGCAGAACATAAAATTTACTCAAGATATGTCTACACATGGAGATCAGCTCAATTGACTTCAGAAGTGCTCCGTAGTTGATGTGATTAAACCACCTCCCTGAAATGAGTAAGACTGTGTTGGCTGGAGGGTATCTCCAGCCAACACAGCTCATTGAAGACACCATAGTATGGCAAGTTTAGTAAACTGACATTAGATATGCAAGGATCGCCAACAACAGTGTAGACCAGATCCCAGAGTACTCTGCTGTTTGTGTTTATCAAGAGCTGCAATTAACCCAATGGCAGAAAAGTCACCATTAAAAAAAAATTTGGGAGGGGGAAGTAAAGCGGTTCTTGTTGTAAAGGGGCTTAAACTGAGTACCAAGGTCATGCTATGAGGTCAAAGCTTAACTGAAGTTAGACGTTTAAATGAGTTCTGCTCTTGGAAACTGTACAGTGCACACCTCTAAAGGCAAACTGTGGCCATAGAAGAAAATTTTGAAGGAGACTCCACAGAGATTGGGTATTAAAAGTACACAGAAAAAAAGAAAGAAAGAAAAAACAGCTTATGCACAAAGAACTTTGAAAGAATTCTGTTGCAAAGTTAGGAAAAAAAATGATACCTTTCCACAGAGAGAAGAAATCTGATCCAAAAACAGTGTTGACTTCTCTTTGATGTTACTTGCCAAGTTCCTGTATAGAACAGTTTAAGGAATCACATCTCCAAACAGTTTTACCTACTACAGTAATAGTATGGTCATAACCTGCACGAAGAAACATTTCCAATTCATTTAAACACAAGCCAAATCACTACATGCCCCATTATTGTTACAGCATTATAATGCGTAAATTTCTCTCTCACAGGGGGGTGGTATACCGACTCGGGCATTGTGTAAATATATAGCATGATATACAAGCATATTTGTTGAACGCTTTCAAGTGACCATTTAGGAGCAATTACATACACACACACATATTTTGGATGGATGGATAATGACATATTTCAAATATACATCTAGATGTTAATCAGCTGGTACATGATGCTACTGCTGAAGCCTGAATTCCTTATAACTTTCCACTGAATGTAGATTTTTACTGATAACTTCCTCAGAGCATTAATGCAACAGATACACTATCATAACAGACACTCCGGAAGCACTCATAAAATTTAAATGTTGAGTTGCTTTTGTGTTTTTTTTTCTTTACCTTTTTTTGTTCTTTGGAACAAAATCTAGATCAGTCTTTGAATTCCCTTCTCAAACACTAAAATAGCAAGTCACAATTTTTAGATATCCAATTAGGGCCCAATCATTTGTGGTGGTGAGAGGCCTCCACTCATAGTGTCTCTATGAAGAGTTGTTAAATTGTGCAATGATATATCCTGTAGTGTGGAACTTAATAACAGATTCTATTTTTACGTTCTTCCTTTCTGATGGGCTTATCGTATGGGAGATAACGCCTCCTTGTGAGTATGTACTGAAAGCCAGAAAGCTGTTCACTATAATCAATAGATTCAGTTTAAGATGGTGGTATTTGGGTTGACGACAGTGGTATTTGGGTTGACTACAGTGGTATTTGTACTTTATTGGGTGCTTTAATGAAAGGCCCAATTATATTGCTTCAAATCTTGCATTCTCCTTCTCAACTCATCACTTTCTCACTGTCCGGTTCCATTACCCCTATGCTATCCTATTCTACCCCAAATAGATTACACAAATGCTTTGTTCTTAAGTGTACTGACTTGACAGTACGCGGGTTATCCTTACGTAGCACTGATGAAAAACAGTGCCTCTTGGTTTGAAGAGGCATTTGATTGCCATCATTAGAAACCAAATGATAGTACCAAATACTCTAAGCACCTTTGACATAAGTTAAATGTACAGCTTAAATATAGTGAATTGAGTTAACTAACAACCCCCTTTTTCTCTCCACCTACCTCCCGCTTTTGCAAACGTCAGGGGAAACAAAAGGATACAGCTCAAATTCAAGATCTGATGCAAAATAGGATGGTAAATCTGAGAGCACCACCAGCCGCATGAATTCTAACACAGGCCCATAATAATGAAAAACCTGAAAAGAGATACAAAATCAGATTTTGTAACATTTATATCTTAGATGTAATTTCAGTGGGACTAAAATCACTTGTTTAAGTACTTTGCTGAACTAGGTCCATATTCAGAACTACATTCAAAACAAGGAAATGGGGGGTGAAAAAGATAGGAAGTTATTGAAATATAGTCAAATTGAAATATAATTACACATCCTAAAAGAGCAAATTTATGAAGGTGCTTAATAGATTCCTTAGAATACCATATACGCATATGAACTAATATGTGCAAGAGTACTTCTGAGCCCATCTTCCCTCATATATTACAAACACACACCATCCAAAGACACACAAAATTTGGGACATAATATAGTAATCAGCTTTAACTATAATTAAAATATGTAGTTAAATTAAAGGATTTTTTTATATCAAGTGTTTTTCACCAATAAGGACTTCAATTTTTAAAACGAAGGCCAATTTCCATTGGACAAAAGATTATTCCAGTAATGTTCAGAAAATAACATTTAATAATACAGTTTATTTGCACATGCAAATAGATGAACATGTACTTCCAACATGCTGCAGCAATTTTTAATTAACATTAAATTTTTCGCAAGCTAAGAAACCAGAATAATTCTTTTTCATTTCTACTTCGAGAATGTAATATCACATTTTAGACAACATGTAATTGGACCAAATATCATTAATACTATTTAGACAAAAATATAAACAAGATAAGCCTTAAGAGCTGAACATCATGGAGACTTTTTTTTAAAAAATAATTCTGACTATACCATTTCCCTCATTATTAATTTTTTTTAGGAAGGTAAAAAAAAGTGAACCATAGTACTTCAAAGGAAGATCAAACACAGGCCTTACCTCGGGCAAAGCATTAGTGTTCTTTGATTGCGCTGTTTTCTTGGCAGCAAAGCAAGCATTTAAATGTGATGTGCTGAATGGCTTTGCCGATATACCCTTTATACAGAATTTTGGAAATCTAGCTTCAGAACCAAACTAAGGAAGACAGAAAAGACATTGAAAGGCCTGATGTTAATTGCATGAATTAAGGTTAGGAAAATTCTCATGTTCTTGCATATCACCCATTTGGTGCAACTAGCAGATGAAGAATGAAGTAACCCCATTTTTCTTCACTCAATGATACAATTATTTATACAAGTGTTGACAAAGGTTTTCATCTGAGTACTGCAGAAAAAAGATAATGGGTTGTTGTGAATAACGTGATTTGACTTAAAACAAAACAAAAAACAAAACCAGAAAAAAAACCCCACAACCCTACCATAAAGATTTTAAAAGACTGACGTCTAGAGTTGGGCTCCAAAATTAGGTACCTAAATCATGAAATTTACTCTTTAGTTATACAGTACAACTTCCAGGTTATGAACACCAGAGTTAAAAACTGATCAATCACACATCTCTTTTGGACCCATGAGTATGCAATCAGGCACCAGAGATTAAATATACCAAAAGCAAACAATACAGAACTGCATTAAACATAAACTACTGAAGAAATGAAGGGAAAGCAGCATTTTAATTCTGCACACTGAAGTTTTAAAGCTGTAATAAGTTAATGTTCAGTTTTAAATTTTTGAAAGAACAACCACAATGTGTTGTTCAGAGTTACAAACATTTCAGAGTTGAGAACAACCTCCACTCCTAAGGTGTTCATAGCTTAGGTTCAACTGCGCTGAATAAAATTACCTTGTACGTTTTCTGCTTAAAAAGTTAATTATTAAAACTGGTTCCTATATAATTAGACTGCTAAAAGACATTCAGAAAAAAGCATGAAGTTTAAGCATTTATAGTACAGTATCTCATAACTATTTTATACACAATGTGTCTACAGTGAACGTGAACAAATTTGATCAAACCTAGAAAAAAAATTAATTTACCTTTCTCTCCCATACTTGAATATCTCCTCTCCACAGCTCTTTTGAATCAATAATATTTATTAGATTATCTGAAGCCACAATATCTGCTGATAGGTAGTCTGCAATCTTTCGCCAGCTACTGTAAACACGAAGAAAAAATAATAAATCTCATTATTTCATCTAATTTTACAGATTAACATTCTATGTGGTTTAAGTCAATGTAACTAAATTTTAGCAGTAAACAAATGTAGACAGACATTAAGTGAAACTTCTGACCCCGACTTCTGCCAAGTGTTTCCATGCTTCACCAAAATGACAGACAGGAACCTTGGCACGTATCAAGAAATGGCTGACTGGGCAAACTGAGTCACTCTGTAACTAGCAACCTTGTAGTCTGCATTGCCGTAGTCCCATTTTTGGCTGTGTGCGTGTGTACTGAAAAGAGTAAAAGGAATAGATGGAAAGGGAAAACATCAGCTTCCCTTGTCAACTACAGGATCCTCCTACCCTTGTTCACTGTCTGAGGTCTGCATGTTGCAAGTCTAAGAGCAGGATCAGGTTTCCTCACTACATATAAGGAATATGCACAGAGCTGACCCTATCAGAGCTAATGCAGGATGCACGGGGAAGTGCTACTGCCATATTCGAAGTCAAGAAGGAATTTTCCATCATGATAAATTCACCATGATAGTTTTTCATCTCCCTTTGTGTGGATTAGTAGGTATCATATGACAAGTAGATGTTTTCACTCGCTATAAATGTTCATTTCAGGACTATGCATTTAGTTTCTTTATCACAAATTTATTACCCAGCTCTTGAGAAGGGTAAGATACGATGGAATCGACCCTCTGCCTGCTCATGGCAGGCTTGGATTTGAAAGTATATGGTTACAGAAAATGACAACAAGATTACTGATTGCCGGGCCTACTTACTAGACATAAACTTTAGATACGCCATTGTAATTCTCAACTCCTCCAAGGGAGGGAAAAAAAAGCAACTTGAGAAACTTGTGGTTAAAAAATAAATCACATCCAGTTGAGTACTGAGGTGCCCATAACCATGCCAAGTATTTATCAATAAAATGAGGAAAGCCAGGATTTACTCTATTAACTCAGTAAGAAATTCATTTTCAAGCTGGATTAATAACAAGTCATTATACATTTATATGCCTAAAATATGATTTATAAAAATGTACAATTTCAATAAAATTGTTTGATAAAGTACCTGTATAATTTCTGTGTGTGTGTGTGTGTGTGTGTGTGTGTGTGTGTGTGTGTGTGTGTGTGTGTGTGTGTGTGTGTGTGTGTGTGTGT
>ML681998.1:32996370-33119064 GCA_007922195.1 Podocnemis expansa | reverse complement strand
TGTGTGTGTGTGTGTGTGTGTGTGTGTGTGTGTGTGTGTGTGTGTGTATACATATACACACTATACATTTTATATGATATTGTGCAAAATGAAGCCAAGGTATCAGATAAAATTAGGCCTATGAGAAAAAGTTAAGTCAAATGAAATGCAATATTATAGAGATCACAGGTATTTTAAATACTTGCATTTCTGTAGTCCCCTTTGCTGAAACATGTATGTACAACAACAGAATAGTCTGGATAACCTTCCTAAAGAATTTTCCAGAGGGGTATTCATGTTAGTCCACGTGTTAGTCATTCATCTGACGAAGTGGGTTGAAGCCCACGAAACCTTATGCTCGAAGAAATCTATTAGTCTACAAGGTGCCACAGGACTCTTGCCGTGTTTCCTAAAGAATATCTATCAAGCACTATGGCACTTCATGAGCTTCATTTAAAAACATTAGCATATGTTGAGAAAGCAAATAATGATCTTGCTTGTACAACTAAAAATCATACCCTTTACAGTCATTTGTTGCTATAGTGATTTTTGCAGAATGCCATTCCTTCAGATGTTTCAGGACACCAATAGCAGGTAAGCAGTCTTTTAATTTGGGGGCCTCTCTTTCAGCAGACTGCAGTATTATATCAAGCATGGCTCTTCCTGTAAATAAAACATATATGGTGTAAATTACTGTGATACTATGAAGTTGTAGAGCAAAATATTCATCTAATTTTAGAATAAGTCAAATTTATAAGACATTCTCCAGAAAATATCGTTTATTGATGACTGCCATCAGATATGTCAAAGGGACAAAATCAAGAAATGTAAGACAAGATCTGAAAAACTTCTACAAGAGTTTCAGTGTGTCTCTTTTGCCCCTCCACTAGGATTATCCTGCCAGCAACTTATGCTCCACCAGAAAACCAAAATGCACTATCTTCTCTTCCGAACTCCTTCTCCAATACCCATCAACAACTCCACTCCTTACTGTCACTTTAGTTATACAGAGGTTATTTTTAACTCCTCCTCCCTCACCTCACACAACCAGGCTGCATCTTGTTTCATCCTCCTCAGCATCTCCAAGGGCTGTGTTTATTTTCTCTTTCAGACAGTGAAATCCCCCATTCAGACTCTCTATATCCTGCCTTGACAACTGCAACATTCTCCATGCTGTCCCCCTAAAAAGCACACATCATGCACTTCAGTCCAGTCACTTTCCTTGCCTGTCAATTTGAACATCACTTCCCTTTGATGCTCCCATCTTCACCCTACTCCCTCTCTGCCAATGCTCTCAATTCAGTCTATAACCCCAGAGTCAGTCACTGCCGTCACTTCTTTTACACAGCACCCACACACGGCACGATCTCCCTGAACTTATTCACAAGAAAAATATCCTGCCCAGATTTAAGCCCCTCATGCACCCACTTCTACAATGCCTCCTAAGGTGAAACTAGTTGATGTACAAAATTCCTTGGTCCCCCTTCCCTTAAATTCGGACCTTCAAGAGGAACACAAGCCTTTCTGTGAAATTACCAGGAGCCGGGAGCTTGTCCGATAACTGATGCAGACTCTCTGCAGATTCTTCATAGACACTGAAATTAAACAAGTTTATCAGATTGAAAAATGTATGTACAAAATTACCAGTAATAATAAACACTTTATAAAAGTATGCTTCATCTTCAAAGCACTAAACACCCACCATTTTAGCCATGCAAGGTATTAATAACATCTCCATTTTCCATACAGGGAAACAGAGTAAGATAGGTTAAGTGGCTTCCCCATGGCCAGCTAAATAGTGATAAAACTAGGACTGGCATTTAAGAGCACCTGGCATCCAGCTCTGTGATCTGTACGCTAGCCTATGCTACTTCTCAAAGCAAACAATCAAAGGTAAAAAATTCAGATTTACAGTTCTTTACAGTCATCTGTGTAGTACTATAGCTGGCAACATATCAGCAGTAATGGATAACTATCTACTCTATGTATTTCACTTGTTAAATTTAATAGGAGTAATTTCATATTCAATACCACAGATTTATCCATTGCTATAGCATCTACATATGCATTTGACAAGGTGGGTTGTGGCCCATGAAAGCTTGTGCCCAAAGAAATTTGTTAGACTTCAAGGCGCCACCGGACTCTCGTTTTTGCATTTACATGTGCAATCTAGGGCTGGATTAAGGGACAGGGCAGTACTCAGCACAGGGGGGACCAGGAACCAGGGGTCAAGGCACTCCTGTTCCTACCCTAGCAAATCTAGTGTGCTCCAAGGTCAAGGCTGGGACAGCTGACATGCAAAACAGCCTCTGGCAGCAGCACCAGAGCCAGGAGTGGCAGAGTGCTGTCCAGCCACTGTGCCAGGGCCCAGCAAAAGGAGATGCCCAGATGAGCATGAGCTGTGGGGGCCCTGGCGCAGCAGCCCAATGCTTCCTCACTCCTGAGCTGCAGCCGTGGCCAAAGGCCACACCACACGCCAGCCAACCCAACCCCTGGAGCACAGCAGCCTCCTCCCAGCACCCTCAAGCTTTGCTGACCTACGTAGGGTCGGATTAGGGGCTCTGTGGTTGTGTTGGTTTCCTCGATTGTGAACGCTGCCTCAGTTTACCTCTTGCACACAGTGTGCACCCAGACTCCAAATCACTAAGCTAACTGAGTCCTTACTTAAGATTTAAGCCAAAGGTAACCCAATGTGTTAACCAAAGGAACATCACCAGGCTAACTCAGTCCCTGCTTAAGATCCAAGCCAGGCTCTAGATCACTGGGCTAATGGAGTTCCTACTAGAGATCTGAGCCAGGGGTAATCCTAAGGGAGCACACCTTCATGGACTCATGCACACATTCACACATGTAGTCAAACTGATATCAGCGCCAGACACAAAACAACACTGATAAGAACACATCTTGCCTTACGTGCCTGACCACACTCCGCCCGGCGTACCCCAGGGCTGCAGCCCTCATGGACCCTGCACTGACCCGATCCTGGTGCAATCCATACAGCAACTTGAGCAAGGCATGCCTTATCCCAAGACCCCTGATTTAAACCTAAACTATGTAAAAGCCTAGATTTTAAACTTAACATCTACCGTTTCAAACAGTCAGATGAAAAGTGCAGTCAGTTGGTTCCCACTAAGGTTAAACCCCTCCTAATATCTCTAGAATGCCAACTACTCTACATATTACCAACCTGGGCTGCATGTTGCCATTCCCTTACTATCAAGAATTGTAATTTGTTCTTTGGAACAGAAATGTCTGGGTTTTTTTCCTTAAGCTCTTTTCTGAATTCAAGCCACATGAACAAACCGTGTGATGACAGGTAAATTTGAAATTCAGAATCCTAATATTTGCAAGTATGAGTATCCCTTTTTTGCATAACTATACTTGAGAAGGCAAGAAACGTGTGTTCTATGACTGTTTTTCTTGTGATTACTCTAATGATTTTATATTTTTACACAAGTGTTTTGCTTTTAGGTTTTTAGTTATTTCTGTTGGACTAACCATCTTTTCGTTTGTCTTTCCATTAAGATGTTGTGAGGGGAGCGGTGTAAGACTGGTTGTAATGGGCGGAAGATACTGGTACTTTTCACCATGAGGCATATAACCCACTTTCTCTTTAAAAGCTTATTGTACAAGTTCTAACCTGTTTTACTTATACTAACACATTATTATACTGATTATACATTGTTGAAAAGTCAAAAGAAAAAACCTAAAATGAAGTTTTGCTTGTATAAGGACTCAGTGCCTTTAAACACAAGAAAGGGTAGGAAATGGGAAAGAAAAGTGAAAAACAGAGCCATGACCAGCTGAGTTCTGACTTAGCTGCTCTAAGACCTACACAGAACAGATTCGATTTGAGTAGACAAATGAGAAAGGCCTATTAGCGAGCCCACTGAACTGCAGGCCAGAATACTGTGGGGGTGCAGAGGGACCCAGTGGAAGATGCAGCTGTGTTTATCTTTGCTCTGAATAAGTGAAATAACAACAGTGGTATGCATTTCAGTGCACTCTTGGAAGAAGTTGTGAGCGTGCACACATGGCGCTGACTCAAGTGCTCAGAGGTTAAATTTGTAGTAGTGATGCCAAAATGACTCTAGTGCAGTGGTTTTCAACTAGTGTGCTGTTAGAACTGTCCAAATGTGCGATGCAAGTTTGTACAAAGGTAATAAAACTCAACGTAAAACAAACCTTGTTTCAAACAATATTCTATCCAATTATAACTCACAAAAATTAATCATTAAATTCAAATTGAGGTATTAGTCTTTTGATCGTAAAACATTAACATTCTAAACTCAGATGCCAAAGGACAAAATTGAGATGAATTTTTTTCCAGTGGATTTGAAACATTAATGCATTTGATCCTTCTTTAGCTTGCTCTATGCACTATGCTGCAAAACACTCTAGTAAGACCCTTTGAAGATGAGGCACTTACAGAATGGGAGGAAAATAAATGCAGGGAAATACAAGTCATGGGAGCAGGTCACACTGTAACACCAAATTTGCTGGTCTTTAAGTGCCACAGGACTCTCTGCTTGTTTTGCTGAACTAGACTCATATGGCTACCCCTTTGAATCTAGTAAGACCCTAACCATAATAAAGTAAATGCAATATTTACAAGCAATCAATTAGCTAAAAAAGGTGGGCGTGCTATGGAATTGTTTGTCTCGTTGAAGTGTGCCATGCTACTATGAAGGTTGGGAACCATTGCTCTAGTGAAGACCTTATAGTTGGTATTACCTGGAAATACTTTTTTTTGTAGATTATGATCCCAATACCAAAAGTGAGTATTCAAAAACTAAAAGTCTGATTTTAATAGTATATTTGAAGATGCATTGCTATCTATGTTATAATAAGATCCTACTTTCAAAGAATAATTGATTGATTCTTTTAGTGCCAATATTTTTTCCATAATGCATGAGCACACATTATAGGTGTTTCTGTTTTCAACAAGCATATAACCTTGTTTTACGTATTTGTTTGCTCTCCTTTCTGTCTATAAAGTTACTTATATTAAATAACAAAGTGAAAAGAGATTAAAAAGACTAAACAGAGTTAATAAACTACATACTACACTTATGATTATCAAAAGGACATAAGGTAGTTAGACAAGCACTAACTGGAAGCAGGATTTTCTGTTCCGTCAGAAATACTTATATTTTGAAATTTGTTTTTGTTCAGAACTGGGAAAAAAAGACAATTTCAGTGCTTCCCTTGGAACAAAAATTCTAAAAATTTCAATTTGTAATCCATAAAGTGCTTCGATAATGTATGTATATACCAGGCATGGCCAAACTGCAGCTTGGGAGCCGCACGTGGCTCTTGAATGAAAAAGTGTGGCTCACAGAAGAACATCAGCAAATCAATTCAGGTGGTAAAAGTATATGGCTATATGCCTCAGTGCGGCTCTTGAAGATTTAATAATCAACTTGTGTGGCTCTTGAGTTCCATGAGTCTGGCCACCCCTGGTATATAGGTCTGGAACACTTGATTTATGAGGAAAGATTGAAAGAGCTGGGTTTGAAGAGTCTGGAAGAGAAGAGACTGAAATGGGACGTGGTAACAGTTTTCAAGTATCTAAGAGATTGTCATGAGGAAGAGGGAGAAAAACTGTTCTCCTTAACTGCTAATGATAGGACAAGAAGCAAGGGACTTAAATTACAGCAAGAGAGGTTTAGGTTGGACATTAGGAAAAGATTCCTAAGTGTCAGAGTGATTAACCACTGGAATAAGTTGCCTAGACAGGTGGTGGAATCTCCATCATTGAAAGCATTTAAGAGCAAGGTTAGAGAAGCACCTGTCCGGGAGAGTTTAAGAGGGCACCTGATCCTGTTAAGAGTGAAGGGAACTGGACCCAATGACCTCTCATGGTCCCTTCCAGTTTCTATGAGTCAAACAGCACTAAACAGAATACTTAAAATTTATTAAAAAAAACTATCAATCAAAATGATAAAGTCAAAACAAAGAAAATTTTGTCAAGACAGGGGGGACCCATTACTGTGCGACCAGTTTGCATGTGGAACTGGTTAATGCACAATAATGGGATGTCCGCCAAAGGCCCCACAGTAACATGCGGGTCTCGTTAACGCGCCTTGCGTAAATGGGACCAGGAGCGCCGCTGCCCCAGAGACGAGCCCCAGGCACCGGCTCAGGCCCTGCTCCCCGGCCCCGCTTCTGTGCTGGTGTCTGAGCCAGCCTCAGGCGCCTGCTGCCGCCAGCCTGGCCCTGGATCCCTGGGCCAGGGACATGGCAGGGAGCAGCAGCAGCTGCGGCCACGGGTGGACGGACCTAGAACAGGGTTGGAAGCGGCCGCAGCTGCTGCTCCCCGCCATGTACCTTGCCGGGGATCCAGGGCCAGGCTGACAGCAGCAGGCGCCTGAGGGCGGCTTGGACCTCAGCACAGAAGCGGGACCGGGGGCATGGCCTGCGGCCAGGGAGCGGGGCCTGGGCCGGTGCCCCCAGGAAGGCCTTCTGGTCCTGTTTACACAGAGGCCGGTTTACACGTAGTCACCGGGGGCTTGTCCCACGACACCCGCGCGTAAACCAGTCCCCTCTGTATTTGCATACTCCCATAAAATGCTTTGACTTGGACAAACCTGCACTCTCCAATGGAAAATTTTTCTAAAACGTTTTGACCAGCTTTATTACACAGCCTACTTCCATTGTATTTCAGTGGGATTTGAGCTCCTAACTGCTTTAGGCTCTTCTGAAAATCCTGGTGCATATCACTAAAGTGGAGTATAATATAAAATTTAACTGGGCATACAAATATCATTCAAGTAAGGCAGTGTATTAGGTATTTTAGTCATTACACAGCTAGAAAACTACCAAACGTAAATAAAAGTCTTACTGATACTTTTAAAATGTCAAATCTCTGAAAAAGCACAGTACAAAAAATCAGTCCCTTATGTTTAATTTACTTGTTCAAACATCTTACTGGGAAATAAAAAGCGCACCACGTGTGTCATGCCTGTTTCAACATCTTAATGAAATCAGCAAAAAATTCACCAAAAGCTCATTGGGTATTCACAGTACAAGAGCATCACTTAACGTACTGAAGTGCCAGCAACTTAAGCATTAAAAATTAGAATCAGCCTCTGGTTAGAAAATGTGCATGGTATTTCCAAAACAAGTCAAAATTTCCATGCAAATGTTGTTATATCTTGCATTTTCATAGCAGAAGGTTTGCTTTTATAAAAAACTTCAGTGCTCAGGAAGACAACTTTTTTATGGAATAACAAGACAACTAAAGTATTTTCAAGTAAAGAATCATGTAAAACCACGCTGAATCTTGGATTTAAAGTTCTGGGGGGTTATGGTTATTTAACATGGACACCAACTATGAACAAAAGAACTGACTAGTTCCCTGGGTTCCTTTGTTTTGTGCCTGTTAGCTGTCTGAATCATTACATGTTTCAATAAAGATTTAATAAGCATACTCAGTCAGTGACAGTGACTCTCTGCTATTACTGTCTTCCTCCTCAAAACTCTGAATAGCACCCAGGCAATCTTCTATACTGGTTTGAAGCGAATTTTCACTTTCATCTTTCTTCACAGCAAAACTGATCTCCTCCCAGTCAGAACTACAAAACTAACAAAAGCATAAGGAATTTATTATTCAAAATGCTGACATATGTTAATAAAAAAAATTGCAGTCAGATGAAGAGTTAATATAAAACTGTTTTTCCTCTTACCTGATAAAAATCATATATAACTTGATTTGCAAAATACCATTTTCTCTTTCCTGGAATGCCCATCACTGAACATGCTAAGGGGAATAAAACAAATTTTTAAATATCAGAAGCAATCTTCTCACAGTCTATTTCTATTTCAATTTTATTTCCTTCTTATAAATATTCCAAATGAAGATTTTTACTTGTGACCTCACTTTATTGACTGAGTTAGAAATTTAAGTACTGTAATTCAGCCATATATAAAAAACTTTTCAGGCAACCACAGCATTATTTTTAATGAAGACACTCTCTTTCAGCTGTAATTTGCATTCTTATCACTGAGGATTCTATCTTGGTCATCTAAGGACCTGTATATGTTAGAAAAACAACCATATCGGGTAACCTGTTATAACAAGATTACTCCTCAGTACACCAAAGAACATTATGTCAACTTTAGCATGCTCAGAATATTCAGCTTTTGCCTAAAGACATTTATAAGATCCAGTCTTCACTACAAATTGATTCCATTCCAGACTGGCTGCTACCAATTACTAATAGGGACAACTGCATTGTAATCAGTTCCCCAGACACGGCTGTTTTATACCAAAGGTAAGGTATTCAAAAAATTGCAAATTGTGCCAAACTAAACTGAATGGTGGTGAATCTGTTTATTGTAAAAGTCACCAGCATTGGAATGCCATATTTGCATTTCAGTTTTGTAGAAAAGCGTATTTTGTGTACATTTTAATACGCCACAGTTGCTTAAGCACTAGTTCTTATTCTCCTGAAGCCACAGGCTTTGAGTCATTTGTGAGTCTCTACTTATACCAAGGATAATGTAAGAGAATTTCTCAGTTTCTTTACAGTTTACGCACATACTTCAAATTGTTAGACATGCAGCTTTGAAGCACACTTACAGGCTTGTATACCGAGGTCCCAAGAATAGCTTGTACTGAAAATACAAGATATGCAGTGTACCAAATACCTACTTATGGATTCTGCTTGGCAGTGACAACAGCACATTACTTACTGACCCTTCAGCACCTGTTCCCTTTATCTTTAAGGACCCCCTCCTCAATTTCTCCACCCCAACCTCTAACCCTCCTTATATACCTTCTGTAATGTACCTAGGTTGTTTTGTCAGCACTTTCTGTATCTGCTGTTACCATCTCGCTCCCCTCTGGAATGAAGCATTGTTTGCTTGTAAAAGTTAAGATCAAAATGAATTTGATATAAACAGGAAAGCATAGATAAGCAACAGTTACTTTAATGCTGCTCCAAAGCTGTTCTGTTCAGACTTCCAGTGTGTCATTAAGTAAACCCGTTCATATTGTGTGTGCGTGGCTGAATTCTGGAAGAGAATTCCTTTTTGCTTAACTAGGCTAATTACAACACCTATAAGCATGGTTCAGATGGTTGATAGAAAGAGATTAATGTTTACTCTAGAATCACCAATACATGACAAATCAGCAACAGATGACAAATTGGGGAAAGTCAGAAAAGAGCAACACGAATGATTACAGGTCTGGAACACCTGATTTATGAAGGAAGATTGAAAGGACTGGGTTTGTTGAGTCTGGAAAAGAGGAGACTGAAAGGGGATATGATAACAGTTTTCAAATACCTAAAAGGTTATCACAAGGAGGAGAGAGAAAAATCGTTCTCCTTAACTGCTGATGATAGGTCAAGAAGCAGTGGGCTTAAATTACAGCAAGGCTAGTTTAGGTTGCACATTAGGAAAAAAATCCTAACTGTCAGGGTGATTAACCACTGGAATAAGTTGCCTAAGCAGGTTGTGGAATCTCCATCACTGGAAGTTTTTAAGAGGAGGTTACACAAACACCTGTCAGGGATGGTTTAAGATGGTACTTGGTCCTTCCATCGGTGTAGGGGACTGGACTCAATGACTTTCTATGGTCCCTTCCACTTTCTATGATTCCATGAGCTATGCTACACATTGCAGTGACATCCCCAAAGCTTAAAACAATGTTAACATCTCAGTGATCTGATCACAATTCTCAAACTGTTTAACGTAAAAGCTGGGTCCCAGCTAAAGACTCCTAATCAGATGTTCACTGGAAGTAATGGGTTTGCCATAAAAAGAATATATACAGATAAGTTAATTATATTTTGTAAAGTAATTCATTCACTTTTTTGCTTGACAATGAACAAATTACTTTGTTTAGTTATTTTGAAATCCAGTCATTTCTGACCTAAGCATAAAGCAATAATCATGGTACTCAGTAAGATCACAAATATGCTACACAAGTCACATATAAATGTGATAACTCATAGAAATTAATAGGTTGATTAAGTAAATCAGTAATATAAAACTTTGCAACCAAATACTGAATTTCAGGTATTCTCAAAAAAATGCTAGAACAGGCACTTACTTGTGTAAGTTCATCAGAGGATCTCAGAGCACTTTACAATTGTTCATTGCTTGAAGCTCTGAATTCCTCTGCAAGTTAGCTATTACAACCATTAAAATGAAACAGAGCAGAGAATATTAACAGTAAGCTTGGGAGCTAAAGTATAGTAATGAAGGGCCTGATCCTCGGAGATAAGGAGCACATCACTTCACAGAGTCAGTCTCTAGCTAAGGCAAACAGGCATGACCTGAACATGGTGTTGACAAGAGCGAATGACAAACCTGAAGGAATGCAGTCTATTATTCTGGCCATTCAGTTGTACTGCAACTAAACCAAAGTGCCCTGACTACTGAGAGGAAGCCATAATCTCATTGATTAATACAGGTGTTGGACAACCTGGAACTTACTAGTCAAAATAAAAAACATCTGAGAGACTACATTTCTTACTATTCAAAGCCACATACCCTTTGTCCTGTAGAGGATCTTATACCATGCTATTTACTAGAGTAACTGGGCATCTTCCAGTAGTAGCTTAAGTAACAACATCTGTCAAATTTTGCTGCTTCTCTCCTCATCTACCCAAGGGAGAAATATGTATAATGGGGTGCCTTGCTGTAGTGGAATTTGTTATTTTTTTTAAATGCACATGACTATGTATTCATATTAGAGAAGGCAAACTCAAAAAGATGAGCCTTGACTTAGAGCTGAAGTTAGTCAGGTTTCCAATGGTTCAATGATTCCACAGGCTCTAACCTCCAAGAAAATACTGTTTCACACACAGACAAGCTTTACCTTTGCAAACTGAAGGAATAAAACTTAGTGTACTGTATTTAATTGTAATATTGTCAATGCTTTACTCAACACTTTTTTGTGAAGTAGCTTACTATTAACTGAGAAGCAGAAAAATAATTTAATATATTATTCAACATGTTTCACTGGAATTTGGTCAACTACTACTTAATGAAATTATGTGACGAAGTTTGACAAGCTCTTTTGTACTTACTACGTATCTCTTGTATGGGTTATCCCTTGTTTCCTTTCCTAGCTTCAATAGAGTTGCTTTCTCCTTTCTTTCCTATGACAAATCATGATCTTTTCCTGAATTGCCCTCTGTATCCACTTCCTCTGTTCTCCTTCCACTGAACTTTTATGTCTACCTCCCTCACTTTCCCTGCATTATGGATCACTTAACCAGAGAAGAAAAGAACTACACTAGTCCTTCCACCCTCTCTCTCCTATCCACATCCCTCCACGAGACCTGAACATTCTATACACACCTAATATCTAGAGGTCTAAACCCATCAGCTCGAGAAACATACGGAAAATGGGTGAGAGACTTGGGAGGAAATATGACTACCCCTGGTAATGTCCAAGTTTGAAGCAAACCCCTTTCCCTTCACTGAGCTGCTGGGAAAAGGAAAAATGATGGGGCTCCTACCAGAGAGCTAAACCAGGATGTTGTTTAAAGGCTGTCTTTCATTTCAGCTTCCTGCCTGCAGATGTCCAATACACATGAAATCCCCCAAATAAATTGCTGGAAGAGGGGGAAAAATAAAAAAAGCATTCTCTATATTCCATCTCATACTGTTGAAACAATTTCTCCTCCTAACTGCTACGCAGATGGGTTGAGATCTTTGTTTTACATTAACTTCAATCATCTGGTTATTTTCTACACAAATGGAGGCCACCATTTTCAAAGCAGCAGCAGAATGAAAGTGACACAGTTTTTCAAGACGATCTCTCACTTTCTCAGGCCTTGGGCAGCAAATCTCTCTTTGCTTGCAGACAGCCCCCCACCCTTACACAAATATTCACCAGCAACTACAGACCTACCAACAGAAACATTAAAGCAGGCACATATCCCTGCAACAAATCCCATTGTTAACTTTACCCAGATATCTGCACAAAAGACACCATCACAGGACCTAATCAAAACAGGTACTCCATCAAGGGCTCATTCACCTGCTCCTCTGCCAACACAATCTATGCCATCATGTGCAAGAAATGCCCACCTACACCTTATACATTGGACAAACAAGACAACTTATGTGCAAAAGAATACATGGACACAAGTCAGACGTCAGAAGTAATAACATTTAAAGAGCAATAGGGAAACATTTCAGTTTTCCTGATCACTCCATTACGGATCTGTTAGCAGGAATACTCAGGCAAATGGATGATAAATCAAAGCTTCAAAGAAAAATGCAGAATTGGAATTCACACACAGATTTGACACCATCAGCTTAGGGCCGAATAGAGACTATGGGTTTTTTCCCATTACAAAAGGTAATTCTGTTCCTCCCACCCCATTCCTTGAATCTAACTGCTTTGATTTGCTTTAAGTCTGATCTAATCCTCTGACATGCACTTCCCTACATTCATTTTGCTCCCAATCTTAAGTTACCCATCTTCAAGCATCTAACGAAGCAGCATTTTCTCCCACAAAAGCTCATGTGATAAATAAATTTGTTAGTCTTTAAAAGAGCCACCAGACTCCTTGTTAGTTTTTGTCACTTACACTGCTGGCCTGTTCTGAATACCAACGAAACACCTGTGCAGTCTGAAAAGGCCAAAGCAGCAGCTGAGAAAGTGGCTGCGCTGTTGGGGGGTGGGGGGGCGGCTTCTGCTTAAATCTGCATTTTTATACTTGTTTCTTCATAAATATAAGGAAACTTCAATTTTGGAGGGCTTTTTAAAAAGAAAGCTTAAATGCTTCTCTAAGTGAATGATGTTCATTCATCAAATCTCCCTATTTGCCCTGGCACAACACATTTTTCAAACCCTGCTTAAAATTCATCATCATCATCAATAACATTCATCATAGATTGCTATTTGCCACTATCTTACCTGGGAATGTGCTTACTTCCTCATTTATAAAGGCTCTACAATTTTCTTTTAGAAGGTTATAAGCATTTGCAGAAGTTATGCCTGTAAAAAAAACAAGTTTTTATTAATTGAAAATATAAAAACAATTCCTTCTTTTCTTCCAAACATGGCATAAAATCATAGATCAAATACCTTCTAGTATAAGCAAAGCCTAAAACATAAGGTAAGACAATGTGCCTAAAGATTTGCATTGATCTGACTAGATAGGTTTTTAAACTGATTTAGTTAAACCAGTGCAATCTTCTCTTACAGTAAGGCCTGTGTT
This sequence comes from Podocnemis expansa, assembly GCA_007922195.1. Classification (NCBI taxonomy): domain Eukaryota; kingdom Metazoa; phylum Chordata; order Testudines; family Podocnemididae; genus Podocnemis; species Podocnemis expansa. The sequence continues at coordinate 33,105,895 of ML681998.1, read as the reverse complement.
TAAAGAAGAACTACACATCTCTGAAATAATAAGAATTTTTCAGGTCAGACCTTGCAATTTCAACTTGAAATTCAATGATGTACAGGAAACACCAGAAAACTTGCTAGTTAGGACAGCAGATCCAGTTACTCTCAAGAGTCTGTTGAACAGAGGGGACATACAAAGAAGTGCCTGTTTTTGTCATGACGCATCTAGCCAGGAGGAGAACTCAGAAGAGTTTGAGCTTCCCCACCTGTAAGAAAGTTCTACTTGACATAAAGCAGACATTTCAGTTAGTAAGCTTGGATTTCTGCAAAGTGTACTCCTGAAGGAATTCTGCACCAAAAAATAAAATACCTAATCACACAATAGTTTTGATTATTTTGGTCATTTATTTATTTGGTCACTTATTGCAAAATCTATGTCAACAAGTATGTCTGTAACCATACAGACAACAACAAAGACTCAAGCAATGTTTTTGACAAATAGATTCCTAGACATATTAGTACAGGACTCTGAGTAAAAACTCATTTAAACTACAGTACAGAAATACATTTCCAACATCCCTCAGTAGTACAGAAGCATGAAGAAGTCACGGGTAACAAAGGAGCTGAGGGAGAGGGAAAGATCCTGGGAATGAACCTTGAAGGTTGCTGATGTGGGTGAGAAAAAAGTGTGTCCCTGCACCCCACCCTCCTGCCCCATGTGTCCCTGCATCCCACTCAGCCACACTCTACTGTCATCCCATGTGACCCTGCACCCCCCACTCGCACTCAGCCCCCACCCCAATCTGTCCTCTCCCATTAGCCTTCCTGAATCCCAATGTGTAACACCCCAGCAAACTTTGTCTGTTCCCCATGTCCTGTGCCTTCTCACTGGGACTGGCAGGCAGGGCACTGCGAGGAACACAAGTCTCTTGTTCTCCCTATCAGCTGCTGACTGCTGTGGCCAATGCGCAGGCTGCCTCTGGTCTGGTGCCACAGCAGTCCCTGGCAGGCGAATGGCATAACTGCAGCACCTCCCCAGCAGACTATTTTCTGCAGGAAAAAGAAATCCGTGGGGGACATGAATTCTGCATGTGTGCAGAAATTCCCTCAGGAGTAAAGCACTGAAACAATGATTTCAATGGTGCAAGCCGGTAAATGTGCTACCCAAAGAACAGACATTTTTCTTTTAAAATTCTGTGATAATCTGTAATCCAACCATAATTATTGAAACAATATCAGACAGTAAAGTGACTAACTAGCCTTCTCTTTTATGTTGCTCTCACATCAAAATCCCTCGAACAGCATTTGTTTACACCGTGACAGGGTCTTCCACTCCCACCTTGGGATTTGGTATCCTAATCAGTGTGGTTTCAGTTCTGACCTTACTTTATTTCATTAACACCAGTTTTGAATCAAATAAAATACATAAATTGAACTTTCCAAAGGGGCCAAATCATACAAGATCCCTGGTTCTAGGAAAGTTTTTGAATACAACACTTTGGTGGGGCCAGTAAGTTTTGCTCAGCCCTGATCCCTAGATCAAAGATCAGAAAGAAAAAAAAATCTAATTGCTAACCAGTTAAACAAATTTTACTGCTTTCTGCACTAACTCTATAGATGCACTGATTAGCAGTGCGACAATACAGTACGGACACAACTTCTCTAGGTACATGAACAAAATTTTATTTTCCCAGAACTAGAGAATTCTCTCTCAAAAAGAAAACAACTATGTCATACAAAACCCTCCATTCAGACAATGTGTTTAAATCAGTACTCTTCAACCTTTGCAGAAAACCTTTGTGAGCACTGGAAATAAGCTGTAACTTTATAATGGTGTAAGTAATTCACCAATTTACCCAGGCTCTGGGTCAGGGGTCTGCGACCTGTGGCTCAAGAGCCGCATGCGGCTCTTGGGCTGCCCCCTTGAGACTCTGCCCCCCCCACCAATGGTGGACCTTGTGGGGGCTTGCCCCTGATTCCAGGCTCCCTCCCTGCCCCTGGCCCCTTGGGGACCCAGTGACAGTCACCCTGGACCAACTACTGCCACTTGGGACCCCGCAGCCACCCCAGCCCAGTTCTATGGACTGTTTTAGAGGTGATCAGATCAGATGAGTGTTTCTAAGTGATGGCTCTCTGCAATTTCCTTTATGGTAAGACAAATAAACAAGAAGTCCAGTGGCACTTAAAGACTACCAAATTTATTTTTTGCATGAGCTTTCATGGGAGAAAATACCACTTCGTCCGACGCTTTGACGAGGTGGGATTGCTTCCCACAATAGCTCATGCAAAAAATAAATTTGGTAGTCTTTAAGTGCCACAGGACTCCAGGAACAGTGCTCAGGCTTCTGGCACCCCTCTGGAGCGCAGCAGCGCCGACGCAGAAGAGTTACGTCGTCCAGGGCAGCACAACAGCACAGTCCCCCTTTTGGCACCCTTCAAACATTGGTGCCCCCCTGCAGTGCTTATGGGGCTTACTGTCTTGCGCCGACCCTGCAGGACTCCTTGTTTGTTTGTCTTACTGAACTAGACTAACACGGCTACCCCTTTGGATCTTGACAGTAAAGTCAGCCAGTCCCTGGCATCGAAAAGGTTGAAAACACTGGACTAGCCGATCACAATGATCCCTTCTGGCCATAGAATCTATGCATTACACTAAGGGTGAAAACATCAAAGCCACAGAGAGCTACCGTATCCCAAGGAGTCACCCTAACTCTCCTCTGGATGGGGCCAGTGGTTTGCAAGCCATGGGTCGGGACCCACCACTGCAGGAGTCTCAAACTCAAATGACCACGAGGGCCACATGAGAACCAGTAGAAGGCCGCATGAGGACTGGTACGTTAGCCCAGTGGCTGCACCACTGAAACCTTTCCATACAACAATATTGCCAATATCAGTAACAGTAGTGTTGTGGTGGGCCGCAGGAAATAGCTTTAGGGCCGCATGCGGCCCCCAGGCCACATGCTTGAGACCCCTGCATTACTGGGCTGCAGACCCTCAGGTCCTGGGTTGCAGAGCCCGTGGCTGCCGCTGCCAAAAGGTAGGACTGCATTGCTCAAAGATGCAACTGCCAGGTCACAGGCATGAATGAATCTTTCAACTGGCTGCTGAGGAAGAAAGTTTGGAAAACAGTGCGCTGCAGCGACGGGAGTGCTCTGTGCACACCCGCGACGTGGCACTAAGGTGTCACACTACAGGACACACGCACCCCACACACGCACACCCCACCGTCCTCGAACTCGCAGCCCCACCTGTCACCTCCCCCAGGCGAGGAGGCGGAGCGCCCAACCGGCACGTGACACGCCCGCCCAGGACCCAACGGGCGCGTGACGCCCTCACCCCAGCGCCCAACCGCCCAACGGGCACGTGACGCCCCCCACCGAGCGCCCAACGGGCACGTGACGCCCCCGACCGAGACTCCAACCGCCCAACGGGCACGCGATGCCCCCGAGCCAGAGTCCAACGGGCGCGTGACGCCCCCCCCCCGCGCCCAACCGCCTAAGGGGCGCGTGACGCCGTCACAGCCCGGCCGCCACCTGCTGCGCGCGGGCCCCGCCGCTGCTCCCAGCTGACGACCAGCAGGTACCGGTCCATGGTGGCATTCGCGCGCGCCGCCGGCTCCGCCTCTCGCTACGTCACATCCGCTTCCGCTCCGGCAGCCAACGCGCTCCCCCAGCCGCCGCCATGGCCAGCTACAGCAGGGCGGCCCAGGTGAGCCTCCGCCGCCCGGCCCGGTCCCCTCGCCTCAGCCGGGGCTGGCGCTTCGTGGGAGCCGCTGCCTCCTCCGGGCCCTTCCCGCACCCGGGGTAAATCCCCTGCCGCTGCCCGGCACGAGTCTCGCCCCTCCTGGCTGCGGAGACGGGGGGCCAGGCGCTCGGCCGCATGAATCCTCCCTGGAGAGGCGGCTTGGCGCTAGGGTTACCGGATACCACAGCCTGGGACGGAGGACAGGGGAGTAGGCAAAAGAGGGCACATGGAGAAAATGCAGTATTGATGGAATACTCTTCCGTTTTAGGGGGCCCTGGGACCCTTCCCCCTAAAAATAGGGTGTTGTGGGGCATTCCAGCATCCTTGAACCCCTGTAAGTAAATAGCCGGGCAAAATCATGGGTTTTAAAACGCCTGCCAGACGGAGGACATGAAGGTAAAAAGGAGGACATGCCCTTCTTTCGCCTGACATCTGGTAACCCTGCTTCGTGCACACGTGGGGAGCCAGTTTCGTGAGGCAGCGAGTAACGAGGCAGGGGCAGAAAGGAAGGGTGGGTGCAGGCTTGAATCCTGCAGGCAGGCATCTCCCCTGGCATGGTTACAATGAAACAAACAGGGAGTCCTCAGGCACTGAAAGATTAACACATTTATTTATCACATGAGCTTTCATGGGAGAAAATTTCACTTTGTGAGATGCTTTGAAGAGGAGGGAGATTCCATAATGGGAGAAGATAAATGCAGGGAAGTGGCAGTCACAGGAAAAGGTCAAACTGTAACAGCAAATCAAAATAGTGTGAGCTGTTCCTGTGACTTCCACTTCCCTGCATTTATTTTCCCTTCCTTCTGTAATTTCCCTCCTCTTCAAAGCGTCTGACAAAGTGGGACTTTCTCCCATGAAAGCTCATGCAATAAATAAATTTGTTAGTCTTTAAGTGCCACAGAACATGTTTGTTTTACTGAGCTAGACTAATGTGGGTGCCCGTTTGGACCATAGAAATGAGCATGTGCATAAATGCTCACATTATGTGGTGCTGCTTGTGCAGGAAGGAGAGAGCTTAAATACATGTTTGCAGGCTTCAAGTAAGTAGGCAAGGAGTCCTGGGGCACTTTTAAAAACTAACAAATTTATTCATCACATGAGTTTTTGTGGGGGAAATCCCACATTGTCAGAGGGGGTTCAGGTGTTAACCTACGGAAGTCAACAGAACTACTTTCTCTAATCCTGTGCCTAACTTTCTGTAAGATCATGGCTGTAATTCTTCCATTTAGAATTAGGGATACCTCAGAAAATGGAAGTAAAATAAGCAGTCATGATTATGGTAGCTTACAGCCCTTATTACAGGAGTCAGCATCTTTTGCCAACCCCTGTGCCAGCCCTGCCCACCGCACCCTCAGTGGGTGTCGGGGCAAGGCCAGGTCTCCAGTTCAGGGGTGGGCGGCCTCCATGAGTCAACTCCTGTCACTGGCAGCAGCGGACAGCCTCCACGGGTCAGGATCGGGGCAGCTTGGCACCCACCCCTGGCAGCAGCCGGCAGCTTCCTGGGGTTAGCTCCCTTCCCCAGCAGCAGCGGGTGGCCTCTGAGAGTCCGGGTTGGGGCCAGTACCTGCCCCTGGCAGCAGCAGCTCCCAGCTGGCAAACCCACCCTGTTCCCTTCTAGCCCTGGCCAGCTGGGCCAGGACCTGCGCATCACAGCTTTCTTGTTCCCTGCTGGCCACGCTCCCCAGCAGGGAAGTGCGACCAGTGGGGCCTAAGCGAATGGGGACCGGGGGGGGGCGGGGCATTGCTCAGACTCAGCCCTTGTGCCATTTCTGGCATGGGTGTCAGGGGTTGCTGACCGCATTTTATTATTTTGTTACTTGGCAGAAGGGAGGTCTATATTTTGAAAACAGTGCCAGAAGGTGGGAAAGGCATCTCTATTTTCTCATAGCATTATTATTATTGAGGATGATTTATACAGAAGTTTAGAATTTCCCTCATCCTTTCTTAAAACCTTGGGGAAGCATAATTGAGCATTCATGTTTGTATAGTATTTAGAAACAGTGGTGAAAGTATTGTTTTCCAAAAATAATTTGTTGAAAATCATATGGTAGGTAAGCTTTAAATACCTCATAACGTAAGTAACATGAGAGAGTTCTGTGGAGTTATTCAGGCTGACTATTTATTAGAATAGAATACTACCTTAATCACAACTTTGTCAATTCTTTTTAGCAATGGGCTACTTTTGCCAGATCCTGGTATCTCCTAGATGCAAAGATGCAACCACCTGGAAAACTTGCAGTCTTGACTGCAATCAGACTTCAAGGGAAGCATAAACCTATATATCATGCATTGAGTAAGTATTGCAGTAAACTGAGGCAATCTTGATTTCCTTCACTTGAATGTTTCCTTTTATTTCAGTTTTTTAATCGGATTTGGCTTTGTGTTTCTGCATTCATTACCAACTTTCAGACTTCCCATTTTTCCCAACTTCGTTTTCCCTCCCTGCAGTCTTGTCACTGAGCTTTACATTATCTGATATGGAGCAATTCTATCATCATAACATTTATAGATCCCATCGTTCTGGGTTTTGTTTAAACACGTGGTCTCTGCCCTATATATGTTTAAATGCAGGCTTCTCAGGGTAGGGATTTTATATCATCGTGTACATTTGTTCTGCATCTAGCATAATCAGAGAATCATAAAACTGGTAGGGACCACATGAGGTCATTGACTCCAGTCATCTGCCCTCATGGCATGTCCAAGTACACTTTAAGTCATCCCTGACGGGTGCTTGTCTAACCCAGTGGTTTTCAGACTTAAGGTTGGGACCCAGTACTGGCTCATAGACCCTCAGGCTCTGGGTCGCGGCACCCTCTGCTGCCACCACCAAAAGAATAATGCATTGCTCAAAGATGCAATTGTTGGGTCATGGGCGTAAACGCTTTTTTTCAAGTGGGTCCTGAGGGAAAAAAGCTTGGAAACAACTGGTCTAACCAGCTCTTAAAAACTTCCAAAGATGGAGATTCCACAGCCTTTTTAGGCAACTTATTCCAGTGGTTAATGACCCTGACAGTTAGAACAAACAAACAAGGAGTCCTGTGGCTCTTAAAGACTAACAACTATATTTATTGCATGATGTTTCATAGGAGAAAGTCCCACTAGACTTACACAGCTTTCATTCTTCATTCATAGGTCAAATATTCTTGACCCCTAATCATTTTCATTGCTCTTCTCTGGACTTTCTCCAGTTTGTCCACATCATTCCTGAAGTGAGGCACCCAGAACTGGACACAATACTTCAGTTGAGGCTTATTAGTGCAGAATAGAATGGCAGAATTACTTCTCATGTCTTACTTCAATACATCCCAGAGCAGGGGTCTCAAATACATGGCCCAGGGGCTGCATGTGGTCCCTAAACCTATTTCCTGCGGCTTGCAATGACACTGTTGTTATCAATATTTGCAATATTGTTGTATGAAAACGTTTCAGTTGTGCAGCCCTCGAGCTAATGTACTAGTCCTTATGCAGCCCTCTACTAGTCCTCATGCGACCCTTGTGGTGATGTGAGATTGAGACCTCTATCCCAAAGTGATGTTTCTTTTTTTTGTGTAAGTCGAGGGTGGTTCGCGGCCGAGTGTTTCCCCAGCAGGCAACCTCCCGCTTGCTTGTTGGGCGAGGCCGTGTCCAAGTCCTCTTCTGCAAGCCCCACCCTATGTGAGGTGAGGCAGCTATAAAGTCTAGGCCTCCAGCCCTTCCTCCAGGCAAGGCTGTAAAGGGAGTCTGTTGGTGGGAGTTTGAAGCAAGGGTCAATCGCACAGGGTTAGCAGGGGATTGGGCGCAGGGGAGGGAGACGCAGGCCCACCCACTCCACTGCATCTCAGCCCAGGGCCCTATCTGGTGGCCGAATGGCCACCGGGAAGCCAGCAGTGCTCCCCCTGAAACACATCGGCTCTAACCCCACACTGGCGGGAAAGCCCTGCTCTTCCCTGGGCTACTTCCTCCAGCTTTCCTCCCTTTCCTTCCCCACCAAGTCCTCAGGGGAATAAGCCAGAGGGATCCCTGTCAAACCTTCATCCCCTGGGGGTGGCAGCACTGGCAGGTCCTCTGCGAGGGGTAACTCCTCCTGGTCATTGCTGGTAGGGGTCTCCTGGTCCAGGGGGTCTTCTGCAGATGGCAGCTCCTCTAGGTTGTTGGGGGATGAGTCCTCCGGGTCCATGAGGGCATTGACTGACAGCAGTTCCTCCAAGTCCTCCCCTTGGGGTGGGGAGTAGAGTGGGATGTCCTGCCACTTCTCCAGTGGCTTGTCCACCAGCTGGGGTTGCATGCCCTCAGGGATTGTAGCAGGTGTCCCTCTTAGGCTCCCCCTGCTTTGCCTGGTCTGTCTCCTTTTATAGTCCTTCCCTACCCTGGGCCCGCCTCCTGGGTTCCTTGTCCCAGCCCGGGTCCCTGCAGAGCCCTCATCTGGCCAGCGGGTGGGGGGGGGGGTGCTCAACCCCCAGGATCACTGTTCTAGAGGAGGGAGGCGCGTCCTGAGTGCCTTCCCTCCTACATTTTGCAACAGTGTTAGACTGTTGATTCATATTTAGCTTGTGGTCCACTGTGACACCCAGATACAATACTCCTTCCTCCATAATCATAGTCAGTTTTGTATTTGTGCAACTGATTATTCTTTCCTAAGTGGAGTACTTTGCATGTGTCCTTATTGAATTTCATCCTGTTTACCTCAGACAATTTCACCACTCTGTCCACATCATTTTGAATTGTGATCCTATCTTCCAAAGCACTTGCAGCCCCTCATGGGCAGATTCTCTTGTTGCCTGTGCAAAGCCCCAAAGAAGGCAGTGGGAGGCTTCGTATCATTGAGAAGAAAGCAATGGGAGGCTTTGTATTGGTGAAGGGGTTTACCCACATGGGCTCTTTGCAGGACTGAGGCTTCAGACTGTCAGCAGTTCAGGGAAGGATCTGTCACAGCATCAAGGACCCGATGCAAAATCAACTGAATTCAGAAAGAGTTTCTCTATAAACATCAGGCCCTTTGTGAAAGGGAATGACTGATAACTTCGAGTACACCACAATAATTATAAATTAAATTTTTAGTTATGTAAAGAAACAAACAATTATTTTTTCTGCTGGAAGCTTCATTGTTTTAAAAGGGAAAAAGCTGCAGAGAGCACCAGTCCTCTGCCTAAGCCCACAGAGAGGATTTTCATTGCTGAAGTTGGCTAACAAGACAGGTGGATGTTGCTCTACTCTTCCATGCTTACATGGCTGCATGGCATTTGTATTTAGCATGATGCATAATATAGGGAATATTTTTCATTTTATAGAAGTTGCTCAAAGCCTCGAACCAGATTCATAAATTACTTAGACAAGTTAGGTTCCAAAGGGGCAGCTATGTTAGTCTAATTCAGTAAAACAAACAAGGAGTCCTGTTGCACTTTTAAAGGCTAACAAATTTATTGCATGAGCTTTCATGGGAGAAAATCCCACTTCATCAGACACTTTGAAGATGGGGGAACATACAGAATGGGAGAAAGTATATGCAGGGAAATGTAAGTCATGGGTTCAGGTCACACTTGTAACTGCAAATCAGAAACGTCTGACAAAGTGGGATTTTCTTCCAGGAAAGTTCACATGATAGATAAATTTGTTAGTCTTTAAGTGGCAAGGGACTCCTTGTTTGTTTTAAACAAGATAGATGTCTTCAAAGCACCAGGGCCTGATGATAGGCACCGTAGAGTGCTCAGGGAGTTTACTCAGGAGATATCTGAGCTATTAGCTATTATATTTGAAAAGACATAGAAGATAAAAAAAGATCCCAGGGGACTGGAAAAGAGCAAATATAGTGCCCATCTATAAAAAGGGAAACATGACCAAGCCAGGGAATTACAGATCAGTCATATTAACTTCTGTACTAGGAAAGATAATGGAACAAATAATTAAGGAATCAGTTTGCAAACATCTAGAAGAAAATAAGGTATTAAGTGCTAGTTAGCATGGATCTGTCAAAAACATCCTTATCAAACCAACCTGATAGCACTAAGGAGCTGAATGACAGTTGAATGTGCTTTGGGTAGAATGAAAGGGTGCTAGTAGTGTTTACTTACCAGATTGTATCTCAGTGTGAAAAATATCCCAAAGGTTATAGCTACCTATTGTGTCCTGCATAGTGTTTGAGAAATAAATAGGAAACCTTGTTGAATGGGTGGAGGTGGAGTGACTGTCTACTAAGTTTGAACAGCTGCCAGACAAGTTATACGGCTTACAAAGTCATTGAGAACACATGTTAACGGTGAGCCACAGTCAGGTGCTTTGGTGTGTACTGTGCTCAGCTTGGTGCCGCAGTGTGGGACTCATTCAGAATTGTGTGGTATGCAACCTGGTGTCGCAGTCTGGGACTCATTCAGAAATGTGTGGCATATCACTTGACAGTGCAATGTTGGGGTACTTCTACAGTTATCATGACTACACTGTTTGGCCCCAGTTCTGTTCACTGTAAGTGCAGAAGACCACTGCTTCACTGCCAGCAGACATTATACACCATGAGTTTTAAACTTAACAAAAATGTATAACTTTTAAAATGAAACTTTTGCTTAAGAAAACAGCCCCCCTCAAAAAAAGAGTCTGATGAACTTGAAAGTTTAATTTAAGAGCCTTAGTAAGTAAACAAGAAGGAACATTGATGTCCCTGAAAGGCTCTCACTGGTCAGTGTAGGTAAAGCTGTTGCCTGTGGTTTCCCCTGCTGTGGAATGGTGAAGGCAGATATGCAGGCTGTGAGGAATGGTGAGGCACAGGGAGGTGCTATGCTTCATTTCTCCACAAATTGCAAAGGGAGTTAAGCCCAGGATTCTTCAGCCTAGAGGTCCAAAAGTGTCCGCAGCTTCTGAGTGGTCTGTTGGAGAATCTCCATTATGTTTTGGTGCATGTTCCTTTACTTTTCTGTGCCATTCTCCAGTCTGTACTTTCCTTCCTTATCTAGTCTGTAATATTTACCATACGGGTACTCTGTTCAAGGTCTCATGCAGTACTGGCTTGCAGGATCTCACAGAACATATCCTCCCACATCCTCTCTTTTCTCCTCTTCATCCAACTCAGTCATTCTGCTGGCGAGGAGGGGGTTCCCCTCAAGACCACAGTAGCTGCAGCTACACATAATACACACAATCATGCCATTGTTGTTACAGTAGGAGCAGCAAGTGAAATTTAAGATTCAGACCCCCCCCCCCATTGCTTTCCCTGAAGTATTAAACTAGACATGTTTATTGACACTTCTGCTTTGTAGTGTTTGTGCCCAGTGCCACTCTTCGCTCAAGCCATGGTGAATATAACCTGCCACAGGTGAGGGAAATGAGAGAGTATAGGACATTGGCTCTGAAAACTGTCTCCATTTTCCACAGTAGTTTTAGCTGGTATCTTACTCTTGGGGGGTAACAAATGCAGAGAAAGCATAGCTGCAGCTAACATCATAAACAAGACACTCGAAACCGTATACCACTAGCCTTTTTACAGCAATGGTACCTGCCAAAGTAATCACCGATGCTTGGGATCTCATATGACTGCAGAGGAAGGAATAAGGCTGCCATCCATTCAGGAAAGGATTGCAGAGTACCCCTATGGAGACTTCATCAAGCTCTCTCAGAACAGTGATTCCCAAGCTCTGTCTTTACGTGGACCACTACCTCATTATCAAAAGCTTTCACGAACCACCAAGCTTCACTCCCCAGCACTGAGCCCCTTACTGCCCCCCCAGTCCCCTGCAGCTCCCAGCCACGAACCCCTTAACCTACCCCTGTCCCCTACAGCCCTGAACTCCCCAGCCCTGAGCCCCTTATATGCCCCTGCAGCCCTGCACTCCCTGGTCTCCAGTGCCTTACCGCGGTCCTGTCCACTGTGGCTCTGCTGTTCCCGGCCACGAGGTTCTTAAGCCCCAACCCCTGTTCCCCTGCACTCTCTGACCACAAGCCTGTTACCACCCTGCCCTGTCCTCTGCAGCCCTGCGCAGACCCGCTCCACCTGCACTTTTCCCAGCCTGTTCCCCTGCAGACCACAGCTTGGGCATCACTGCTCCGGAGCATACAAGGGGCATCCCCGTGTACATAAACAGACTGCTCCACGTACCTCTGCCCTCACCTAACTCTCAAAGGGAAAGAATAGCAGCAACTGTACTTCTCTTTGTTGTAGTATGAATAAACGAATTCATGTTGTAGTATGAATAAATAAGACAATAGATGTGTCCTCCTAAGTTGGGGGTGCCATCATGGTAATTGGAAACTTACATACTTACCCAAGGGTCTTTCCCCTGCATTGTACTTCCCCATGCTTGATAGCAGAGACTAGCTGGACTGCAGTGAAGTCAAAAACAGTTCCTAACTTGCAATACAGCTTGACCATCCTTTTACCTGTCCTCCACATTTCTCATCCATCTGTTCCTCCTTGGCCACAGCAGGGCCTGTGACTCGGGCTCCTCAGCTGTATGTAGGGTGTGTAACTTTTCGTAAAAGAACAGGTCTATGGCTCAGCATAGGCTTGATGCTAGCCTGCCTTTATGCCTGCTGAATTTCCTTGGCTTTCATTTAGTGCTGCTGTTGGTCTCTATCGTACTCTTTCTGCTGAATCCCCTGCGTAGTCTGATCATAGATGTTGAGGTTTCTGTGACTGGTTTGTAATTGCACCTGCAACAGCCTCTTCTCTCCACAGTTCCAGGAGATTGAATATTTCTTGTCAAGGCAGGTGTGTGTCTGTAGCTGGCAGTCAGCTGGGCAGTTGTGCACAAGAATGCAGAGCAGATAGAGGGGTGCTTACCACACTAGGCAACCAGAAAAAGACATTTCATAAATTTCTAGGGATTTTAAAGGCAACGGGAATTGGGAACTTCTGGTATATGTGATCCCCTTGGCAGTGAAGTTAACAACTGTACCAAAGCAGGCTGTATCAGGCACTGTGGAACAGCTCTTGGAGGACTGTTACTGTAACGCAGCTGGTAGGGTAGGGTATAGATAGCACAGTGTCTTCACTCACACTGTGTCGACCTCCATATATCAACGTCTCAATGCAACTCAGGGAGCTAGTGTTACTTTGTTGGCATAACAGGGAGCTTACGTCAGTAGAATACCAATTTAATTGTAGACTCATGAACAATATGTCGATGCAGGGTGTCTTACATTAACCTAACTTTGTAGTATAGACCTGCCCTTAGTATGGCTATACCTTTTGGGTATGACACTTAAAATAAGAATTCCTAAGAACTTAAAAAGTGTATGGTAAAAGACAGCGAAACTTACTGATGTTATGAACAAAAGGAACCCTCGACTCAGTTTAGCTGTTTCAACCTTCAACTACTTGAAGGGATGCTCTAAGGAAGATGGAGCTCGACTGTTCTCGGTAATAACAGAGGACAGAACGAGGAGCAATGGTCTCAAGTTGCAGTTAGGGAGGTCTAGGCTGGATATTAGAGAAAACTTTTTTACTAGAAGAGTGGTGAAACCTTGGAATGAGCTGCCAAGGGAGGTGGCGGAGTCTCCATCTTTGGAGGTGTTTAAGGCCCGGCTGGACAAAACCATGACTGGGATGTTTTAGTGGGAGTGGTCCTGCCTCTGGCAGGGGGTTGGACTAGATGACCTATGAGGTCCCTTCCAACCCTATGATTCTATGATTGTTGCCCACTGACTCAATGGACTATTTAGGCTTTAGAATGACACATACAGTAATGGCCCTGGAATTTTCTTATGTAGATTTTGTTTAAAATCAATCATTACTACAGCTCAGAATGTTAAAAATGAAATGAGCACATAACTGCTAGAGCTATGGGTGCTGGGCGTGAGCATGCTGCCCCCAGCTTGAAGTGGTTGCCGTCACATGCACGTTTTATAGTTTGGTTCCAGAGTTCTCGGCACATGGTTCTTGGCCCCCCACTGCAGAGATTGTTCCAGCACCCCTGGATTAGAGCAGCAAATCTCCCCCCCCCCCCTTGCTTTACCTTATGTGTTTAACTATAAAGTATGGCTACTTGTACTTCAGCATCATTCTTTTGCCTGTACAGCTCTTAAGTTCACATAACAAACAGAAACAGTTTTTAAAAAGGCAAAATATTATTGTGAAACCAAAATATTAAATGAACGCAAAGGCAAATATAGTACCTGAACCTACTTTGAATTCAGTCCTTTTTTTTTTTTTTTTTTTTTTTTAAGTTATCAGATTAAAGGATGTCAAGCTGGTTGTCCCTTGTGTGAAACACGTTTCAAAATTGTTTGTTCATTAAAGGCTACATTCTTTTAAAGGTGAATTCTTAAACTACATTATATCAATAAAATGCATTTATGGAGTGGTTTGTGTGTGACTTTTCAGTTTCTCATCTTTTTTAAAACAAAAAATTCCAGTATCTATTTTAATTTATATCAGAAGATTGTCTCCTTTTCCACCCAGTCTGGCTAATCTGCAGTAAAGCCATTATTGCTTATTTTTATTACTACAGCACCTAAGAGTGATAATCAAATAATGAGACCCCATTGTACCAGGCATTGGACAAAAAGATGGTCCAACTCCAAAATGCTGAGATTCTGACGTAGAAAATCTTTTCATGAAGCTTCTGCAAATTATCCCAAAGGTTAAGTAAGAATAAAAAAAAAAAACAAGCTGTTGTGTGGCACTTTAAGACTAACAGATTTATTTTTTGCATGAGCTTTCGTGGGAGAAGATCCCACTTCCTCAGACGCTTTGAAGATGGGTGAAGCCTTATCCAATCCTATAGTTATGTGCAATCCTGTAGTTTGTTAATACTATTGTCTTTGAAAAAACTAATCTAATATTGGTTTGTGCTGGATATACTGTTTAGATTAGTTACTATTTTGATAGTAGAGAGCATAACCCAATTTGATTGTAGAAGTGATTTTAGTAATATGAATTTTAAAGCTGCAAAACATCTTTTATCCACAAGATGTCACTTGAATCCAAACTTTCCTGAAAATTACTATTTTGATCATTTACTGCAAAAGACCATTTGATCATTCACCTTACCATTCAATCAGTTTTAACTTCTGGGCAGGGAAAAGATTTTTCTAGAAGGATTTTATTTGGTTTGGTACTTCTTTTGAAATATGTTAAAATCTTTATTAAGGTGAGTGACTTCAGTGGGTGGTTATACGTAAGATTTCTAAAGGGGTCAGTGCCTCCATTTGAATTTTTTCTGGGTTCTGCAAATCAAAAATGTCAGGAACCAGTGATTAAGATAACAGAACTTTTAATTTGTAAAGCACTATTTAAACAGTATTATGTAGGATACTTTAATTTATTATGTTCCAAAGGTGCAGCCATGTAGGTCTAGTTCAGCTAAAGAAGTAAGGAGTCCTGTGACACTTAAAGACTAACAAGTGGGATTTTCTCCTATGAAAGCTCATGCAATTAATAAATTTGTTAGTTTTTAAGTGCCACGGGACTCCTTGCTTCTTTTATTTAGTATGTTCATGTATTATCTAAGTAGCGTTCGATAAAGTGTCTTGAATGGGTGCTATAGTTTTTCAATGTGATTATATTTCTGGAAGTCACTTCTGGTAAGTGATAAGTGATGATGTGGCAGAGCAGAGCCCATATGGATTTCCATTTTGCACTGTTTATTGCTTTGTGATGCTGGGGGTGCAGATAGTTTTTTAAAATTACAAAATATTTGTCAGGACTTTTAAAATACTATAATCTCAATGGAATAAAATAGAATAAAAAAACAACAAGCTGTTGTGTGGCACTTTAAGACTAACAGATTTATTTTTTGCATGAGCTTTCGTGGGAGAAGATCCCACTTCCTCAGACGCTTTGAAGATGGGTGAACTTACAGAAGGGAATGAAACTAAATGCAAGGGGGTGTAAAACATAGGATCAGGTCATAAAGTAACAGCAAATCAGAGCAGTTTACAGGCTCAAACCATGGGAAGCCTGAAGTCAAATTACCCTTTGTATTGGGAAAAGAACCGTAGTCTTGATTGAGTCCTGCTTTCACAGAATTTAGCTTGCATATTAATTCGAGTTCAGCTGTTTCTCTTTGAAGTCTTGATGTCCCAGGTACAGCTCTAACGACAGTCATTAACAAATCCATCATCGAGTGATTAGGAAGATGGAAGTGCTCAGCAACTGGTTTCTTTGTTCTTTGATTTCTGATATCAGCTCTGTGCTCATTCAGTCTCTTATGGAGCGATCATCCTGTTTGTCCAATATATAAGGTGTTGGGGCATTTCTTGCACATGATGGCATAGACCACATTAGTAGATGAGCAGGTAAATGAGCCTTTGATGGAGTAGTAGGCTTGATTAGGGCCTATGATGGTGTCTGTTGTGTAGATATGTGGGCAGACTTGGCAGCGTGGTTTTTTGCAGGGGTGTGTGCTGGACTAGACTAACACGGCTGTCCCTTTTGAAATAAAATGGAATGTCATTCTGTCAGATGATTCTATTGAATGAAGCTCATCTATTTGTTTTTAAACTGATTTGAATTCAAACTCAGAGGGGGAGAAGAAATTTAATCTCGTATCTTTTCACGAGTTTAAAATGGGGAAAATAGTTTTTGGGGGGGAAAAAAAACATCAAAATTTTAGACACAATTATACTGCACAGATTTCTACAAGCATTCAAAGGGATAATATTGATCATGATTGCTGTATTTTTGTTCCCTTAATGAAGTTAACAGTTGATATTTAACTTTAAGTAAAATGTCTTAGAAGAGGAAATAAATCTAACAAATGCAATGAAATGAAACCAGAATGCGCAAGGTAATTCATTTCTTGTTTTGTTGGAGCTCAGCATAACTACCTTAGGGTGGATTCTTCACTCCTTGCAATAAAATGCTCATCAACCTCTAGGGTGAAATCTTCAGGAATTCCTTCAGCTTGTAATATTTAGTACTTACAGTGGTTAGGAGAAAGAGTTAAGACTTGGCATCTTAAAATGAACAAGAAGTTTGGCATGTAGGTTCTTAGTGTTTTAATATATGATAGATGTCAGGCACCTTTTTTAATAAACTAAAAACTGAAAAATCTTGTACCCCAAAACTGTTTTTTGCTATTGGAGAGGAATTCTTAAAGATTTATGGCCTTGGGGTTTTCTTTGTTTGGGGTTTTCTGTGTATGTTTATTGGGAAACATTAATTTAAAAAAATTAAACTGTGACAGATTAATGATATATCATCACAGCCAAATTTTTTTTCCTACAATACAGTTTATTGGGTCTGCACTGTGAGTACATTTTGACCTTAATGATGGGTATACGACAGTTTTCCTTCCCCTCCTCCCCCCACTGTCAAATGAGGCCAGTCCTGTAAAGTATATACTATTTAAAGACCAGAAGCAAAGAACGTTGAATCCAATTGAAAGTGGAAGGGATTTCTGGGATGAGGGCCAGCTTAGGGCTTGTGGCTCCCCAGCCGGCTTTTGCTTTTTGCCACCCTTGGGGGGGGGGGGGGGTAGAACCCAGTCTCTGCTCTGCGCCGGATTGCCCTGCCCCTAGTGCGGGGAACAGCTGGCGTAGGGGCGAAGCATGCCAGCCCAGAGGCCAGACTCCACTCTCCCGCCCTGCCCCTCCCCTGGGCTGGCTGTTGTGCCCTAGGGGAATGGAGGGCCAACCCAGAGGCGGGGCGAGAGAACGGAGTCCACCCTGTGGGCTGGTTGGCTCCACCAATGGAGACGGAGTGACTGGCTCAGGGGAGGGGTGGGAGTGTGGGGGGCCTAACTTCTGAGCTGGGCTGCCCTGTCCTGGTGTGGCGGTGCCAGGCACCCCTAAGTTACAGCACCCCAAGCTGGTGCCACACTAGGTCATCGGTAGAGCTGGCTCTGCCTGGGATATGAATGGGCTTGATCTTTCCAAAGCTTACACTAGTTTAACTAAAGGTGCGATGTTAAATCAGGGCAAATTCTTGTATGGGCAATTGTAATTAAATTTAAATATGTTTATACTACCAATGCAAGGTAAACAAATATGCTTCAGTTTTAAACCAGTGCAGGAATGTTCACACAGGAGTTTTCACTGATGGAATAAAATCAGCTGTAAACTGCTTGAAGTTTTTTGGGCTTTGTTTTCTAAAAACAATGTCTCTGTGTAAGAAAAATCTTAAATACATTCCAAATTGGTTTATTAATAAGTTCTAATGAAAATTGTTTTGGGATTTTGAGTGATCAGTCATCTGGGATCTTTTATTTCTTATCTGAAAAATGGCACCCCCAGGAGCATTCTGGAAAACTGGTTCAATATTAGCTCACATTGTAGGCTGCCACTTATTGAATTGCCTAGTGACCCTACTTAGTTTGTGAAACCAGACTCACTCACAAGTGACAAGGCTTCAAGTTGGAGGACCTGTAGGAGAATAGAAGTACAGCTGCTGACAGAGAACATCCACTAGTGCACATGAAGCCTTCCACATTGTAGGGTAAAATCTGACAGAAGGGTGTAGCTGCTGATGGCTAGGATTTTATGTCAGCAACTATTGGTATATGAACTTTCAAGTTTGAAGAATAATTGCTAGAAATGATCTTAAATCTTATATTTCCTCCCAGAAACCTACAAAGTGTACCAGATTTCCTCAGAATTCATCTGCTTTTGAAATTTTGTGTAGTCACATTTTTGCAAGTGATCAGTCTGCAATGAAAGGTCACACTGTCACCTGCAAGTTGGTGCTGAAATTAAAGCCTTTAAAAGATACTAAAAAAGAAGGGGGGGCAGGGGCGAGGCTAGAGCATTCACAGGGCATAAAAACTGAAATTTCTTCACACGAACTGACCACCTACTTCTAGAGGAAAAACAGAAATTTTATATTTTAATTGCATTTTAAAATGCACCTCCATGGGTCCTATCAGGTATTTACAGTTAGTCAGACTGCGTTTGTTTGTTTGTTGGTTGGTTTGGGTTTGGGTTTTGGGGTTTGGGTTTGGGTTTTGGGTTTGGTGTGGTTTGGTGTGGTTTTTGGGTGCGGGTGCGGGTGCGGTTTGTTTGAAGTATAGCATCGAGTTTTAACTTATCTGCACACTTAAGTGCCTGGATAATGTGTTTGAATTCAAAATACCTTCCTACTAAAACAAACAAGTGTTTAGAAATTAAAAGAAATAGAACTGTGGTTACAAGGTTAAATGAAAGGTTAGATTTGTATGATAGATACCATAGCAGATGTCTACTCTAAGCTGAATATTAAGAATTTTTTTATGACAATAACATTTTTGACTTAACCCTTTTCATGTACATTTTATAGAATATAAATTTACTTATGCAAGGTCTGTAAAGATAACAAAGACTTTAAAGGAAGCGATACTTACTAAGAAATCATGATCTGAGCTAAACTGCCAAACAAACATGAAGTGATATGAGAAAGTAAAATAAGACAGAGCCCTTAGCAAACTCATGTCAGTTTTTATGGGTGTTTGCAGTAAGAAGTGCACTGTAGGGAAAGCTTTCCTTTCAATAGTCTTTGTAGTGCATTGTAAATTTGTTCAAGCATCAAATGCATTTTTAATATAATGTAATATAGCACTTCATAGACTAACTTCATATCATAGACTGTTGTGTTACTACCAAGATTATATCTTGGTAAAGAAATGTACTCTGAGTCAAAAAAAAAACAAACAAACAAACAAAAAAAACAACCCCAAGGAGTCGTGTAGCACTTGAAGACTAACAGATTTATTTTTCGCATGAGCTTTCGTGGGAGAAAATCCCACTTCTTCAGATGCTTTGAAGATGGGTGAACTTACAGAATGGAATGAAAATAAATGCATAGGATCAGGTCATACAGTAACAGCAAATCAGAGCAGTTGTTAGTTTCAAACCATGGGAAGTCTGAAGTCTAATTATCTTTTGTAATGGGAAAAGAACCCATAGTCTCGATTCAATCCATCTTTCACAGAATTTAGTTTTCATATTAATTCGAGTTCGGTGGTTTCTCTTTGAAGTCTTGATGTCCCAGTCTCATCTCTGACGGTGGTCATTAACAAATCATTTATCGAGTGATTAGAAAGATGGAAGTTCTCAGCAACTGGTTTCTTTGTTTTGTGATTTCTGATATCAGCTCTGTTCATGTATTCTTTTGCGCTGCAATTGTCCTGTTTGTCCAATGTATAAAGTTTTGGGGCATTTCTGGTACATGATGGCATAGATCACATTAGTAGATGAGCAGGTAAATGAGCCTTTGATGGAGTAGCAGGCTTGATTAGTACCTGTGATGGTATCTATTGTGCAGATATGTAGGCAGACTTGGCAGCGTGGTTTGTTGCAAGGGTATGTGTCTGCTTTAATGTTTCTGTTGTTAGATCTGTAGTTGCTGGTGAGTATCTGTTTAAGATTGGGCAGCTGTCTGTAGGCAAGGAGAGGTCTGTCTCCTAACACTTGAGAGAGTGAGGGATCATCTTTTAGAATAGGCTGTAGGTCCTTAATGATCTGTTGCAGCGGTCTGACTTGAGGGTTGTCGTCTTCCAGAGATCAGCACCATCAAAATGATCATGTTTTCTAGAAAACTTACACCTGTCATACAGTTATTTTGTATCTGTTTGGTTTTAGTAAAAAATAATTTATTCACATTTTATTTAATGTGGAAGATGTCAATTTCTAATGCGTGAAAAATATTGTTGGTAAAAGAATACAGGTTTGATTAATTGATTTTAGTGCCTATAAGTGGGATGAATGGATGGTCTCTACATGACAGACAAAATTTCATATTTAACTAATTTGTATATGTTGCAACAGTCATCCCTACTTGATCTGTAATACAAATGCTTCAATATTACATAAAGTTAAATCGTTTCGCGCGCAGGCGCATGTGCATGTGGGTGTGTAAATCTTTAGGTCCTAAAATTGTTTTAGTATGAATTTTTCCAGTCCAAGAATGCTAAATTGTATAAAAGTTTTTATGATGAAAAATTGTTTTAGAAGGCTGAAATTAATTTTAAAATCTGTAAAGATTAATCATTAGTTTGTTTTTGTTTTGTTTTTTTTTATGTTGACTTTTGGTAGTATAAACATATTGAATAACATAACATGTTACCCTGTGAGCTAAGACATGCAAATCTTATTCATACATATTGCTGAGACCTAGCTGGTTGGAGGGAAAAAAAAAAAATCCCTATTCATGCACCATTTGGCATTGTGAGAATGATAATAAAAAAAACCCAGTAAACTTCTCTGTGTTTATGGCTTGATTTTTATTTAAAGTTGGTGCTTTTTAGTGATTTCTCATTTGGGACTTATAATTCTGATATTAGTTCTGTTTCTGAGAGTAACTCCATGTGGACGTCATTGCGCTTGTGATCTCTCCAATTGAAATTTCTGTCATTTATAATATAGGTGACTGTGGAGACCATGTTGTCATAATAAATACAAGACACATTGCGTTTTCTGGTAACAAATGGGAACAGAAAGTATATTCTTCTCATACAGGGTAAGTGTTCCATGACTTGATCATAAATGCTTAAAGAAGTTAGTAGTAGAGATTGATGCTAAAGTCTGTTTTATTTATAAGTAAATTTATTAGCTATAAAATGTGAATTCATAGGAAATCCCTTTTGTGTGTTTATAAAGCTTGTGTTCTGTTAAATGTGTCTGACTGTCCTGGCACAAAATGTATCACTAGGGAATGATGTAAGATACAAGACATCAGAAGTTAATTTTGTGTACCAAAACGATTTTACTGGATGGAGATGAAGTCAAATAACAGGAATATAACAGAATCATAGTAATTTTTGTTGCCATTTGCTGGACTCTCTCCAAATTGTCCACATCCTTTCTGTACTGGTAGGGTGGTGCCAAGCAGGACACAGGACTCCAGATCTGGTCTCACCAGTCCCAAGTAGTGGGGAGTAAGTTGTTCCCTCAATCTGCTGGCAGTATTTCAGCTGATGCAGCACAATATGCCATTAGTGCTTTCAGAAACTAGGTCATACTCTTGACCCATATCCACCTTCTTGTCCACTGTAACCCCCAGGCCCTTTTCTGCAGAAGTGCTGCTTAGCCTCTCAGGTTGCACTCTGTAGAAGTGCATGGGATTCTTCTGTCCTAAGTGCAGGACTTTTCATTGTTGAACCTCATCAGATCTTTTTGGCCCAATCTCCCATTTTTTTAGGTTATTCTGTATCTTAGAATCATAGGGTTGGAAGGGACCTCATGAGCTCATCTAGTCCAAACCTCTGCTAAAAGCAGGACCACACTCACTAAATCATCCCAGCCAGGGTAGTGTTTAGCCAGACCTGAAATATCTCCAAAGACAGAGATTCCACCACCTCCCTAGTCAACCCATTCCAATGCTTCACCTCTCTCCTAGTGAGAAAGTTTCTCCTAATATCCAACTTCGACTTCCGCAGCTACAACTTGAAACCATTGCTCCTTTTTATGTTCTCTGTTAGTACAGAGAACAGCCTAGCTCCCTCTTCTCTGGAGCACTCCTTCGGGTAGTTGAAGGTTGCTATTAAATCCCACCTCAGTCTTCTCTCCTTCAGACTAAATAAGCCTAGTTCCTTCAGTCTCTCCTCATAATTCACGTGCCCCAGCCCCCTAAAGATTTTTGTTGCTGTCTGCTGGATTCTTGCCAATTTGTCCACATCCTTTTTGTAGTGGGGAGCCCAACACTAGACAGTATTCCAGATGCAGCCTCACCAGTGCCAAATAGAGGGGAATAATCACATCCCTTGATCTGCTGGAAGCACTCCTACTGATACAGCCCAATATGCCATTAGACTTTTTGGCTCCAAGAGCACACTGTTGACTCATATTCAGCTTCCTGTCCACCATAACCCTCAGGTCCTTTTCTACGGTACTGCTACTTAGCCATTCGGTCCCCAGCCTGTAGCAGTGCATGGAGTTTTTTCGTCCTAAGTACAGGGCTTTGCACTTGTCCTTGTTGAACTGCATGAGATTTCTTTTGGCCCACTGCTCCAATTTGTCTAAGTCTCCCTGAATCTTGTCCCTGCCCTCCAGCGTGTCTACCATTCCCCCCAGCTTGGTGTCATCCATGAACTTACTGAGCGTGCAATCTATCCCATCATCAAGATTGGCATATTTACCATTCTCCCCAACTTAGTGTGATCCATGGACTTATTCAAAAAACAATTATCCAGGTCATTAATGAAGAAGTTGAATAAACCAGACCCAGAACCAATCCCTGGGGCACCCCACCTGATGCTAGCTGCCCGCTAGGCATCAAGCTGTTGATCAATACCCATTGAGCCCAGTGAGCTAGCCACTTTTCTATCCACCTTTATAGTTCATTTATCCAACCAACATTTCTTTAACTTGCTGGCAAGAGTACTGTGGAAGATTGTATCAAAAGCTTTGCTAAAATCAAGGTACACCACATCCACCACTTTCACAGAGCCAGTCATCTCATCATAAAAAGCAATCAGATTGGTCAGGCGTGACTTCACCTTGGTGAATCCTGCAGTCGGATCATCAAGCTCCTTCAGCATGCTCAGAGGAATTGAATCCAGCCCCTGTACTTTACATGTCCAACTTTTCTAAATAGACTTTAACCTTTACTTTTGACACCGAGTGTTGCTCAACTGTGCTGCCTAGTGCAGTAGTCTGGAACCTTACCTTGTCTGTGAAGAAGTAAGTGAAAAAGCATTGAGAACTTCAGCTTTTTCCATATCTCTTTCACTAGGCTACCTCCCCCATTCAGAAAGTGTTTTCTCTTACCTTCTTGTTGTAATATACCTGTGGAATATATCTTTCTTGTAACCGTTTACATGACTTGCTAGCTACAACTCCAGTTGTGCTTTGGCCTTCCTGATTTCAGTCTCTCATGCTTGAACAATATGTTTACACTCCTCCCCAGTCACCTGTCCAAGCTTCCACTTCTTGTAAGCTACTGTTTTGTGTTTAAACTCACTGAAGATTCTTCTGTCAAGTAAGCTGATCTCTTGACTTATTTTCTAGTCCTTGTGCATATTGGGATGGTTTGTTCCTGCTTAGTAAGAATTCTTTAAAATACAGTCAGCTCTCCCTGGACTCCTTCCCTCATCCTGTTAACCCATCCAGGGGGTCCTGTATATCAATTCCCTGACGGCATCAGAGCCTGCTTTTCTGAAGTCCAACGTCCAGATTTTGCTGTTTTCCTTTCATCCTTTTGTCAGAACCCGAGCTCAGCAATCTCATGATCATTGCTTCCCAAGTTGCTATCCACTTCTACTTCCCCACCAGTTCATCCCTGTTTGTGGTCAAGAGGAGCACGTCCTCTGGCAGGTTTCTCCTGCATTTGCACCAGAAAGTTATCCGCAACACTCTCCAAAAACTTCCTGGTTTCTCTGTGCACTGCTGTATTGCTGTCCCAGCAGATGTCAGGATGAGTGAAGTCCTTCAGAAGAACCAGGTCCGTGATCTAGAAGTTTCTGTCGGTTGTCTGAAGGAAGCCCCTTCTGCCTTATTCTTCTGGGCTGGCGGTCTATAACAGATGTCCACCACAACATCATCCGTGTTGCTCTAAACTTAACCCAGAGACTTTCAACAGGCTTTTGTTACAGTTTCATATGGGAACTGTGAGGAGGCAAGTTGGTCTCTTACATGCAGTGCAACTCCTTCACCTTTTCTCCCCTGCCTGTCCTTCCTGAACAGTTTATACCCATCCATGACAATGCAAAGGTAATCATGAGTCATGTTAGTAGACCAAAGGGCAAATAGCAAGATTGAGGTGATTATTTTTCAGGGCAAAGGGCTTAATTGAATAACAAGATGATGAAGCATTTTAAACCCCTCTTTAAAAAATCACTGAGAAAACTAAGAGCTGAGGTACTATGGAAACAAAATTAATGTGTATGATGTCCTTAGAACCAAAGAATCGGAAGGGACCTCATAGGTCATCTAGTCCAACCCCCTGCCTGAGGCAGGACCACTCCCACTAAACCATCCCAGTCATGGTTTTGTCCAGCCGGGCCAACCTTAATGGTTATTTCTCAAGATTCTGTATTGAACTGTGCCTTGGTGGAATAATAGTCAGTCAGTTAAAGCAAATAAGAACAATTGATTCCATGCTGCTAACGTGACTGCATTCGTTGGTTTATTTCTGATTATTAAAATAGATCTATTATGAAAAAATAAATTGTGTCAGAAACATAAACATGGGAAGGAATGAAACTTAATTGTAGTAGTATTCAAGTAACTGAAATTTTAAGAGAACATTCTAAATGTATTACATGTGTTGAAAATATTGATATTTACATTTTTGAAGATTTTGTGAAGTTGGAGCTGATCCATTGAAGTGGTGGAAACTCTCTCACTGACTTAAGTAGGCTTGGTACCAGTTCCGTAGCTCAGAGCAGTAGTTAGGAGAAAAGACCAATTTTATAGACATGGTAAGATTTATAACAGCATTAAAAACAACCTCTTCCTCCCCAGTGAAGCTTACAGTCTAGGTAAATAGGAAAAGGTAACAATTGGACAAGATAAACAAAAAGGAACTGGGAAATGGAGGGCAAGATGATGATAAGCTGTTCAGAGTGATGACATGTTGGGCGTGAAGTTACTTGCCAAACTGCGTAGTTATGAAAATTGTCAGGTTATTTTAATTTGACTCTTGCAGCCATTTATACACTTCTCATAGTGTCCTAAAGCCATTTGTGTAAAATATATAATACTTCATAGTAATTATAAATACAATTCCACAATGAATGTTTTCACAATCAGGCACCTTTAGAAAAAATAGCAATATTTATACCTTTTTCACTGGTTTATTTTGTTTCACTGCCTTACGATTGGATATGTTAATCTCTGGCTCTGAGGATAATTTGGACAGTTGTGATTTATAATCCTTAGGTAGAATTTTCTAAAGTGCCTAATGACTTACGCGCCTGTGTACTTAACATCATTTTTTAAAAATGGGAATTGGCTTAAGTCACTTCAGTTCTTTGGAAAATGTTACGTCTTATCTAAATTAGAAAATGTGTTGATTACTGTGGAATTATACCAACAACATTATTGTAAATCAAGTTTTAATTAAAAAAACCAGGTTGAAACCATATGGATTGCTAAAAATGTTCTTAGTGATATAATGTAAAAATAATAAAACTGATTAACATTCTTTGTAAATTTTTCTTTTCATCTGAAAAAAACTCAGTGTGTTCCAGGTCTGAAATGTCAGTTTTGAGTCAGCATGAATTTTCTTGTCCAAATCATAAACCTCTGAAGATAGGGGTTTATAATGAAAACTGTTGACAGACCCTTAAATGCAAAGTGATGCTAGTGGGCGCATTCTAGTACTTGTTAGTTGGCAGCATCTGAGACCAATACTGAATAAAGCTGACGGGTAATGCTAAATTATAGCTTTGAGGAAGAAATAAAGAAAAGATTTAACTGAGGTATTTAAAATCAAAAACATGATAGGCATACTGTTGTCATATCACTGTCATTGTAAGACAGATGGATAAAATAGTGGGAGGAAAAATCCATCCAGAGCAGATGCTGAGGAGTTTTTCATTGGAGACAATCACATGAATGAAAAAGTCTGGGAGGCATAGTTGCAGAAAATCACAGGAATCATTAAAGGAGCTAAGAGAAGAAAATTTATCAAAAGGCATTACAAGAAGAAATGATGTTTGACAGGGGAGAAATCTGTTGTTTGTTCTATAATGCAAAATGTTTGTAAATTTTAAAGAAACATACTCTGTTACTAACAAATTATTGCTTGCTATGCCTCTGCCCTGTGACTAGTATCTTTCCCCAGTTAGGTGATGTTAGCATATGTGCACCTAACCTTAGCATATGAATAACCCCATTAGAGACACAGTTGACGCTTACCTGAATGGGGGGGGGTTGCAGATCACTATCAAAAGTAATTATAAATTTCAAGCTAGGTAAGTGGCTGAGTCAAGGATCATAATTGCTTTTATACACTGATCATGTTCTCTGACAGTCAGCAGCTCTTTCCCAACCCCTCATCCTCAAGCTTTAGCAGATAGTTGATTTTACAGGTTAGAGAAATGCTGAGAGAGAAAGAAACCAGCAATCACTTATTTCCCCTCTGTACAGATAAAGAAAGGGGTTGACTCAAAAATGTTTGAGTGGACAATTTAAATACAGGCATTTGGTGAAAGACACCACTGAAATGCTAGATTTGATAGACGGGTATGTTAGGCAAGTGGTTTTCAAATTTACAGTGGGGACCCAGCATGCTGAAAGACTGGAATGCATTGCTTAAAAATGTTATTGTTGGGCCATGGACATAAATGATTTTTTTCAACTGGATCTTGTTAGGTTACATCTAAATACAAATTACACATGCTTGACTTCAATATGGTTTTAAATCAACTTGTGATAACAGCTGTTAGATACTCTGCTTTTCATTCTGAAGTGTTTCAAAGGGGTAGCCGTGTTAGTCTAATTCCTCAAAACACTCAGGTAATACTGTGGCACTTAGACTAACAAATTTATTTATCACATGAACTTTTGTGGGAGAAAATCCCCCTTTATCAGATGCTTTGAAGAAGATGCTTCAAAGTGTCTGACAAAATGGGATTTGCTCCCACTAAGCTCATGCGATAAATAAATTTGTTAGTCTCTAAGTGCCAAGGGACTCCTTGCTTATTTTGAAGTGTGTAATTTTTGTTTAAAAATGTATTTCTAATCAACTTTTGCTAAACTGAAATGAACAGGGGTTGAAGTGAAATTTACACCACATTAACTAAACTGGTTTAAAATTGCATCTTAACGTCAGTTGGTGCAGGTTTCTTGTATAAACAAGCCTGTAAACAGATATATTTGCACTACACTGTCTGTTGAACTGCTCTCGAATGCAAGTTTTCTAAAACCTGTATTTCAGAAACTATCTGCCAAGGGTTTGTTCTAGGTACTTGTTAAACAAGAAGATAAGTTACCTTGTCAGAACAGTGTTCCTAGAATTGGAGATTGTGGTCCAAATTGCATTCCAGTTGAAGTCAGATTTTCACAAAGGCTGAATTTGTTTCACAGTATGTCAAGTAATATTACAGTAAGTGTGCTGTATCATGCCGGTGGCTGGATAAAATGTGAAGAACAGGATAACAACCAACTGGTAATAAAAATGCTAATCTATTTTTATGTGTATTTAAGCCACTGACTGGCTAGCAGTTGAACAGCTTAAGTATGTAATGCACCTCGTATTTTACTTAAGTCATGTATAGTTGGTAGGGAAGGTATTGGAACCTAACTTATTTGTGAAAGGGCACACTTGAGAACTCGACGGAGCATATAGGAAAGTACACATGTTGTTAAATGCTTTTGTATCAAAGGCACTTGATAGAACAGAATGTTTCCACTATGAAAATGTGTTTCCATAGTGGGAAGGACTTCATCTATCTGTGGGTTTATAGTAAAGCTTAAAATCACATTTTCCTCAAGATGTTATGTTTTGTGCCATCAAATTTTTAACTATGCACAAGCACAAAATTTTAAGGAAATTTTTTTTGTGTGTTTCAGTTATCCAGGTGGCTTCAAACAAGTGACAGCAACACAGCTTCACCTGAAAGATCCAATAGCGGTAAGTATCTCTGGTTTAACTTTTTCTTTCCTTAGTTAATTTAGGGGATCTGTTTCATCAGATTGACATGCTATTCTGATGGACAAAAAAAATTGAATCCAGCTCTTTCACTGCCCCTTTTACCAAGACTTCTTCCTCCCCCCCCCACCCCAAAATACTGCAAAGTTGGAAAATAGGAATTGTGGTGTTAAGCCTGTAGTTGGAATTTCCTGACTAACCAGCTGCTTTCTTCTCTTTTACGGTACCACACACTCCTCTCATTTATAGTTAGTTCTGTCTTCTCCTCCCCCCTTTTTCTTCATCTGTTGACTCTTTCATCTTCTCTATTCTCTCTCTTCTCTTTGATATGGCCCCGGTTCAGAAGAGCACATATTTAATTTTCAGCTTATACATAAATACTCTCCAAACTAGGGATCCTTTACTGAATTGATTGCCTAAATCTGCTTCACTGTCTTCATTTATTCCCATGCTAATCTTTCTGTGTTCCTTCTTTCCCCTTTGGTTTCTGCCTTTTTTCCTGTTTTTCTCTCCCCTGACTCCTTCAGTGGTGCCCACCCCACCAGTCCCAGGACTAGGATCAGCATTTATTCTTCTCTAACATAGCCAGGTATACTGGCTCAAATGAATTAAGAGTTCTTCTCTTCTTGAGGTGAGTGTATCAGACTGAGTGGGGAGTGCTGTCCTTGCTCTGACATGAACTACAGATAGCACATGGAATGGTGTGTAGATCAGAGATCCTTCACCAGAAGAACTCATTACTGGGGAAACAGTACTCCTACACTGCAGACCAGCATTTCCAATCCACTATACAAAGCTAGAATAACATAGCTGAGAAGGTAAAACAACCTCATCTCATCACTAACTATCAACTTAAGTGTGACAATTTTAAGACTATTTCCTTGGTTTTAAACAAAATATTAATAGAGCTGTGCTTTTTGACTAACACTGACTCATATTACGCTATTAAAATAGGCATATCAAGATTCTTAACATAGTTCATTTTTGACTGACTGATTTCAGAGATTAACCTTTTTAATAAATCACCCATCCCAGACCTATCTTGGCTGAACTGTACACCTTAATCCTTCTGTGCCAGAGAAAATAGTGCTGATTTTAATAAAAGAATGCAACATAGTATACCTGCATCTCTCTTGCAGTGAAATTCAATATTGGATTCTATTCATTGAATTTTAGCTGTTTTCCAGTGGTGTAAGAATGGCTGTACTGGGGTCAAACCAGTGATCAATCTAGCCTAGTATCTTGTCTTCCAACAGTGGCCAATGCCAGGTGTTTCAGAGGGAATGAACAGAAAAGATAAATCATCAAGTGTTCCATCCTGTCACCTATTCCCCCCAGCATCTGACAAACAGAGGCTAGGGACACTTAAGAACATGGTTTTGCATCTTTGCCCATCCTCACTAATAGCCTTTGATGTACCTATCCTGATGCAAAGAATTCATTTAGTTTCTTTGCAATGGCTTTATCTTCCTGGAGTGCTCATTTAGCATTTCGGTTGTTCAGTGGCTCCACTGGTTGCTTAGCAGGCTTCTGCTCTTAAGGTATTTAAAGGTTTTTCTTGTTACTTTTTCAGCTGTTCCTCATATTCTTTTTTGGTCTTCCTAATTGTATTTTTACAGTTCACTTGACACAGTTTGTGCTCTTCTCTGTTTTCGTTAATAAGATTTAACGTCCACTTTTTAAAATGTCTTTGCCTCTGAGTGCTTTTTTACTTTGTTTAGCCATGGTTGCACTTTCTTGGTCTTGTTGCTGTGTTTTTTTTATTCTAATTTGGAGTATACATTTACACTGAGCCTCTATTATGGTGTATTTAAAACATTTATGTGCCACTTGCAAGCATTTTGCTTTTGGCACATTTTAATATCAGTTTAAATTACTTCCTCATTTCTGTGTAGTTCTCCTTTCTTTAATTATGCTATTGTTATAGACTACTTCGATGGTCATCCCTGCCTCCCCCCAAGGATATTAATTTCATTATTTCATGGTCGTTATCACCAAGCGATTGAGCTATAAAAGTATATACTGCACACATGATGTACCCAAGAAGTGAAAAGTGTGACTATATTGAATTTGGCTCCTAGTAACATCTGGGTTCGATATGTAATGCTCAAGTAGGATATTAGTACTTCTGCTGAAGGAGACAATTAATAGGCAGTATTTGATAGCCTAATATTATTGATTGCCAAGATTTTTTAAAAATGGAAGCCTACCTGGGAATTAAGGGATTTAACTTCTGGTTCCTATTATGTAGGTCAAGGCTGATCTGGATATATTGACATGAGCTTTGTGACAGAGAGTCGGTAAAAGGAATTGGAATCCTTTCCCTTGCTTTTAATGACTGTTGTGGACATGTAGCATCTCAGGATTAGATTCCGAGAATATGTCTGCTTTGCAGTTAAAAGCCCTTTGGTGGCTTGTGCCAGCTGACTCGGGTAGCTCTTTAGCTGCAGAGTAGACATTTGGGTGCAGATATTGAACTTCGGATATTAGCTGTACACTGGGGGGCACTATAATCTAATTTATTTTCAAGGGCCTGAGAGTTGTGTCTTTTTATAAATTCCCTTCTGGTTTTCCTACTGAGTTTCATTTTTCTTGCCAAACTCCTATAGATGAATTTCTCTGGGAACAAAGACAGATTCAGAGTACTGCAAATAGTTAAAACATGTTTGATAAAGACTCAGCAAATAGTGTTAGTTCAGAACTACATCTTGCTTAGTGAGAAATGTATTTTGTGTGATTGTACTCTGAAGAGCTCTAGGGAGTTAACTGTTTCACTTTGTGGGTTAGAGAGAGATCACTTTTCCACAGTTTTGTCATGTTAATAATTTAGAATAGTAGGTGTTAGTTCATTGTGTCAAATCTTCCATCCATGTGGCTGTTATAGTTCATTCTGATCTTGAGTAGTTCAGTGGACCATGATGGCATGGCATTCAGTTTATCTGCAATCTCTGCATTGTCTTGACAAAAAATGTACCATTAGCTTAGTATGTGCATGAAACCATTAACAACTTGAGTGCATATTCTAAATTTTTTATCTGTATTTCATGGACGGCAATATTTTATAATTACATGAAATGGCAAGGATGAAAGGCAGAGTGGTCTAGTGGGCTGAAAACAGGACCTGATTTTAGGAAGAATCCATAGGTACTATCAGATTATACTCTATACGTTGGTGGTTCTGTGATATTCACTTATAGTTAAGAATTGATCAAAATTAGTGTTATTGCCTTCAGTAAATTTAACTTGCAAGTATTTTTGGAAGTAGAAATCTATTTGAAATCACTCCCTTTAGCTTGCTATAGGCTCTATGTATTTAAATGAAAAAACATCATACTGTAAATGTAATAAAGGTAGCCAAGAAAGATTTTTGTCCCAAAGGATAGTAGAAATACTTTGCTCTCCAAATTCTATTAGCTCTTTTTTTCCTAAAATTTGTGACCCTATTAACTCTTTCTCATCCTCCTCCACCTCCTTCTTCCTGTATTTTTCAGTTCCTTTCCCTCCTCTTCTTCCTAGTTGTGAACCCTTATTTCTTTCATTCTCTGCCCTTTTATTTTTTGTCCTTCACCCCAACACTCATCCTCTCTACTTTGCTTAACCAAACTTTTTTGTTTTGTTCTTTTTTTGTTTTGTTTTGTTTGGATGGCCCCAGCTTCCCAATTGTCCCCCCTGCACCCAGCCCCCCCACCAACACTGACATTCTCTAAGCTGCTCCAGTAAAAGGTCTTATTTGAATTTCATACTCTAATCAGTGTTTCATTTTCTGTTCATTGCTATGCATTTAAAAATGCAGAACTCAGAGCAGCCCCAACATTGAGCAAGCAAGGAGTGTATCCACTTCTGGTTAGATGAGGCTTTACTAACCAGTGCAATATGGCTTTTAAACTTTTAAATCAATAAACTGTAAATAGAGGAGCAGTACACAGCTATTCTGTTTTACTGTTCATTGGAAAAGTACTATACTATTCTATGCTGCAGGATAGTAAGGTAGCTGTTATTGCAAAGTAACTAAATTATAGCATGTTCTGATGAGAATTAGTATGAAAATTCTTGTTAAACTATCTGTCACCAAGTTAAGCAAGTTCAACAACAAAAATCCTATTTATATCTATTTGTACAGTGTTCATAAGTATTCTTTATCTGCAAAGATGTAAATTAATTCAAAGCTCCTAAAGCATTTTAATACTAAATAGGCGTACTGTTGTGATTCTCATATGATAAATACACTTGTTAGTATTTAAATGTGCCACAGGACTCCTTGTTTGTTTTGCTGAGCCAGACTAAAATGACTTCCCCTTTGTAACTTGTCAACATTCAGGTCCCAGGGTAATCTTATTCAGCCTGTAACTCAGTTGCTCTGTAGAAGTCTTTGTCAAGTCAAGAAAGAGAGTCTTTGGAAGACTTCTATCCCCTTAAAAGCTTGCTCTTTGTCCGTGTCCAAGCTGAACTGAATGTTCTGGCTGTCTTCAGCAGTATTTTTCAAGCAAGTGACAGTCTCTGAGATCTTCTTCTTTTCATTGCAAGTGAGCTTTGAAAAGTTAAAGTCATTGTGATTAACAAGTAGATGTTTGGATAGCCATCCTTCTTTATCATTATCTTCTTCAGATCCTTGGGATGGATAACATTTTAACCAAAGAATGGTTTTCATCACTACATCCTCACCTGCAAAACTTCTTTTCTGATGGAGCTATGAAATACTATCTTTGATCACCACATCCTTGTCATATGACAACTTTCCACTTCCTGGAGCTATGAAGTACTGTCTTTATAGGGTGAAATTTAAGTATTGGTAGAATTTCTGTTTACCCGCTGGAGCAGAATGGCTATTAACTTTTGAGCTGGATGCTTTTTCCTTGCAGATTAGTCTCTAGCAAGAAGAAAAGTCTTCTCAAGAAGTTATCAGAGTCATCAAACCTAGTCCTGAAAACAGCCAATTTTTGCCTTCAAAACCAGCTGGGCAGATCTGTGTTTTAAAATATTGCTAATTCTGATGGTCTTGATTATGTTTTAGCTGTTCCTTCAAATTGGACTTAGCCAGATTATTCAGATAGTATTCAGTGAAGAAGAAATTACCATTTCATTTTTAACCTTTTCACTTGATTTCCAAAGAAATGCAGATTATTGAATGATCCATGGATTGAGTTAAAAATACATTTCTAATTTCAGTGCAATACCCTCCTGTTGCCATATATTAAAATGGTTTCCGTAGTATTCAGTTTGATGGTGGTGGTAAGATGGTAGAACCACTACTGGCTTCCTTTTGGGAAATGTTGGAGCTAACTTTATTTTCTACTGCAGGTTGCTAAGGGAATGCACTGACTTGCAGCATCCTGGACCTCCCAGACTATATCTGTTCCATCAGTATTGCCCACTATTTCTGCTGACTACCTAGCAGAATGCTTTCAGCCTTCCCTATGGTGGAGTCTCTGCCAGCATGGGTTCTGCAATAAGGTGCTACATAGCTTCTGCTGAACCATGAGCTGAATCTTGTCCTTCATCTTCTATAAAGGAATGAAAGCTGAGTTAGACCAGACTCTTCCTTAGCTTAACATTTTAAACTGTTCCTTTATTTTAGCAGTCTTTTCGAAAACCTGATCAAGGAAATCTGTTTTGGGGTGTGTTTAAACCTTTTTGAAAACAACAAGCAGAGAGATTATACAGTTTCAATTTGTTTATGTACAAGAAGCAGCTGTCTGGAACTTAAAGGCAGGTTTTATTTAAAAAATATATATAAATGTTTTGGTTCATTTGCATAATTACTGTAAAGTTTGAGATAAGAACTGTGAAGACAATGTCCATAAACTTTGCTCTATACATCTTTTGAGGTGACTCAAAATGGGAGTGGCTAGACCTTAAGCAACTGAGCACCTGCAACTCCCATTGACTTTAGTGGTATTTATGGATGTTGCTCACTTTTGCAAATGAAGCTACCCTTAGGTAGGGGCCTGGATATGGACTTAAAAGCATAATCCAGCCATTCCAGTTTGTAAGTTTTGTTCTGAAGTAAATGTTGCCAAGTTTCCCTATATTTTCAATAATTGAAAAATATAAGCAAAATGTGATTGACACTGCTTATTTAATTACATTGGAAGTGTCACATAAAAATTAGTGAATATAAAACAATTTCAAATAAGAGAGAAGTACTGTATGTAAGATGACCACAGTATTCAAAGTTTGTGTTGCTACTGGCAGAGAATTAGTGGTTGACAATTACTTGGAGCACGCTTCACCTACTAAGAATAATTATAAAACAGGGCAATATTTAACACTGAAAATAAGCTGTGAGAAAGCCTCTTGTGGTGTCATTGCCTCAGTGTATACAGCTGCAGGCATTGAAATAAGGGAGCTTAAAACCTTTATTCCCTTTTTGAATGTCATTTAAAAATCACTTACATGCATAGACCTGTATTGCATGTATATAATGATTACCTTTTAGAAGAAAAACCTGGAACAGAAAACATGGGGAAATACTATTAGTTTTTGAAAGACTATGCAGTTTAGATCAGGGAAGGCGGGGAGCAATTTTAGGCTGGTAATGCACATGTTAAAAGATGATTTGTAAAATATCAAGCACAGCAGATTTTTTTTTTTAAACTATGAGGAGGGGTTTGGTATTTAATAAAGCAGTACAAAACTTCAAAGTTTGGATTAGTAGTGACATAGATCTACGATGGATTAGGAAATATATTGGAACAGGATCAAGTATCTTAGAAGTTCTAAATTCTCTCAGCACGACTTCACAGGTCGTTTGATTTCTGGTTGGGTTGTGGATGAAAAGAGCTGGCTTTTACTATTTTTAATTTGTTATTCAGTCTGAGCCCAATTCTGTGAAGTGCAAAATGCTCTCGGTACCTTTCAGGGTTATGCTTATGGAAATGTCCTGTGCGTTGTGTCAGAAGCCTTAAAATCAAGAGAGATCACATCTGCACTCCTTCCTACTCAACTAGTACCTCTGTCAAAGAAGGGAGGTAGTTTGGTTTCTCACGGTTGGTTCTTGAGATATCCATGTAGGCATTCTTTGTAATACTGTTAGGTGCTTTGCTCCCCTTCTCAAAATTTGTTACTACGTTTGCCCTTCTCCGTCCTTCTGGGACCTCACCTATCCTCCAAGAATTCTCAAAGATAATAGCTAACAGTTGTGAGATTGTGTCAGCTGATTTCTTAAGTACCATAAAATTAATTTCATCCGGCTCTGCTGACATGAATATATATAATTTATCAATG
This sequence comes from Podocnemis expansa, assembly GCA_007922195.1. Classification (NCBI taxonomy): domain Eukaryota; kingdom Metazoa; phylum Chordata; order Testudines; family Podocnemididae; genus Podocnemis; species Podocnemis expansa. Next base: position 33,070,549 of record ML681998.1, on the reverse strand, counting down.
TTCTTTAACCTGTTCTTACCCTGTTTTGGTTAGTGTTCCTTCCCCCATCTGTTAATATTATTTGTGTTGAATATGTAGTCAAAATTTACCTTTGTATTGAAGATTGAAGCAAAATAGACATTTAGCATCTCAGCCTTCTTGATGTCAAGGACCTATGCTTTCTTTTGTCTTTCTCTTGCTCCTGATGTATGTGAAGAGCTCCTCTCTATGTTCCTTTTTAGGTCAAACTCTGCCTTAGCCTTTCTGATTTTTGTCTCTACATAGTTAGGCTATTCTTTTTTAATCCTCTTTAGCTATTCATCCATATTTTCACTCTTTGTGGCATTCCTTTTTGATTTTTCAGGACATTTAAAGAGCATTAATGGCCATATTGGCCTCTTACTAGTCGTCTTATCTTTCTTTCGCATTAAGATAATTTGTGCTTGAACTTTTAATTTTGTTTCTTTGAGAAATGGTTAGCTCTCTGGACTCCTTAGAATTTTTCTTCCCATGGGATCTAACCAACCAGTTCTCTGAGTTTGTTAAAGTCTGCTCTTTTGGAGTCCATTGTCTTTGTTCTGCTTTCTTGGATAGCACATCTGCTTTACATGCAGAAGGTCCTGAGTTCAGACCCAAGGGGTTGCACTAGATGATCTCATGAGGTCCCTTCTGACCCTATGATTCTATTCTATTCTCTCACTCCTTCCTTTCCTTGGAATCATGTAATATATGATCACATTCACTCAAATTGCCTGTCAGATTCAGAACCAATTCCTTCTTTTGACTGCTGGTGGTGGATATGCCAAAGGGATGTGGGATGTTTGATAGGATGGGTTTTGAGTGATAGCAAAAAATTATTTTTGGATGTCTGGCTAGTGAGTTTTGCCCACCTGCTCAGGGTTTAACTGATTGCTGTATTTGGGGATGGGAAGGAATTTCCCCCCAAGGCTCTGGAGGGTTTTCACCTTCCTCTGTAGCATGGGTCACAGCTCAATTACTGGTGGATTTTCTGTGCCTTAAAATCTTTACACCATGATTTGAGGACCTTAATAGCTCAGTCTTAGGTTCAGGTCTATTACAGGAGTGGCTGAGTAAGGCTCTATGAGCTGCATTGTGCAGGAGGTCAGACTTGGAGATCATAAAACCTATCTAGTCCTTAGCTGCAAATATTGCTCAGTGTGGAAGCTTTCGTACTGGGAAATGCAATGTTATTTTCATCATTCAGTGATCATCGATGGGAGTGATTATTGCATCAAATATGTCAGTTAATTTAGAAGGAAGCCTCTAAGTGCTCTCTAATCCTGAGCAATTAAATCATAGTATTAGAAAGGATTCTGTACAAGTGAGGCTATTAGTGATGGCTACTTAATGGTTTCCCTTCTGCCCCATCTTACAAGGTGGGATCTTTTGCCATATGTCTGCTTTTTTTTACTGGTGCTGTGCTGCTAAGTTCAGTGGGTACACAGGTACCCAACCGTGCTTCCTCCACATTCTGCTTCTCTTCTAACAATTGCCAGAGCCTCTGTCCTCTTGGATAGCTCAGGCTGTACCTCCAGATAGTGGTGACGCTTTTGCCTTTGAAAGCAGTTGTTGAAGTAAAGTCCAGGATCCAGAGGAATGGGCAGGGTGAAGTTCAGTCTAACTCTTTCTCACTGTTTCTGCTCCTTCTGAATGCCTGTTTCATACACTGACATATACCCTTCTTATAATATATACATCTCTTACAGATTGTTAAACTGACTGTTTATAGAACGCTTCCAAAGAACCTGCACAGACGAACTATGATGCAGAGGCTGCACCTGTTTCCAGATGATGTAAGTCAATAGCTGTACTTGTTTTAAGTTTTGCTTTCTCATGCTTTGAGGACGTATAGAGTGAATTATAGAAATATCCCCCTTCATAAGAAGACAGGAGTAAAAAGCAGCTTGTTTCTTTTATAGCTAAAGACAATTTGGATATTAAAGTTTTTTCCTGTATAACTTCATAAAGCTCTGAAAATTATCATGCATTCAGGAGTCAGTCATGTTGTTCTGTATTTTGACTTTTTAAAAAGGGCTTTTTACTGTACAATGTCATTTCTAACTATAGATTAAGATAGAGTACAGTATCTATAAACTTCAGGTCCATAAACTTGTTTTTGAAATTTATGACCTGGTTTACATTACAAAATTAAGTCAACTGAACTATGTTGCTTAGGGATGTGAAAAATCATAATCAAGTAAACCTATTCCCCATTGTAGACAGTGCGACATTGACAGAACAATTCTTTCAGCAGTGTAGCTACTGTCTCTCAAGGAGGTGAATTACTCCACCTATGGGAGAACCCCTCATATGACCATAAGTAGTGTCTTCACTGAAGCACTACACTGGCACAGCTGAATTGTCAAGTATTAAAAATGAGCCTGTGAATTCAGGTCACAGCAAGAAGGATCCCCAAATTATTTCCAATTCCCAGAACATACAAAACATACTAAGAATCTTCACTGTTGAATGTTCACCGAGAAGGAGAACTTGATGCCTTCATCTAGCAAGAAGGTTGAGTCCTGTTGCTCTTACACCAAAAGGCACTCATTCATCAGACTCCACTAATTAGTGAATATATTATTGTCACATTTTTCTCAACCATTTAGATATATTAAAGTTTACTTGTTTCTTTAAAGGTAGATGGATTCAAAGGGGTAGCTGTCTCAATCAAGTTCAGCAAAACAAACAGTCTTGCGGCATTTTAAAGACTAACAAATAAGTTTGGGTCAGACTGTTACACCAAATCAAAACCATTGTTTAGAGTCAGACAGTTGAGAACAGCATGTTAGCAGGACATGAGGTTTACAAATGGATTACAAATCAAAGCTTCAAAGAGAAACTGCAGATTTGAAATTCATATGCAGATTTTGTACCATTACCTTAGGGTTAAATAGGGATTTGGGGCTTTTTTTTTTTTTCTTATTGCAACAGGTGATTTTGCCTTCTTTTTACCTCGCTTCTCCAGTGTCTGAATCTAAACAACTGCTTTGGTTTGCTATAACAGTCTGACCTGATCCTATGATTTACACTTTCCTGCAATTATTTTCCTCCCATTCTGTAAGTTCTCCATTGTCAAGCATATGATGAAGTGGAATTTTCTCCCATGAAAATTCATGCGATAGATAAATTTGTTAGTTTTTAAAAGTGCGTTGTTTGTATAAAAGGTTAGAGTTAGTAAAGCAAAAGTTTAAAAAAATGCTTTTTAGATGCTAAGACTTAGCAAAACTAACCAACCCCTTTGTTAAAGGCAGTTTGTCAGTCTACCTTTCAGCAAAATGACTATTCAACCCTTGTCTGCACTTTGTGAGACATACAGAGTGCTTGGTTTGTGTGTCCTCTTAGGTGAAAGATAACTTTAGTTTCTTCACTGATTTCTTTTATATTCACTGAACCTTTGCAATGAATTCTTTTGAAGATTACTCACAAAAGTAAAGATCATTCAGACTGGGAGGAAGACAACATAATCTGGTCATGAAGGAAGTTCGCTGTGGGTTTCTTCCTCCACTTGTGTTTGCTACCATTCATGTTGATCTGTTTTCATAAGTCTCCTCCCCTTGCCATGATGCTGAGTGGATGTCTCCTCCATTTGTTGGTTTGATGGTCCTGTTTATCTTTTGTATAGATTGTATTACCATTGTCTTCTAATGCATCTTGGAAATACCTTCCATGAAGCTGAACCATTTTATTTTGTCTAGGGTGGGTGTAACTTTAGCCCTGCCTGATATACAGCCTTTGATCATATCATTTTCCATATGTTTGTAATTTGAATGTTCTCCATATGTGCACCACACAATAATGGCAATGATCAGTATGTTATTAGCTTTCTACTGATATCTTACATGACACCTTCCTCATGTAGGCGAGCTGGGTACATTCAGCTGCTCAGACCTGCTGAAACTCGCCATCAGATAGCAATGACAGTCTTGCAGTGGGGTGCTGTTAGGGTCAGAGTGATAAATGTTGTTCCTGTGCTAAGCATAATTGTACTCATTGTGCTTGGGGGCCAATGCATAGCAGCTGTACACTGGAAATTTATTTAAGAAATTGCATTTTAAGAATGAAGCATGTGTTTTTAGAGAAAATATGAGAGAGGTCATCAGAAAAAATCCACACTTTAATTTGTACATTGTCATTTTCTTTATCTGTTTTAAATGAAGTAAAGATGCACACGAGCAAAAGGGCTAGAATATAACTTTCCACATGAGGTATTCCAAGTCAAGCAGTGACCCATAAATATATTATAAACATGCCAGCTGAGTTTTCTAGAGAAAAGCCAGGGCGTGGTTTATATTTTCCTTTATAACTGAGTATTGTATATAGATCTTTTTAGCAACAGACTGTAAAACATGCTATTGTGCTTCATTAAGTAAATGCCACCACCCAGATCTTTAGCGCTAAGCATCTGCATTATTTTTGGGTGGGTTCGAGGGTTTAATCCATAGAAAGCATTTGAAATTAAACAAGTAGTGAAAAGTATTTACCAGATATTTTTTTATTGGCATTCTATGTAACAAAAATGTGAAGTGTGGTGGTGTCTGTGAGTTGGATTAAGGCGATCAAAATCATATTATATATGCCTTTACTGCCCTGGTTACATACATTTTTAACACAATCAGTTACATAGATTATTGATACCGGTAACATTATTAACCTTTTGAGTTTTATTTCTTGGGGCAAGCTTATTAGTTTCAAAGGATTGATTAGTATGTTATACAACATAATGCTAATTGACTTGGAGTTGATTGCATTTTAAACTTTCTCTCTTTCAGCCTTTAACCTTGCAGTTCATCAATTCAGTTATTGTTATCTGAAATTACTTTGAAATCTTTGCCATTTGTTCCTGGGTTTGAACTCCAATGAAACAGTGCCAGGGCTTGCTTTCTGATGAACTCACTCATGCGTCTGATAGGAATGGGGTTGAATCTGGGCCTGTGATTACATTGGTGGAATTTCTTTGCATTATATTGTTTAACTGTTGTCCTTTTTAAAAATGTGACTGCACCTTGGATTGATAAGTTGTTGGTGTTTGTATGTATAATTACACTCAAGACTGAATACGTCTTTTGTGAATATATGTAGTTAGGTTCTCAGGCTAAATGGTATTGTATCTCTTCAAATTCCAGCTCAACTAGAGATGTGAACATTATAATAGCCTGAATTATATTGATTAGATGAGTTGTCTCATTTAGCATTGAATCCACAGAAGTGATGAAACACTGCTCTGAAACATGTACCCATACCCAAATATTTAGGTTTCCTCTTTGGAATTTCAGTGCTGCAGGGAAGATCTGTTCTATTGCTTAAAAACTAAAAAGCTGAGGCTCATCTAGTATCCTCTACCTCAGGTTATCCCAGAAGACATACGTAAAAATCTTCTGGAGGAGCTTCCTCAGCCACGCCAAGTTCCCAGGAGATTAGATGAATATACACAAGAAGAAACAGATGCCTTCCCATTGCTCTGGACTCCGTAAGTATCTGTAAAAATCCTTTAAAATGATATTTGTTACTGTAGATGTGATGCATTGACCCTTAAAGAAACAGCTGAAAAAAAAGGTTAATTATCCCTCTGAGGAGACATGTCAGTTTCTCATGTTCATAAAATACGTAGTTTGGGTTCAGTTTATACCTTCAGTTATGTTTGGCTTTTTTAAAAGCCTGGATTTTCTGTTTAAGAAGGAGAAGTCTGTAGTAGAAATAGAGCTATGTAACCACTTATTTGGATACTTTGGATACTGTATTAGGAAAATTAATTTAACTGAACCACAGATCATCAGTGCAAATGCGTGGCCAAAAGCATGTCATTCATTCACTTTGTCGAAAACTTTCTTTTCTGTGGCGATGCCTTTTTGTTTTTTTCTTTTCCCCACAAAGTTTCAGTAATATGTATATAACATGTCAAAGTTAGAATACCGGTTTGTTTTGGGTACTAGGTTAAAATACTTCTGATGAGAAAACTCTAGTAATGTTGCAAAGAAAATCATCTGTCCCAACCCCTGTTCTCTCTGTCTCTCTTTTTCCCCCCTCCTTGCTCCCCTTCCCCCCCCCCCCCGCATAGTACTCTCATTGCCTTCCTCATCTACATGGCTTTTTAGTCACAGTGCAAAAAAGTTGTATACCAAATTAGAGTGTATGACAGCCTCCATTTTCAAATGTTAGTAAGTAGTCATTAACTTGGTTAAAATCCAAAGGAGAAACAATATTATCAGGAAACAATGTGCCTCACAACCAAATTATGGCCTCCTCTCTCATAGCTATGGGAGGAGCGAAGTCCAGGAGAGGAAGTATGAGGTATAATTTCTGCAAAAATCCCAGATTTCCAGATATCTTGAGCATTCACATTCCCCTGATCCCCTATAGCACCAGAGCGCGGTTATAGGGGAGATGTTCATCATTTCACTCCCTGCGCCCTACCTGTGTAACATCTTACATTGATCTGGATTTGAATATCCTGAGAATTTCATTTACTTTGCAGCACAGATGTATGTTCGTTTCTGCCCTAAAAGCAAACAGACATGGAATTTATCCCAGAATTAATCTTTGTATCCAGAAACATAGTAAGAATTTTGTGTGGAATCTCCCAAAACTGTAGCTGTTCACCAGGTCTGCTGGTTGCATGTACCAAAACTTAGTGGGACGAAATGTATGTAGGTGTATGTGTGCACATGTATCAGGTACATGTAGTTAAAATAGCATCTTTTAATTCAGATTTAAAACTGATGGATTTTAATAGTGGCCGTGCACATCCTGCAGTCGCTATTTTCTTTATCAGCATGTTTTGTGACTTAGGAAGTGCTACGGTCTGGGGCCAATCTGTGTGGACATGATCTGGGGGGATCTGTGTGATTTGAAATGTCACTGCAGTTGGTAGTCTTACAACATGGAATTATCTACCAATGTAAATATCACTGACACATTCATGATCAATTCTACTTATTACTGTTCTTAATATTAAGGTTTTATTTAATATACAGATAAGTATAAGCAATTTCCTATCTCAGCAAGCACTGCAGGTTCTCTAACTAGCTGTCCTAGAATGCTGAGTAAGGGGATTGCTGACACTTATTTGTTTCACCATTATACATTTAAAAAGATGATACCGAGAGGCAGCAGGCTGCCAATGCTTTTTGAAGACTAAGAGCCCAATATTATAAATGCTTACTCTTCTGCACAGACCCACATTGGTTCCAGTGGGGTTAGTGGTGGGAATGAGCATACACATGGGAATAAGAATTTGGAAGATCGCACTCTTAAATGTGCTGAGCACTCATGAGTCCTGTGGAAATTCAGAGAAGGTGCAGGGCAGGAGTGCTTTCTTATTTGTAGGCTGAAACCTTTAGTTCTTATGCTTTGATGCTAGTATGTAATGGACTTTGGTTTAATGTTTGGGTGACTGCTGTAGATTCATAATACTGTACTCTAATCATGTGATACAGGATGTATTTCCACTTAAATGATGATAAAGCATTGTGCAATAATCAAATTCTTTTCAAGCAAAGTAAATAATTGAAAACAAAGAAAGGAAATACATTTTAAATTTAAAAAGTTCAAAAATAAACTCTGGGTTATTGTACAGGAGAGAACATTCTACGTCATAAAAAAAGTTCCATTAATAGCTTCTCAGTAGAGAAAAAGTAAAACAAAGTTTTAAAATATTTTATTTTTAAAAGTAAGAGAAAATCACAGTTTTTAACATGAACTTAAACATGAAAAAAGTAACGGCTCCTTTTTAAAATTTACTCAAATAGTGTTTGCCACCCACAAAAAGGGCATACTTTCTATATTATAAGGCAAATGGAGATGGGAATATCCATCTGTCATAGTTGCTAGGAAATGAAAAACAAACAGTGGAATTCCTCCAAAACATAGTTTCCCACTTTTTTAAAAAAAAATTACACATACCATTGTAAAATAGGACTACATAATATAAGTTGGACCTGTGAGCAGGATTAATTTGCATACTGTGACAGTCATGCATAATTCCCATTACATACTCATAATGATTGCCTAGCCATGGACAATTAAGAAGTCACGTTAATAAGTAGTAAAGATATCTGTATATTTTGTTTTACATCATTATATAGGATTCATATCCAGTTGAGCCAGATATAATATGGTAACATTCCAATAACTATCCAGTACAGGAAGATACTTTCAGCTGAGGCATGTGTGGAACTCCCAATAACAGTGCCTCTGTAACTTTCTTACAACAGGGGAACTGGTCCCATTAGGATCATTTGTCTAATACTGAACAAAACATAGAAAGAAATGAAGCTGGCTGTATGTTTGTCTGTATGCATGAAGCACTGAGCTATGTTGGAACTTATTTATATAAGTTATAAAGATCAGAATTTGATTTCTCTTTATAGAATTTTTGTATTCCTGTGTTTTAAGGGGTGGAAAAGTTAGAAGAGGGACATTGTGAGAATTAAATTGCTTCCAGTATTGGTAGCAGAATACAGCATCTTTCACATCTTATACCAGTTTGGTGATAGCTGCTTTTCAGTAGCCCGTGTAAAATTATTTCACATTCCTAATGAGCATACCACATGAGCAGCCTTTTGAAAGTGGAACTTAATGTGTTGAATTCCTAGGCACTGGGCCCTTCTTAGATGTAAGAGCCATTCACTTGCCATGCCAACATTTAGCAGACTAGAACTTGTAATGTAAGTCATCCAGATACTCAGTGCTGGGGAATTATGGTCACCTGGCTCTGCTCATTGGATGAAACCTAATGTGAATCTTGTGAGAAAAATTCATGCTTTTGGTGAATGCTCTCCCAGAGAAAGAAACCAGATCAGATACGTTTGTCCTTCATGGTACTGTCTTAAAGTTAATAGATTTAGCCTTTGTCATCTTGAGGTTAGGAAGAAGGGCCCTGGTATAGTACAGGAAGAGAGAGAGAAAAGAATGGTGTTTTAGCAAGGCTCTGACCTGAGATGCAGAATTACTTTGGTTTTTTATAGATTTCTTCTGTGACCTTGGGCAAAACACTTCAGGTAAACTTAGAAACATTCCCTACATTGATACTCAATGGAACTTTGACTTCTAATCCATTTAAGTTCTTTTAAAAATTTAACCCTTAGTCTCTCTTTTTTGCAGCTGCTCTAATTTATATATATTCTTATACTTCATCACCCTAGCCTCTGAGCTCCTTCCCGTAGGATATTGAACAATGTGACTGACATCTGTTGTGTGTGTGTGTGTGTGTGTGTGTGTGTGTGTGTATTGTGAAAAGCTTTGTATTTTTTTTAATGATATATGTTACAAATTTCCATATGTTTAGAGAAGACAGAGCAAAGAAATACATCTTGCACTTAAAGCAGAAGGTGATTAGTTTTGTGTTGGCCCTTAGTTCTTGGCAAGTTCATTCCACAGCATTGGGTCAGCCCCAAGAATATCTCTTGCACTGACAAGCTTTATTCTTACTGTAGCAAGTTCCATTAGTGCCAGATGTGTGAATTTGTTGGCCACTACCTTTATTCTGGAGTATTCAGTGGTTTTAAATACCCCCACCTTTGGGCACCTTGATGATAAGGACTGAGACCTTCTATGCCATTTGGAGCTTCCTAAGTGCTGAAGGCTTCTTGCCCAGGTACTTTGCATTGCTGTAGCCCAGCTGAAGGGTAACAAAACCATGAGTAAAAGAGGCCTGGTCTTTGTTCAGTAGGATGTTATGGCATCTCCTTGCCAACTTGAGATGATAGAAGAAGTTTCTCACAGATGATGCTGTCTGAAAGCTTAGTGTCCAAGAGATACCCAGGAGTAGTCCTAACCTACTGATTGAATTCACCAATTATATTTGTGCACTTGCAGCCGAAGGAGACAACATCATGGCTGCAGACTCTCCAAAATATTTTCCTCTGCCCACCAAAATAATCTGTCTTCTATGACACTTCTAAAGGAACCTCTATGTCTTTAGTTTTAACCAGATGACTCTGTCCAGGTATTCATAGTAGAGGCACAGTCATGTGTGTTAAAGGATATAGATCTGTTTCTCCTTTGCATATTGCTGGTACTTGAGTCCACATCATCGGAAAAATTCACCTAGTGGCTAAATTTAGATGTTGAGAACAAGTGGAGAGAAAATTGATCCTTGTGGACTTGGCACATGAGAGGGCTAGAAGTGGAGGAATGGTCTTCCATCACTGTTGTTTAGGCACATTCCTCTAGAAGGTGCTCAAACCATTTTAACTCATGATGTTGGACCCCTGCTACTTCTTCAAGGTGTACCAGCAATACTGTAAACACTATCAAATGCTGCAGAGGGATGCAATGGGATGAGAAAGTATGTCTGCCTTCTGTCTTGCATCAGTGCCATTAAGGCACTTTCAGTTCCATGTCCTCACCTGAACTTAGATTGTAGATCTGGGTCTAGGATACTAGCTTGAATTAAATGCACCTTTGGCTGACTTCTCTATGGGCTTGCTCAAGAACAAAAGATTTTATACTGTAAAGCATCTTATCTGTAAGAATGGTATAATAGCAAGAAAAGTACTTCTCTGTCTCACAGTGCTGGAGTGAGGATCAGTACATTAATGATGTTATGGCACCTAATGATGAGGACCCTACCAAAAGTAGTAATAGGTTTTAAATTTGATTGACTGGTTGTGCCTACAGTGTTTGCAGTCCAAACATAGTAAAATTGTACAGATACATTGGAACCTGAAATTGATCTAGACTAGCCAAACAAGCAAGCAGCTCATGAAGTGAGATTTGTTAGTCTTTAAAGCTGGTTTTCAGACTTATTCCTCAGGACCCAGTTGAAAAAAATCATTTATGCCCATGACCCTACAATTTACATCTTTCAGCAATGCATTCCAGTCTTGCCGGGGGGGAAGGGGGCACCGCTACCCAGTACTGGGTCCTGACCCATAGTATGACACCACTGCTTTAGAATGCCATGGGACTTTTTGTTTGTTTCACTGTTACAGACACAGATGTTGGAAGTGGGAAGGACTGTGCTTGTAGCACAGATTGTGGGCTGCTGCATAGTCTGTGGGTAGCACAAAACCATAAAAGTAGCATTTTTGCCCATTCCGCAGACCAGAATCCAGAGGGCACAACAATATGGTAAGCCCACCTCTGCGTCCACCACTTTGGCCTGCACCTTCTGTGCTGTAGTTCTTTAAAACTTATTTTTCACTCGAAAAATATCCCATTAAAAAAGTCTTGGTTTGCTTTTGTACTCAGCCACAGCTTACTTAAAAATAGCTACTTTGGTTAAATGACATGGAGGCTTTCAAGATACACTGTTTTAATAGGCAAGGAAAATGCAATTGTGGTTCTACAGTAGATGTTGATATGGTTTTACATTAAAAATTACTGACTAAGAAAAGAGGTCTTAGTACAAGAGGTAAGGTAATGTAGTACATTGGAAAGAAAACTGGCAGCAAACCAGATATCAGTGACTGTAATTGGTAAATTCCATAGCTGTAAAGAAGTTATTAGTGGAGAAGATTTAGAGTTCTTATGAATAATAGTATATAATAATTTGATAGTGAAGCTAAAAAGAATGTTAAAACACTGACAGTACATACACTGGAAATATAACTAATAGTACATCTAGATTTGTAAGAACTTACTGTGGATCTTTTAGGATAGTATATGAACTTTTCCAGTCTCCTGCACCCTTTCCTCACATACCCTAAATTTCTCCTCAATTAAGAACTATATGCTTACAAAATTAGACCTTAAAATACAAGTGTCACAGCACACTATTACTGAAAAAGTGCTTACTTTCTCATTTTTATCATATAATTATAAAATAAATCAATTGGGATTTAACAAGTCATTGTCTGTATGAAATTTTAATTTGTACTGACTTTGCTAGTACTTTTTATGCAGCCTGTTATAAAACCTGGCCAATATGTACTAGATAAGTTGATGTACCCCTGCAGACCTCTGCATTCCCCAAGGTATGTGTATCCTTGGTCGAGAATCACTGTTTTAGGAGACCATTGTTGTCAGTAAATGAAAACTGCAACACAATGTAGACAAATGTAAAATGATGTCAGAGACAACAGTAAATGGAAAAAAAACCAAAACAAAACCCATGTTTGAATAGAAACAGAATTGCAACATGCAGGTCCGAAAAAGAATTCTGGATTTTTTCATACCTGGAAGACTACCTCTTTCACCATGCTTTACAACTTCTGTCATGCTTGATACAAAAGAGAAGAACGTGCCCTCAGAGCATTCGCTGTGAAGGCACTTTTCCTTGGTAGTGCTTTTGTACTCCCTCAGTTTGAATATGTAGACCTCCCAAGCATGCTTCAGAGCCTGTCTATTTGAACAGTTATTTATAGAAAGGGATGAAGCAACTAGAATAGGAATTGTGTTTGGCGGCGGAAAGGGGAGAGATTAATTCTATGAGATGGGGGGGGGGGAGTGGGGCAGGAAGAGAAAGAGAGTCCTACTTTGACTGAAATTGGTCTGTAGCTCTTTTTTGTTGTTGAGTTTAGATTTATTCCAGAGGTGCTCAAAGTTCTAAGCTGGATGGGCTTTAAGTAAAATGAAGTGCAGAGTAATGATCCCATCACCTATATAAAGTTTACTCTTATTACAGCACTTTTTAAAAGTCCATTGATTTCTAAGCACTTTACAAAGGAGGCCAGAATCATTAACCCTATTTCATAGAGGAGGAAACTGAGGCACAGAGCAATAAAGTGACCTACTCAAGGTCACCCAGCAGGCCTGTAGTAGCACAAGGACTAGACCCAGGCCTCCTGAGTCACAGTCCAGTGCTCTATCCACCAAGCAACGCTGATTTCCTACTAGGCAATGGAATTGTTGACACAGACTTTACTAAAAGTACTGTTTAGTTTTCAGCACATCTTCAGAACTCAGGGACACAACATGAAAAATAAATGGAAATTAGACAAATATACATATGATCCAAGCTGTTGAGTGTGAGGTTATAGGACAATCTTGTTCTTTTATTCCATACAACTTACAAAGCTCAGGAACTTGTATTTTTGAATGGACAGTTTATTCAAATAATTTACATAAATTTAATTAAAAATAAAAAGATGTACCTGGAGATGTGTTCTGGTTTGGCTTGGGTTTAAGGAAGCTACAGAGAAGCCAGCTGTTTTGCACAAAGATACTTTGTTTTGTGTTAGGTATGAAAATAGTACTTCAAATATCTCTAGGGAGGTATTAAGCAGGGTGCAGCTTATATGGCAAGGGAGGTTATTGCATTACAAGGGGGTACAACCCTCAATAGAAAAGCAGTATCAATTATAAAATGTAAACATAAGGGGTGTCTATTAAATGGAAAATTATAGATCTTATTACTCCAGCCAACTGAAGAAGCGCAGAAACAAAGTTTGTAATAAAGGAGTAGTCTTGTGACGTGTTTTAAGACTAACAAATTTATAGCATGAGGCTTTTGTGATTATAATCCCACTTCATCAGATGCATGAAATGGAAACTGTAGTATGTTGGGTGAGTTTATACATGCAAAGAAGGGTAAGTTACAAGGTCAGTTCTGTCTTTTTCAGCAAACCAAACAAGTTGTTTTGATTCAGTGTGGAACAATAGATGAAAAAATGAGAATCTTAAAAAGGGGGAAATTTGTAGCAGTAGCTCACTTGATGGACGATAGGCTTTTAAAATACTTATCTGAGAATGGATTAATAAGACATTGCACTATATTTCTTTATAGGATGTTTAAAATTCTTATCAAATATCTCAACTGGAAGTTGGTTAGCTGCCTGCTGCCACCATTACTTGACTGAAGGTCTTTGGAGCAGGGACCTTTGTTCTGTGTTTGTGCAATGCCTAGCATCGTGGGATGAACCCATAATACAAAGAAATAACATCTTGGGCTGTGCTCTTTTCAGATCTCACTAAGCAAGATCAGGCCCACTCAATATTTAAAGAGCCAGTGCTGCAGGAACTAGTGTTAATTCAGTGGTGCTCTTTCCCTTTGTGTCAGCCCTCTTTCCTCAGAAACAGATACTAGACAGCCAGTGAGAGAAATAGCTACTCCGCACTTCCCTGCCAGTGTTGCTCAGATCTGTTTTAGAGATTGAAAGAGAAATTCAGTTTCTGATCCGTCTCAGGACGGTGGAAGTTTTCAACCCACAGTTTCAATAGCTTTGGATATAGAATAGAATCGTAGGGTTGGAAGGGACCTCATGAGATCATCAAGTCCAACCCCCTGGGAATTGAACCCAGGACCTTCTGCATATTAAGTAGAGGTGCTAACCACTACACTGAGAGAGCCCTATGAAGAAGTAAAAATAGCTTTCATGTTGTGAGGCCTCAATGCATCTTTCTGATCACCATGGCAACCAGTTTTAGTAAGCTGTAACTTAGCTCCATTGCAGAAATGTAATGGAATAGTTCCTTCTGGTGACCATAAGTAAAATTGCTGGTGCCTAGCTGTGAGCCAATTTTGTCCAGCCTGCTGTATGTAGAAACTAGCTTAACAAAATATTCCTGAAGATAAAAAATAATCAAATCTTGTGCAGCAGGAGCTTGGATAGATGTTTTTCCCTTGAAGTGTTAGCTATAAAACTGGAAGAGCGGGGTTTCCTTTGCATCATTAGGCTTTGACTGTGAAAGTGGAAGTGTGCCAGACAAGATGGACCCCTGGTTTAATCTGTTCTTTTTTTTAAGAGATTAAAAGGTTAACAAATCCACATTTAAAGCTTTCTGCCAGTTGAAATTAATTCCATGCCTTTTGTTGTACGAAAAATGCATCTTCCAGTAAGTACTCAGCCTAACAGCATTTTATTTTTGTGAGATCAAATCTGCAGCTATACAAAAACAATCATCTTATCCACCTCAGACTAAAATATTAAAATTAAGAAAGGGATGTCAGCCATAAATCTGAATGTAATTTCTGTATAAGATGTTTCTGCACTGTTTGTCCTGGCTAAAATAAAACTAGAGCGCTTTTTTGCCCTTTATGATTTATAAATATCCATTTTTACTGTATTTTTTTTAAAAAGTGTCATTCTTAATATCTTGTGGAAAACACTTCACAACTCGTCCCTTCTTATCTCTTCCTTCTGCTTACTAAAACATACTCCTCTGAGTGCGGGTGTTGGACTGAGCAGGTACACAATACTATCCATTCCCTCACTTTTCTAACAGCTCCATTAACTTTTGCAGAATGTAGATAATTTTTTAAAATATTTGTTCATAAGAAAATCCTTCCACATGTGACCAGTACTGTCTTGCTGATGTCTCAGTTATAATGCCAAAAAATTCTTTTGCCTCTGTAGTTTGTTTAATTTGGTATAGCTATACCAGCAAAACTTTCCTAGTGTAGACAGAGTTTTGTTTTAACCTGTTGTGTTTACGGTGTTTACTAGGTTATGTTGCATTGAAATGAGCCACTCTGAAACCTAAATAAGTGTCTACTCACACCTGTTTAACCAAATTAGGTTTAAAATGTGCTCTTAGTTAAACCAGTGTAAGTTTGTATATAAACAAAATTTTGAGTCTGCATTCAGGCAGCCTGAAACAATAGCTTTGATAAGTATGAAAGGATCTCATTTAATTCAATCTTTTCTATACTAGAAAAGGTTTAGTGGTATAATTGTCCTGGGAAACCGTCCTGGTGTTGACCAGTTTATAGTAGCAAAAGCAGTTGCTTCTCTATTCCCTAGGGATTTTGCTTGTGTAAAAATGCTGTTTTAAATCACACCCTTATGTGATGATATTACACCAGCAAAACTTTCTAGGGTAGACCAGGCCTCACTGATTTGTTACTTGAGTGCATAATGTTGATTTAAATATCAGTGTGGACCATTCCACTGAGATTTTTCGAAGAGAATTACAGCTGCTCTAGGATTGTGGGTGGATCTTGAGTAGAATTACATTAGCTTCTTTTGCCATTATTCCATACACATCCATGTGTAACCACATAATTTAGTATCATAGAGATTGTTTGCAATCTGTACCAAAGTCATCAACTATTAGGTAATTGCAGTGTAGCTAAAAGGGACACATTTCAGCTGTTTGCCTAACCACAGCACTAAACCAAAAGGACAGTGCAAAGTGTCTGAAAAATATTCTTCTTTTGTTTTTGAAGGTTGTGCTTTCATTAACATTCTGAGTCAGCATAAAAGTCCATCTTTAAAAAGTATCTGTGAAGATGAACTCTTAATAACTAATGTATTTAGCAATGAAGTGTTTGTGGCTACAGCTAACTGATGAATTACACTCAAGGAAAATGTATACTTAGAGTGCAAACTTAATTCTGTGTACCTTGAATATAATTATGTACAGAAACAGGTGAATCAGAACATTTCAATACTACAAAGGGTAAAATGAACCATTTCAATATAATAGTTAGTTAAGTATAGATGAAAGATAACTGATGAAATTTTATTGTTTATACTGTGCTGTCATCAGTTAGTAATAATCACAGGAATGGGGGCATTAGGATTTCCACAGAGATGCAGAAGAACACATTGCAATTCAGATAGTGTCTTTATTGCTTAATGGAATTGAAACGAAGAGTAACAGAATGCTAGATATGAAGTGGCTGTTTCACTCATCAGGGTGTGTAATTAATTGAGTTACAATTATACATTGTCTTCCTTTAGGAAGCTTGTTTATAAACTTGCTTATGTTTTTGAGCAAGTGGATAAAGATAATGTATTTAAAATGCATCTTAATGTCAATTAAAAACTGCGCTGGGGGGGGGGGGTCTGGAAGTCTGAAAAGAACATAAAATTTTTGAAAAGCCATGCTGTTCACCCACTCACATCTCTTGTGATGTGAAATCTACATGGAAAACTCGTACAGTGCGCCA
Organism: Podocnemis expansa; assembly: GCA_007922195.1. NCBI lineage: Eukaryota > Metazoa > Chordata > Testudines > Podocnemididae > Podocnemis > Podocnemis expansa. The sequence goes on along the minus strand of ML681998.1, from coordinate 33,053,772 downwards.
CTGGCCATGGGTATGGCTTAGTCTGCTTTCCAGGGAACTCTCCACAGATATGCAGGAGATACAGAAGATAAAAAGGAGCCAATAAGGGCCATTTGAAGAACCTCTGCCCTGGCAATAGGTAGTCATGAAACCCAGTGTCATGAGTCATAAAACTTAAAACTATTTTGACATCTGTAACTTATCAGACTGGCCTTTTTTATTTTTAGTAGCTGACCTGTACATAAAAGAATTTTTATAGAGATGAATTCTTGGGGATTATTAACAACAGCATTCCACATACTGTTCACTCTGCTAGATTCTTTTCCTTCCCTTATAACCTTGGAGCAAACCAGCACAAGTTGACTCTGGTCAAATCAATTGTATTAATTATATTAACTACCCTTCCAGTTTACCAACCTCCCAGTCCTACAAATGGGATTTAAAGGGCCAGCAATCAAGGAAGGATGCTATGAGGACTGTTTTGCCAAGGGATTGGAGCTAAGCACATATCAGTATATCTACATAGGTTTCCTTTGTCTCCACAAACTGCTGAAATCCCCAAACTTTGGGTGCCAACCTAGCTACTTCTACAGAGAAGCAAACATCTTTGTCCCTAACCAGATAATTAATTAATTAGGAATATATCACTAATTATTAGTGTCTGTGATTTGTAATCTCCATCTTAATTAACGGCCTCCTATGAAGGTTTTCCTTATAACTAGAGGCCTGCGTGAATACAAAAATGTGGAACAGCATCCGCTCAGTGATAACGTTAATCCCATCCGAAATCCACATGCCAGGGTTTAGCTGCATCTGTAACCACAGCGGCAACCGAGCTTGGCCTTACATACAACTATTCAGCCTTTGATTGGTTCATTCCTCATATGGGTCCCATCCACTTTTTTCCTTTCTTGTTTGTGGTTCGCATGCTGTGCTATCAACCAGATTTCTTTGCCCACCAATGAAATCTCTGATTGACAGCAGTGGCTTGCCAACTGGAAACAAGAAAAGGAAGAAGTGGGCAGGGGAATGAGCCAATCAAAGGCCAGCAGTGAGTCTCCAAGCCCCACCTTGAGACTCTGATTGGCTGTCAGATCACAATCTAGCTTTGGCCAGAGTGCTTCCTGGTTCCCCAGCATGCTGCTGACACAGGTCAGTGCAGCAGCTTCAGCAGTGGATCGCAGTGTGATAAGGTAACAATAGAAGCTGCGTCCGTGAGTCGATCCACAGCAATGGGTCTGCGGTTATCCACACCCGTGGATGTGGATACCCACGGATCTGCAGTGGATACCTGCGGATTTGCAGGGCTCTACTTACAACATAGCAGCACTCAAGAGGTTGCTGTGACTTAACGTAATTAAGCTACCCATACTTTTATACAGCCCATTAGGATCTACGCTACTGCTGTTGCATTCCATACTGCTGTGAAGATATAGAAAACTCTCTAGTGGTGGTAATACTTTTTTAAAAAGCTGATGAGTAAATTTTTAAGTTTTAATTTTTTTTTAAATTTCAGTACCCAAATTTTGCTGTAAACAAGGAGTCTGGTGGCTCTTTTAAAGACTAATAAGTTTATTTATTTCATCAGCTTTTGTGGGAGGAAATCCCCTCTGAAATCCCCCCCCACGAAAGCTCATATGGTTAATAAATTTGTTGGTCTTTAAAAATGCACCAGCCTCCTTGTTTGTTTTGCTGGACTAGACTAACACAGCTATTCCTTTGGAACAAATTTACTGTGCAAGTTTTGTAGTATTGAATTACAAGGTGGCAGAGGATATCTGTATCTTCCATATTAGAAGCTTTCAGAAAGGTGGTAATTATTCGAGGGAGGAGAGGGACAGCCCGCAAACAAACTCACCACAGAATAGATCTGATTAAATATTACCAACAGCTTTTCATGCAGAATGACTATTAATTTTTATGGGTTTTTTAATATGTGTAGAAACTTGTTTCCTCATTCATAAAAGCAAACAAAATCTAAACCAAATCCTAACCTATAAATGCCTCTTTCAGCTTTGGCATTACATTCATCTTTGTGCAAGATGATTGGCTTACAGCTAGCTTTGAGGCACTGAGCCTTTACAGTTTTGATGGAAATTTAAATCCCATTTGAAAACACATGCTTGTCATTGGTAGAATTGCAATGGTTTTTTGGACTTTAATCTGTATCTGGGTCACTTTCCTCACTCATGAGGAGAGGTGATTGCCTGCAGGTGAGAAGAAAAATGTAGTTTGAATGCTTCAAAGCTTTCAAACCACATGTGCATTGCTGATTCTGTAACAGGCATTGACAGATAACTTCTTCAGAAGTATTGAGAATCTTCATATTTCACATTTTAGTGGAGACGTTTTTAAAAATCATTCTTTAGGAGGCCGGAATATATGAAAGCAAGGATGGGATCATACTTTGGTATTATAAGTGTCAGTGCTAGGAAAAATCAGTACATGACTCAGTTAAGTTTGGCTTAATATCAGTTTTTTGAAATAGATAGGACTCTAATTAGTGTCAAAGCCAACATAGTTATTTTGAAAGGGATTAAGTTTTATTAAAATATTAGTCGGTTTATTTGGGGAGGGTTTTTGGTTTTTCTTTTGGTTGGTTTTTGGTTTGAGGTGGGTTTTTTTTTTGTTTGTTTTTGTAGCAGGGTTGGGAAAGGAATTGGCTTGTATCAAGCTGAACATTTTAATGACCCTGTATAATGGAAAAATTTGGAGGGTGTGTAATTTGCTCTTTTTGAGGGGAAGGGAAATTTGTATTGCAAATCATGTTGTGACGTTAACCCTGTTGCACTTACAAGTTTTAAACAACATATGGTAAAAGTTACCTTAATTAATTGTTAAACTTAGATTTGAACAATTACTCTTTGAAAGAGTGATACATGAGAAATTAATCTTGTCCAGAAGTATAGTGACCCTTAGTATACAAATAATAAGTAGTAATCATTCTTGTTTCATTGCATTATTAATCCAAGAATGTTACAAATATTAACTTATTGTCTTTAAGATCTCTGTGAGTTAAACAGTTATTTTGCAGTTGTTTATCATGGTTGACAGCGTAAAAAAATCTTTTTAGTCCCATACCAAGGGCCCTAAGCTAGCAATAAGATAATGAACTTTCTATGGGATATAGATGGCTGAAAACTTGCTGGTTCTAATGTGGCATAGGTGCATTAAAACTACCCTTCACAAACAATAGCATCTCTTCCTGTTTTCTTTTTGACACTGCCAGAAACCTGCTTTTATTCAATAAAATGTTCCTAGGCAGAAAGACCATTTTAGCTGCAGTGTGCTGACAATGTAGTAAAGATAGAACTGTGTGGCAAGTCTGCTGAGACTTGATTAAAATAAATATAGGAGTCTCCAAAGAAAAATCAGTTAAGCAAATTTAACATTTAGAATTTTGTCCCAATTTTGGCAGGAAAAAAAGTATTTGAAAAAGAAACATTGTTGCATTCTATTAAAGAAAATGACTGTGTTTCACTGATTCCCCAGCACTCCCATAGTAGTTAAAGCTGATGGATTGGATATGTTTAATCCCCAGTTCATCATGTGAATTTAACTTGCACAGTATTCCATTTTTGTATGAAAAACAATTTCATGTGGAAAAACTTCTATAAAGGAAGTCGTATTTAAAACATTTGCATACCTACAGTAGTTTTCTCAGACTGCTATCTCTGAGATTAAAATTAATTAACCTATTTGAGCAATTCCATTCTCAAGCGAGAGAAGAATTCTCCGTGTTCAGGTTTCGTGTCTCACCAAGTAAGACCTCAGTGATTCCTCTGACCTCCTTAACTAAAGGTGCACCTACTTTATATGGTGTCTGCAGAATCCTTTTGATAAAATTACAGTTCATTATTATCAAAGCTGTCTTGTCTTATCAGTTTTATTTGCTGTTTAATTCTCTTCAGTCTGCCACCACTTTATGATTAACACTATCCCTTGAGATGGGGGGCGGGGATGTAGTCTCTTAAAGAATAATTACAAAGAGGGACTTTTTAGCTTTCTTACATAATGCACAATGAGCCCATATTTCCACAAGGTGTTGTTGAAGCTAAGAATTTTGGATTCAAATGATACAGATTACAAGACTACCAGGATCTACATGAGTAAAGAATAAGAAAGGGCTATAAACCCTTCTTACAGGACATAAACTAACCTGTTGTTGAAGTGTTAAGGAAGAATGATTATCCATGAGCAATTATTTCATACTTGCCAGCTTCAGGGTTTCCTGAACCACCTCCACTTGATGCATATCTGTGCACCCGTAGGTTGTGATCTATGTAACTTTTCTGTTCACTTTTGCAATATAATTGTATGGCTTAATGCCAGTTATGCCATTCAAGGTTTCCTTTTGAATGCCCTACTTGTTTGCTGTGGTATGATGTGTCCTGCAGCATCATGTATGAAACAGATATGAAGCATGTTGCATAGCTCAGCCCATCAGGCACCCTCTCTCAACTACAGAGGCTGGAGAGGTGCATGACAAAGCCAATGCAAATTGAGCTCCCTGGCTCAGGTGAAACAAAGATAATCCCCTCAGCTGAGGAGGAGGAGGGGGCTAGGGGCTTTATGCTAGAGAGTCTCCATCTAGAAACATCTACAAGAAGGATTAGGCCCTACCTAGAAGTAGGCAGAAATTGGCTGCCCACCAACACAGCTGGATTTGGGTGGTGAGATGAGCATAACTGTAGTAGAGTTCCAAAGGGGCAGCCGTGTTAGTCTAGTAAAGCAAAAAAAGGAAGGAGTCTTGCGGCACTTAGACTAACAGATTTATTTATCACATGAGCCTTCATGGGAGAAAATTCCACTTCATCAGACGCTTTGAAGAGCGGGAACTTACAGAATTGGATGAGAATAAATGCTGGGGAGTGTAAGACATGGGATCGGGTCATAGAGTTAGGTTAGCATGCTGGGGGGGAGGAGGGGGGTGCTTGTAGGAACTCCTGACTCATTTATTAAATGGTTGTGCATTGATTTGCTATATATTCACTTAAAATCATATTCTAATAATTAAACTAGTGCTTGTTTTATCTACAGCTGTGTGACCTTTAGAAGGTGTAAATGAGTGAGGCCAGGCATCTCCATTTCACTGATAAATGGATGGACGAAAGTCTGAGAGTCTCCAGTGACTGGGAAAGGGTCCCAGTCCCTGTAGGCTGGAAGTTCCCGATGTGGTGTCTGGGGACTGGGGGTGCTTGCTGGGGAACCATTGCCAGAGTGGTCAGAGGGCGCATACCCATTTCTTGGGACTGATTACACACAGGGGCCTAGTCACGTGGCATAACAGGGTAAGCTGGGGTTCAGGAGTGGAGATCAGGGGGTCACAGAGGCACACCAGACCAGATCTGGGAGGGGAATGTCGCACCTTCCTCTAAGGGCTACTGTTGTACTAATTCAGGTGTAGTATTTTGGCTACCTGTGTTAACATAAGCCATTCACTGTCCAGTGTTAAACAAGGGCTTGGGTTTGGGATATGGAGACCTCATACTGCTCATAACAAACACATTATTAAAAATCCTTATATTATTAATGATACAGAAAACAGAGGCAACCCACTTAAAACATTTGAAATCTGAAGTTACTAAATAAGGTTTTCATTTTAACATCCTCTCATCCTGGAGAGAGGTTTTCGAAGGAATAACTGTTCTTAGTTTGTATCAAAGATGGTATTAACTGTCTTTTTTTTTTTTTTGAGGAAAAAGGGAAGAATTCGATTGGATGGGCTGAAGCTGTTGTTATTCCTAGTTATGTTAGTCTCTTTCCTAAGAGAAAAATGAGAGAAACATAGATAAAGAGGGGAAGAAAAGAATAGCAAAGATCAAAAATACAGCTTCTGCCTCTAGTGTCGACCTTCATTTACAGTCTCTGCGCACATCTTATCAGCCACTCCTAGACCTGGCAAAGTCACACCAGCTTCAGGCTGTTCAGGGCATTGCTTTCAGTTGCCTCTTCTTAGTCACAGAGTTGTGGCAGTGTTGTGAAAATATAGCCCTGACTGGCTAAGCCAGACTCTTATTAGACAGAAGGAAAAAGGAGAGGGATAGGAAAGATAAGAAGTAAAGTGGGGAAGGAAAAAGGACGTGTGGAGGGTGAGGACGGAGAAGAGGGAGAGTCTAATATCCCAGATGGTGGTTGAGGTTCAGGTAGAGTCAATGGAGTTGAGGGTGTCATCTGGGTTCCAATCTCTCTTTCGGTCCTGGTGCGGTCAGAATATTTCAGGTTTGTTTGTCTTTTTTTGTCCACCTGTCAGGCAGGCCTAAAATCCCACATACCAATTTTGGTTCCTTGCTTTTTGGTTTTATGCCATTCTTGTGTTTATCAAGCATGATCTTAACACAGTCCTTGAATTATATCTATAAGCCTTTTTGTTTGGACTACTACAGTCTTTGTCTGCCTTCGTTGCCTTTTCCCATTAGTATTATTTGTTATAGGTTATTGTGACATCTTACAAACCTACACTCACTTCTGACCATTAAGTTCACAATTAGGGTAATTCTGTATGACCAGTTATCAAACCACCACCTTCCAGTAATTTCGCAGCCCTCTCCTTGACTCTCAAACTGTGATATTCTGCTGACCACATGAAGGAGCTCTGTGAAACAGTGGTAGTTCAGAGCCCTGCAGAAGGAATATTGTAGTGGATAATCAGCACACTAAACAAGTTGGCGTTGTTAGCCTCACACTGTACACAAGTATGTGATGCTTACTGTAAAAGACTTCATATCATCTTGTAGTCTAGTCACAATATCTAGACATCTTGAATGAGGATTAAATAGGCAAACTTTTTAAAAAAAGGTCTCTAATCTCGACAACATCTTAAATGATGTAACATATTGTTAGGGGTTTTCCTTTAAAGTTTTTCTTTTTTCTTTCTTGTTTTCAAACTGTCAACATAAAGGCAATAATGAGAGTTTAATCCTTTTTAGTCTTTCATGGATTTTACTTCTTGCTTTAGTCTGGGGACAAGTATAGTCAAAGCTTTATCAGATATTTACAAATATTGAAATGATAAAGAACACCAGTGATTTAAGTTTGAAAAATATATGGCTTTATTTACACAGTTACGAGTTGGAATACAGTATTATGTTGTCTTAACACTCTTTTTGCAAACAATTACATAATCTGAATTAAGGACAAGTTCTGCAGAAGTGCATGCATATGTGCAAGTGGGGTCTGCAAATTAATATATTTAAGTGCCTGTTTAAATCCTAACTTTCATATGTGTGTCTGGGAGTTTGTATCTCCTGTGAGAAAGTTCTCTGTGCTGTGTCTAACCCCATTGAGTTTGGAAAGAGTGGAGGATTAGGTTTACCAGAATAAACAAAAAGTCCAGTGGCATTCTTAAAAGACAAACATATTTGTTTATTATACGAGCTTTTATGGGTCTATGTGATAGATAAATTTTAATCTTTAAAAGTGCCCCTTGTTCGTTTTCTTTTTGAAAAGACTCCATCTTTGTTTTGCTGAAATCAACTAACACAGCTGTGTCTCTGATTAAAGTATTAACTCTATGCTGTCTGGACAAAAACCAGAATTTTAGTCAACCTGGCCTGCCTCTTGCTAGTTAGGGGCATGAAAAAATATTGCTATGTCAACAGGGCATAAGAGATCTGAATTCAAATTTTGCAGCTCAGGAGCATCTCTCAGCATTTCCTTTCCTTAATTCTGCAGCACTTGTTAATGCGAGAGAAGCAATAGCTTAATAGAAATGATAATTAAAAGGGGCTAGTTATTGAAGATGGTGTAATTTTTTCCCCCAGAATTCTAATGTTTTATCTTTTCAAAGCTTTTTTTTTTTACATGCCATGTAGCATTAATAGGCAAAACATATTTTTGGAGGGTGGGTGCATGCTGCTGACAGACATCAGCTGCATAGTTTTACATGACACGCTGTCAGAAAACCCAAAAGTATTTCCCTTCATTTGTGCTTTTTAACTGGTACATTCTTCTCCCAGGAGTCTGCAGTAACAATATGCAGCAGATACTCTTTACTGGAAAAAATTTTTTTAAATGTGTACAGTGTTTCTCCTCAGCCAGCAAGTAAAATTCAGAGCCTGTTCCTTCTAGGTGACCTCATTTCCTTTTTGAAGTAGTTAAAGGATAGGTCCTTTTAGATTTCACTAAAACTGTTCATGTAAATGCAGAATTCCAGGAGTTTGTTAGGGGAGTGAGTGATAAAAGTATTTCCCTCTTCAGTGGAACACACCTCTGCAGATTTGCTAGTATATCAGTGAGGAACTATCCTTTGGAGTTCATAGGCAGCTTATAATTCTTCCTTTAAGTTGGACAAGTTTTTTGTAAGCTTCACTTCTTTCTGCGACAAAACACCGATATTGTCCTTACCAAAGCAATATTTTTCAAGGCTAGCTTTTCCAGTGCCAAAGTACATCTGTAAAGCAAATACTACTACTTCCAAAAAGCAAACAACCAAGAGCTGTGAAAGCTTAGTGTGACTTTAGAAAAGGCTTTAAGAACTTTTGTTTGTTCATGATAGACTTTCAGCGGTGCTGTATCAACTTTTGAGCTTCATTAACCTCATACAGCTGGAGATTGAGGCTCTTATTCCTTTTGGCTTTGAAACAACAAAAGTTAAGTCCAAAATGCAGTCTGCATGCAGCAGAAAACAGAACAATCCTGAATGTGTTTCAGCCCAGTGAAAAGTTCTGTGGGACCCAGATCTGTAACCAGTTTAACATAACCTTGATCTCTGCAGACTGCCAACTGACTGACTGGACCACAGTGTTAAGTGATAATTTGTTTCAGGAACAAATTTCAGGGCTCAGAGTCAAAAGCATTAGCGTGTGTGAACTGAATGATTTGTTCCATGAAAAAAGACTCGTATTATGCCATGCAATCAATATCTCTAGCATGGGATTTTCAAAATCCCTGAAAGTTGGCAACTCTGCTGTTATGGAAGTTGGGAAAAACTTCCATTGATTTCAGGGAGGAGGGTTAGGGCAGGACTGAGCACTTTAGAAAATCACGCTCTGAATGCACAACAGATACATTTTGAGCTATGTGAGAATACATATTGGGTGAGTTTAGAGTCACAGGATTTGGAGCATTTCCAAGGAATTAGGGAGAGGTTATTGTGGAAAACTGTGGGAAATATAGTTTTGCTTCATTTACCAGCTACTGAATGCTGGACTTAATTCAATTCCACATTAAAACTGAATAAACATTATCAAATTATTTAAGTATTTCCTTGTAAATCCATATGTGTTATTTACAATTGTTTTGTTTGGAATGAAGACGAGTTAAGAAATCAATACACAAAGTGCACTACTGAAATGAAACAACTGACTGGCAAAAAGCCACATAACTAACAAAAAATCAGATGTCCCTTTTTTCTTAAAATTCATAAATCCTGTGACTTAATTTATAGCACTACATAAGTAGCTAAGATCTGACTACAGATCATCACTTCAGTTGCTTTTCTGTAAAGTGATATTGCAAATATCCCTTCGTACTGTATTACCGTCATTGAAAAATGCTGACTCCTAGGCATGTGGCTTTGATAGCTAACAAGAAATAGTGAGATTTTGGCATGGCTTCTGTGGAACCATCTAGGTAGGTGTTTTGTGTGGTCCCTAGGATGAATTCCTGGAGTTAGTCAGAGTTAACTATACTTCTTTGCTGAAGTCCTGGTATTTGTGTAGATGAGATTTGAATGGCACTCTGAAAATCTAATCAGGTTTACTTTTGTGAATTGCACATTACACTGAAATATTCCAAATAGTCTTTCTCATTAAGTTCACTTAACTACCTTTTGTGTACTATTTGACTTGTGCATTGGTATCTCCACTTTTTACCATCTTGTTTATACCCAGCTGCAATTGGAAAAGAGCTATATGGTTACTTTACCCATTTCCAGTTTGTATTTGAACATAGCTGTTGCTTTATTTTTCTTTTCCTAATAAATTATATTAAGGATTATTATGTTTTAAAGCAGTTTGATGATGCTGTCCACAGTGCCCAGTCCCTCCATCTCAAGTTCCTGTACCATCAGTTTACCAATAAACATGTTAAAAAATGGCTGAGGAACCAGTACTGTTTCCCAGGGTTTACTGGTGGGGATCAAGGTCACATCCTGTGCTAGTACTGAACAGTCTTCACAAGACTGTGATCTGGCCTGACCCACAGCCCAGCACGAGTCAAGAAAAAATCTGCTGAATCTGCTACTATTGCCAGTGGGTGTTACCGGCAGGGACTAGTAACCCCCTAATGCAGGACTCGACAAATCTATGTTTCTAGTCACCATAGCAAACAGTTGTAGAAGTCAGTTGCCTAGTTCCACTGCAGAAATCTAACGGAGGAGTGCTATCTGGCGACCAAAAATAAAATTGCTGGTGCTCAGCTGTGAGCCAATTTTGGCCATCCATGCCCTAATGCCTTATGTGTTTGCTAGGGAACCTCAGGAGACTATGGATAGTCCAGTCTCATTTCATTTTCCAAGCAAAATGAAAGGCAAAACAGAAACATTAGAAAAGATGTGAAGTAAAGTGTATTTTTAAATTGTTCAGCTTTAATAATTTTTGACAACTGAAGAATAGACTTCAAACTTTATTGTAGAGCTTGTTCAGATTTTAAAAAAAACTAAGCTGGGAGGAAAATGAATAATGTTTAGTCATTTTAAAAAATGCATTCATTTAAAGATGCATGGTGACATTTGTGAAGCCAGAGCACAATTAACTTAGACCTACTATCAAACAACTTGCAAACAAAGCTTGAAGCCTGATAATTCCCAAAGCTATACTGTTCTATATCTCTGTGGTTTATTCTATTATGTCTGGATTTATGTGTTCATTTTTCTTTTAAAAAAAAAAAAGAAAAACCAAACAATGATAAGGCTGAAGCTTCAGGCACAAACCTTAGGAATTTATAAATCTGGTAGTTACTGTAGTAGGTCAAACATATATTTTTTCATGCCTGTTTTTCTTGATAAGTGTCTCTTTTGATTTTTTTTCTAGACCTAAAGATTATCGAAAGTTGTAAAACAGAACCGAAAGAGGAACCGCTGAATGTGCTACAGAATTTGAGTTCCAGGATCACATTAACTTGGAAAACCACGTGCATCTTAATCATCCATTCTATGTAGAGAAGAATTTTTTCAGATACAAGGAAAACTTTCCAGAAGATCAGTCATATTCCGTGTATTAGAAACAGAGCTAAAAAACCAGTGTATTATTTCTGACGTTACCTGTTCCAAAATCTATTGCATTACTTATCCTGTGTTGAATGTTGTTAAAAGAATTATATTTATTTCTCTGTATAGAACTCCAGTTATCTTTCTGCATATTTACATCTAAAGAAAGCGGTTTAAATGTCAGTAAAAAAAAAAAAATTTCCACTAAAAGCTGCAGAACTTTGACTCCTTTCCTCAAGGAATAATAGCAATGAGTAATTACGACATTTCACTCTCACAAACTGTACAATAACTGTAAATTATCTGCTTTATTATCCTGCCAAAGCAGATGTTTTATGATGTTATAGAATGCAAAGTTCAGTTTTAAGAAAAATCAGAATGATTTCAGAACTCCTTTCAGGCTTGCATAGCCTTTTTTGGATCTTCTCGAATCTTTGACTTGTCCTGTATAAGGAAGTCATTTGTCACTTCCCATATTTATTTAGAACTAAACATTTTTAAACTAAGTGCACATAAAACTGTATTGTGACACCTTTTATGCCCAGTTCTCCAAAAACCTTTTCTAGATAGGGCAGTCTGTCTGAGAGTCAGCCAGGCGACTGATCTTCCTATGACTGAACCAGTACAGCAGAAAACTTGAGCAAACCTGAGGTTGGATAAGTGTAAAGGTCCCATCTTGGCACCTAGGGTGCCCTGTAGGAGAAACAATGTGACTGAAAGGTGGTGTGTACAACCATTTCTATCTTAAAATAAATGTTGCTACTCTGAAAAATTTGAGAATCACAGCATCCTGTCACAAATTTCAGTGTAAATCTTTTGTCCATAGCTCAATGCTCAGCCACAGAAATGTACATCTTGGACTGTGGCTGATCTTAAAAATATTCTTTACTGGGTAACTGGCTGTTCTTGGAGGAAGGGCATTCCTTGGATGGCAACTCAGCAACCCAGCTGACTTCAGTAGAGAAAGAGCCCATTGGAAAAATCCAGCATAGGACACCTCTTGTGAATAGGAAGTAGATCGCACAGAGCCTTTTCTCTTTCCCATCAAACCAAAATCTGTCCAAACATATTTCAGGAAAAGAGTTGGTTGCTCACCTGTGTAACTCTGTTCTTCGAGATGTGTGTCCCGTGATGCTCCACTGAAGGTGTTGCAGCGTCCGGACACCACTCGACGGTGATTTTCAAAGCAGGGATACAGCAGGCTGCGCTCGCGCCTAACGAGCACGCAGCGCTGCCCGAGTGGCTCAGCGCAAGCGCGCCTGCTGTCCCTCAGTTCCTTCTTCCCAGCAGGTTAGCATCTGTAAGAAACAGGACAAGAGGGGAGGAAGGGAGGGTGGTGGAGCATCACGGGGGACACATCTCGAAGAACAGAGTTACACAGGTGAGCAACCAACTCTTCTTCTTCGAGTGATGTCCCGTGCTGCTCCACTGAAGGTGACTACGTAGCAGTTATGCCAGAAGGTGGTGGGATGTCCTGCCTGAAGACAAGATCTCACGACCCATTACTGTATCTGTAGCTGCTGATAAGTCTAGAGTGTAATGAGATATGAAGGTGTGTGGATTGGACCACGTCGCTGCTCTACAGATATCTTGAACATGAACATTATGTAAGAAGGCCGTAGTTGCTGCCATAGCCCGAGTGGAGTGCGAGCGAATGCCCGGCGGAGGCTGGGTGTTCATAATCCTGTAGGACGTGTGAATACAGTCCCTAATCCACTTTGAAAGTCTCTGATTGGAAATGGGTTCCCCTTTTTGTCGTTCTGCAAACGATACAAACAGTTTATTCGATTTTCAAAAAGGAGCTGTTCGATCAATATAAAAGGCAAGCGCCCTCCGCACGTCAAGGGTATGCAATGAAGCTTGCAATGACGAAGTATGCGGTTTTGGGCAAAATGTAGGAAGGTGAATAGGTTGATTAACATGAAATGTTGAGACTACCTTAGGCAAAAAGCAGGGGTCCAAATGTAGTGATACCTTGTTTTTATGAAAAACAGTGTAGGGGGGGTCGCAGCGTAACGCGTTCAGCTCACCCACTCGCCTTGCGGATGTGATGGCGACCAAGAAGGATACCTTCATGGAGAGGTAGTAAAGAGAACAGGTTGCCAGCGACTCAAATGGCAATTTCGTGAGTGCTGTAAGAACAAGGGTGATGTTCCATGGGGTTGCTAAATGATGAATAGGCGGAAAAGTGTTCTTCAAGCCTGTTAGGAACCTTTTAACCATGGGATGAGCAAAAAGTGAGGAATTGCTCGAAGGGTGGAGTGCTGATATGGCAGAGAGGTGAACCCATAAGGAACTATTAGAAAGAGACAAATATTTTAAGTGGAGGAGATACCCCAGATATTGGACTATAGTAGTTTGGTCAGGACAAATGTCATTGGCTATACACCATGTGGTGAAGCGTCGCCACTTGTAAGAATATGAACTTCTAGTGGATGATCTTCTGCTGTTGAGTAGGATGTCCTTGACTTGGTGGGAGCAAGAGTCCTCACCTACCCGGAACCAATTAGATACCACGCCGTGAGGTGTAGCCTGGAGGTGCCTGGGTGGTGTGCTAGAGGCTTGGTCTGATATAATAAGTCCTGTATTAGTGGGAGGCGTATTGGTCTGCGTACCGATAGATCGAGTAGGTGTGGGAACCAAAACTGGTGTGGCCATGCTGGAGCGATTAATATCACTGACGCCCAGTCGTGTTTGATTTTCTGAATGACCCTGGGTATTAAAGGGGTCGGTGGAAAAGCATACAGAAGATGCCTCGCCCAGCTGATCAGGAAGGCATCGCCCAATGTTCGTGGTTCGTTCTGGGCCCTGGAGCAAAAGTTTGGGCATTTCGTAGTCGCTGCCGTTGCGAACAGGTCGATTACTGGATATCCCCATCTGCGAAAAAGGGCACGTAAGACGGAGTTGAGCTGCCATTCGTGAGTTGCAGGAAACAACCTGCTGAGGGCATCTGCGGTGGTGTTTCGCACACCTGGTAGGTAGACCGCAGAGATGTGAACCTGGTTGTGAATACACCAGCTCCAGAGTTTGACTGCCTCTGCGCAAAGGGAAGGGGACCTGGCCCCACCTTGACGATTTACGTAGTATACGCATGCCATATTGTCAGACATGACGGTGACGGCTTTCCCAGAAATGGCAGGGAGAAATTGAATGCAGGCATGTCTGATGGCTCTGAGCTCTAATGTGTTTATGTGTAGGGATGCCTCTAGCCGAGACCATCTGCCTTGTGCCGCTAGGTTGGCTATGTGAGCCCCCCAGCCTTTCAAGGAAGCATCTGTTGTTATGGTATGTACTGGCTGGGGTTGTAGAAATGGTACACCGATTAAGAGGTTTCATGGATCTCGCCACCATAGGAGTGATGCCTTGACTGAGTTGGGGACTGTCACCGTTTTCTGAAGTGGGTGGAATTGTGGCCTGTAGACCGTGGCGAACCATGCCTGTAGGTGGCGCATGTTTAAGCGTGCGTTGGGAACAACGGTTGTGCACGCTGCCATATGGCCTAAGAGTTTCATCAACGTTCGTACAGTGACTAATGGAGCAGTAATAACGAGGTCGATCAGTTCGCGGATCATTAATTGGCGCATTTGAGGTAAGTATGCTCGGGAATTCTTCAAATCTAACACAGCACCTATGAATTCTATAGTCTGAGTTGGAGTCATGATTGACTTTTCTACATTTATTTTCAGGCTGAGTTGGTGAAAGAGAGTTGTTGTAGTCTGCAAAGCCCGAAGGCAGTGGTTGTGCGATGAGGCCACGATCAAACAATCGTCGAGGTACGGATAAATCTTGATACCGCGAGCGTGGAGGTAGGATATGGCCACTGTTAGGACTTTGGAGAAGGTGCGAGGTGCGGTCGATAGGCCGAAGGGTAGAACCTTGTATTGGAAGTGTTGGCCGTTGGCAATGAACCTCAGAAAGCGCCTATGAGAGGGATGAATAGTGATATGAAAATAAGCATCTTTAAGGTCGAGGGATGAAAACCAATCACCTTCGTGCAATAAGGGAATGATAGTATTAAGGGTAACCATTTTAAATTTTTCACATTTAACAAATCTGTTCAAGGGTCTTAGGTCTAGTATTGGTCGCCACCCGCCTGACTTTTTGCGTACCACAAAATAACGTGAATAAAACCCCGAGAAATGAAAAGGTGGGGGTATAGGCTCAATAGCTCCCAGTTATAGGAGATGTTCAATTTCCTGCTGAAGAGCTTGTACATGATAGGTGTCCCTGAAGAGGGACGGGGAAGGGGAATGTGGAGGGGGTGGGGAGACGAATGGGATAGAGTAACCAAATTGTATGATTTCCAGGACCCATTGATCAGTAGTAATGCTCGACCAGGCCGAATAGTAGTGAGCTAGCCGAAACTCAAAAGATGATAGTGAATGGACGTTGCTGGAAGGTGAGAAATGGTCAGACCCTTGACCAATGCTTCAGAAATGAGGCTTGGTTTGAGGAGCTTGCGAGGTTGGATTAGAGGAGGTGTGTTGAGGCCTCTGTTTACGTCGATAAAACCTATTTTGAGACGTGCGTTGTTGGTCCAACGGCTTCAGATCTGATAGGGACGAGTATTGATATCGGCGCTGAAAAGGTTGGGAGCGAATGTTAGATCGTCTACTATATGGAGGAAAGATACCAAGGGTACGTAAGGTCGCCCTGGAGTCTTTCATTGAATGCAATACCTCGTCCGTTTTGGAAGAAAATAGTTGAGTTTTCTCGAAGGGTAAGTTCAATTTTATTGTGCAGCTCCCTGGGCAGAGCAGCTGTGTGAAGCCAGGACGCACGGCGAAGGACCACTGCTGTAGCTGTGAGACGTGCTGCTGTATCAGCAGCGTCCAGTGACATCTGGAGGAAGGTACGTGCTATTAGGTGGCCCTCCGCTATGAGGATCTTACAGTGCTCTTTTTTAGAGTCTGACATGTCAGAGGTAAGGTTAGATAATTTGTCAAATAGGTTATAATTATAATTGGACAAAAGCGCTGCATAATTAGTTAGTCTAATAAGCAGTGTGGAAGATGAATATACCCGTTTCCCTAAAGTGTCCACCTGCTTCCAGCCTTTATCAGAGGGATTGGTTTTAAATGAAGGCTGCTTACTTCGTTGGTTAGCATCATCTATTACCAGGGAATTAGGAGCAGGGTGAGAAAAAAGAAACTCCATATCTGTAGGAGGGATATAATACTTCCTATCATATCTTTTGTTAATTGGGGAAATTGTAGCCGGAGTTCGCCATATCAGATTGGCCGGTTCCAGAATTGCTTCATTCATAGGGATTGCAATCTTGGCAGGGGCTGATGAATGTAATATTTTAAGTAATTTATGTTGGGATTCAGCAACTTCTTGAAGAGGGATGTCCAGGTTCTGTGCAACTCTTTTAAACAGTTCGCTAAATTGTTTCAAGTCGTCCAGAGGGTTAATTGGGCGTTGAATGAACATTTCCTCCTGTAGCTGAGAAGTTGCTGGGGAGTGATGAATGGAGTCATTAGACTTAATTGTTTCAATTGAGTGATCTCGCTGAGGTGAAGTGATAAAGGTATTAACACTCCCAGCAGGGGAGGTGTGCTTGTCCTCCTGAAAGGTTTTGTTTGGCAGCTTGGCTGGAGGAGGAGATGACCCGGTGTCATAGTGAGAGTGAGAATGACAGTGTCTGGATGAACACCGTGAATAATGACGGTGCTTGTGCCTGTCAGGAGTATAGCCGTGGGAGGGAGTCAGTGAACGGCAGCAGCTATGATGAGGAGAAGAGTAATTAGATGAGTAATGTGATGCCTGACAGGAACTACGCCAGCGACTGGATCGCCCAGGTGATAGTGACAGGGACGATCGATAGCTATAGCCGGGGCTGGGAGAAATGTAATGAGTCTTATGTGGTCTTTTACGAGGAGGTGAACCCCTGTCATGAGGCAGGTTCACTGTTTGCGGTGCCGGTAGAGCTGGCTTGGAAGTGGAGAGGCTTTGCTCCATGGCCGGAACAGCCGGTGCCGACGGTGCGGGCATGCTGTCGGTATGCAGCTGCGGTGCGGCATTTACCGGCACCAGGGGAGCCAATGGGCTATGAGGATTAAGCGGAACCGAGTCTGGTTGTTTGGACCTCGGTTCCGATGAAGCAGAGAGCAGGCTGCGCTTAGTTGCTGTTGACTGTTTCTCCCGGCTCCTCTTGGAGACGCGGGAAGATAAAGACCGCGAATCACCCGAGGATCCTGTAGCCTCTGGGGTGTTCGGGTTTGAGGGTTTGGTCGCTTCCTTCTGAGAGGAATCAGCCGACTTTGGCTGAGGGCAGGCTGGCGCCGTGAGGCAGAGCGACTTTTCCATGAGGAGAATTTTTAAGCAAAGCGCTCTGTCCTCCTTCGCTCTGGAGCTGAGGTTT
The DNA here is from genome assembly GCA_007922195.1 of Podocnemis expansa. Lineage (NCBI taxonomy): Eukaryota > Metazoa > Chordata > Testudines > Podocnemididae > Podocnemis > Podocnemis expansa. Next base: position 33,036,280 of record ML681998.1, on the reverse strand, counting down.
GCGCAGTGTTGACACTTCTGGGGAACATGTTCCTCCCCCAGGCATCTAATACATAGTGCATGGCCATCAGATAAAGGTATGGCCTCATTGCACTGTGAACACTTCTTAAAGCCGGGTGATACCGGCATGCCTGTGGAGCGTGGTTAGGCTCCGACTCCGCTTCGGCAGGTTTTTTTTTTTTGTTGGTTTTTTTTTTGTTTTTTTTTTTTTTAAAGATTCGCAAAAAAGGTAAGTAAAGTAACAAAATGGTGACTGAAAGCTATCTTCTTTTTGCAGGAGGGGACCAAAAAATGCAAAGAGAAGAGAGAGACCGTGGAAGACCGTGAGCTGTGCGGATGGTTGAAAAGGAACTGAGGGACAGCGGGCGCGCTCGCGCTGAGCTGCTCGGGCAGCGCCGCGTGCTCGTTAGGCACGAGCGCAGCCTGCTGTATCCCTGCTTTGAAAATCACCGTGGAGTGGTGTCCGGACACTGCAACACCTTCAGTGGAGCAGCACGGGACATCACTCGAAGAAGAATAGTTGTTTATAGCATTTTTTTCTTACCAATCCCAAGCAGTGAAGCTGAAGATAAACAAAAATAACTGTTGAGTGATGCAAATTAAGGCAAAAATATTGCAGCAAACCTTTTTGCTCAAAAGGGTATTTTATTCCCACAGATCACCTCTCTGAAGTAAATAGGGCTACAAGTGTACAGAATGTTCCCAAAGTGAGGGTGGTGATAGAATTAAGCCATTAATCTAGTATTGTCTTTGGGTTGAGGATGTTGGACTTCTTGCATGCCAGTTTTTATTCCTTTAATCCGTCAAGGAAATTTTGGCTACATTTTCAATTACCAAACAGAGCATAAGAGAGAATAATTTTGTTTTGTTTACAGTGTTTTTCACATCAGCCATTTATTTGGCATTCAAATGGACTTACTTTAGGAAGCATTCTTAGCCAGTGATCTCGCTTCTAATTTTAAAGTCTTTAATGTATATCAAGTATTATTTTTTTAAAAGCAAGGGACAGCTTGAAATAAGCCCTCTTTCTTTGTGTAAAGATACAATATATGTTTGATCGGTACTCATGTGATAGTTTCAGCTGTTCATCTTGTGTTAAATACTTCACAATTGAAAACTTTAATTTATTACACCTCCTGGCAAAGTCTGAAACTCTCTCAGGATTCAAGTGACTAGATTTTAGAGGAAATGTTGAGCCTGAGCATATGTCCTTTTGGTCAAGTGCACAAATTCCAAATAAAATATTTTCACAACTGGTTAGCTGAGCACTGCCATTTACTTTATCAGCAGAGGACACACTAATAATTCACATAAATTAACTTGTGTGTATGAAGTACTTTGATTATGATAAGCCACTAAATCTCTCATCAATTTTAATGTATGCTCAACTGAACTGTAAATATAGGCCCAAACCATGAACTACAATACATACATTAATTCATAATGTGCTAAATAAGCAGCACACTCATTGTATTGCCTCAGAGTCATTCTGTCGTATGTATAGGATGTGCCAGGGCCGACAGTTGTTCCATGATTACTGCTAATATTTGAAGAATATAGAGTCAGCATAAAACTAGCATCGTGATTGTATACTAACTGTTAATGCCAAAATATTTAGATCCACTTTTCTGGATAACAAAAATTACTGAACCGGTGTCAGGTAGAGAGAGAGACAGAGAGAGCGTTTCTGGGCTTTTCATAGTTGCTGTATATCTGGTTTTTAGAGTTTAGATACCAAGGTGTTAGGCAGCTGGGAAGCGTAATCAATTCTCACTGAATGGTTTAATGTGTGCTCTTTGAAGAGATGGGGAAAGCTCTTTGGATGGGAAGTTTATAGGCTGGGACTTCCTCTGTTTGCTGATGTGTACATCTGAGCCAGCTAGTTACGTGAGTGGCAGAGCAGATCAGAAAATTCTCTTTCATGAAAGAAAAGTTGAGTGGATCAGAGCTTATTCCCTAGCATTGAATCCAGAGGTTAATACTGATAGCTAGCACTCTACCCTTGCCTGGATGGAACAGTAACATGAATATTTTTCTAACTCAAACAATTGCGACTGAGATTTTAATTAGGTTTATGTAGATCGCCAAGTCCTGTCCAAATCTCAGCCAAACAGAGCTAGCCTCTTTGGAAAATATTTCTACAACATTTGGCTTAATTTATTTTTGGGGCTGTTTTTTTCTGGTCATGATACTAGCAAACTAATTTCAGTTCAATACCCAACTATGATTCTTTGGATTTCATAATGAGGTTAAAAATGTTTAAATAGTACTTTAGGGATTTTGCCTGATTAAGGATTGCAGAATTTGGCTCACTTTCCTAGCATTATAAAAAAAAAAAGGGGGGGGGGGGTTATAACTCTCTTGACATGTTAATATTTTGCTGTAACCTATGTGCTATACTGTATTTGTTAAAAACAACTTGTAGAAGCAGCAACCCATATAAGCCTCTCTTCTTATTTGATATTCCATAAACCAGATAATGAAAATAACTTCAAAGGTATAGCTGGCAAAGTTAATATTCAATATCTCTTAAAGTTAATTTATCTGGAAGAAAAAAAAATATTTCTGCTAGTCTGTGTGAGGATGAGACATAAGGGATTTCTTGGCAAGAAATTACTGTGTAAGAATGACTATATTTCATGGCATGGTGCAAGCACAGTGAATTATTCTATGCCATTCCACTATCCATATGTAAAATGTAGGAAATTCACTGTACAATCTCTTCAATCCCCAGCTTCATAGCTTACCCTGACTTCATTGCAAGAGAATGGTAATAATTAGCGGGCTAAGAAATAAAAGTTCAGAATACTGGAAAGAGAAGTGGAAAATGAAAAAGAATAGCCTTACTAATGTGCACAAATGCTCTGGTAAATTGGGGCCTAAGTTTGCTGTCACAGGATGCCCCCTAGGGTATGATCTGTGTGAGGTTCCTATTCACTTTTGCAATGTAATTGTATAGTTTGATGACAAATATGCCAAAGAAATTTCCTTTTTTGAATGTTCAAATAACGTGCTTTGTATTATGGTTATGGTAACACGTTTCCTGCAGCATCAAACGTACTTGTGAAACATGTTCCATGTATTTTGCATAGCTCATTCTACTTCTTTTGTCACTATCGTATGGACTGAAGACAAAGAAAAAAGACCTTAAGTGTTGTAATAGGAGAGTGTCCATATTCTGCCTGCCGTCTGAAGTTCAGTTTAACTATTTGGGGCTAAAATCAACAAAATGGAGTGTGAAAAGTTTGGAAAAGTCTGCAGCTTTTATTTGTGTACAAAACAAATGAAATAGGTTCACAATAAATTATCAGCACATTCCCATGGAACTTTTTGTATTTTGAACAGATACTGTGGAAAAAAATGTCATTAGCATAAGACTTCTTTGTGAAAGGATGTAACAGTCAGGTCTAACGAAATACACTGAATATGGAGTCTCTTCAATGGTGAACTGCGTAAAATTGCTTTCCTAGCAGTTTGATAGGTTATATCAAAATATTAATGAAACAAATCATATGGAGAAACATGGACAGTGATTACTATTAACTTTTCTGAACTGTCTTAATTACAAGCAGCCATTGTGGTGCAGTTTTTTGGATACAATTTGAGTAGTTAACAAACAGTACACAACAATGTCAAAGGCCTGTAAAGGACTTTTTAATCTGCTAGAACCAACCTACTAAAATACTAATAGTTTCTGGCATGCAATATAATTACCATTATTTGTTCTTCTGAGATGGTTGGGTACATTTTTTTTCCCCCCTTTACCATATGAGCCTGTGACCATATTCCATGATGATGATTTAGGCAACTGGACACCAGCCTAATATATGCATACAAATCTTCCCTTTAACAGTTCTTTAAGAGTTTTTTTTTAATTGCCCTCTTGAGTACTGGAGAGTTCACACTTCTTTTTGATACTTTTCTTGTGAAGCGACTAATTCCAGGGGAGCTCACGTCAGTGGCTTCCATCTCTTCCCGAACAGGAGTAAACTCTGGTTGAGCAAGATGAGGATGGGGATAGTGGACTGGTTGTGGATAGGACCCATGAACTATATCCTGCTGTTGCTCACCATCATAAAGTTCCTCTGGGTCATAGATTGGGTAGGAATTATGTGGTAATTGCACTACAGGGATGTCTTGATCAGTAGCGTCACCGTATCCACCTTAACCCACCACCACCAGGAGTATTCATATGGTTAACACAAAAGGATGGGAGCAGAAAATTGAAGTAATAGTTAGGAAATTGGAATATTACATCTCTTTAAATGCAATACCTTTAATTCACAAAAAGGAAACACTGAAAACATTTAACACAGTTAATAAGCGGGAGAGATTAACACTTGACAGCCAAGTTAGTTGGAAACCATCACCAAAAGCTGACAAATTCAGTTACGCCATTGTGCTTATTCTACAACAGGGGTGGCCAAACCTGTGGAACTTGAGAGCCACACAAGTTGATTATTAAACCTTCAAGAGTTGCACTGAGGCATATAGCCATATACTTTTATCTATTAAACTGATTTGCTGACGTTCTTCTGTGAGCCATGCTTTTCCATTAAAGAGCCACATGCGGCTCCCAAGCCGCAGTCTGGCCACATCTGCTATATAACAACAATTTGTCTGCTTTACCGGAGTCTAGTTAAGTCCTCAAATCTATGATTAATGGGCAAAAAAGGACAGGTGAATTTTAATTTTTACAGGGCAAGGAAGCTAAGTACATTTAGAGCAGCTAACACAGTTTGTTAGTGGTGGTCAATATTGTTGTTGGAAAGTATAGGGCAGGTAAGTATCCATTTCTGACCTTCAGCCAAATGAAAGGAAAAGTGCAACCACAATGAGCCTTTCACCTCCTGGAGTGGAAGCCATTGTAAGGGATTGGGCCTTAAAATAGGAAATGAACAATAGAGGGTGGGGGAGTGAGAAGAAAAGGATGGGAAGAGACGAACAACAAAAACATACAGATCAGTAAAACATACAGACTAAACTGTCTCATGAATTACATTTGTAGTGACTTAACACCTTACTAAAGCAGAAAATTAAAGTCCAGTAACTTGACCGTAATTTGATTCCCATTAATCCCCTTCCATTGCCTTTATATACTGTAACAGCAAACATTACATTACAGGTTCCTTACATGTTACAGAAGGAAATTTAGAAAAGCTCCTGTTTTCTGAATTACCATATATCATTGCCTATAAGCCAAAAATTTTGTGCCTGAAAATTGGCATGAAAATAGGCACTCAGCTTATGCTCAAGAGAATAGGGTAGACAGCCCCTCCCAGGAGTTTCCCAGATCATGTGACAAGCTGGAGCCCCAGTGTTGCTGGGCGGCCATCTTGGGCAGTCAGACGGGGCTGCAGCTGGAGGGAGGAGGCGAACCTGGTGTCTGGAGTGGCCATGTGAGGGGGTTGGCCTGGACATTGAGGGGGGGATTCAGGGAGGCCAGGGAAGCAGTGGCCAGGACCGGGGGTTGGGGAGGGGGTCGGGGAGTTGGGGAAAGTGATGGGATGGCTGGGAGGGGTTCAGGGAGGCCAGGGAAGGGGCGGCAAGGCTTGGGCATGGGGGGGGGTTGGGGAGTCCAGGAAAGCGGCAGGAGGACCCAGGGTTTTTGGGGAGCCCAAGGAAGCAGCAGCAGGGACTGGGAATGGGGGGGGGGCGCCTGGCAGGCTGGGAAGAGCGGCAGCAGCGGTTGGGGGGGTGACAGGGAAAGGGTGTTGGGGAACAGGGGAGCAACAGCACCAAACTGAGAAGGGAGCAGGGGGGTGGCAGGAGGAGCAGGAGGGCGGCAGTGGGGAAGGGGCAGAGTGGGGGGGCAGCAGGTAGCAGTGAGGGAAGGGTGGAGTAGGGGGTGGCAGTGAGGAGGGGGCAGTAGGAGGAGCAGAGAGCAGCAGTGAGAAGGGCAGAGCAGGAGGCAGCAGTGAGGGAAGGTCAGAGCAGGTGGGAGCAGGGGGGCAACAGTGAGGAAAGGGTGGCACAGGGGGCAACAGCAGGAAACTGAGAAGTGAGACGGGGTGTAGCAGTGAGGAAAGGGCAGAGGAGGGGTGAGGGAAGTAAGGCAAGGGCAGAGCAGGAGGGCAGGAGTGAGGAATGGACAGCGAGGAGGCAAGGGAAAAGCAGCAGCAGAGATTTTGGGGTAGGGAAGCTGTCAGAAACTCCAGAGGAAGCCAGCAGCAGTGGGTGGGGGCTTAAGGGCCAAGACCAAAAGAGGACTGTGGCTTATACCTGGGTCACCAATTTTAGCTTCTTTTTGGGGCTCAGAATTGGGGGGTCGGCTTGTGCCTGGATCGGCTTATACCCGATTATATACGGTAAGTTTCATTGGTTAAGGACAAGCACATGCATCCTTCTTTCAGGTTACAATAGTTTTCATTTAGTAGAGTTCATGCTTTCATGCTATATAGAAGCACATGAATGAGGAAACTAGGTAATATGTGCAAAAGACTACAAATGTAAAACTCCACTGTCACAAACATCAGAAATCAGAGAATCCACAAAGAAAACATTCAATTGACATATAATGGACTCATATGGTCTGACATCACCACAAACATGTACAAGACAATATAGATATACATTATTCACAGTATTGGCCTGAGTCTGAGGTAAATTTTCTTGTTTCCTACTGTAAGGTTACTTGCTTCTTTCAGTCTAAAACCAGAAATTAGAGCAGAACGGGGGGCCCATAATTTTCACGGGGTACTGCATTTTAACATAAGGTTTTATTAAAGGCCTCCATCTTACTTTGGCTGTTGCTAAAAGCACTGCTCTTCCTCCTCACCCCACCCCTAACTACCAAACTGACTCCTGAGGGACGGAGTTACACAGAAGAAATGTACTTACCTCCCACATCATACCCAGCACAAGAAGAAGGATCACAGTAGCCAGGTTGGCCAGGTGGGCCCTGTGGACCAGGGGCACCTGAATGGCCAGGTGGGCCTCGTGGACCGGGTGATCCTGGTGGCCCTGGGCTGCCAGTTCGACTTTCACCCGCAGGTCCTGCATAAGTACATGCATGAAAGAAATAGTTTGCATCCTCCGTAAAAGCACTGCCTTCCCAACATTCTGGCAGCACTGTAAGCCCATGCTAGGATATCATGACTGCTGTTGAAGATGCAGTAGCTTCCCAGAGAAATGGCTTTGTTAAGGGACTCCTGGGAACTTGTTAAAACTCCTGGCAAACTAGGGGGAGGGTTGGGTGATTGCCCAAGTTCTGATGAACCTCACATGATGCTGCTAAATCATCCCTGATAGCTTTTTTTTTTTTTATCCTGAGAGTTTATTACAATATTTCTGATGAGCAAACATGTAGCATTCAGAGCACAGCAGATAGCACCACATTTCAGGTATATCCTCAGGAAGGGTAGACCTGGCTCTCTAAATGGCTTTTACCCTTATCACCTCCATTTTGTATAACACATATGTGGAACGCTGTGCCGTGTAGACAATATACATGTGGGGGAGGAGGGCATCCTGGCCTTACTGAAGGCAACCTATTTTTCCCATTTACTTCAGGATTTCACACTGTATATTTTTCAAGAAAGTGTGTTATGATCAATTAAAAACAAAACAAGAACAGCCACTCCTCTGACCGTCAATCCACCACTCTGCAAAAATATGTGTCCTTTGACTAAGCAGTTCATTGCAGGCAGAAAGAGCATGTATGCGATGGACACAGCAGCATCATGTCGTAATGCTGGGGTGCAATGCTGTGCTGCAAGCACTGTGTGCCTGAGGTGCCCAAACTAGACCTGTGGCACTAAGGCCTGGTCTACACTGCACAGCTAAGTTGATGAGAGAGATGAAATCTGTGTGCTGCAGAATGCGTCTCTCTCCTGGACTTAGTTAATTTGGCTTACCGTGCTGTCTCCACTTGGCTGTATGGAGTTACTATGCTGACAGGAGAGCACTTCCGGGATCAATTGAGCAGGTTTACACTGGCCACTCAGTCAATCCTGCTGCATCAGTCCATAGGGATTGATGTAGAACTTTCAGTGTAAACATGGCCTAAGTGTTCTGCTGCCTACACCCCCAAGCTGCTAGACCAGAGCTCAACACAGTAGTGTGCTAAGCACCAGCCTGAAAACTAAGGCGCCCCCTCACCAAAAAAATCCACCACCTTGGGCACTCACAGGAGCGGGGACAGTGCGCCTGAAACTACTGGTGCCAGCAATTTTCTTCTATAGGTGCCTGGGGGCATCTTACCCCTGAAATAATGATGGCAACCTGGCACGCAGGGTTTGTTGTTCCCTGTGCTAGACAGCCCCATGAAAATTTCCACTGGCCTGCAAATACTGGGGTGGGTTACACCTGTGTGTTAACGTAGGTGCTCTGAAAAGAGAGAACTTTACCTGCAGGTCCTGGTGGGCCTCTGGGCCCTTGCGTTCCAACACCTGGGTTGCCTCTTTCTCCCTTCTCACCCGGTAAACCTATTGAAATATTAACAATCAGAACAATGGCTTGAAGAAACCTGGATCTTTGTAAACCAGCTGTGTGTCTCAAGTCATTGTTTCACACACTGATATTTACCATCTAAAGGTTGGGATGGGAAATGAACGATTCCTGTCACACCCTTCTGCTACAAACTTACATAGGGGTCATGACACACCTAGGAATTTCATATGTGGCTCCCGAAGGGAAGAAAGAACAAATGCACAGGGCACACTGCCCAGAAGGTTCAGTGGAGATGACACAGCAGGGCACCAGCAAAGGTAGCTTTCCACTTCCCTACTTCCACTCTGCACCAAGGCAGCCTCCTGCATAAATTACAAGTGAGCCTCAGTTGACCCAAAACAGCCACACCTCTTTGTGTTTCACCAGCTTCCTGTCCCTGCAACAAGGGCTGTGCAGGAGGTCCTTGCATAGGCAGGCTTCCTTGGGAGGGAACTTTGCAGCCGCTTTAAGAGCAATGGAAAGATGCCATAGTGGTCCCCAGAATAGGTGAGACCCCCCCTCAGCCTATGTGGTCACCACTTCTATGCAGCTTTGATGTTCTTCCTGCCATAACAGGTGAAGTAGGTCCTTCCTGCCCCCACCCTGTACCCCTTGCAAACATGGACGAACTATCCCTGAAGAAAGCAAATCGGTATCTAATGTACATCATAGGTGACAACAAACCCAATAGGCTAGAAAAAGCCCTACCTTAATATACATCTACTATGGCTTCCTATCACATATTCGCTAAAAAGCATCGTTCCCAACATAAGACCAGCCATGCTAGGTCTGGACAATGGTCCATCAAGCTCAGTATCCTAGTCTCTGACAGTGGCCACTGCCAGGGGCTACAGTGGGAACAAAAAGACCATGCCTACAACAAGTAATCCATCCCGTGGTCCATTCTCAGTGGCTATGGGTACCAAGAGCATACGGCTTGTAGCCCTGTCCAGCTTGTCTAATAGCCACTAATGGACTTATTCTTCAGGAACTTACAAAATTTGTTTTTGAACCCCCCATTATAGTTTTGCCTTCACAACCCCCCCCCCCAACCTGGCAACAAGGTTCACAAGGACCATTGTGTAAGGTTCGTTTTATTTGTTTCAAACCAGCTGTCTATTAATTTCATTGGGTGACCCTTGGATTTTGTGTTATGTGAAGGAATAAATAACACTTCCATATTCACATTCTCCATGCTTTTCTAGCCCTCTACCATAGCTCCCTTTAGTTTTCTCTCTTCCAAGCTGAACAGTCCCAACTTTCTTAATTTCTTCTTTCATGGAAATTGTTCCTTAGCCCTAATCATGCTTGTTGCTCTCCTCTCTACTTGTTCTATTTCTAATATATCTTTATAGAGATGAGGCATTCGGAACTGCACACAATATTCAAGGCATCAGTGTACCATGGATTTACGTAGTGGCATTATGATTTTATTTTTTCTTATTTATCCCTTTCCTAATGGGTCCTAATATTATTTTAGCATTTTTTTTTAAATCTAATTTAGACACCATCAGTTTGTAAGAATAGTTTGGTTTATCAACATCGAAGTTCAGCTACCATTTTGTTGCCCTGTCAGCCACTTTTGTGAGCCCCTTTGTAACTTCGCAGTCTGCTCTGGACTTAACTAGCTTAAGTAATTTTTGTATGATCTGCGAACTTTGCTGATTCACATTTTATTCCTTTTTCCAGATTATTATGAATATGCTGCACAGCATTGGTCCTAGTACAGAGCCTGGGGGGGGGGGGGAATACCACTCTTCACCTCTCTCTATTTTGAAAATTGATAACTTATTCTTACTCTTTGTTTTCTGTCTGTTAATCAGTTACTGATCTAGGAGCGGACCTTCCCTCTTATCTCCTAAGAGACTATGTCAAAGGCTTTTTGAAAGTCCAAGTACCCCATATCTTCTGCTACACAATGGTCCATATGTTTGATGACCCCACAAAGAATTACAATAGACGGGTGAGGCCTGGTTTCCCTCACAAAAGCCATGTTGATGTTTCCCCCAACAAATCTTTTTCATTTATATCTGATAAGTCTATTCCTTGTTATAGTTTCAACCAATCTGCCTGATATTGACGTTTTGTTTGTAGACCTGCAATTCCCAGAGTTGTCTCTGGAGCATTTTAAATAATTGCCCTAACATTAGCTATGCCCCCAGTCATCTGGTACAGAAGCTGATTTAAGTGACAGGTCACATTCCACAGTTAATAGTTCTGCAATTTCATTTTTGAGTTCTTTCAGATCTCTTGAGTCAATCATCATCTGGTAATGGTTTAATTTATCAGTTTGTTCCAAAAATCTCCTGTCCTGCCACCTCAGGCTGTGACAGTGCCTCAAATTTGTCACCCGGAAAAGAATGGCTCAGTTGCTTGAACCCTGTTCACATCCTCTGCCGTGAAGACCAATGCAAAGAATTCAAAAAATGCCAAAACAATAGAGGCAGCAGAATTAGAAATCCAGGAATTTACGATTTTATGTGATGCTTGGGAGCTCCAATAAAACAATGGTTTTCAAACTTTTTTTCTTGGGACCCAGTTGAAATCATTTATGCCCATGACCCAACAATTACATCTTTCAGCAATGCATTCCAGTCTTTCGGGGCAGCAGCAAGGGACTCTGTGACCCAGTATATGAGGGCCTGCACTCTGCAAGCCAGGATGGAGGTCCTGACCCGTGGTTTGAAAACCACTGCAATAAAGCATGTGTTTGAGTGAAAGCCATAAAAAGCCATAAACAAAGCTGCTTGAAGGGATTTTTTCCTCCCATTTCCAGCTCTTCTGCATTAATAATTTCACAGACTGTTTCACCGCCTCCATGCTTTTGTAATCAAAATCTATAGTTTAGCACCTTCATAAAATTAACGTGGGCAGATACTAGCAGCAGTGCTTTCTAAAATGATAGTTTATACACTTTGCCTGACTTCAGCCTCTTCTTATTTTGCCCTGCAGTGGCTTCTTTTTCTAATGGACACAAATATATGGGAACGCCATTGTTAAGAATGTCTCCTTAACAGAACTTCTTAAAATAAGGGACTATGGAAAAGGAAGTTCTGTTAAAATAATGGTTACCTATCCAATGGATGAACAGGAGGGTGGGAGGGAGGTTGACAGCAGCATGTATAGAGCAAGGAGACAGGAAAAATTACAAAAGAAAAACCATTTACAGTTACATAATTTTCAGTGTTTAAGCAGTTAAAATTTATTAGCTGTTACATAGAACTTTCCATCCACAGACATAAAAACACATCACAAGTCATAGGATCAGAGGATATAACAGGGGAGGCTGCCTGATTGATATTGAGAAAGTAAGGCAATTGGCTAGTTATCTCAGGTGCTTCTACATGAATACAAGAAGTATGGGGCACAAGCAGGAGGAATTGGAAGTCCTGGCACTGTCTATGACGTTATTGAAATGACAAAGACTTGATGGGCTATCAACATAGCTGGTGCACTCTCCAGGATGGCCATAAACTGTTCAGGAAGAGAAGAAAAGGTAGAGGAGTTGCACTGTATGTAACAGAACAATATGATTGCTCAGTTCTCCAGTATGAAATAAGAAAATCCTATTGAGGCCTCTGGGGTGAATTTAGAGGTGAGAGCAAGAAGGGTGATATTGTGGTGGGTATCTGCTATAGACCATGAGACCAGGAGGATGAAGTAGACGAGGTTTTTCTTCAACTAGTGCAAGTTTCCTGATCACAGACCCTGGCTCCCATGGCGGACTTCAGCCTCCCTGATATCTGCTGAAAGAGCAATACAGCAGAGCAAAGACAATCCAGGAAGTTTTGGAGAGTGTTGCGGACAACTTCTGGATGCAAGTGGTGGAGAAACCTTCGAGGGACCTATGCTTCTCTTGTACTGCTGCTCACAAACAGGGAAGAATTTGTGGGAAAAGACGATGTGAATGGTAACCTGGGCAGCAGTGACCATGATGTGGTAAAGTTCAGGATCCTGACAAAAGGAAGAAAGAAGCCCTGTGGGCTATGGACCCTGGATTTCAGAAAAGCAGACTTTGACTCCACAGGGAGCTGGTGGGCAGGCTCCCCTGGGAGGCTAATATGAGCAGGAAAGATGTTCAAGAGAGTGAGCTTTTATTTATTTTAAAAAGCCTTATCATGGGCACAAGAGAAAAACATCCTGATGTGCGGAAAGAGGGAGGTGGCTAGTTCGATTTAATGAAGAAATCTTTGGTGAGCTTAAACAGAAAAAGGAAGCTTACAAGTAACAGAACCTTGGACAGATGACTAAAGAAGAAAAATACTGCTTGAGCATGCAGGAGTGAAATCGAAAAAGGCCAAAGCACAACGGGAGTTAAAACTGAATAAAATAACTAAATGAGGAAGTAGCAGCCCCTTTTACACCTGTTAGCCCAGTGGTTGAAGCACTCACCCATGAGTTCAAATTTCCCTCTACCAGATGTGGGTGAGATTTGAAGCCTCATCTTCTGTGTGAGAACCCCAGCCATTGGCTATAGGAGGTATCCTGGGAGAGTGCTCTCTCAGCATCGCCATTGAAACTGTCCTACTTTGCACTACCATTATTTTGTGCAAGGCCTTATGCTAGATAGGTTGGGAACTGCCTAGTTTGATGATTCCCCTTGAGATTTAGGCACCTGAGCGTCAGGACCAAGGTAACTGTGCAGGTGCCTAGCAGTAGAAATTTAGGCTATGTCTGCACCAGAAAACTTAGTTCGGACTTCCTTAGTCTGAACTAAGCAGTTCCCGCTTAGTTCAAACTAACTGAGGGTTAGTTCAAACTAACTGCAGCTTTTTAGTTCAAGCTAATCATGCTTTTTAGTGTGAACTAAAAGTTAGTTCAAACTAAGAGTGGCTAATTTGAACAAAAAAGATAGTTTGAACTAGAAAGTGTGGTTAGTTCGAACTAACCGCTTAGTTTAAACTTTAAATTCAAACTAAGGCAGGGGTGTTGTGGGGGGGGGGACCTGGGGTACGGTGCCAGCCCCCGTGTCCCTGCCCCCAGCCAGAAGGCCACGCCCCCTGGCCAGGGATAGGGCCAGGGGGAGACTGTGCCACCGCGGGCAGCTAGGCCACGGTGCGGCCCGGTGCAGCCCAGCCCGGCCTGGCCAGAAGCAGCCGCTGGAGGCCGGGCCCACGTATGCAGCCCCGGATCCCTGGCCAGGGATAGGGCCGCCGTAGCCGCCAGTGGCCAGGCCCCCAATCCCCAGTGGGGGATGTGGCCGCCACAGCTGCAGCCGACTCGGGATCAGGCCCTGGATCCCCGGCCCAATTGGGCTGGAGATCCGGGGCACTGGCGTTGGGACTCGGGGCATGTGCCCCGGCATGCCCAATGCCAGCGACGCCACTGAACTAAGGCATCTACATCATGCTAGTTCAAACTAACTGTTAGAACAAACTAATTCGAACTAAGCTTTGCCTAGTTCGAACTAAGCAATTTCTTAGTTCAAACTAGGCCAAGCCTAGTGTAGACACAGACTAATTTGCCACTGTCGACATAGCCTTAGGCATTCCAATTTGAACGCCCCCCCCCTTACAACTGTTGGCACCTGAGGCAAGTGGCGCGTAGCGCGCCCTTTAATGGAGCAGCTCAATAGATCAGCTCTGGCACACCTGGGGCAAAGCCCCACTCACTCCACCATAGTTCAGCCCTGACTGTGTGAGTGTAGGCATCAGAGGTATGTCTACACTGGAGCCTAAGGTTGACTTAACCTTCCTTAAGTTGCTCTAAGGAAAGCTCTGTCTACACTGAGAATTTATTAATTTATTTATAATTATCACAGTTATTATTTATTATTATAATTACTTGTTCATTTATTTATAATTATTAATTACTTATTTATTAATTTATTAACTTAAGCACTTCCTTTAGTAAGTCAACTTAATAATACCACCTCTTAAGGCCGATTTAATGTTTAAACTGACCTCATTAAGTCAACTTTAGCCAGTAGCGATGCAAGGTAGCTCTTAAGGCGACCTTATTAAGTCAGCTTAAGGGCTATGCCCTGTCTACAAGTAGACTTAATAAGGTTGACTTAAGTGTTCAGTTGACCTAGCAGCTGCCAGTGTGGATGTGGGCATTCTACAGGAGTTTGGAATGGGGACTCTGTAAGTTGACTTAACAGAGCCTCCAGTGTAGATATACCCCAGCTAAGCAAGAATTAGGCTCTCAATTTTGGATTTATGTGCATTTGGGGACCTAGTCCTTTATGTCTCACCTGCAAATTTATGGAACTCAAAATCTTTTAGAAAATTACCATCATAAAAAGAAGCATTTCATTTTTAAGCTGTGTGCGGCATGTAAATTCCATTGCTGTGGCCACCTTGCCACATGATGGCTGTAATGCAGTGCCAGGTCCTTTTAAGTCTAGGGTAACATTAGGGTAAGACCTGCATTGGAATGTGTTAAATGTGTTACCAAATGTTCCTTTTCTCATTTTAGAAATATTGACATCCCAGTCTCTGCAGTCCTGACTTGGGGACTGTAATTTTCACCTCTATCACAGCTAGACTTGATTATGGTCATTAATTTCCTGAATTCCTGCCAAGTGCTTCAGCAGCCTCATGGCAAACTCAGCAACCAGGATTCTGACCACTAATCATGTAATGGCTACTAGGCAGATTTCATGTTCATCTTTAAAGCATTATTCTTCTCATGACTGGGGCTGGGTTCTGTTTTGCTTCCTTAATATTACTCCATTGCCTTAATGAGACCTTCAGAGTAAGAGTTAGCATTTATCCCACTGTTTAAAGTTGTAAATGGCCAGAGGTAAATTTTTCAAAAGTGCCTAAAACCCATGTTCAAAAGTTACTTAGGTCCTTAGAATCCTCAATCCCACTGGAAGGCAATGGGACTTAAGCTCCTAAATCACATGGGCTCTTCTGAAAATTTTACCCCTGTGTTTTAAATTCTGCTCTTCTTAGCAAAGCAACATATTGCCTGCTGGTCTTAAAGCTGCTGAAGTTTTAGCCCTTTTATACGTCTGAGCTAAACACTTCTCTTTGAAATCTAGCCTTTGGTTACTATGTAATTTTCAATTTTGTTGTAAAATGCTATGAGACACCGTGTGTAAATGGCTTTATTGTACACTATTATGTGGAATGTAGTCCCAGATTCAAGAGATTACAACAACCCACACACTAGTTTCTCTGGAAGCTTGCCCACTGAAGCTTGCTAAACAATATTTATGTGATCAGGGGTGGAAATCCTCCTGCTTTTAAAAATGAATTCTTCATGCCAACTTTTAGCACTGGATTTCAAATGGAAAATATTTTCTAGGTATTACTGTGATAATTGATGTGATATATAGTTTGTAGTGAGGTAGTTGCCCCAAAACAGTTTTGGAGTTAAAAGTCCTGCCAAAGAACATGACCAATGGGAGTTGGTGGCTGCTGGGCCAATCATGGCTGAGGATCCTGGAGCAGCCTCAGCTCTAGAACAGTCTTCCTCTGGATAGCAGAGACAGCTCTGTGGATTATCAGGGCTTGGATAGCTTGGACCCTGATACAAGGGTGGAAAGGTACCTGGGTAGGCGTGGATGTGGCCCAGGGATGGAGTGAGCTAGGGGTTGAGGTGTAGCCCAGTCAAGGCACATAGGATTCCTGGACTGTGGCCAAGAAAAGTGGGTGGGCCCAGGTCATCCCCACCTCCCACAAGCCTCCAGTGGATGGCGTAAGGACTAGTGCCAGTCACTGCCTGAAAATGGGCTGGTCTGAGCTGGACTTTATCCAACAACAGAGGAACTAAGAGGATTTGGCCAGAGAGTTGATGTCCTAGAACTAGGCTCAGGACTAGGTTCTGTGGAGACATGGGGCACTGACTACTGGATGGGGGTGCCATTTGAGCAAATTCCCCAGCACCATCATCAGGAAGCACTCATCACATGCAGCAGAATGTCTAAATAGCTGCAGAAAAGAGGACTGACTCCTCCATTGCACACTGTTAGCTTTGCTGTGCATACCGTAACAAGGCAAATGCATTTAAACTGCATAATAGTACATGTAGCCGGCAAGATGGGTGAAGTAATATCTTTTATTGCACCAACTTTTGTTAGTAAGAGAAACAAGTTTTTAAGCTTATGCAGAGCTCTTCCCCTGGCCTGGGAAAAGTATTGAGTGTTGCAGCTAAATACAAGGTAAAACAGAGTGTTTAGTGAAGTAGTTAACATCTTTTCTAAGAGATTGTTCAAGGTCAAGTGGCCCGTTAAATCTGCAGACCTAAATTTTCACATTCAACAACACATGGAACAGCCCTGGGTATTTGGATTGCTCTCTAGTAAGCCATCTGCATCATGGACCTCACTGAGGAAGAATTTATGGACAAACACCATGAAATCAATGATACCTGAGATACATCAATGGTGTTTTCATTCTCTGGACAGCTGACCTAAACTCCCATACAGATTTCCATCACAACTTCAGTAGCCATCACCCAGCTATCAAATTCTCCCTATTAGATTAAAACACTGCCAACCAGCATTAACCTCCTGGATACCATGTCTGACTTCAACAATAGAATCCGACATCTATAGATAAGAAACCCACAGATCACCACACCTACCACTACCAATTGCCACAGCAGCTTTCAAACCACAACTTTTCCTAGGGTCAATTATTATTCCTTCAAATACATGCACACTGCTCCCAGATGAAATGGTACCAATAAGAAATGGTAAATTTGAAACATACATATTCAAAATGAGAAAAAATGTAGTTGAGGTAAACCTCAAATGGTTCACCTATCCCAAAGGCTTTCCATGCAAGCCCTCTACAGGTAAAAATAAGGATTTTGACAAATGTGGGGTGAGTTTGCTTCCCCATGTTGTTGTAAATACAGTTAAAAAGACTTAGTAAAACTGCAATAAGCCTGTATCTACTCCTTTCTCTCTCCAAGAGTTCAACTCCTTCGTAACTACTCAGAAGCAAGGACATTTGCTATAGAGTCTAGACCACATGCTAAACAAGTAGGGAGTCAAAAGAAAAGCCAAGGAGCCAGCCAAAATGAAAATTCCAATCACTGGTGTGAACAGCTGTTATTTGCAACCAGAAATTCATATAAAATATTCAGGAAAATGCATTAGCACAGCAAAAGCCTGATAAGATAATGATATTGGATAGCAGATGGGATTGATTGGAGAGCACACTTTTCATTTTTAAGTCACTGGTCCCAATTCACCCCAATTTAGCAGTAATAGAGTCGTTACCTTCAGATGACTTCCTGTGGACAGCAACAGAGTGGTCACCATCAGAAAGTCACCTTTTGCCATCTGTATGAGTTACCACAGTTATTTTCGTTCAGTGAATAGGAAAACACTGCAGCATGTCAGGTAACACTCAATGGTGCGTCCTGGGAAAAGAATACTTTTAAGGGGAGCCCCAGGTGTGAAATAAATCACTGTAGTCTCAGCCCAGTTCCTGATGTTCCCACTGAAATAAGCAACCATCATGTATGGCATTGGACATCCAGAACTGAGTCTGTAGAGAGACTGAACTAGTTGAGGGGATCTTTCTTACCCCAGAGCAAGGAATGAGGCCAGGGGATGAACTAGATTTACTTAGCAAGTTTGGCACTACCCGGTAGGTGGCTCAAGGGGAGATATAAGGTACAGGTTGAGTGACATCTCCCCACTGCCAGAAATAAAAGAGCCAGCCTAACCCCCAGGTAGTAGGACCCAGTGGGAGCTATGGGTGTCACAGCTTCTGTCCTACTCCCAGCCCTACTGCAGCTTCAGTCCCCCCAGAACCCCAATTTCCCCAAAGCTGACCAGTGGACAGGATAGCAAGAAAGGGGTCCTGTGGCACTTAAAGACTAACCAATATTGCATGAGCTTTTGTGGGAGAAAATCCCATGTACACTCCCCTGCATTTACTTTCCTCCCATTCTGTAAGTTCACCAATCTGCAAAGTGTCTGATGAAGTGGGATTTTCTCCCACAAAAGCTCATGCACTAAATATATTTGTTAGTCTTTTAAGGGCTACAGGACTCCTTGTTTGTTTTGCTGAATGAGACTCAGATGGCTGCCCCTTTGGAAAATGGACAGCATGGACTTGAGAGGCGGGCGAAAGAATCACCTGAGCCCCATCGCACACTCCCTCTGGCAACCTACTTTCATCAGCATCTAGCAAACACAATTCCAAATGAGTCATAGCTTCTTGCTCTGATCCCAATGACTTGGGGTCTTGGCAAGAACCAAGGATGAACCTTGAACCCCAGGGAGTAAAAAGACTTAGGAACACCTTACTAGGTGAACACATAGGTCTGTTTTGTCTCTAGTTTTTATGATTTTCAGTAACATAAAGTACATTTCTGGTTTTAGACAGAGGCATTTGCTCCCCATAATTACTCATGTGGCATCATCCATGAGCATTTCATTAATTCCAGATTAAAAAATAAAACAGTAAAATGCTGCTAAGAACATGCAAAAGAAGACATCGTGCATCAAGACTGGTAGAGGTTTTTCACCACAGAACTATAAATTGTGAATTGCTAGTGTTATTTAATGGATGCAAACAAAGCATCAAGAATGAGCAGAGGAGAGGGCTGTGATTAGAGCCCTGCAAATCTGCGGGTATCCGCTGCAGATCCGCGGGTATCCGCATCCGCGGGTGTGGATGTGGATAACCACAGACCCATTGCTGCAGATCAACTTACGGATGCAGCTTCTATTGTTACCTTATCACAGTTGGATCCATTGCCGAAGCTGCTGCACAGGGGAAGCAGGAAGCACTCTGGCCAATCCTAGATTGTGATCTGCCAGCCAATCAGAGTCTCAAGGTGGGACTTGGAGACTCACTGCTGGCCGTTGATTGGCTCATTCCCCTGCCCGCTTCTTCCTTCTCTTGCTTCCAGTTGGCAAGTCATTGCTGTCAATCAGAGAGTTCATAGGTGGGCAAAGATATCTGATTGATAGCACAGCATGCGAACCACAAACAAGAAAGGAAAAGTGTGTGGGACCCATATGGGGAATGAACCAATCCGAGTCTGAATAGCTGTATGTGAGCCCAAGTTCGGTTGCAGCTGCAGTTACAGATGCAGCTAAATCCTGGCATGCAGATTTCGGATCGGATTAATGTTATCACTGAGTGGATCTGGATCGGATGTGGTTCCACATTTTTGTATCCACGCAGGGCTCTAGCTGTGATTCCATTTAGCCCAAAACGTGTCATGAGTCAGAAGAATTAAGTTAGTTCAGTCTGGAAGTGGAAGAATTTTCACTTACTGCTTCTCTGCTGGTGAGACCGGGAAGGAAGTGAAACCCAGGAACATACCTGAGCTCTCCATTCAGCTCTACAGCCATGGAGCTGGTCATTTTTATTTTTTTTTTAGCCTTTCACATAAAGCTTTTTTCTTATTTGTGGTTTAGATCAATTTCTTATGGATCTGTGACCTTTTAGAGCCTAGATAGCTCAGAAGACCCCAGATGTTTCTGCTACATAAGACCTTAACTACAGAAGTTAATCATCAGGCTGAGATTAATTTCTCAAGGAATAAAACATTTCCCACAAGCCTCCCTCACTTTTGACAAGTCCTTCCCATTCCTTTGAATGATTTACTGCAGCATGTTTGACAGCTTAGACAACTCTCCTAAAACATACACTCACCCAAAAGAAAATATCCAATTATTTTGATTTCCTTCGTGTGTTCTCATAGAATCTTTGATCCCAACTCTTAAAGCAATCTAGTTTTAACCAGCAGGCAGACGGAGACACTCTCAGCTGTCAGACTTCATCACACCCAGTAAAAAGTCAGCTGACTAATAAAAGTTCTTGACAGCGTGCTACATAGAGTCATGTTTTATTTCCAAATCCAAATTAACAAAACCCCCCTCCCAAAGTGTATCTTCTTACAAATGCTGCTGGTTGCATCTACAGCAATAATGAGTGTGAGGGTCTCATTCTTGGGCATGGTTTTTTAACCTGAACTATCTCTTTACGCTTCTATGTTCTCCATCATTTCTGTGCTGCTCCTTGCAGACTAATTTTACAATCAATAACGCTAATTGTCCCTCTTTTTGTTAATATAAATGTGCTTCACCCCTCTGCGATTTCTGCCTCTTCTAAAAACTAGCTAAACTGTGCAATGATTTACAGCATGAGGCAACTTCCGTGCAGCCCATATTTATTTGCTCTCTGTCATCTAGTTTCAGTAAGTCCCTTGTTTGTTTCATCTTCCCACCTCCCTCCATTCTTGTCCCCTGCCCCGTCTTTCCTGACTCTCTTGAACAATGTCTTTGTTTAGCTTGACCACAGAAATTCACTATGACAAGCTAGCCCTCCAAATCTCGCCTCCTCTTACCTCACAGTCATTAGAATTATGGCTTTCTGAGCTTCAAGACTTGGGAGGAAGAAGGGTGGCAAGTTCAAAGGTCACTCAAAAGTGTTCTCCTCATAACAGTACAATATTAGTTTTCTGACTACCAAACAGGACATCTGACTTATAAAGCACCAGGACACAAATAGCCATTGGGACCAAATTTTTAAAACTGCCACTTATTGGTTATTGTAATAAGAGGAACAACAATGCTTTACTTTTCAGTAGTGCCGTCCCTAGGATCTTGAAGCCTACTGACTGATTTAGTCTAACAGCACCGTTGTGAGGCTATTGTTATTATTTAGAAAGCATGCCAGCTGTCTCACAGACAGGAAAATAAAACAGGTGTTGGCTCCACAGAGTTTGCTATTTAATTGGACAAAACAAGCCAAGTAGAGGGCAAAGAGACACCATATAAATATAAGTAAAATGACAGTAGGGAAATTCAGCAAGTAATTTGTTAATTACACAATATCATTTGTTTTTTTTGTTTCTCCACCACCCACATTCTCTCTTCCTCTTTACCATCTGATCTCAATCCCGCTCTCCCTTCTGAAACAGTACCCTCCTTTCCCATCTTGTCAAAATGTGTCTATGGTATTGTAATTTAGGAACCTTCAGTCCAGTTCATGTCAAATTTGGTAATAAACTCCTGTCCTTCCCAGAACTAATTTACCAGTTTTAAACCCAGCATTCTTTGTCTACAGATGCCTTTATTGGCAGGGTGGGAGAGCAAAAACCAGATTCATAAAGGAAATGCTTTGGCAGCTGTAAAATTTTCACAGCCCAAGCATTCTGCAGAAGTGCAAATCTCTTGCACCACGTGCATCCTCACAGGATTGCCAGTCTTTTACAGGGGTTGCATCAATCCCACATGTGATTCTATCCAGTCACACTGTAGCCTAAGATTTTTGCCATCTCTTTAGTATCACAAAAATAAAAAAATAAATAATAAAAATAAAAATATATAAGGACACATATGGGTAGAAAATAGTGCAAGGCAATCTAGCAGAAGTTTTATGTCCAAGCTGGAAAACAGCATAATATGTAATAAGCAGTGGTAAAGAATTCATAAATCATCATGTATTAATGTTTAAGACAAAGCTGGTATTTAAAAGGGCATTCAGCAAGTGAAATGGAGAGATCATAGGTTCAGCAGATTCACCAGGTATATCTCTATCAGCAGATTCAACAGATATGCTTTTTGGAAAAGTAGGTCAAGATGGAGGAAGATTTTGAACTTTTGAACTCACTCAGTCCCCCTCCCATCAAGTATTCTAAGGTGTCCACCCCGTCAAAGGACCCATCAAAAGTATTGATTTTTGGTCAGGTGGCAGGTGAAATCACCCTTGTTCCAATTGGGTGGGATGAAATCACACCTTTGAGATTGGTGAAGGAGAAGATGGGAGTGGCAGAAGAGCGAATAAAAGGTGCTGCACGGAGCAGAACTTCGGAGATCTGTCCCACTCCTTACTGGGTTCCACTGGCCTCTGGCTATGTTCCCACTGCACTAAGGAGTCTCACTCACACTCACCCCTAGAGAGAATGACAACGTCTCTAGTGGGAGCCTGGGAGCTGGGTCTTTGGACTTAGTCTCTGAAAGGCACAGGGCTGGATCTCTGAGCGGTGACTCAGGATTCAGTCCTTGAGCTGGGTTTTTAACTCAGTCTCAGAAGGGCACTCCGATAAAACTCACAAGCAGGCAGCCAACCGAGTCCTGCGAATAGCTTGTGGGCAACGATATTCTGTAACTCCGGTCTCCAAGCAACTGCACCTGCAAGCTTCAGAACATTCTGAGCTGTGCCTAAGTTCCAGTTTCCATGGCAACCAGACCAGACTGCACTTGCAAGCTCCGGGAACATTCTGAGCTGCTCTCAGTTTCCACGGCAACCAGACGGGAGCTGAGCAGAGAAAGATCTTCAGCCTGCAGCTACCAGCCACCATTTTAGAGAAGATCCACCATCTCAGCAGAGACTTTTTCTCTCTCCAATTTTGGGGTAAGAAAAGGGTCCCAAGGAGGGGAGGAACACTAGCAGAAAGCCCTAAGATCTTTAAATTATTTTTAGTACTGCCAGGAAGCCCAAGCCTTACAGTGTAACTTTATGATTATAAGTAAACTACCTAGAAAGAGTGAGATAAGAAACCCAGATTAAAATCTAAAGGAGTAATAGTAAGAGCTGAGATTTCTCCATTCAGTAAGTGACTGGACCTCACTTTCTGAATGTTCTTTTGTGTACCTAAGTTTTGTGTCTATGTTATAATTGTATAGAATAGTTTTAATGTGTTATGTTATTGTTAAGCTATGTGTAAAGCAAATATAAGTTCCCTGTCAGTTTCCAGAGTAGATATTACAATAAATCTGATTTTTGCCTTTGATCAACCATTGGCTTCATGTCTTTTATTGCTTCTGGTCTGTGCTTGATCGGTGGGCTGTAGCCGTATCCCCCACTTGGGACATTTACCCTGGGGTTCCGGTATCTGTCCATTTAGGTGAAAAACGGACCCTGTTGCCCCTGAGGGTTTTCCAAATTAAACCCCAGACTGCGGGACAGTCTGGAAATTAGTAAATTAGCAAATTCGATTTTATTTTTTTGGGGTAACAACACTTTGTAAAGGTTTCATTAGCTTAGTGATTGGCAGCCTCCATAGTTTTCAATATAACCAAAATATTGTGGCATGGAGCCATCTTTTAACTATAGAGAAAATTATTATTCACATGATAAAATTTAACTCAGCAATCACATTATGACAGCATGGTGATATATATCTTACTGTACATTCTAAGCATTCAGCTCACCTCTTTCTCCTGGTCTTCCTGGCTGGCCAGGGTTGCCTGGAAATCCAGGTCTTCCTGGTGCTCCTTGTTCGCCCTGTGGCCCAGGAGATCCTTGTCGACCTGGTTCACCAGGAGGTCCTGGGATAGTTCGCGTTGAGACAGACTGACTTGGAATCTGGTTCAGAATTGAATTATATCTTGCCATGTGACCTGAGAGAGGGAAGATTCCATCAAATTCAGGACACAGTGGAAAGGGTGTTCAATGGCAGTAGGTCAGAGATCAGCAACCTTTGCTGACCTCCATGCCCGCCCTTCCTCCCCAACCTTCAGCAGATGCCAGCAGTCCCCTCTGATGAAAAATGTGGCAGCTGCCTGAAAATTTGATGGTGGCCATGGCTGGAGAGGAGGTGAAGAGTGCTTCCCAGCTATACCATGAAAAGAAGCTGGCTGGAGTGGCTCCTTTGGGAGTGGCATTCTGCAAAGAGGAGCTGCTCCAGGCACGTAGGAGCAAGGGCATGGCGGAGACCTCTGAGCCCCAGTTGCACACAAAAGAAGTCACCCAGAGTGGCTTTCAGTGGCAGGAGTGGAATTTCTGTGGTGCCACAGAGGGTGCCACATGCTGCTCTGAATGGGCTTGTGTGCCACCATTGGCACACATGTCGGGGGTTACCAAGACCTGTGGTAGGTTGATAAAAGGGTTGCTGGAAGGTTCTCATCCTAAGGGGAAAATATAAAGACTATGTCCTATGATGGATGCTAGTTGTGGTGATGGTAAAGTGTGTACTTGTGGGTGGAGAAGTATAGTGTATACACTTTTACATAGCTTAGGGTACACACTGTTAGAAGGTTGGTGTGCTTTGGAGGCCCAGTAGATATGTTGCTATTGGCTGAATATCATTTTGTGGTCTAGAGAATACATTGTGAGATGGAAGATACAATTTGGTGGCCTTTCATTTTCTTACCAGCTATAGATCTATTGGAAAGCTGTGGAAACTGCCACCAAGCATTCAAGTATAAGAGATACTGAACTTACCTTGGATAAGCTGTTCACACACTTGGCGAGCAACTGCACGAACCATTGCCTGGGACTGAACGTCACCCTGGATAACAACACCATAGCAACACATGGCTCTTATGACAGTTTTGTCTTGCATGTCATCTAAGTGCCAACGTGAGGTATGTCTTTATTGTCCCAATGTTAGAGATGGGGAAAATGAGACAGAGAACCTCTTGGGTTTGCCCAAGGATGTTCATGACAGAGATGGAAATAAGAAGGCCCTGTTTCCCAGTCCTGTTTTCAGACAATAAACAAAAGCCTGGGAATGATAACCACAGAAGAAGGTCATCACATGATATGCTCACTGCTATATATCATCAGGTTCATTTCTTTTAGCACTACATTAAAATTTGGAGAGAGGTATGCAGGGCAGATGAAGAAGCAAAATTTGTCAGATTAGATCAAAAATCATCTATAGCTATGAGTGGAGTGAATGGGGGGGTGATGGTGGTTATTGGACAAAGGTTCCAATTGAAATGTACTTATGGCCCTTGAATACACCAACAGAGGGTAACTTACCCTTTCGCCCCTTTCCCCCTTTGCTCCAGGAGCACCCTGTTAAAAGGTTAAACACACTGTTAACTCTCAGCTCTCTGTAGCTCTGAGTACTGTCTGAACCTCCAAATACTGGCATATCTCAGCAAAAGGACGGAAAGTAAACAACTCAGTTTTAGAAACCTATATAACCTTGTTCCAAAGGGCAGCCGTGTTAGTCTAGTTCAGACAAATTAGTTTTAAGTGCCACTGGACACCTTGCTTGTTGTTGTATAACCTTGGTGAAGGCATGGTGATGTTCTCTTAAATGTGCTCTTTCCTTTTTAATACCCAGCAGGTATTCTCCTCTCAGCAACTAAGTAGCAGATGATTACCCTTCCCAGCTTCTTCTGTTGTTCCTCATTTCTGATCCTTGAGCCTGGGAGAACTTGCTGTTCCCAGTGGCTGTGAGTGCTGTCTCTTTCTCAAAGCAAGAATAAACAGGAGGATAAAAGCATTTTGGGAACATCGGGGGGCTTGTTCATTTGCTGCTAAGTTCACCTTCCTCTTCGAATTGTAGTCTATTGTCTCTATAATGGCACTGAAGCCAACTGCACTGTGGGCTGAAATCAACTGCACAGATAGAAATGTCCCTCCTTTGAACATGGCTATTGTATAGTTTCTAGGGGTGCAGTCTTGATTTGCAATCATTGTTTTACCTCTCCAGTTTGGTTTTCAATATTGATAAGGCTTCAGGTCCTCAGAGTTTGGCCTCACATGGGCACCTCTGCACTTACAAAAATGTAGTGATTTCTAGAGTATGTGCCCATATCTGGAACTGGAACACTGAGAATAATAGATTTCATATCTTACCAAATCTCTTCACTGGACACTTAATGATACTGGTAAAGCATGATGAAGAGTACATTAGACTTATCTTTGCTTGTATTTTATCATCAGTCACCATATTCCTATTTAGCCACATATTTCAAATGCTTCTATTAGTGTAAATCACCAAAGTTGACTGGATGTTTGAAAGAAAGTCTGAAATTACTTAGTACTCTACAAATCAAACCAGACATTCATCTGGGCAATGTCATATTGAAATACTTCCTGGAACATAAGATTACAAAATCCATCATAATATATGGAAAAATATTTTAAGCAGACTACATGAGTAAACAAATGTGAAAATGTTAAATTAGTAATTTAATGAATTCAAAATATTCAGATGAATAGTTGTACCAAAAAGACCAACTGAAAAACTCCAAAACTGTCACTAGAGTGGAATTTATAACCTCACTTTATAGAGCTTTTTAACTTCAAATATTTTCTTTAATGCCTAAAAAAAGCTGTTGACATTTGAATGGCAGAAAAATCTATCATGGGATTCTGAACAGAATCAAGGGGCCACTTGTGATCTTAATGACCTCAATGGCAAAATTTTCTGTAGCTGAAGCCTATAATTATGTTTAAAAGTGGGCCCCATTCTGATGTCATTTACACCCATGTAAATCAGGGGTGTACTCACTAAAGTAAACAGAGCTACACTGGGGTGGAAAACCATTATAAATAAGATCAGAATCAAGCCCTTCTGAAAAAAGTGCCATCTTCCAGAAATACTAACTCTAATAAAGCAGCACATTTTATGTTTGAAATGGAAAGAAAATTAAATAGCTACATTCAGAAGATGAATTCATATTCTGTATCCTTTTAATCTTTAGGAACAAAGTCTTTGCTTCATGCATATGTTTGTGCCCAACATTTTAAGTCAGACCAAAAGCAAAACAAAAACAACAATGGGATGTTTTGTTTAGTTACTAATTGCAAGGTGTGTGAGGGCTTCATGATCAAACAGGCCACAATTCTGGGTTTTGCATAGCTCTTTAATGGATAACAGTAAAGTTTAGAAATGGAGTGGCACAGCTCTGCTAATAGATAATGATTATGACATTTTACTTACTGGGGCTCCAACAGCACCTTGTGGCCCAGGGTTTCCCATAACACCTGGAACACCAGGAGCTCCAGGTATTCCCTAAATGGCAAAATAGAGAGTAAATCATTAGTAATTGTGACATTCAACATCAACAAGATTTTATTGACAAACATGTGTAAACACAATTTTTACATTATATTGTGAGCACTCTAGTTTGCCAGTGGTGCACTGGTACTTTGAAAAGTGAGAAGACTATACGCAAGGGGTGCCCAAAATGGAGGTTACTCACCTTTCGTGCAGTAGCCAAAGTTCTTCGAGATGTGTGTTCTTGACATGCTCCACTGAAGGTCTTCGTGCAGCACCGCACTCCAGCTCGGAGATTTTTACTCAGCAGTGGCTCCATCAGTGGGGAGAGACAGAGACGGCAGTGATAGGCTGGAGCACTTCCTGCCTTGCTGATGTCATCTGTACGATCTCCCCGCTGCCCTCTCCAGTTCCCTCATACTGTGGAGACCTGACGTAGGCCGTTCCGAAGTAGAGGGGAGGAGGGTGGGTCATGGAGCATGTCAAGAACACGTATCTTGAAGAACTTCAGCTACTGCACGAAAGGTGAGTGACCTCCATTTCTTTGTCGAGCAGTGTTCTTGACTGCTCCAGTGAAGGTGAGTATGTAGCAGTTGTTGTGCTTGGAGGTGGGTACTTCGAACTATAAGTCCCGTGCGGCATTCAGGACTGCTTGTTCCAGCGCCATATCCATTGCTGAGAGACGGTCCAATGCATAATATTTTGCGAAAGTCTCGGATGACGCCCAGGTAGCAGCTTGACATATCTCGTCGAGAGGTACTCGGGCAAGGAAAGTGATGGAAGATGACATGGATCTGGTGGAGTGGGATCGAATGTTGTGTGGAGGAACTAGCTGTGAAGTTGTGTATGCAGTCTGGATACATGTCGCAATCCAACAAGAAATTCGTTGTTTGGAAATGGCTTGGCCCTTCGAGCGTTCAGCGATTGACACAAAGAGCTAACGTGTTTTCCGGAATGTTTTGGTCCACTCCAAGTAAAAGGCTAAAGCTCGACGAACATCGAGAGTATGTAGTAGACGGTCCTGTGGTGTGGCGTGGGGTTTTGGGCAGAAAACAGGGAGGTGGATCGTTTGATTAAGGTGAAAGGCAGAAGAGATTTTAGGGACAAATTTGGGATGGAGTCGTAAAGAGACCTTATCCTTATAAAAGATGGTCTATGGTGGATGGGCCATAAGTGCAGCAATTTCCCCCAGACGATGGGCCGAAGTGATTGCCACTAAAAATGCTACTTTGATCGACAAGTGTAGGAGAGTTGTAGAGGCAAGCAGCTCGAAGGGAGGCCTTGTCAGAGCCTTTAAGAATCTTGTGAGGTGCCATGCGGTAGTTGGAGGACGCACATATGGGAAAAGGTTCTGCAAACCCTGCATAAAACGTTTGACCGTCGGATGAGCGAAAATGGAAGTTGTATGAACTGGCTCATGAAAGGTAGAGATTGCTGCGAGGTGAACCCTTATGGAATTTACTGATAGATTGCTTTGTTTCAGGTTGATGAGGTATTTGAGAATTCAAGGCACCGGAGCTGTGAAGGGATCCAAAGAATGCTGCGTGCACCAAGAGAAAAACCAACGCCATTTGTGCAGGTAAGTAGTTCTGGTTGTGGGTTTCCTGCTGTTTAGCAGGATGTGTTGAACGTCCTGTGAACACTGTAATTCTATGCCCGTGAACCATCTAGGTTCCAAGCTGGCAGATGGAGCTTGTCCAGATGGGTGTGGAGAAGTGTTCCGTCGTTCTGTGACAACAGGTCCGGAAGGAGAGGTAAGGAAATAGGTGGTACTGTAGACATGGTTTGGAGAAGAGTAAATCAGGTTTGGCAAGGCCATGCTGGTGCCATGAGTACTACCCTTGCTTTGTCCTCCTGGATTTTCCGGAGGGTTCTGGGGATCATTGGGATCGGGGGAAATGCATAAAGTAAGTTCTTTCCCCAATAGAGAAGGAAGGCATCGCTGCTGGATCCATGACCGATTCCCGCGTGGGAACAATAGTGTTTGCATTTCCTGTTGTTTTCAGATGCAAAGAGGTCCATGGTGGGGAATCCCCAACGAAGGAAGATGTCGTGTAAGATGTTGGTGCGAATTTCCCATTCACGGTGGGATGGAAAGGATCGGCTCAGGGAGTCTGCCAATGTATTGTCCTTGCCAGGTAAGTATTCTGCGGAGAGGTGGATGTTGTGTTGTATACACCAGTTCCAAAGAGTCCTTGCTTCTAAGCAAAGAAGGGTAGAACTGGTCCTGCCCTGGCAGTTGATGTAACACATACACGTCATGTTGTCCATGCGGATTCTGATATGTTTGTTTGCGATGATGGGAAGAAAAAACTGGCATGCACGTAAGACTGCTCTGAGTTCGAGAATGTTTATATGAAGAAGAGATTCCGTGGGTGACCAGCGGCCCTGAATCGTCTGCTGTTGGAGGAAAGCTCCCCATCCGATGAGGGAGGCATCGGTAGTGATGGTGAGAAGTGGTTGAAGCGGTAGAAAAGGGATGCCCTGTAACAGGTTGTTTGGATCTGTCCACCAGTCCAGGATGTGTTTGATAGAAGGTGGTATGGCTAGCAGTCTGTTGATGGACCGGTTGAACGTGCGGCACTGGGACAGGAACCACAGCTGGAATGGGCACATACGGAGACGAGCGTGTCTGACCAGGTAAGTAGTTGCTGACATGTGTCCCAGCAGCTCCATGCAGCTGCGAGCGGAAGTGAAGTTGGAATTTTGAATTAACTTGACTAATTGAGTTATTTTGTGGAACCTGTAGGGAGGGAGAAATGCCCTCCCTAGAGGGGAGTGTATGCTTGCCCTTATAAACTGAATGATTTGTGTGGGCTTCAACATTGACTTTGTGTAGTTTATGCTTAGGCCTAGAGCGAGGAACAAGTCCTGAGTACGTCATACTGCCTGATGCACATGAGTGAATTAGGGGCCCACTAGGAGAAAATCGTTGAGGTAAGGAAAAATATTGATATGACGTTTCCGGAGGAATGCGGCTACTGGTGCCATGAGCTTGGAGAAAACTCTGGGTGCTGTGCAGAGGCCAAAGAGAAGAGCATTGTACTGATAATGCTTGGAAGGAAGGGTAAAGCGTAGAAACCTTCAATGGGCCCGAATGATGGGGACATGAAAGTATACGTCCCTGAGATCGAGAGAGGCCAACCAGTCCCCCTGATGTAGAGCCAGAAGGACAGTGTTTAGAGTCACCATTTTGCATTATTTTACTTGGATGTAACGGTTGAGGCACTGGAGATCCAGGATTGGTCTCCACCCTCCTGTTTTTTTCTTTGTGAGAAAGTTTGGGGAGTAGCAACCCTTTCCCCACTGATGGTTGGGAACTTCTTCGATCGCTCCAATGTAGAGAAGGTGTTGGACCTCTTCTTGAAGAAGTTGTATGTGGGTGCGGTCCCTGAAAAGGGATGGGTAGGGGTATTGGGATTTGGGGCGTACGATAAATGGTATGGAATAGCCCCGTTGAACGATTTCTAACACCCATTTGTCCGTTGTTATTCTGCGCCATTGTTGGACAAAGGGTTGTAGTCTGTCTGTGAAGATCAGATGATGAAGTGGTGACTGGAGTTGGTCTGTTACGGTATGGTTGGCAGCTCTCTCGACGGAAACGTCAAAAGTGTTGTGTCGACTTTGAAGGTTGTGACATATGCATGGATTGATTGTTTGGTTTCCTGTGAGGTTAACGAGATTTTGGTCTATAAGTGTCAGACCGACGGTTAGGTTGATGTTGTGGAGGCCTGGAATTGTACGTTTGGGTTTTGTGAAAATGTTTATTTGAAAAAGAGTGGGTATAAATACCCAACGTACGCAGTGTAGCGCGGGAATCCTTTAAGCCGTGCATTATCTCGTCTGTCTTTTTGGCAAATAAATTGTCTTTTTCAAAAGGAAGGTCTTCAATTGTGTGTTGCAGCTGTCTGGGTAAATCAGCCGAGTGGAGCCAGGAGGCCCGCCGCATGACGACTGCTGTACCGAGCAACCTGGTGGCGATGTCTGCTCCATCTAAGGATGCTTGCAGGGCTGTCCTTGTGACCAGGTAACCTTCCAAAATTAGTGACTGAAACTGTTCGCCTTTGTCATGCGGGATATCTTCAGTGAAACCCTTAAGTTTGTCATATAGGTGATAATCATAATTAGAAAGTAGTGTGGTATAATTGGCTATTCGGAGTTGTAATGCCGCGGAGGTATAGACCTTCTTACCGAGCATGTCTAGTTTTTTATCGTCCCTGTTTGTGGGAGTGGATCTAGAATAGGATTGTTTGGTACGCTGATTGGCCGCCTCCACCACTAAAGAATTTGGGGGGGGGGCGTAAACAAGAATTCATTGGTCATAGAGGAGATAAAGTACTTTTTGTCTGCCCTCTTGTTAGAAGGGGGGTTAGATGCCAGCATTTGCCAAAGAGTAGTTGCGGGCTCTAGAATACCAATATCCATTGGTAGGGCCAGTTTATTAGATCCCGCCGTTTGCAAGATTTTATATAGTTTATGTTGACTCGTGGTATGAGAGTCTAGCGGGATGTCCATAATTTCTGTGGCTCGTTTAAAGAGCTCGTGGAATTGTCTTAAGTCATCAGTTTTGATGTCAGAAGTGGGGAAGTCTGGATCCTTGGGGTACTCTGACGAAGATGATGGCGCTGTGGACCCCGCAGGTTGTGGTTGCTGGTGTTGTTGCAGACTTGGGCTAGTTTGTGTTGGTAGAGAAGGATACATTGCAGGCGTCGCAGTAGTGCCACTTGGCCAAGTAGTATAAGGCATCCCTGGTAAGGAGGGATAGAAATAGCATGGTGGATGCGGCCATGTGAAAACCGGTGCAGGGTTCTGGACCGAACGCTGTTGAGTCTTTGGATCTGCTGGCTCTAGCGATCTGGGGCTAGAAGAGGCAGAGCAAGGCAAGTGACAGGAGGATCCCGGAGTCAAGGGTGGACTAGATTGAGAAGAGTCCGACCCAAATAAGGGAGACCCAGGGGCAGAATGAATGCTTAAAACATCCCTGGGCTCAATGTGTTTTCTTTTATTTCTGTGTGGTGTGCGGTCGCTGATCAGGCTGCAGCTGATTGTCAATGTTCCCTGCAGCGTCGGGCTGCAGCACCAGCAATGGCAGAGGAGCGGGGAACGGAGCCGGTGCTGGCAGCAGGAAATGAGGGACCGGGTTCGGTGTGCTCGGTGGTGCCATGCCCGGTGCTGGAAAGGTGGACGGTGCGTTCGGCACGTGTGCAAGCGGTGCTGCCGCTTGCGGAGCCGGAGTCAATGCCGGAGAGCCTGTCGGCGCCGCTGGGACCGCCGCAGCTTTGGCAGAGCGTGCGCGGTTTGTTTTGGAGATTTTTGAGGCGGTTTTGCCAGAGTCTGTGAAGGTTGCCATGCCTGACGGAGGACCCTTCAACAGCTCCTTAGTTCTTGCATCGGTGGTTCTGCCACGCTTAGGGGGAACCAGAGAAAACAGTGTTGAGTGCCGCTTTTGCGCTCCCTCAGGAGACTGAGGAGAGGCACCCGGGTCCGACGCGGGGCAAAGAGCCCCCTCCAACAGTAGGAGCTTCAGTTTACGCTCCCTGTCTTTTCATGTTCTGGCCGTGAGGTTTTTACAGTGCTGACACTTCTGGGAGAGATGACCTTCACCCAGCCACCTAATACAGGCTAAGTGTCCATCTGACACTGGCATCGCTTCATTGCATGAAGCACAGCGTTTGAACCCCGCTGGGGTTGTCAGCTTGGCCACTTGGATTAACGATTGTTCCGTCATTATGTGATGTTATTTTAAAAGTGTTGTCCTTATTATTATTTTTTTTTTTTACAGGTAGGATCACTGGAGCCACCGCGGAGTCCGTCTGGAGTCGGAGGCGGTATGAGGGAACTGGAGAGGGCAGCGGGGAGATCGTACAGATGACGTCAGCAAGGTAGGAAACGCTCCAGCCTATCACTGCCGTCTCTCTCTCTCCCCGCTGATGGAGCCACTGCTGAGTAAAAATCTCGGAGCTGGAGTGCGGAGCCGCATGAAGACTTTCAGTGGAGCAGTCAAGAACACTGCTCGACGAAGAAGTTTTCTTACATGGAGGCCACAGAGCCTGGTTGGTGCAGGCTCATGGGCCACAAAATTCGGAAATCGGTTCTTTTTGCACTATACATGATATACAGTTATATATTTTCAGTATATTATTACAACAGAAAAGGCATACCTAATTTTGACTGTGTGACAAATGCAGCTGGGATTTTTCAGCAATCATCTGTGTGTGTATGTCAGAACAGTTCCTGGCCCCCTGAGCTTCCCATTACCCAGCCAGCAAAGAGACAGGGACAGCGAGGCCCATCCAGCCTGTCCACGTCACCCTGATCTAAACTGGGACCTGTGGAGCTGCAACCAAGAGCCCAGTTTGAATTGGCTCCTTTCCTATCTGGCCCCAGCCCCAGCCCTGGCCCCAGCTCTGGCACATACTGCACGATCTCCTCTCTAACATCCAGCCCTAAATCGCCATGCAGCTGCTGTTCACACCAGTCAGGAGGGCCCCGGCCACAGCCATCTCTGCCTGGGGAGAGGGAGATCAGCCCAGCCAGCTCTTTGTGGCCCATCAGGCAACACAAGACTCGGCCCTGGGTTCTGTCCTGCAGCGTGGCGAGTGTGTCTATATATATGTCTATATAAACTTTGTATTTGCATACTTTTTTCAAGAAACTCCTCACGGGCCACAGAAAAGACACTTTCAGGCCGCATGCAGCCCGTGGGCCGCACTTTGGGCACCCTTGCTATATATTATGTGTTTATTTTCATTATTTTCTTTTTTAAGCAATTAAAATATAAAGACATTTGAATTAATAATCTTTATTAAAAATCAGAGAAAGAGCCAATTCATAAATACTAAGATATTATGACATAAGACTACAATCAGATTGCCTCACTCTTCATTCCCCCAAGAACTGAAGTACCAACTATGTTTAAGTCTATACCAGGGTGGCCAAACTTATGGAACTCAAGAGCCACACAAGTTGATTATTAAACCTTCAAGAGCTGCACTGAGGTATATAACCATATACTTTTACCTACTAAATTGATTTGCTGACATTCTTCTGGGAGCCACACTTTTTCATTCAAGAGCCACATGAGGCTCCTGAGCTGCAGTTTGGCCACGCCTGGTCTATACACTATTTGAAGAATCCAGGCAATAGGCAGAAGAAGGTGAATTAAGAATTAAACAGTAGTTGTTCTAGATGAGCTTTGCATGATGATGAAAAGTTATTAATTTATTTATTAGCTAATGTCAGCGCAGTGCGGCAAACAAAGAAATAGGTCAATATTAAACAGTATTTATTTAATTTAGAATTATGCAAATAGCATAAAGGGTAATATCACTATTATTCAGTTAGTAACATGCTCTTTTTTCAACGTGTAGTTACAGAATTTCACAAAATAATAAAGGGCCCAATCTTATGATCCTTTATCAGTCAAAGCTCCAGTGGACTTTAATGAGTCTGATGGTCAAAGATTGTGGGGCAAATCCAACCCCTGAGCTTGGCCTGAGTAACAAGGGAGCTTCTGAGTAAAAGAAAGAACCCTCTCCCCCATGGACTGCTGAGCAGCTATGAAGGAGCCATGTAGAAGCTACTGCAGCCTGATGCTCCAAGAGCACTGAAGGATTTCCATAGAAGTGAATCTTTCGGCCTTGTCTCTCTCCAGGCCCAGCCATGCCCCTCCACATGCACTGCCACCACATCACTTCCACTATCAGGGCATTTCCTTGTGGCGGTAGCATCAGGGGCAAGATCTGCATCCATATGAGTCCCGAGAGCTTACTTCCCAAACAGGTTAGTGTCATTGCCTCTGCCTTTGCAGATTTTCATCTGATGTGCTGGCCAGTCTGTGAGGATGCTGTACACCTCTGCTGGTCAGATGACTGCTGTGCTAACCTGGAGATGGACTAGCATTTTACAATCTTCTCATGCCTTGTAACTCTTTATTCATTTTTAATAACAGTTAAGCATTTAAACAAATGGCAGGTGGGTGTTTTGTAAGTCACAACACAATGGTAGCACAACTCACAGTTCCCTTGCTTTGTCAAACTTAAAACCTTCAGAGTTATTTCAACTGTTTCTCCCCCCATCTAGATCTCCAAGTAGTAATGATAGTGTAGTAGGGGAAAGGAAAAAAAAATCCAAGTATATGTCTACACCTACAATCTTAGTTCGGTCTTGCTTAGTCTGAACTAAGTTGTTCAAAAGTTAGTTCGAACTAAGCACGTTTTTTAAGAAAGTGCTGTTACTTCCAACTGAAAGTTAGTTCAAACTAAAATACCATGCTTAGTTTGAACGAGCATGTCTACATTGTGTTAGTTTGAACTAAATATGCAGATTAATTCAAACTAAGCAGTTACTTCGAACTAACCAGCCAAACTAGCTAGTTTGAACTAAGCACAATAACTTTGCTTAGTTGGAACTAAAAAATTTTTTAGTTCCAGCTGGGCAAAGCCTATTGTAGACAGGGTTGAAATTAGTTTGAATTAAGGCTCCTTAATTCAAACTAATTTGTTAGTGTACACATAGCCCAAGAGATTAAAAAATAGAAGTCCACTTAGAAATATTTTACTTTCTTGTCATTACCAATTAAGCAATAGAGTTTCTTGTCCTGTCGTGGCCCATTCCAATAAAGTAAAAGCCCTTGTACATTTTTTAGTGTCACAATCCTTCCAATGAGAAAATCAAAACATATATTGAGAATGTCTAAGAAGCATGCAAGATTCCTCCCATAAAGAGATCTTCAATCTTACTTAGTGTTAACAGCAATGACTTTAGGGTCAGATTTTGCCACCCTTGCTCACAATGTGTAGCATGGACAGAGATCCTCTGGGCTACGTCTGCTGGCTGCATAGATATCTTGATGGAGCAGTGGGCGCTGCCTGAAGTTTTCTGCTCAGTATCCCCTTTAGGTCTCATACATTTGACCTTCTCACCCCCATACCTGCTCTTGTTTTTTCATTAGTTGTCCCCCATAATTTAGTTGCAGCCCAGGTTCAGTAGTTTTTCCCCTTAAGCTGGGGAAGGGGCCTTCAACTGTGAGCAGATTTATGCCTGCCCACTTTCCAAGGCACAATAAGACATTACCCACTGATTTCATCTGCCCTACTTGCAAAGATTTTACATTACATGAGTAAGGCTGGTAGAATCCGGCTTGCAGACAATATTTAAAATCATCACAGGTAAATTGTCCCACAATCCTCTATAACTCAGCTACAAATCTTGCTAGTACTTGTATCACTCATAAATACTATACCTTCCAGAGGCAGATTTATAACACTAAGGACAAACTTCTTCTCTGAGATGACTATGTATGGCTCCCACTGAAGTCAACAGAGGGCAGAGTCTGGCCCCTAGGTTTTCTCTTAATTATTTTGTGAAATATTTTCACACCTTCTACAGAGCTGCAGCCACATGACCAAGGACAATGGATTCTGGTTGTTCAGATCCATCACAAGTCCAGACTGGAGTTTTCCTAGAGCAGTGCTTCTCAGCTACTACATCGTGACACATCACTGTGTCGTCACACTGTAGAAAGTATATCATAGAGAGCAGGGGAGATGGCTGGATTTGGCCAGGGGGAAACTGGTATCTCCTGTAGGGTCGCAATATGCCACCAAGTGCGGTGTGTCCTGCGATAGGTTGTGAACCACTGCCCTAGAGACTAGAATCTAGGCCTCATTTCAGTGTCAAGGAGCATCAGTCCAACTTACACAACAGCTACTTGACCTACCACAAGATGGCAGCGTATTTATTGAGTGATGCAATGTCCCTTTGCCATGGGGGAGCTATTGCCTCTCAAGGTAAGAATCTGAAGATTTGGTATAACATGGTCAGCTCTCTGCCAATTCTGTGATTAATCAAGATTCTAATCCCTGGTGCTATCAACTATTTAGCTGTAGTCAGCACGGCCAGCAATCTACAAGCCTGCAAAGCCTTCAACACATATAGAAATAAACCCTTTATAGTCCATGCTTACCACTGGTCCAGGAGGTCCCTGAGGCCCTGTGGGTCCATCTTTGCCAGGCAGACCCTAAGAAAGAGGTACACATGCAAATTAATTGCAGGCTTCTTAGAAGAGTTATACTCTCTAACTCCATTTAACTTCTTCCAGAAGGCAACTTAGTTTTCATTTTCTTAATAAAGGGTGGTGTTTAAAAAAAAAAAAAAAGCATACCCCCACATGTCCTATGGGTAAAATTCACCTCATTCACGAGGGTCCTGCATATCATTCAAGTCCCATCTAAAACATTAGAACAAGCTTAAGTGGGATGAAGTGGTACACAAACCTTGTGCTAGTGCTCTGCAAAGAGGCAAATTTCATCTACAGTGTTACTATAAACAGGTAGATGAGAAAGATTACTTAAAATTCACAAATGAACACTCTGAAAACTCTTACTAGAACTACTTGAGATAGGTCCCTCACCTAAAAAATTCTTCTTCACAGATGTAAGTTGTTACTTATGTAACTATGCCCATTGATTTCATGGTGAATCCATTCTGTGAAGGAAAGTTTAAGTGTTCAGAAATAGTTTATGGCTTTACTGGATACCCCAGAGGCCCTGATTCATGAAGCTACTTACTGAGACCTCTCTGGGTATTCTCTTGTGTTCGAAGTCACACATGGGCTTAAGAAACTTTCTGAGTTAAAGCCAAACACTAACGATTACCCCCATATTAGAGAGCAAACTACTCAAGACAGAAAAAGTGTAGAAGACAAAAAGATGCTTACCCATATTAACCAGGAAGAATATTTTTCATTAACATATTCTAAATCATAACCCCAATCAACTGTTCTGACTGCTGGTCCAGAACCAATATTTGAAAAGTTTACTGGTTCTGAAAGCATACACATTTATCCACCAACAAGCCTCTAACCCTAGCAAGTTATAATATATCGTGGCCTACTTTAAAAAATAAACCACATAATTCTGGTTTTTTTCTTTCTCTTCCCCCAATTTAAATATTGACTGTTTTAGTAATGGATACTTGAGAAACTACTAAATTTACAGCTTTAGTATTTGGATACTGTGATTCTAAGCTGCTTCTATATGGTAGAAACATTAATTTGAAAATTTGATCTTCTGTGTAATTGGACGAGATTCTCTACTCCTTTGCATGGGTGTTCAGGTACAAAAGAAGTATGTGTCATAAATAATCCATATTATATCATCTATCCACACTATGGACAAAAGATACTTTCCTGTTACATAGTCTAGCAGGACAATTCCTAAAGCTTCAAGCTCCCTATAAAGCCCTTCCATTTATGACAAGAACAAAAGAACATAAAAGAGGGTGATGTTACAGTGAAATAAATGCCTGTCTACCTGAATCCACTTTTAAAGCATATGTACTTAATAAAGAAATAAATTTAGTTCCTTTCAAATCAATCAGCAAATCAATCAACATCTGCTCATCCTATGAACCTGCAAATTCTCAAAGCATGACAAACTCTACCCAGGAATAAACCAGAAATGAAATAAAAAATAAAAATTGACAAATACAAATGGTGTTTCTGAGCTTAATGTGGGTAGCAGCCATTTTGCTAAAAAAACACATTATTTGTTTTTGCCAAAGGTCAGAAAAATGTATGCTAGACAGACAGACTTCATTTGTGACACTCACAGTATGGAAGCCTCTTTCAACATAATATAATGCTTTGCAGAATACCTGTTTGTTTTCATATTGTTTCAACTCTCAGAAAACCTGACACTTTGCTATTTAAACAAACTATTTTTTTTAAGTGAGTGTGCATCTGGCCCTACTGACTTCAGTGGAGCCATGAATTCATCCTCAATATTTTGCATATAACTTTTTAATTGGTAAGTAAGAAGGAAATTTATTTAGCTGCATTCACAGAGCCTG
The DNA here is from genome assembly GCA_007922195.1 of Podocnemis expansa. Classification (NCBI taxonomy): domain Eukaryota; kingdom Metazoa; phylum Chordata; order Testudines; family Podocnemididae; genus Podocnemis; species Podocnemis expansa. The sequence continues at coordinate 32,997,383 of ML681998.1, read as the reverse complement.
ATCTGATTTCCATGGAAGTCAATGGAAATCTTTCCCTGGACTTCCAAGGAGCTGGACTGGTCTCACAGAGTCTACTGGTGTAAAAACTGCTACACTTCCCTTCCCACCCTGCCAGTAAAACTGCAGGAACAAACAGTAAGCTTGGAAATTCTGTTTTTTCTCTTAATATAAAGGTTCTAATTACACTTTATTTATTTTCTGCTGAGTAGTACTTCTTAATCTTGGCTGCTAAAGAATGTCTCCTTGCATATTCTTAGGGTGCATTTCTCTTGGCACTGTTTCTGTATCCCTTGGCCATTTAAAATCGCCTCCACTGTATTTGCTAGGTGTGAAAATTGCCATTTATAAATGAAGTTAAATGATAGTCTGCCTCCAGGAGCAATATGGTAGTAATGTTCTTTGCACTAACCCAGAAATAAATGGTATACACTAGCATTTATGTTACTATGAGGATCAGCAGTTTTTCAGATTATCTGATAGCAGATGTATATTAGACTAATTCAGAATGTATGTAACATGAGGTGGCGGTTAGTGTGAGGAAATGGTAGAAAGAAAGGAAATGCATTGCTTTTGACTACTTAATGGGTATGTCTACACTATAAAAGCAAAGTCGACTTTAAGTAGACCTTATTTAATCAACTTAATAAGTCTACACTACATTAAGTCGACTTTATAAAGTCGACTTTAAATGGGTGTCCTAGCTTAGTTCGACTTTATAAAGTCAACTTAATGGCCCCACTGCACTAAATCGACTTTATTAAGCTGACTTAGTAACTCCACATTGCCTTAAATCGACTTAATAAAGTCAACTTAACAGTAAAGTCAACTTTATAAGCGGAAGTAATAAAGTTGACTTTACCTGATGCTAAAGTCGACTTTATTGCCCTGCAATACAGACAGAGCTATGTTTAAGTTGAATTAAGGGCTGTGTTCACACGGCACTTTTGTTTCGAAACAACCTCGTTGTTTCGAAACAAAAAAAACCATGTTCACACGACGCACAGTTGTTTCGA
>ML681998.1:32958779-32987314 GCA_007922195.1 Podocnemis expansa | reverse complement strand
GTGTGTGTGTGTGTGTGTGTGTGTGTGTGTGTGTGTGTGTGTGTGTGTGTGTGTGTGTACGTACAGTGAAATCAGCATTTACTGATGTGTACATATAAAAATTGGATCCTTCCAAGCCTGTTCATAAGAAGATGGGCACTGATGGTGTACATTTCTTGCACTGCTGATGTGTCTCAACACTGGTATTGATAGAAATCCCTAAGATAGTATTTCAGACTCCATGCCTATTAATTCACTCCCTGCCTCTGTAATGAGGCTGCCAACAAGTGTACCAGTTAGTGTCAGTTAATTTAGCTGATGGAGGAGGTTCTGGTATGTGAACATCCCACTATTAGAAATTACACAGAAATCATCAAAGTCATAGAAAATCAAACAAAAAAATTACTATGTTTTAAGTGTTCCTGCCAAACACTCTAGCTCACAGCATTTTTAAAAAAATGTTTATCTAGATTTGGGTTTGAACCAACAACCCAGGATCCAAACTCTCAAGTTTTAGTGACTTTCAGATCTAAATCCATATCTGAATGCTGGCAGTAGGAGTGCTGGAACAATTTTATATGGTGGAGGTGCTGTGAGACGCTGAACCAAATTTCAAACCTTGTATAAAATGGAAACCACTTCAAGCCAGCAAGCACAGCAGCACCCTGAGTACCCTAGGTTCCAGCACCTATGACTGGAGCTGGACCCTAGTCGTGGTTCAGTTTAAACCCAAACCCATGATCCAGACACCTCAGACTTTGCTGAAGTTCATATCTGGATCTAGACTTTTCAGTTTAGTCAGCTCTATTATTATCTGACTTTTGCTACAACCTACTGTACTGAGTGTGGCAAACTCTTACGACAAAAGGAAGATGAGAGTCATTCATTTAGAACTTACTGGAGGCCCTTGAATAGAAAGTCCACTTGGCCCTTGTGGTCCTGGAGGCCCCTGGGGTCCTGGAGCTCCAACTTCACCTCGAGGACCATCTGGTCCCTATGACAACAATAGGGAAAAACATAAAACCCCTACATTAAACTCCTACTGTACATATGAAGGGAGTGTCTGTTTGCAACAAATTCAACAGCACCTAAAGTAAGATTTGACTTTGCTGACAGGGCAATAATGTTCCTATTTACAAAGGACTGATTTCTCTGGCAATGTGAAAAGTCACACATATATGGTGACAATAGAAACACTATACATTTGACTGCCCTCACCCAGAAACAAACATGATATGTAACCAGTACCCTCCAAGAGACCTTGATATTATTTACCCAACACACACCAATGCATTTGGCTATACTTTCTCCAAGTATATCACAGACATTCTAATTTAAGTTCATATAAAAAAAAATCACAATCAGACAAAAGCCTAATAAAGGTGTGTGTTATGGCTGCATAACGGCGGCAGATTACCTTTGGACCTTGATCCCCGCGATGACCTTTGGGGCCTCTGACACCTGGACCGCCCTGTAAAGCACATGAATAGCATTTGCTGAAATGTACATCCCACAGAAATCCAAAAAAACAAACAATTCTTCCTGAATCATATAAATTATTCTAGTCTTGTAGGGAAGTACATAGGTGTGTGCTTAAGTCCTACAAAAGGCATTGGAGTTTAAGCACTTTCTTAATAGCAGTGCTGTCGAGGGATGGACTTGACTTAAGGAATGCACTGAAACATTTATCATGACCTATAACACAAGACTTGAAATATTGCTTCAGGCAGTGAGGTCCTTGGCTGGATAGAGAGGTAAACTATTTTTTCTATTGTCAAAGCATTCTGCACATATGCTTTTTCCAATATTAGCACACTGTTAAATGCTGACTTTCCAATGACTAATATTTTGATTAGACAAAACTCATGTGACCCATTGTGTTTGCTATGGTTCAATTTCAGAGCCATCTGTTGACAAACTCAACCTTTTCTCACTCCCCATTTCTCCTTTTCTTGCTTTCTCCCCTGAAACTGCCATATTTTAAACATTTGTTAACAAACTGCAGCCTAAATAATCTTTTGTTATCAATAGTGTGTGTGACACTAGAATTGTGCATTTCTAAGGATGACTGCCATCTTCAAATGTCTGACAAAGTGGGATTTTCTCCCACAAAAGCTCATGCGATAAATAAATTTGTCAGTCTTTAAAAGTGCCACATGATTCCTTGCTTGTTTTGCCGAACTAAACTAACATGGCTACCCTTTTGGAACTTGCCTTGAACATGTTTCTGATAATAGCTGCAAGATGTGTCTTGCCCTCTTGGATGATTTTAATGAAATATTTATTTTAAGTTCTACATAATTTAATAAATTTTTTTAATGATCACATTGCTCTTTCTTGCCCTTATTGTTTATTTTCTTAGCATGTGAGCATATCAGAGCAGGCCTATCATTGTGTTCATGAAGACTCTAGTACAACTAAACCTCATTCCTCAGCAGGGTGTGGGGAGATACTACAATAATATAACTAATAAAGCAAAAGAGCACATGGGTCCAGATTTTGGCTTACAAGCCAAAACAAGTCTAATATTTACTTTGAGGGGTAAGAAATCAATGGTCTCTGACACTCAAAGTCAATATATGTATTATTACATATAAAAATTATATTATAGGTATGCTAAGCTTGCAAAAATCAAGCACTCCTATGTTAAGAAATGCCACAATTAAAGTTGTCTTTAAACCCTTAATTCAATCTCCTTGTGTATATACACCATGATTGTCTTTAATTATACAATCCCATGCTATTTTCCCACCTCTGTCCTCCTCAGCTTCAAGTCTCCCCAACTTCACCCCCCATTATCTCCACATCACAGTCCCATACCGTCCCCCCACCCTGGCTCCTCGCTTAATCTTTTCCACCTGCCTGCTACCCCATCTCTGTCCAGGCTGGCTCCTCACACACTCCCATGGGCTCCAGCAGGTAAGGCATTGAAAACCGAGGAGACACAGTCTCTCTGCCCTCAGTTCCTGCATCAATTGCCGTAGTGGCTTCCAGAAAGAGCAATTGCATGGATAGTCCTGGTCAGTCCCTCAAGCCAGGGGATGAGGCACACTCGGCTTAAATGGAATCTTCAGAGAATTTTGCTGGCAAGTTATAGCAAGTTTCTAAAGAGCTTGTGTGAACTGAGATTTTCAGAGGTTTGTGATTAAGTCAAATTTGGAGGAATTTTCACAGGGACAGGAAAAGGCATGTCCCTCACTGCAGGGCAACACCCTTATCAGATTTCAAGTCCTTGTTCTGAAGTATGGAGATGCTAGAATCTCTCAGTGAAGCAGCTGTAATATTTTTAGTGTGGTCAAAACACATACTTTCCTCTAGCCTCATTCTGAGAAATAGATTAAATGTTTTTAGAAGATTTGGTTTTTGTGATCCCACATATCCATGTATTTTCTATCTAGTATCTAAAACAATATTCTTTTTATCAAAACTAAATCTATACAAAAATGTCATGGGAAACATTTTTCATCAGGCTGTAAGAACTGATCAAACTAGTCAAAATCATTTGCATTTTCACTTTCTTGATTATCCAGGTGCCTTTTTCCTGGGATAGTAATACAAGTACATAGGAAATCAAACTTCAAAAAACTGTTGACTGCTGTCTAAATTAAAACAAGACAATGGAATTGGTTTTTCCATTGAGGTAGGATATACTTTTTTTGTTTGAATAACATCTGTTATCTCTAGTTAAATAGTAACATAAGGAAGAAGGTTTCCTATGGGGTTTTCTTCAAGTTTGCAGAGCCATAACTCGAAAGGGTTTAAAGCTTGCATATATGAAATCTCTACTAAAGTTAAGACTTTTTCCCCCCTGCATGTCTACATTTTCTGTTCATTGTGGGCTAAGTGGTTAGGGGACCAACTTCAGTAGATGATTAAATAAATAATTTGCATATGGAGATAATTGTGAGAAAGCAGTAGAAATATTTAAGAATAGGTTAAACCTCAGGAGAAATAAAGTAAGTTAAAATCATTCTCTAGGCAAAACTGTTTGGATTAGATAATCCAGGAGGCCATCTAAGATTCTATGGAAAAATATGCTTTTTTTTTTTTTTTTAAGTTATTTACATCATGAGCAGACAGAAGCACCCACTATTGGAAGGATGTGGACATACTGGAGAAAGTTCAGCAGAGGCCAACAAAAATGATTAAGGGGCTAGGGCACATAACTTATGAGTAAAGGCTGAGAGAACTGGCCTTATTTAGCCTGAAGAAAAGAAAAGTGAAAGGAATTTGATTGCAGCCTTCAACTACCTGATGGCGTGTTCCTAGGATGGAGTGGTAGGCAGTTTTCAGTGGTGGTGGATGACAGAGTTAGGAGCAATGGTCTAAAGTTGAAGTAGGAAGGTCTAGGTTGTATATAAGGAAAATTTTTTTCACTAGGAGGGTGGTGAAGCACTAGAATGGGTTACGTAGGGTAGTGGTGTAATCTCTATTCTTAAAGGCTTTTAAGGCCCAGTTTGACAAAACTCTGACTGGGATGATTTGGGTAGGTCCTACTCTGAGAAGAGGGTTGAACTAGATGACCTTCTTAGCTCCCATCAACCCCTAATCTTCTATGATTCTATCAATACTATAAAATGTACTTTGTCAATTAGAGCATTAAAATTTCATTATGCACCTTATTATTTGTATTTTCTTAGCCCTTTAGTGCACAGTAACAATTCACTGTTCCACAATAGTCTTTATTAACTTACATAGTACCTATTTTTCCACACTTGAGTGCTGCGACAGAAAATGTTAGAAGCATTCAAAGAAACATTATAACCCACAACAGGCAATACTTTGATGATCACCAACAATATTGCAATATAGAACCCATCAAACACAAAGTAGTATAAGGGGACTTATCCACCATGTATAACTTGTGATTTTTGAGATGTGTTGTCCCTGTGTATAGTCCCGTCAGGTTGTGAGCGTGCTCCATGTGCTCAGAACTGGAGATTTTTCCCTACCAGCATCCCTGTGGTCCATTCATGTGCCCCACTCTGCTTGTGCTCCATGCCAATGGAATTAAGAGGGCTCCCATATCCATCACTAATTCCCAATAAGGGAAAAGCAGGCTGTGGGGAGGGGGATGGGGTTGTACACTACATGTAGAAACAGTACCTCTGGAAGCACTCAAGTTACTACTACTATCTCTTCAATCAAATGTCCCTCAATATAGTGCACTTTGGATGATTCACAAGCAGGGGAACTAGAATACTATGATGACAGATTGCAGAACTACAGTGCCTAGAAAGCCTTTAGAAGTGGCTCTTTGCCTCAGTGCATAGAATTTAGTGAAAGCATGAGCTGAATTCTAAGCTGCTGCTCACACGGCAGTAATAGGAACATTTCAAAGGAAAGATATCAAAGTTCCTTGATCTCTGGTTGAATGAGTTCTCCTACCACCCTTATACAAGATATTGCTTATCTCATAGCAAAGTTGGATGAAGCTTGGAATCCATTTTTACTGTCAAAGTTTAGGGCAACTGCACCTCCCTTCCTTCTCCTCCAGCATTGCCTTTCTCCTGCCCCTGACCAGGGTTTTTCCAGGCTACACAGTTCCCTGCCTACACTATAATATCTCCAGCAAGCCAGTAACTTCTGTGCATTGCTTTCTCTTTGAAGGCTACAACTAGCTGTAACTACCAACAGTCAGAAGTTACCACACAGCTCTTTATGAGCATTTATTCTTCAAATGAAAATGTTACAGAGAAAACATATTAAAAAACATAAAAGAACCAGAAGTCATTCCAACTTCAACCTTGGGGTTTCATAGTACCAGTTCTTCAAAACCCACCACTGGTTTTCCCAGTGGTGAGAAGTTTTTAACTGTCTCAGATTCAGAAACATAACCATCATCAATAGTTCAATCTTCTGTTTACATAGTTTAGGTCCTTGCTCTTCAGATTCTGGAACAGGTGATCAAAAGACAATCCTCCTTTCCTCATACCAGTTTCCAAAGGCTGGGTTTTTCCATAACCAAAGGTGGGAAATTTGCATTCGCCTCCCTCTAGCGACTCCTGGGCAAGCCTCTTGGCCCTGATTGTCCTAAAAGTTCATTTCACTCCGTTCAAGTACAAGTAAGTCAAAGAGTTTCATTTCTCTATTAACTTGTAGCCCTACCAGGAGTTATGCTCCCATCAGCATATGGGTCACCAGAACACAGAAGTCTTCCCACATGCAGACACATCAATACTTTGTGATGAGAGGAGTGAGAGCCACTGCTAAGGACACTAGTATTGTTTGGGCAAGATAGAAGCAATATTCCCTCTAATTTTTTGTAGGCTGTGTGCGCAAAAAATTTCTTTTGTGGAAATTTTCAGAACCAGTGTCCAAACTTGTGCGCACTCCAATGAATATGGTCAAACTCATGAGCTCAACTAAGCAAGTGTGAATTATGCAAATAACATCTCCATTTTATTTTGACATGGTGGTGGAGATGATTTTATCAATTACAAAACCTTATTTGCAGGGCCATTGCTGGCGCTGGGCATACTGGGCTCTAGCCCCAAGTCCCAGTGCCCGAGCCCCACGTCCACCGCTGGGCCACCCATGGTGGTGCACTTACATGGCTCGAGCCCTGAGTCCCAGCACACTGACCCCTGGGTCTTTTCCTAGGGCCAGTGGTGCTTCTGCTTATTTGAAACATGCTACTTGAAACCACCTTCTTAAACTAGCATAAAAATATTAGCACTGTTGAATTTTTTTGTGCGAACTTTATTTTGTTGTGTGTACAGGTTTCACGACCTATGTGCGTGCACATACGCACACAGCTTAGAGGGAACATAGTGTAGAAGAGCCACAATTTAAATTTTATAGATGATATCATACTGGACTACCACCTTGCACAGAATGAAAAGACTCTATCAGCTTCTGTTGTTGTATTTATAGAGTGGATGTCATATCAGTATGCTGAAAACCAAGACCATGGACATAGAAGAAAATGCTGTCAACACTGGCAACTGTGTGATTGATGGAGAAGTATTCAAAAGACAAGATGATTTTATCTATCTTGTAAATACAATATCTGCTAGTGGCCAGCTCACTAAAGTGAATGCAAGAATTGGTAAAGCCAGTGGATCATTTTCCCATTAGTCAAACATCCAGAAGAGTAATTAGCTATATCTGCATGCTAAAATGGTATTATACATTTCAGAAACATAGCAGATGGTAGAAGTACACAATAGTAGTCTGAATGCATTCCAGCCAATGCTGTTTAAGACAACTCTTTGGCATATGTAGGAGAGATTGTATAAACATCATTCAAACCTCCTTCAGGATTCCTAAGGAGGAGAAAGAGGACAAATGTTGTAGTCATTGATCTTGCTGTTTTGTCTGCCATATCTAAGACACTGAAGTGTCAATCTCACTACAAACTTTTAGTCAGGGCCTGAAACTGGTCTCAACATTCTGTAGCTGGCCAGCTTGTGGTAAAATCATATTTAGCCATCAATCCTTCGTAGTTTGAAGCATGCAACTGCAGAGAGGCTGAGGAACACACCCTCCTTCCAAAGACATCAAGTCTCTTCATGTCTTCATAGGCAGTGTTAGCACGGAGGCAGGAGGGGCATTTGCCCAGCACTCTCCCCCCATGGCTATTTTAAATCTGCTGGTGACAGCTCAAGCGAAGGAAGGGGTGGGGGGACCAGGGGGCTGGTGGGGAGGCTGGCCCAGCAGCACAGTTGGGGTTGGTGAGGAGGCCAAAAGGGGCATGGGGTGGGGAATTGGTGGGGAAGTTTGGGGGGGCAGTGGGGGCCCTGGTAAAGGGGCTGCATGGCTCAGCAGTGGGGCTGAAGAGCTGGCAGGGGCCACAGTGAGGCCAGAGGGGGTGGTCCAGCAGGGCAGGGGGTCCCCAGCAGTGTGGCTGGTGGAGGACCCAGCAAGAAGAGGGGGCCAAGTCTAGGATGGGAAGACCTACCTGTCTTTCTTATACAGCATAGACCTGGGCTATGTTTTCAGCTATGCTCAGTGGCTGCTGGTAGCAACAAGTTGGGAGGTAGTTGAAAAACATAAATAGTCCAAGTCTTTTGCAGGTACATAATATCTCTTCTCAGCCTGCTTGGATATTGGTGGGATTATAATGGGTGTCTGCCAGTAAGCCTGGTGGGCTCAAGGGTGATCTCATTAATAGGAAGCACTATTCAACACAGGCATGAGCTATGCAAAATATCCTGCAGTCTGTGTGGTCCGTCCTGGACCTCTTCCAAAGGAAATGGGAATAACTCTGCCACTCTCTTAAGTAGGTGTTCAACGGCTATAGGGCATGGTGTGGAACCTGGAATCTTGTCTAACGAAGAAGACAGTGTCACAGACCTAGACTCTTCCTGCTCCTGTTATTCATCCTCTGCTGTGGAAATTGTGATTTCTGAGAAGGTTGAGGAAGCTTCTCTTCTACCCTGGGAATCTTATGCATGCTTGGGTTCTTTGCATGACAAGATGGTTATATTGGGTGGTAATCCCATGTGTCTTCTGGGGCCCAGCACTGCCACATCAGGATCTCGTAAGACCTTGATACCAGGCCCCAGCAGGCAGGGTGCCAATGAGTATAGGGTTGATATTCCCTCATACATCAGTAGTAAGAAACCCTGGAGACTTCCGATTTTCTGTCCTGGTTCCACCCAAAATGAAGCAGTGCCTCAGGGCATAGTCTGGGACTGGGTGTCCATCACACTCTTCTTCTGGCTCAGAGGAATCTGACAGAGATCCAGAGAGGGAGTGCTCAGTACTAGAGGATGCAGTGGTGACCTCTCTACTTGATGATGGCAAAAGAGGCAGTGTGGCTAGATCTTTAATTGTGGAAGGGGATGGATCATTGAAGTAGAGGTTCCAGATCTGACAATGTGGTGATTAGGATTTTGGAGCCAAGGAAGCAGCCCCATAACCAGAATGTTTTGCAGTTTTCCCTTTTGAAGTCTTGATCTAGTGCTTCTAAGTACCCGGTGGTCTAGCTCCAGTTCACAAGGCTCATGGCCTATGTCTACATCTGCAAACTTAGTTTAGACTTGTTAGTCTGAGCTAAGAAGTTTGAGTTTAGTTCGAACTAACCTAAGGTTAGTTCGAACTAACCTTGTGCTTCTAAGTTCAAATTAACCACACATTCTAGTTTGAACTAATGCTTAGTTTGAACTAGAACGCACAGTTAGTTCCAACTAAGCATTAGTCTGGGTCTTGGCTGTACTTAGTTCAAACTAATGCTTGAACTAAGGTGGTTAGTCCAGACTAAGTGCCAGTACTAACTAGTTTGAACTAAGCTTTCCTTAGTTTGAACTGAGAAATTTCTGACTTCTAACTAGGGAAAGCCCAGTAGGGCCATGGGCTAAATTAGCCCAGACTAAGCCTTCTTAGTCTGGATTAATTTGTCAGTGTAGACATAGCTCGTGGCTTGACTTAGGACTTTCCTTCATACCTGGAAGGCAGCTCTTCTTTCTCGCTCATAACCAAGTGCTCACTTACAAACTTACAGTCAGATTGAAAACATTCCTGCACCACCAGCTACGGCCCAGTTCTGGAAGTCTTCCACACCCAAAACTCCCCCTGACTTCAAATATGTTTTTGCACATGAAGCAACTGGAGGAGTGGGACTTGATGTTTCTACTCAAAGTTAATTATCTATCTCTTTATGTTATTTATTTTCCCTGCCAGACAAGAGAAATGAGGATTAGCATTGACTATTTTCTATTTCATCAACTAATACAAAGCAAATTTCAGCAGCATATAGGAACAGATCCAGGTGTTCTCCTAGCCTACTGTAAGAAAATGTGAGCAAAAGTCTATTCTTACTGCTGGTTCTAATGAAGCTTCTGCCTCCAAATCTGCCTCTCTTGGTGCCACTATGATAACTGAGAGGACTCACAAAACAGTTAGTTTCTAAATGCAGAACTAAAAATTACTTCATTCATAAGATTGGGTCACTAATTCATTAAAAATGTAGACAACACTGTCATAAGCATTTTAAAATATTAGGCAAAAAACATATAGAAAAGAATGACAGTGAATACAAAAGAAACACACTAAATTAATGACAATAAAATGAAATAAATTAAGATGGATTACTTAAGATAAATCACTAAACATCAGAGTTAGTTTAAAGCACTGGATTATTGAAAGGAAAGAAACAGTTCACCCAGGACTTGTTGTGTACTGTGTTATCAGCCTGGTATACTCAAAATATACACACAGCAGTGCAGTTTCGATTCACTAGCCACCATAACAGGCACATTTTGTATATGTAAAAAATAAGAGAAGATGAAAACTGCTTATCATAGTTGAATAAAAGTATGTTTCTTAAACATCAGAGGTGATACTCAACCACAGAGTCCCAGCAGGGATTAAATTTGATTCTGGAAGTATAGCTGGAATTGATTCCACTTGAATGCAAAAATCCCATCAGGTGAAAGGTGTTTCTTGAAAAAGCCTGCCATAGTGTCAGATAATTAGAGCCCTTAGGGGCTAGTCTCTTCACACGTGATTCCCACTGACACCACTGAAAGACTGCACGATAAAAAAAATCACATTGGTCTTAATCCAGCGAGAATTTTGACTGGATTCCTGTATCCACCTGAAATGAACTCTGACTGCCCAGATACACAAAAAACATGTTCAAGAGCAGTTCATTCGTGTAAAAGGATTAACCCCCAAGATGTTTTCAGGATAAGCGTCTGTTTCAATCTGCTTTGTATGTGTCTAAAGTGCAAGTTAGGTCTGCCCAGTGTCAAGTCTGATTCTGTTCACTCAAGGTTTAATCATAACAGTTCTTTTGTGGGTCATGACACACTTGGCAGCATATTGCAACCCTACAGGAAACACTAACCCACTCTCTCTAGGTCAAATCCAGCCATCTCCCTGGCTCTCAGTGACACACTGGTTATTGTGTAGTGACACAGTAATGTGTCCCGACACAGTGGTTGAGAACCACTGTATTGCAAAGCATTCAGATAATACTATAGGGGGGTTTCAAAATAGTGGCAAGTGGATGGTATTTGCATATTTCTTGACTTTAGAGACAGAAACCAAAGATTCTAAAAATTGACATAGTATTATTATTATTAATTACTACTAGCAGTCATGTAGTGCCTAGGAGCCTTGTCCTGAAACAGGACCCCTTTGCGCTAGGTGCTGTACAGACACAGAACAAAAACAGTCCATCTTACTGCCTTGAGGTTTGATATTGCCTTAAGATTTTGGTTCATTTATAGGGTTAGTTTTTTAAAGTGTGTGGTATAAATTTTCTACTAGCTACATGTTGTGAATATGCAACTCTCGGCCAGTGGTAATTGAATTGCAATGGTTAGAATGGTACAGGATGTCCCTTTTCCCCCATCAAATAAAACTGAAGAATGGAGTATCTAATACATAGGCATACAAACCTGAATAAAACCTTACCGGTGGTCCAGGAGGTCCATGTGGTCCTTTGCTAAATTCAGAACAGGAACAAGCATGAGGAAGAGATGGGCAACTTTCCTCATCTCTCTGAGAAGAGAGCAAAATAGTAAGTCTGCATTCAAAATATAAGCTTGATGGGTGAGAAGACAAAATAAATATTGAAAAGGAAAGTCAAAAACCCCTAACTGATTTAGGAGCACAAGTCCCATTGACTTTCAATGGGTTCATATGCTAAAGACAATTGGATACTTTTGAAAATCCCACCCCTTGATTTCATGAGGAAGATTCCAAAAGTATTTGGTGTTGATGTAAGAAAAAAGAAGTACACTTGTAGTTTAAAAAGGGATTCTTACCAAGGCAGGAAGTTCACAGCATTTGTCTCTATTGGCCCAGGAGGTGGTACAAAGAATATCAAACATCTGTAACTGGAACTGTTTAAAAATAAGAATAAATCACAGTTTGTCTGTTAGAAGTTCACTGAAAAGAGGAGCCATCACTAAGGGAAGGCATCATTAAGTGAGTCCATTGATCAGAGCACACAGGAGACTGATGACATATACATGTGAATGTATGTAAAACAGCAGGTAACAAAGGCTATGTCAGCACTTAAGAAGTTAGTTCAAAATAACTTACTTTAAATTAATTATTTTGAACTAATAATGGTTAATTTGAATTAAGTTAATTTGAACTAACATGTCCCCACTAGAAACCCAAATTGACCTAGCATGTCCATGGACAGGACTTGCTAGTTTGACTTAGGAAGGGGACACCATAGGAAGTATGGCAACGTGGCAGCCAAGAAGGGCCATGCCCCCACCCAGTACATAGAAAGAGGAAGGCACCCTGGGACAGGGAAGGTCAAACCATGTTAATTCAAACTAACGTTTAATTTGAATTAACATGCCTCCATTGGGTTAATTTGAACTAATAAATTCAAATTAACCACTACTTTGAAGTTAAGTCAGGTTTTATTACTTCAAAGTAAGCATTTGTTACTTCAAAATAAGGAATTCCCTAGTTCGAAGTAATGAAAATCTGTGTAGCCACGGATCAATTTAGTTCGAATTAATCCTCAATAATTCAAACTAAATTGTAAGTGTAGACACAGCCAAACATACCAACTTCATTGTTAACGGTAGGGGAATGGGGCTGACCTCCCTATCCAAAATATGAACCACTAACTGGGATCAGTGAGGACTTAAATGCTATGATGCTAGACAACCAAGAATAACGGTTATCTCTAACACCTGTTGTCAAATTCCAGATTCAGCCATATGCTGCATCCCACCACTGTCCCCCCTCAAAGAGGAAAGACGGTACAATCAAGGAGGCACTCTGTCTCTGAAAACTAAATATTTCCTCTTGCCTCACAGGTCCTGTGCTCAGCTTTACCTTGGAACTTGGCCCCTGAAGACACTTACTTGCATGGAACACCTGCCACAAGTTGTGACAATATTTAGTGACATTTTTTAGTACTTCCACGTTTGTTTCATTTTTCAAATTAACTCTTTTTAATCCTCATTAATCCCAGCTACCAGGGCTTCCTCCCTGAGGAAAATAAAAACATCAAAACACAACTCCAGACACTTTGCCAAACATGCCCACAGGGAATAATTCTTTCCTAACTCGCTAAAATGATTGGGTTAGACCAATAGCAGACCTGGAAACCCAGCTCTGAGAGTTACCCCACCTATATGGAGAATGGGGTGAGATTGCTTTTAGAAGCAAGAATGACTGTTTGTGTATCTAGGAGCAGTTAATACACCAGGGGATGGGCAATTTGGCTTTCTCACTCCTTCTCCCCTCAAATTGCTCAAAGGGTGGCTAAAGGAGGTACGGCTCTACTCCACTCTCTTCCACCTAAGCAGCACTCTACAATGTTCTGGGTGGGGAGACAGGAAAAAGGAAGAGAAACCTGGTGACAAGCTGGACTCCAGAGGCTGGTCATTCTCCTGCCAGTCCAATCCAACATCCCACCCCTTGAGCTGAGATGGGAACGGACAATCTTAAATGGACTTCCACCCTGGGATATAACCTAAATAAAGGAGTTTGCTATAGTGGTTCTTCTTACTACATAACAGAAAATGCTGACTGAATACATATGTCATGGAATTCATAAAATGACAATGATTTTGGAAAAATATACCACAAAAAGTAAAAGAGCTGTAAAAAGTGAATGAACTCCTCCCCAAATGAAAATGTAGATGCCAAAAGGGTTTCTCCCGAAGATTATTCTATTTCTTCTCAACAACAAATCTTGTTCTTCAAATGTTTTTTGCCTTTCCTTGGGTGGTCATACAGTAGTGGAAAACAGAAAGGGTCCCAGAAACACAAAAATGGAGTTCAGAAGCTTCACACAGCCTCATCAGTAATGAATCAGCTCATGTAGACAGACTAGTATCATCGTCCATAAAAATTGCAGTCCTCTAAAAATGGTTATTCTTTTAACCAGTTCCTAAGGGCTCAGGTCTGTGGGCAGTTGGCCATGGAGGTGACTTGGCACACCTGATTAGCTCTACTGAGCTCACATGGGCTACGTCTACACTGGAGGCTTAAGTCAACTTAAGCAACTCCATGGCCACATTTGGAGTTTATTAAGTTGACTTAAACACTTGCCTAAGTTGACTTAATCACTCCTGCCCTTAAGGTTGACTTTAAGTCGACTTTAGTAAGTCGACTTAACTCAATGTGCCCACTTAAGCTGACTTTAGTAAGTCGACTTAAGCCAGAGGACCCACTTAAAGTCAACTTTATTAAGTTGACTTTAAGTGGGTCCTCTGGCTTAAGTCAACTTACTAAAGTCAACTTAGAAAAATGCCAGGGGGCTAGCCGTGTTAGTTTGTGCACAGCAAAAGCAGCAAGAGTCCTGTGACACCTTACAGACTAACAGATTTCTGGGGTTGAAGCCCACGAAAGCTTACGCTCGAAGAAATCTGCTAGTCTATAAGGTGCCACAGTATTCTTGCTGCTTTTAGAAAAAAGGGGACTTCTTCTTCGAGCAGCTGCTCACATACATTCCACTTAGGGTTTGTATGCGCCAGCACGCTCGAACACCGGAAGCTTTTCCCAGCCCGCCCTTGTGGGACCAGCAGTGGCACCCCCTGGAGTGGCACGCACTCCACTGCTGTTAAATATGCTGCTGGTCCGACATGCGGTCAGTTTCCTTCTTTCCGCCGTGTGTCGGACACCAGGAAACAGCTCCGCAGTAGCGACAGCTATCCCCTACCGGGGCTATGCCCCGATCTCCAGGGTTCAAGAACTGTGCCCCTTGTGGCAAACTTTTTTCGGTCAGTGACCCCCATGAACACTGCTTGAGGTGCCTGGGGGAGTCACACCAACCTCAGAAGTGTAAAATTTGCAAAGCCTTCAAGCCGTGGACGAAGAAGGATCGAGATATCCGGCTGAAGGCTCTATTAATGGAGTCAGCTTTGGCCCCGGCGGGGGACTCATCGGCGCTGGCAGCAGGGACGAGCCCGACCTCGGCGGCGGGAATGGCATCCAGCCAGCAAGGAGCCACGGCGCCGGCGAACCTGTTGGGGCCGCGACGCCGTTCCGCACCGGCCGCACCGGCGGTGCCGGGAGATACCTGTGTGGGTCGGGAGCGCGCCAGAGCGAGGCGCAGGGACTCTCCCTCGACCCTGGGCACTTCTAAGTCTCCACCCCCGCCAGCCCCATCCACACCAGAGGCTTATGCTGCGGCTAGGGCACTGTCATCCCTACCTTCCCCGGTGCAGGCGTTGGCTTCTCCTCGTCCTCCGTCGTGGGGAAAGCCCCCGCTGGGCTTGCCGACCTGGAAGGAAGCAGCACCGCAGGCTGCCCCGCCCGCGGAGTCTCCAAGAGTTGAGCCCCAGGACTCCCCGTGGCAGGGGCGGGGCTTGCCGGAGACAGCTTGGGCTGCAGCGGCACCGGCCCCTTCTACTGCCTCCGAGCGCGGCCGCAGACGCAGCAGCGCGCAGCGGTACCGGCGGCACCAGGCATCAGGGAGTAAGAGGGTGCACCCTCAGTCAGCCTTGTCCTCGTCCTCGCCAGCCCCCTGACGCCGGGACACGCACTGCAGGCATGGCTCATCTAGCTGGACCAAGAGGCAGAGGAGGCGAACCCCCTCTAGTTCCTCCTCCGGGGCCTCCTACTCCTCACAGTCCTCCTGGGTAGCAACAGAGGAAGCTGGGAGGAAGCAGCCGCACCAGGCAAGGCCCCCCAAGGGATGGGGACAACCTCCCCTGATGGGACCACCACCCCAGTGCTGGCCATCTGGCTGGCCCTATTGGGCTCCATGGGTCCTGCCACAGGATTCCCATCAAAGCGGCAATCTGAGACCAGAAGGGTCTAGAGACTACAGATCACCGTCTAGAGATCACTCAGACAGGCAGGGGCGTCAGTCACCCCCTGTCACATCACGACGGTCCCCATCTCTGTCATCAGAGGGAGAGTCACATGGTACCTCCTCTTCACCACCCGATGACTTCAAGGCATACTAAGACCTATTATGTAGACTGGCAGCCAATCTGGGCTTAGAGGTGGAGGAGGTTAAAGAGTCTTCAGACTCGTTGTTTAACGTATCGTCAGCGATGGCGGCCACCAGACTAGCCCTCCCCATACATGAGGGCATCCTCAGGGTTGTCCGCTCCCTATGGCATACGCTGTCCTCCGTGGCCCCAACTTCAAAGGGTGCGGAGAGGAAGTATTTTGCTCCGGTGACCACGTGCCAGTATTTGTATACTCACCCCAATCCCTCTTCCTTAGTGGTGGATGCGGCGAATCAACGCGAGCGCCAAGGCCAGCCAGTCTCTACCCCAAAAAGCAAAGAGGCAAAAGCCCTAGACACGTTCGGGAAGAAGTTCTATTCCTCGGCAACGATGCAGCTGCGAGTAGCCAATCATCAAGCCTTGCTGGGCAGATACAACTACAACCTCTGGCACTCCCTCAAGCGCTTCGCTCAGCATTTGCCGCAGGAGCACCGGTCGGACTTCAGTACCATCTTGGACGAAGGGTCCTCGGTGGCAAGAGTGGCCTTGCAGGCGTCATGGGAAGCGGCGGACTCAGCCGGCAGTTCAGTAGCGTCCGCAATCACCCTGCGTCGGGTGGCTTGGCTACAGGCATCAGGACTACCCCCGTTGGTCCAGCAAGCTGTACAGGACTTGCCCTTTGATGGGTCGTCCCTCTTTTCGGATCAAACCGATGCAAAGTTGCACGGGCTGAAAGATTCCACCGCGACCCTCAGATTGTTGGGTCTGGTTTCACCGGGCTCATCGAGACGGCCAGATCGCCCGCAATTCCCGCCAGCGGCACCGCAATGTCACCCATTCTCTAGTAGACCACATAGGCAAAAAGAGAGAGAGCAGGGTAGACCCTCGAGAAGCAGGCCAAACGCTTCACCTGTCAGGGCAACAGGGTTCGGCCGGCGCCGCTCTAGAAATCGAGGATGGCGGTTCTGATGGGAGCCTCGAGGGCATTGAACCAACTACCCAGGTACAGGAACAGCCATTTCTGAACAGACTATCCCCTTTCTATCCCCAGTGGGCCTCCATTACGACAGACCGTTGGGTACTGAAGACCGTGCGGGACGGATATTCGCTACAATTCAGTGCCAGGCCCCCCAACAACCCTCCCCCTTCCCAGTCCCTCTTCAGGGACACCGCTCACGAACAACAGTTGGACCTCGAGGTAGACAAACTCCTCACATTGGGAGCGGTGGAAGAAGTTCCAGAAAGGGAAAGAGGAAGAGGGTTCTACTCCAGATACTTTCTGATCCCCAAGGCAAGCGGGGGACTGAGGCCCATTCTCGATCTGCGCGGCCTCAACAAATACTTGGTAAAACTGAAGTTCAGAATGGTCACTCTCAAACAGATTATCCCCTCGTTGGATCCTGGGGACTGGTTCGCTGCCCTCGATCTTCAGGATGCCTACTTCCACGTATCCATCAAGCCACACCACAGACGCTTTCTATGTTTTGTGCGTGGGAACAGGCATCTGCAGTTCATGGCCCTCCCATTTGGGCTTGCCCTAGCACCGAGGGTTTTTACAAAAACTATGGCTGTGGTAGCGGCGCACCTTCGAAAAAGAGGCGTCCACATTTTTCCTTACCTGGACGACTGGCCGATCGGCAGCCGGTCGCAATGACAGATGAAGGGCAGTGTCCGCAAGGTCCAGTCCCTCTGTCGCCGATTGGGACTTCTCATAAACGAGCAGAAATCCCATTTGCGCCCAGTCCAGAAGTTAGAGTTCATCGGTGCCACCCTAGATTCGCGGCGGGTCAGAGCCTTCCTGCCAGTGTCCAGGTTCGAGGTGATGACCAGCATAATTTCCGACCTAAAGAAAAGCCCGACCACCACAGTCAGACATTGCCTCAGACTTCTGGGACACATGGCAGCAGCCACAAACATGGTACCGCTCACCCGCCTCTGACTCCGGCCACTTCAGAACTGGTTGGCCTCGGTGTTCCGTCCCCACGTTCACGGGATGGACAGGACTGTGGTGGTCCCATGCAAGATCCTATCTCACCTGACATGGTGGCAAGATCCCAGTCTTGTAATGGAGGGAGTCCCGTTCGGGACGGTTACCTCCTGGGTGACATTAATCACGGACGCCTCGGATCACGGCTGGGGCGCTCATCTCAGCCTGGGAGTCAGCACACAGGGCAGATGGTCTGCAGCAGAGAAAGGGCTCCACATAAATGTGAAAGAGCTTCGGGCTATCAGGCTCGCTTGTCAGGTATTCCATGCGCATATCCGAGGGCACTCAATCCAGGTATTAACGGACAATTCGACGGCCATGTTCTACGTCAACCATCAAGGAGGAGCCCGCTCTCCCACCCTGTGTCACGAAGCCATGCGCCTTTGGGAGTTAGCTGTACTCAACAAGTTTCAGCTTGCAGCGTCTCACCTCCTGGGGGTCAGGAACAGCGAAGCAGACCACCTGAGCAGGCACTTCAACTCACTCTACGAATGGTCGCTGCACCCAGATGTGCTGACGCCTATCTTTTGCAGCTGGGGTTTTCCCCTAATTGATTTATTCGTGACCCGGGAAAATCACAAATGCCTCAAGTTCTCTTCATTGAGAGGGGCGGAGCCGGGTTCTCTCCCAGATGCCTTCCTCTTGTCCTGGACGGGGCCACTGTTGTATGCGTTCCCCCCCTTTCCACTAATTCACAGGGTCCTATTGAAGGTGTGGAGGGACAAGGCCCAGATGATCTTGACTGCCCCAGCATGGCCTCGACAGCACTGGTACCACATGTTGGGGGACCTGTCCATAGCTGCCCCCCGGGAACTGCCACTGAGGCCAGACCTTCTGACTCAGGACCAGGGCCGCCTCCTGCATCCCAACCTACAGTCAGTCCACCTGACGGCGTGGAGGATATCTGGCTAACTGCAGAAGAGCGGTCCTGCTCAGCACAGGTACAGCACATCTTGGTCAGCAGTAGGAAAGCTTCAACGCGTGCGACGTACGGTGCTAAGTGGCGACGCTTCCATGAATGGGCAAGGGCTAAGAACGTAGACCCACACCTGGCCCCAGTGAGTGTCATTCTGGATTACCTACTGGAACTGAAGCAGGGAGGCCTCACCCTGGCCTCAATTAAGGTCCACCTGGCAGCAATTGCGGCGGCACATGTGCTGGTGGCGGGCCAGTCTATCTTCTCCCACCCAGTGGTGACAAGATTCCTAAGGGGTCTAGAGCGTGTCTTCCCTACAGTGCGACAACCCACTCCACAGTGGGACTTGAACATCATCCTGGGAGCTTTAACCGGGCCACCGTTCAAACCGATGGCGGCGTGCCCACTGCTGACCTTGTCACACAAGGTGGCATTTCTAGTAGCCATTACTTCTGCACGGAGGGTCTCAGAGTTGAGGGCACTCTCCTCCGAGCCCCCATACACTATGTTTTTTAAGGACAAGGTGCAGCTCAGAACGCACCCGGCCTTTCTCCTGAAGGTGGTTTCTTACTTTCACCTAAATCAGAGCATATTCCTCCCTGTATTATGCCCCAAACCGCACGCTAACAGGGAACAGGTGAGACTTCACACTTTGGATGTGAGGAAAGCACTGGCTTTCTACATCCAACGGACAAAACCCTTCAGGAAGTCCACGCAACTCTTTGTAGCAGTGGCTGACCGCATGAAAGGTGCCCCAGTGTCATCACAGACTATTTCTAAGTGGGTGGTGTCCTGTATAAAGGCTGCCTACCACCTTGCGGGACTCCCGCTACCGGGTAGCATATGGGCCCACTCGAGAAGGGCACAAGCATCCTCGGCAGCGTTCCTGGCCGGGGTCCCAATTGTGGACATTTGCCGGGTGGCAACATGGGCCTCAGTTCATACGTTCACCGGCCACTATGCAATAGTACAACAGACCAGAGAGGATGCGGCCTTCGGCACGGCCGTTCTTCAGTCCGGGGTCTCTAACTCCACCCACCATCCAGCATAAGGCTAGGAATCTACCCTAAGCGGAATGTATGTGAGCAGCTGCTCAAAGAAGAAAGGGGACAGTTACTTACCTGTAACTGGTGTTCTTCGAGATGCGCTGCTCACTTCCATTCCACACCCACCCGCTGTCCCTGCTTGGGAGTTGCGGAAAGAAGGGACTGACCGTATGTCGGACCAGCAGCATATTTAACAGGGGTGGAGTGTGCGCCACTCCAGGGGGCGCCACTGCTGGTCCCACAAGGGTGGGCTGGGAAAAGCTTCTGGTGTTCGAGCATGCTGGCACATACAAACCCTAAGTGGAATGGAAGTGAGCAGAGCATCTCGAAGAACACCAGTTACAGGTAAGTAACTGTCCCCTTTTCTAAGTCAACTTTAAGCTGAGAAAACTGAGCCCTCTGGTGTAGACATAGCCATGGGTAGGGCTGGTGGCTCTTAGCAGACATTCACATGAGTATTCCATGGACTTTAACAAAAACACTCAGTAAAGTTAAGTGCCTATGGCTATGTCCTCACACAGCCAGTTAAATCTATTCTACTTGAATCAATTTAACCAAACTGATCTAAAAATAGTTAAACTGATTTAAATAACATTGATTTAACATGTCCAGATGAAAAAAAACCAAATCAAACTAGCATGTCCAGAAACAGCAGTTGCTAGTTCGATTTGTGAGAGGGGCACCCTGGGAAGAATGGCAATGTGGCCCTGGCAGGGCCATGTTGCCACCCAATCCATTGCCTGGCTCTCACCTGAAGAACCAGGAAGGGGAAAAAAGCCCCCAGGGTGGCAATCCCCCTGTGCCCTGCATATCCCCCACTGCTGGTGGAGCAGCAGGGGAGGAACTGTGGGGCACCCTGCATGCCCCACTGCTAGCAGGGTGCCAGGGGCAGGGAAGCCAGGGTGCCAGGCTCCCCACCCACACTTCCCCACAGATGCCCGGGCGGCAGGTCTGGGAGCTGCTGGGCTTGCCAGCTAGCCTGGTGGGTCAGGGACCTGGGGCACCCAGCTTGCCAGGCTTGCCACTGCCTGGCCAGGAGCTGGCAACCCCGCAAGCAGGGAACCCTGGCTCCCCAACCCACCACCTGGCCAGGCGCTGACAAGCCCTGCAAGCGGGGTGCACTGGCTCCCCAACCTGCTGCCTGGCCAGCTGGTGGAAAGCTGGAGGAGGTGGGCTTCCCTGACCTAGCCACCTGGCTAGCTGGAGGTGGGGGTGCACCTGCCTGCACCCCCTGCACCTTCCCTCCCTCCCTGGCCAGGGTGCTGAGAGGGGGAGCACGACTTCCTTCCAGGGTGCCATGCACCCTGGGAAGAAGGTCAACTGTTATATTGATATGTGGGTCATATCAATATAAAAGAGCCACACGGGGTTATTTCAAAACCACAGTTTCAAGATAACTGTCATTTCGATCTCAACCTAGGTTTTATTATATTGAAATGATTTTCCGTATTTTGAAATAAGGGAGCTCCTTATTTCGAAATAAGGAAATGTCATGTGGACATAAATATTTTTAAATCAAAATAACCAGTGTTATTTTGACTTAAAATGTGCGTGTAGACATACCCTATTAAAGTGTTTGCTGGACTGGAACCTACCGTAAATTTTAAAACTGAAATCCTGTTATATGTAGCACAAATCTCCATGCTGCTGATAATCATACAAATTTCAATCAGACACATTTTTAAAGGTTCCACTGACATTGGTTTGGAGCCAGTAAGGATGGAGCCAAACAATATTTTCTTTGTGAATGGAAAAATAAATCATACTGAAGGATACTAAAATGAACTCTGTGTGTATATTTATTCTAATATTAGATACACACATGCACACCACTTAATTATATATCACATATCAGATATACCCCTCTGCATACACAGTCACAAACTTTCATTTTCTCCAGATTAAACAATCCACAGTGAGAAATTATTTTGCTTCAAGATAAGAAGCAAATAGAAACTGTTCCTTGAATTGCTTTATTATGTTCATGTAAATACCAACTGAGTCAGTATTCTGATTTTAAAATATTATGTAGGGGGGTTGAGTCATCTGATTCAAGCTTCTTCTAAACAAAGCTTTCTTTGCTGTTAAACATTTATTCATGGATCTCTGCATTCATAGCATTTTAGTTTCCAAAAGCTCCAATACTGCAAGCAGAACACTCCAGACCAAATGGTCTGCCTGTGCTGATCACAGTGCAGGATGTCAGCCTAAAGTTGTTTCAGATTGGTTAGCCCCATTTACAATTATCTTTTCATAGTTCATACACAACCATTTAAGAATAAATACAGAAGATACATAGTTGATAGCAGTTACAGGGTGTTAGGTGAGCTATAAATCAACAACAGGCAAGGCCAAAATGAACAGTCCTGTTCATTCAATCCCACTGGAGAGCTCAATTATATGATGTACAGCTTACTAAGCTCCAATATCCTATGCTAAAAATTGGTCACAGAGATTTTGATAGAACCATAATCTGTAGAAATATACAATTCTATCAAATTGCTTTGAACAATTGGGTCAATTTCACTGGAATTTTATTTAATGAAAAAACAGGGGGAAAGAACAGACAAGATGCTCTGAAATGTTCAGAATGAAAGTTTTGACTTTCTGCTTTAAGTTTTTTTTAAATTTGGCATTAGATTTTATATTATATAATATAATTTAAAAAAATTAAATTAGAACAAAACATATACGCTTTGCTGAAACAAAATGTTTCAATCTACCTGAAACTGAAATGTTTTGGAATTTCCTTTGTGAGGAATTTCAAGATGTTCAATTTTTGCTCCAATTTGGAATGAAACTAAATTCTGAAATGTCAAAGCCTTTGAAAAACAGACATGTCCAGAGTCCTAATCAGACATTTTCATTATTAATGTACAAGATTTTACTACAGCAGTTACTTAGTTTCAAAGTGGCAGCCATGTTAGTCTAGTTCAGTAAAACAACCAAGGAGTCCTGTGGCACTTAAAGACTAACAAATTTATTTATTGCATGAGAAAATCCTATTTTGCCTGACTTTGTTGCTGTATCTGTAACATACTGAGTAAATTAACCTTGGCTCTAGTTCAGTAATACTAGCATTTCACTGTGTTGCTTATTTTAACAGTCAGAGTTCCAAAGTGTTTACCAATTTGCTATTTTTTCAGGACTTGAATCAAAAGTCGCTAGCCAGGCTAACCTTCCTGATGCTGGATTGGATTGTTTTATTTGTGACACCATTTCCCTCTCATTAGCAAAGAAAAACAAGGTATTAATCATTCACTATGAATGGAATTTTCAAGAGGTCAAGTGACTTAGGAACATAAGTTCCATCGACTATCAGTAGAACTTATTATTGATTATATAAATCAATTAATCCTTTTTAAAAATTATTGCCTATATTTATATTCATAAAACCTAGTCCCTTCCTATAAAGAATGGCTTCAATATTAGTAGGCACTTCCATACTATCCACTGCCAAAGAATATTTACGAGTTTCTCCTCACAACACCCTTGTGAGGTGGGGAAGCATTATTAATCTCATTTTAAAAAGAGGAACTGAGGCAAAGCAAGATTATTGATTTAAACTGAATAGGGAGTTAGGTATCTAAATATCTTTGAGCTAATGTAACCCATGTGCCTAAATAGGTGCAATCTCTTTTAGGGACCCTTATGGCTGGGTTACGTTGCTGGGCAGATTTTGCAGCCCAGAAACCAGAAACTTCTGGTAAGAGGGTGAGGGAGCACACTGAGCATGCTCCACAAGTTTTATTGTTTTGCTGGAGTTACACGCTCAGGGAGAAGCCTGAGAGGAGCAGCCTGAAGAGGAGCAAACAGAGAGCTGCAGAGGACATCGGCTAAGGGACTCAGTGAAAGGAGCTGAGCAGGAGTGGACTGCAGGATGTTTTCTCCCAGCTTTCGACTGCTTTGCAGGGGAGTTGTCTGCAGCAGAACTGAGAGCTGGATGGCCAGTGACTTGATTGCATGGTGCTGGCTACACAGGAGGAAGAAAGGACTGCATGGCATCTGCCTGAAGATTCCTGCAGCTAGAGAGGATGAGGATTGCTTTCGTTCTGCATTCAAGCCCCAAGGACTTAAAAGACTGCAATTGAGATAAGGGTGACTCCACCTGAACTTTGGGACTCTTGGGTTTCTTACTGTTCTGTTTAAATGTATTATGGTTCTTTAGGATAAGGTGTGTTTAGTTAGTTAATAAAGTTCATTGTATGTTTATGCTGAGTGGTAGTTTAATGAGGGATGGGAACTCTGAGCAGTCTTCGCTGTGAGTCCTTTTGACAACTGGATCCTGGCTCTCCAGTTGCTTTCATCAGGGGTTTTCTCTGTGAGGCACTGGAGAGGGGCAATTGAATGAATTTGAGCCCACCCTAGCAGGTTACACTAGGTCTAAGTGATAATGTAACCCATGTGCCTAAAAAGGTGCAATCTCTTTTAGGGAGCCCTTATGGTTGGGTTATGTTGCTGGGCAGATTTTGCAGCCCAGAAACCAGAACCTTCTGGTAAGAGGGTGTGGGAGCACATTGAGCATGCTCCACAAGTTTTATTGTTTATGCTGGAGTTACATGCCCAGAGAGAAGCCTGAAAGGAGCAGCGTGGAGAGGAGCAAATAAAGAGCTGCAGAGAACATCGGCTAAGGGACTCAGTGAAAGGAGCTGAGCAGGAGTGGACTGCAGGATGTTTTCTCCCTGCTTTCGACTGCTTTGCAGGGGAGTTGTCTGCAGTGGAACTGAGAGTTGGATGGCCAGTGACCTGATTGCATGGTGCTGGCTACACCGGAGGAAGAAAGGACTGCATGGCATCTGCCTGAAGATTTCTGCAGCTAGAGAATGAGGATTGCTTTCATTCTGCATTTAAGTCTCAAGGACTTAAAAGACTGCAATTGAGATAAGGGTGACTTCACCTGAACTTTGGGACTCTTGGGTTTCTTACTGTTTTGTTTAAATTCATCATGTTTTCTTAGAATAAGGTTTGTTTAGTTAGTTAATAAAGTTCATTGTTATGTTTATGCTGAGTAGTAGTTTAATGTGGGATGGGAACTCAGCAGTCTTTGCTGTGAGTCCTGAATAGACTGGATCTTGCCTCTCCAATTGCTTTCTGCAGGGGTTTTCTCTGTGGGGCACTGGAGAGGGGCAGGTGAATGTATTTGAGCCCACCCTCGCAGGTTACAATTGCCCAAAGCTAGAATCTTCTAAGCCCCAGTCTAATGTCTCTAAACACAAGACCAGTATTCTTCTCACAGTGGGACTACTTAGATAACTACTTCTTAGCATGAATAAGAGGGTCAGACCTGCACCTTTAAAGATTGGATATTTTCTTGCTGTTGTCGATCGGAGCACATTGACGCACATGCACACGTATGAGCATGCACACAGAAGGAACCAATTAGATAGTATTACAAAGAAAAGGAATTATTTCTTGAGCTGCATGATTGCAGTCTTATGTCAGTTGCCATGCTGTGCATTTGAACACAGCTAAATTTTTCCATGAGTGGGTAGTTTATTAAATGACCTATCTTCTATAGATTTCTAGATTCCAACAAAAGTCATCATTTCTTTCCATTTTTCTTCACAAAGACCTCTTTCACTCCAAGCTTGTCTGAGTTTGCCTTTGTCTGTTACTATTAGAATGTGGCCATAAAGGTTGCTCTGTTTAATAGCCTTTAGAGGTAGGATATTCGGTTACCATCATCCATAAGCCTGAGTCCTAAAGACTCTGGGTTTTTTCCTACAGAAATATATTCTTTGCATAAATACATTTCTGACTGGACAGAGCTTTTAAATACAATCAGAAATTATACATTTTAAATGCGAATCTCAGTCCCATTCAAACCAAACCCTGAGGTCAAGATCAAGAAGTTCAAAGACAGTGTTCTGAGTTGACTACACAGCTGAGAAGCTGATCTATTTCCCCATCTCACAAACTCTCCCTCCCCCACAATGAAATCTATCCAATGCCTGCAGAGAAGACATCAAAGAGAAGAAAGGAAGGGTCTCATGACCTGCTGGGGCAGTGACAGCTGAAAGAGTGTTTAAGAAGAATCAGGATTCTTTGGAGAGGTGAGATGAGGTGAATTTCTTTATGGAGACTCTAGTTTGCCAGACTCAAACCTTTGGGCAAACCTAAGGGCAGGAGCGTTGTTGCTCTGAGAAAAGAGCCCCCTGGCCTCAATCTGGTGTCAGCGCCCTGGGCTCCTGTCTCTGCCAGCCCAAAGGCAGTCAGTGCCCTGGGCTCCTGTCTCAGCCAGGGATGGGGCAGGGTGAGGCAGTGGCTGCCACGGGCAGCCCAGCCTGGATCCTGGGCCCAGGATACCCAGCTGGGAGAGGAAGGGGCACACCAGTCATTCAGCGCACTGGAACTTGGGGCACTTGCCAGTGACGCCCCTGCTTAAGGGACTGGGATAGTTCTGATTACTGCAACCAAATAACAAGGTTCATTTCTCAAAAACCTTTTGACACCCAAATCCAGTTGGTTTGCACAAATTGTAACACAATACTGAAAACAGACATGTATCCATATACCTGGCAATCATAGGAGACCCATGTAGCTATTCATCTGTATTCTAGCAACGCTAGTGTGTTTGCTCCTCACATTGGGTACATCTACACTATGTGTTTAAGTTGACTTAAGGGCCCTGAAGTCGACTTAAACAGAGCTCTATCTACACTGGTCCAGTAAAGTCGAATTTATTAAGTTGACTTAAGGCAATGTGGACTAACTAATTCGACTTAATAAAGTCGACCTAGTGCACTGGGACCATTAAATTGACTTTATTAAGTTGAATGAAGCCAGGACACCCATTTAAAGTCAACTTAATAAAGTCAAATTAATGTAGTGTGTACTCACTAAGTCAACTTAATAAGGTCTACTTAAAGTCGACTTTAAGTAGACTTTATTAAGTCAACTTAATAAAGTCGACTTTGCTGTTATAGTGTAGACATACCCATTGGTCAGTGAGGTGGTGGTTTTTGAAACTCAGATGGGAACTAACTAACTTTATTTCAACCGAAGTTTCTCAAGGAAGGAGAGAATTTCACACTTTTTTGAATGTCAGAAATGTTACAGCTGTATTTGTGCAAGTCACAGATGACTGTAGCACTCAGAACCATGTTATTTAAATAATTTCTTATTAATATTTTCCTCTGTTAATACCTCCTAGCTGAAATCTAAGCATAGAAGACAAATGGTGAAATAGTGAAGACACTATTGAAGTTACAGGTAAAATTCATTGATTCAGTACTGCCAGAACTTCATTCAAAGGGAATGTCCATTTCAGAAGATTTGGATAGATAAGGATAAAATGTACATACATCAATTATTTATAAATGGATCCTTCCCCTTTTCCAAGAACTTTCAACTTCTGAACTCCCTGCTGTTACCCTTAATGAACAATTTTAACATCAACAGTTAAGTTCCCCCATCTTCAAAGTGTCTAAAAAGTGGGATTTTCTCCCATGAAAACTCATGTGATAAATAAATGTTAGTCTTTAAAAGTGTCACAGGACTCCTTGTTTGTTTTATCAATAATTATTAACTGAGAACATCCAAGTATGGATGGCATGGAACAAAACCCCAGTGGGACCCAGATTCAAAGGGCCAAACCATCATCATCATCATGTTTGCCTAGACAGTAGGGGTCCATTGCAACAATCCCCTATGAAGTCGACCAACAGCTTTGTTATTTTCACAGCTGACGTTAGCAGATGAGGCAGTGCCAATTTATTGCAATCAAATTCACTGTGGGTGGTCGGGTAATCTCTTAGGGTATGTCTACACTTGCAAGTTAGTTCGAATTAAGGAGGCATGATTTGAACTAACTTAGTACCTGCCTACACCAGGCTTTCATTAGTTCCAATTAAAGAATTTACAGTTAGTTTGAACTTAGCATTTAGTTTGAACTTTAGTTCAAAGTAGGGCACTGTAGACACCTTGGCTGTGTTCACACACAGGGGGTTATTTCGATACAAGTTGTGTCAAAACAACTTGTATCAAAATAACACCTTATTTCAAAATAACTTAATTCGAATTAACAGTTTGTTAATTCGAATTAAGGAAAAAAGTTCAAAGCGAAACAGCAGGTTCAGGCAACAGTTATTTCAAAACAAGTCACTTGTTTCGAAACAACATGTTCGCACGGCGTTGTTTCGAAGAAACAACGTTGTTTTGTCCCCGCGTGAGGTTTAACTTGTTTCAAAACAACTCTGCATCGTGTGAACAGCCTAAATCTCATTTCAAAACAACCTCTGTTGTTTCAAAATAAGAGGGCTGTGTGAACACAGCCCTTGGTTTGAACTTAAAAACTTTGAACTAAGCAGTTAGTTCGAACTAACCATATTTTTTAGTTCAACCTAACTTTTAGTTTGAACTAACCATGTTTTTTTAGTTCAAACTAAAAAACATGACTACTTCAAACTACAAGCTGCGGTTAGCCCAAACTAACCCATGATTAGTTTGAAGTAACCTGGAACTGCTTAGTTCAGACTAAGGAAGTCCAAACTAAGCTTGCTAATGTAGACATTGCCATAGGGCAGGGGTACTCAAATGGCGGCCCGCGGTCCACAATCCGGACTGCAAAGAGGTTTCTGGTGGACCGCGACAGTGGCCTATTTGCATGAAGGC
Source organism: Podocnemis expansa (assembly GCA_007922195.1). Classification (NCBI taxonomy): domain Eukaryota; kingdom Metazoa; phylum Chordata; order Testudines; family Podocnemididae; genus Podocnemis; species Podocnemis expansa. Next base: position 32,958,940 of record ML681998.1, on the reverse strand, counting down.
CGTTTGAGTACCCCTGCTCTAAGGGCAGCTGAGCAAATTCTGTTGCTCGCTGCGCTCCCCCTCCCCCCCACGGAGCCTGCTGCGCAGCCGCTGCCCCGCTCCTGGCGGCACCTCTCCCTCCCGGCATTGCCGCCCCCGCTTCTGGCATTGCCGCCCCCCCC